>JAHLJS010000001.1:8631534-9361706 GCA_038502445.1 Eremochloa ophiuroides | reverse complement strand
ATTCATAAGTAATTATAGCCCAGACACCACGTCTACACTACAAACTACTACTTCAACCAAGGAGGTACCAAGATCAAAGCACTCAAATAGAGTTGTAAACTTAAGAACGAATAAGAGTAAATGCTTACTTGAATCAGGATGTTGAATACAAAAGTACCTCAGAACGCAACTCCGGACGAGAGAGCTGAATCCAGACGAATACAACTACGAAGAAGCTCCGACAGGCCGGGACTCCTCCGAATCTCTACTCATCTACTCTATCTCTCTAATCTCTCTCTGATTGCTAGCCTAGATCTAGTGGATATCTATCTAATGCTTCAGGGTCTTCATCTCTTGATCTGGCTCTCCTCCAGGGTGGGGTTTGGCCCTCTATTTATAGCCCGGTTGGATGAACGCGTGCCGTTAGATCAAACCGACTTAACAAAGGGCCCAGATGACTCCTCAAAGGCGCTGGTAGAAGACTCCAGAAGGCGGCGGGTGGAAACCCTAGGGGGGCGCCGCCCGGCCCCCCTGGGGCCGGCCGGCCCTACCTTGTCAGGTGCGGGTCACCGGTTGCTTCGGGTGCCTTCTACACTCTTCTAGGGTCTTCATGATGATGTTTCCTTCGTGTCTTTTATGCACTTTAATCCTTCTTTTTACGCTTTTCTGGAATAATCCCTGGAAAAACATACAATTCACTAAAACTTATGAAAATTATTAGTAATAACCCTATTGTACTGGATATTCATGTTTAATGCAGGGATAATTGATAATAAAATTTAGACGATAACAAGAATCAACAATTAGGGAGGATGCCGCGCTTGCTAATGATGTTTCTGAGCAGGTTACCTGAAGACGCCGAAGATGCACTTGGAGGGATTCAACTTCCATTGAAAAGTAGACAGCTTCTTGAAAACTGCTTCGAGATTGGAGATGAGGTCTTCGGCCTTTTGGGTTTTTATGATGATATCATCGACATAAGCTGCGGCGATGTTTGGAATAAGGTTGTTGAGGCATGCCTGGATGGCCCGCTGGTATGTGGCACCGGCGTTCTTCAGGCCAAAGGACATAGTCTTGTAGCAATAGGCCCCAAAGGGGGCGATGAAGGAGGTTTTCTCTGGTCTTCTTCATTCAAGGCAGTCTGGTGATAGCCGGAGTAGCAGTCGAGGAAATTGAGCAGCTCGCAGCCGGCTGTGGAGTCGACGACTTCATCGATGCGGGGGAGACCGAAGGAGTCTTTAGGGCAGTGTTTGTTGAGATCGGTGTAATCAACGCACATTCTCCATTCATTATTCTTTTTTCTTACAAGAACCGGATTGGCTAACCAATCGGGATGATACACCTCTTCGATAAAGTCGGCAGGTAGGAGCCGAGCTATTTCTACCCTAATAGCCTCCTTCTTGTCTAGATTGAATCGTCGGAGCTTCTGCTTGACGGGCTTGGCGGTCTTCGAGACGTTCAAGGAGTGTTCGATCAGCTCCCTAGGTATGCCAGGCATGTCCGCAGGTTTCCATGCGAAAACACCGACGTGCTTTCTAAGGAAGCTGACGAGCGCGTCTTCCTATTTAGGGTCGAGATCTGTCCCGATGCGAGTAATCTTATTCGGGTCACCGGGTACGAGGACGACGTCCTTTGTCTCCTTGTTCTTGGTAGCAGCTCTGGGTGGGGTCTTCTTTGGGCGACTTGTTCTTTCGGCGCCAGCTTCTGTGCGTCCACTGCGCACGTGTTCATCAGGATGGAGACGTGGGTGGCCTCAGCCATGGCGATGGCCTCCTTTTCACAGTCATATGTGGCCTGGAGGTTGGAGCGTACCGTGAGGATGCCGGTCTCCATCGGCATCTTCATGACGAGGTATGTGTAGTTGGGGATGGCCCCAAACTTGGCCAGAGCTGGACGGCCAAGTATGGCGTGATACGCAGCGTCGAAGTCGGCCACCAGGAAGTCGACGTGCTCGATACGGAAGCACTGCGGTGTCCCGAATTGGACGGGCAGATTGATCTGTCCCAGGGGGTAGGAGGGCTGCCTTGGAACGATTCCCCAGAACGGAGCGGTAGTCGGCTCCAGGTCTTCTGCTCGGATCCCGAGCTCTTTGGCAGCTCCAGAGAAGAGGATGTTGAGGCTGTTGCCGCCATCGATCAGCACTTTGTGGAAGCGGGTCATGCGTATGACCGGATCGAGGATCAGTGGAAAGCGACCCAAGTACGGGATCTCCGTCCACTGGTCGTCTCTGCTGAAGGTAATGGCTTTGTGTGACCATGGCGGGAACTTTGGATCGGCGATGGAGGCGTCATAGTCGGCGACGGAGTTGACACGTCTGGCGATGAGCTTCTGCTCCCTCTTCGACTCCGTAGCTATGCGGCCGCCAATGATTGTGGAGACCGTCCGGTGAGCCTTAGTGAAGTCCGGAGGCGGGTCGCCATCACCATCACGCTTGTCTTTGTCAGATTCGATGCGAGCCTTCTTCTTCTCTTCCTCTTTGAATGCCCGGGAGAAGCCATAGCAGTCTCTCATGGTATGTTTGTGGAACTTATGGATGGGGCACTGACTGTCGAGGAGTTTGTCATAAGCTTCTTCGTAGTTGCGCTTCGGGGCTAGTCGGGTATTGTAGACCTGGTAGTGGCGACGCCTTTCTCCAGCTCTGGAACCTTCTGGTTCGTCGTGGTGGCGCCGATCAGAGCGGTGCTGGTCACGGTAGCCGCACTCATCGCGGCGGTAATCCCGCCGGGCCCCTTGGTCGTCATAGCGCCGATCAGCTCGTGGTCAGCGTCCTCATGGCGGGATTAGCCCCTAACACTAATCGATAACTAAATTGATAGTAGACTCTAGATTCAATTTTTTTATTCATATTTCTAGACTGATGCTTTCCTCGGCAACGGTGCCAGAAATGCTTGTTGACACTTCTTAGCGCAACCACCAGAGACAAGGTCTTAGGCTATCCCTGATAACGGCGCCAGAAGTGCCCTGAGGGTATTTCTTATGTCTATTGGATAATTCCGCAAGCGCACAGAATATACCGCTGTAGCACTTCACCCGGGAGTATTCCAAGGTATCGTTATTTATTTGATCCCAGGGGAAAGCGGTTGCTAGGAATAATTAATAAAAAGAGAGGGATCCTTAAGTCTATAGCAACTTAGTATCAACTAGTGATAGAGGGTAAATTGATATATAGAGGAAAGGGTAATGACACCAAGACACAACAAGGATTTAGGATAACTAAAGATAACTAGTAGAGTATACTAGGTGGGAGGACAACGAGTGAGTAAAAGACTCCTATGACACTTACTTTACTCTTGTGAACTATCTTATCAAATGGATGAATTATACTAAGACAGCTACCTTACTTCCGGTGTGTAGGGGATAGGCGAGACAGTAGGGGATATAATCTCTACCCGAAGCGGCTATTCTCTTATGGGAGCCTACCTTTTAAGAACTTGACTAAAACACGTGGAGGGATACTAAGACTAGACAGGGCTGTCACCACCTGCTAACACCCACAAACAATCTGTGTGACAAGCGGCATTCAAAGGCAAGATCTATCTAAGCACCACGCTTACACTAAGCCTTACTACTCTAGTTGCATACCAACAACTAAAGCACCCTATGACAGGCGATGAACTACACATGTGAGCTGGTTACAGGATCACTATCTAATATAACTCAATATAAGGTAAGACAAGACACAACAATACTATAAAGAATAGTAAAGCACTAAGTAGAGACTTAGTAAAGTAAAGTAAAGATAATATATTGATAAAGGTAAAGTCTTACAGAAAGAAAGGTACAAGAGCTATACCAGACTCTCCAGCAGATGACTCCGGAGACTCCGAGTGTAGCTCGACTCGACTCTAACTCCCACACTAGACTAATAATAATTCTACTACTACTAAAGAGTGGAGCTTCTCTTGTCTCTTGTGGCTCTTGTGTATCTTGGGTGTGTTGAAGAGGCTGATGCAGCCTCTACTTATAGGGGAGAGTTGAGGGGTGCCACGTCAGCGATCCATGTGCTCCTTGCCTCTCCTCCCTTGGATGAACCGCCTCAATACCGCCGGTCGTGGTGATTTCAGCACATGGGAAACATGCTGAGGGTCGGTGGAGGAAGTTGGTGGCCGGGGCCCACCTGGGGTGGTTCGGCCGACCCCTATGACAGGTGGGGCCCGGCCAGGTGTGGTCCCCACCAGTCATAGGGTGTCCTCCTGTGCTGGTTCTGTCTTGATTGTGTTGTTTCACGCCTTAATCCGTGTGCTTTGATTCTCCACCGTTGAATGAAAACACATGTTGATCTGATGGATGAAATGATCTTGGTGGAATGTCCCACAGATCGTACCATGTCACCAGAGCTAGGTGGGCCCCATGGTAGGGTTCGGCCGACCCACACATGGGCCCACCTGGGCTCTACTCTCTTCCATTTGATGTTGTATGCATTGTGTTGGAATGTGGTGGCCTGGGGCAACCAAACATGGTTCGGCCGAACCACATAGGTGGCCCCTAGCTACTTACTTTTGCACTGTTTTGGTCTTCCCTGCATTCACAAGCTAAGAGTACAAGTGGAACTAATTATTGATAAAATATGTTCATGATATGTTTATTCTCCCTTGAATCCGAGGCCTGTTGACGGTGTTTGAATGTGGATTGTCATGGTATATCCACCGTCAACAAGATCCTCCAAGCTTAACCTTTGCTCGTCCCGAACAAATAATTAAACTTAACCTCGGTGGATCAGGAGTTGCTACAATGTTCATATTTCTTTAGTACCAAGTGCACAACAGAATACTTCTCTTTTGAATGGAAAAATTGGCTATAAAAATTCAACCATTTTACTTTAGTCCTTTATGGGACTAATGACCTTTCCTTTGCCTTAAGTGGTTGAGAGAACAGTTTAACTTGAGCACTACTTTTCTCATTCTTTGCAAGTTTCATACTCGAGATTTTAACAACGTTTTTCAAAAGAAAACTTAATGTTACTCATATGGTTCTCTCATGTCACTCAAATGGGTGTATGACTCCTTACCAAGGCACAAAGTAAATGTTGCCTTCTTTTTATCATCCTACTTCTAAAAATGCTTATGTGGAGCTTAAGGTAGGAATAAAGGAGTATAGCATACTTACTTTGCATATGTTGTAGAGTCAAAGCTTGGATCCAAAGAGAGGAGTGTCATGCCCTTAGATCAAGATGTGCAAGTGTGTGGAAAAGATTATAATGCTCCTCTAATTGGAATTGTATCTCTCTCTAATGAATTTTAGAGACATGACTATCAATTTTTCTTTCTTTATTCATGGGCCTAGACTTGCTCATATATTTTTCTTTTCTTTTCTTTTCTATGGACTCTCTTGTGTCCATTTTTTTCTTTTCATTTTGCATAGCCCTTTGTCTCTTCTACCATAATAACTAAGAGAGATTTACTATGACTTTAATACATGGAGCATTTATTTGGTGAAAATGAAAGACATGTGGTTGCGTACTTCCAGTGTAGAAGCAGCATATATGTGGTGTGTACGTGATCTTAATCTTGGGGCATGATAAGACTCTCAATAAGGGTCGACAAGACTTGACAAAACTCAATACAAAGCAAATAGCTTATGTAGAAGGTTTTAGACATGTATAACGTATATGACTGTGGTAGGAATTATCACCATTGAGGAATAAGGTTTTGTTTGATTAAGAAATAAATCTCCAGTAATCATGCATGCTTAGAACAATATTATAGTAGCTCTTGTTTCACTATATCTTATCTCACAACAACTTAGACTTAGTTTTAGCACTTAGCATCCACAAAGTTTATTTGGTGGAAATGAAAGGCATGTGGTTGCGTACTTCCAGTGTAGAAGCAGCATATATGTGGCGCCGCGGCGGTGCTGTCGCGCCGAGAAGCAGCTCCCGTGCGGCCGGAGCTGCCAGGGAGGGAGCCGTGCCGCCGGAGCTGCAGGGGAGGAGAGGAGCGGGGGCCGGCCGGGGGGCGTGGCTGGGGAGGCGCCCGCGAGGATGGGGCTGCCGGGGAAGAGGTCGCGCGTCCGGGAGACGGTGGCAGCGGCGAGGCGTAGGCACGACCGGGACGACGGTGCTAGCGGCGAGGTGGAGGCGGGCCGCGACGCGCCGGCGAGGCCACGGCTGCCCCCGAGCCTCTGGTACGGCCGGTCCCGGGCCAATGCAGGGCCGAGGGAGCGGCCAGGAGAGGAGGCAAGGCGAGGGGCCGGGCCGAGGAGCCGTGTGGGGGAGGCGGCCCGGCCGTCGCGGGCGTCACCGGCGGCGGCGGATCGACGGGTGGGGGTGGCGAGAGGAGACAGAGAGAGAGAGAGAGAGGGAGAGAGAGAGAGGAGAGAGCTCGAGTGAGAGTGGCAAGAGAGAGGGGAGCAGCCGTGTAAGGTGGCCAGGGCTCGGCGCCAAGATCTGTGGCGCCGAGGTCCGTGCCCCATGCCGCGCGCACCACCCACAGTATTTAAAGCAAGCTCGGCGCTGAGATCTGTGGCACCGAGCTCGGTGCTAATGATGATGGCGCCAACCCCTGACACGTTGGATCCATGCTGGCTGCCTCTCCCCGACCTCGGCGCCAACTAACCTCGGCGCCAATGATGATGGTGCCGAGCTTCGGGTCCATTTTTTAATCTTACTATTAGGGGCCTATTTGTGAGAATCTTTCGGAAAAAGGCCAAATTGCGAAAAAGACGGCACCACAAGCTCGAGGCAAGGCGGTCGCGGTTCGAATGCTTGTGTGGGCGAATTTTTCGTTTTTATTCGTCAAGCGCTCTGCATGGCATCGTGGCGTGGGTGCATGCCCACAGCGAACGAAGCGCCGCAATTTACTCCTTGAAAGCACCGATAGGAAAGGAAGTGGCGCTATTCTCTACTAAAAAAATCTTTTGCGAGGCGGTTAGGAAGGAAAACCGCCTCTATTAATGCTGGTATTAACCGAGGCGGTTATTTTTTTATTAACTGAGACGTTTTAAAAAACCGCCTTGCAAAAACAACATTTACTAGGTGCAAAACGACTTCATTTGAGCAAATGACGTGGGAGCCTAAAACGACTTTAATTTATGATACGGAGGGAGTATTTATATTTTTTGTTTTTCATTCGAAGCTTGACTGAGAGACCAGATTATAGTCCCCCATTGGATTAAAGCAATACAAGAGGCGTTGGCAGTGTTTGTTGTTGACCAGGCCATAAGTCCTTTGTCTTTCATTCGAAGCTTGACTGAGTGAGGGACCAAATTATAATCCCCCATTAGATTAAAGCAATACAAGAGGCGTTGGCAGGGTTTGTTGTTGACCAGGCCATAAGTCCCAGCAGATGATACCACGATGATGGAGGTTTAAATCTCCACAGTAGTGAAGAGTTAAATTGAATGTGAGGTTAAGGATTTATCAAGTTTTCCTTTGACATTTGTATATACTTGTTGCATGTACAAGCTTGATGTATCTCTATAGCAGGGCCCTATATTAACAACATAGAATACATATATGAAATACTAATTGAAAAGAAACCATAATATAAAAGCAAATCATAAACAAAAGGAAGGAAAGAAATGAAAAAAAAATCTTTTTGTCCCGGTTGGTAATACCCCATCACTTAGCCTGGGCTCGGGGCCTCTTTTGTTCCGGTTGGTACACCAACCGGGGACCCCGGTTGCAAAATCAGGACTGAAGGCGTTTGGGGGCTGAGACTAGACTCTACCAATGTGATATATCATCAAAAGATGCACCAAGAGCTGATATAAGTGAAAGTTTCAACTAAATACATATTTAAAAGCTCATAAAGATATATACAATGCAATGATTTAAAGACATACAAAGTAATTGATATATGTGTCATATAATCAAACAAAGGCTATAGAAAATCTATATCGGTTTATATCTGGAAATGATTAAGGAGAGGAAGCAAAAATAATCAATTTTCATTGGTTGTAAGTTGCAACTATATCCATGAGTTTTAATACTTCTACCATAATGTTCTAGCCGGTGCAGGAACATGGATTGATCTGCTAGTAGATGCTAATAATGAATGTTAAAATCCAGAGCATCACGGACAGATTTAGAGTGGCGAGCAAGAGGGGGTTTATCTTCATCCCTTCTTCGTCCCCATCTTCTTTTTTCTTCTTCATCATCCTCTCTTTTTTCTTTTTCTTTTTCTTTTTCATTTTTGTGTGTTGTTGTTGCGAGGTCTCAACTCTCAAGTCCTCGTGCACCGTGTCATATCCTCCAAAGAGTATGCTTTAAAGTTATTTGTCAAGATCTCTTCATGCGCATACAAACCATACCGGTCCTATGCTGACTTTATTTAGGTTCTGTTTGGTTCTCGGGACCGGATTCAGAGGAATTGAAATGTAATCTAATAATAAAATGAGAATTAGTTTTCAAGATTTTGATTTTAACTCAAACATGCCTTTGTATTTTTCAAGGGTAGCCGTTGTCTGGTTCATTGCTTTCCACCTCTGCTAGCTGCGATGAATATGGAATATGGAATACATAACACCACCCATCCGAGAGCAGAGGCCGGCTGTTCACGCTTTTAGATTAATTGACTGCAATATGGTACCCGCCTGTTTGTGCACGGTCGCACAAAGCACCTCACGATGGAAAAGCTTTGGCGACAAGAGGAGGAGCAGGGTGAAAGATGCGGGTGGACCGCACTGCACTGGCTACGCTCGTACGATCGATGACAGCTAGCTAGAGCGGCCCATCGAGCAGCATGGTTCGTGATCGTGGATGGTCGGAGCCACCGACCAATGACAAGTAGCAATCAATTAGGTGACCATGGATGCCGGTCGATTTTTGGCCCTGTACCCTGTTTGTTTTTTTCGCATGGATCATCGACAACCAAAAAGAATAAATAAATGGGTACATAGGACTCCAGACAAGCAGTCCTATTTCTAATCCCTACTAGTACGTTTCTCATTATCTAATCCATGTGTTTCTGTAGCTATATATGGACAATTTCACAAAACGGAATTTAATTGGACAGAAAAAAAACAAAAACAAATGTCAACCTGATCAGTAGATCACACCGACCGCTCGATCTTCCTTGCGGCTTGCGCTCCGTCGGAATCCCACGATGCTACCCATATAGCGAGAGAAATAAATCTTGCGCTTCTGTTTGTCGATTAGCAGAATCGAGATTCGAGAGGGATACTTTCACGGAGAAAGGAGGATTCTTGCGCTCTTTTTCACAAGTTATAAGGAAACAAATTCGGATTATATTTGTTTTATAGAATTTAATTTATTAATTAATTCATAAAATTCGAAAATTCACCGGGTTAGATTTATTAGAGATATTACCTCCTCGTAAGTAAATGGGTATCTTAACATTGCCCATTATTAAGATTGAGAATACTGTCAGGAGCAGGTGTAAGCACAAATTCCCAGGATCGTACAAATATGTTTCAGAATACTTAGTCAAAATATATGCATCTTGATTTTAGTATTACTAATTAGATACCCAGAAGCGTCTCCACGCATTAATTCTCACAAGAGAAAAGATAGATCTTAAAAACTCTACGTCTAGAAATTTTTGTAGACTCTAATCATTATCGTCAATAATATTCGTTAGATCTATCTGCTTTATAAAAAAAAGAGAAATACTAATTCAACTATAAAGACTTAATAAAGTATCCCCTAAAGTACTTGCATGTAAATTAGCCACCTATACAACTACAAAAGATAATTTAAAAGAACCACCCTAAATTTGTACCAAAATTATCGAAGCCAATTTGTGAAAGGTTACTAAAAACAAACAATGTGATTATATAAAAATTACCACCTCTGTCACTACAAAGATAAATGTGTAAAGTAAATCCCAAGTTTGTATGTTTAAATCCTAAGTTTAAATTACCCACATATGTCACTATGAATGAAAGATAATATAAATTAATATCTTGAATTTGTATCAAATTATCCACTCATGACATTATAAAAAATATTGTATATTATACTCCAATGGAAAACTGTTCACTTTATATTGCATTAGTACTCAATTGCATTGGGACACCCCATATATAGTAGCACTGTTTACAACACTTGAACTATTTTGCCTCTACCCTTCGAGTATGATATCTAGAATATCCCTTTACGGTCAAGGCCAAAATAGTTCTAACACATCCTAAACATACAAAGCCAAATTGGGTTTAGTTTCTGACCCACTTCACTATGCCATGCACCTTCACCATCATTTCCAAAGCCTCATGCCTTCATGGGGCACTTTAGTGATATCTCCAATGTTCCTTGCCCCGGAAGTCCTAGCAAGCCTATTACCCAAAGGCCATGTTGTGGCTTGTCCTTGAGGTTGTCCGATGATGGAAAGTTGCAAAGTTACCTTCTAATGGATATATTTACCTTTCAACCAATATGAATGATAAGGGGCCCTTCGGACCGAGTCATTTCCCCAACAATAGGCCCTCATTGAGAAATTTTGTTCTTAGCGAAAGGAAGTAGGCAACAAGATCATAGAAAAGGTGCATCATTTGAAATGTCACCCCTAAAGCTTTCAAATTTTCTATGTTAGTTGTATCTCCTTTTCATGATACATGTTGCATGTGTGTTAATTGCATTGGAATAACAACATGTGGATCCATGAGCTCGGTTCAAGATGACCAAGATAAGTTTATATATACTCTTGGATCATTGATGTTTATTTAGTCCACCTCTAGATTTATTTTCTTTGTTGTTACCTTTGCGAAAGTGCATCTATATGCCTAATATGTTTTGGTGGTTGGATGGCAATACAATTAAAGGACTAATGAGTTTAATGATTTTTGAATAGGTTTCATTGCAAAATTGTCAAACTCATGCCATATCTCAAGTGAATAAAAGGCAAACAAATTGATAAAGCAAAATGACAGAGAATAGGTACGATTTAAACATAATAGTGGCTTTCTTCGCTTGAATATATATATGAGACTGATAGTTCATTTGTATTGATCAAGTTTGAAGAATAAGTCAAGAATACATAAGTGAAGAAATATCAGGCAAAGGACAAATGACAAAAGAGATGAGATACAATAGGTATAAGACGGTCTTAGTATTTGTTTGCCTGTATGGTCAAAGGCTTAGAAAATTACTGTGCATTGATATTGATCAATGACAAGCTGCCTATGTGCCAAATTAATGAAGACAAGAGTCATGGTGTTATGCATGTCAATTGATCTTATACATGAAGCTTGGTCATATTATTGTGGATGGTTAAAATTGGGATTTCAGGATTGATCAAGAAGGAATATAGATGGATCGGAGGGGATGACTCCGTGGGACCCCAAACCATTTGATATATGTTGGAGGCAAGGCAACGCAGGGAAGCAAGGGAGCATACTGAAAAGATGCCTTCTGCCATGCTACACCAACTTGCATATGGGCAAGTGGATGTGTCTATATAGACTTGTATAGTTAACTTTATTTGCCGACAATAAGTGGGTGTTTAAATTTAGGGGTATAAAGTTTTAGATGTCATATGTGGTATCACATAAATTCCATCAGTAAACTACGAGATGAATTTATTAAATCTAATCAATTAGCTATTAACACATATTTATTGTAGCACCACATTATCAAGTTATAGCAGATTAATTAGACTTAAAAATTTGTTTCGCAAAATAGTTATTTTTTAATTCATATTTAATACTTCATGCATGTCTAAATATCTGATGTGATAGTGTGTAAATTTTTGGGGAGGAACTAGCCCCATTGGCATCAATAATCAGCTGCTCATTCCCTCCAAGTCTCGATGCCCTGTTTTGACAGTGACACAAAGACGGGCTAAACACTACTACACTAGCGGGCACCTCTCGTGCACACTCCCAACAGCACAAATACATGTAGCACACTCCGAGCATCAAGACTCACGAGATAACTATCACGCTTTCAGGGTGGCCGATGACTAGTTCTATCTCCGTAAAGGGCAGTGATGTGCGATTGGTTTGTGACCAAACGTCCAATCATTTGCTCAGGAGGGATGCCACCAGGTGTGTGTACATGTGGAGTCCAGGGTACTATCTCTGGACGTTAACAGCATGATGAACAGCATGCTGGGCTTGGAAAAGCTAGACAACACGAGAGGTAATAAGTATAAACATTGTAGAAATGTTCAGTTGGTGATTCAGTCGACCTACACCCTACAACTACTTAATACGGTGGAATGTGTATTTCTTCATAAAAATTGGCAACTATCTCTTTGTTAAACCGACCGTGTCTATAAATAATATTTCCTGTATAAAATATTCACAAATTAACATATTGTATAGTGGAATACAACGTGCCTAACTTATGGAATGCAAAAATATATGCCACAAACATAAAAACAATAAGAAGTCATATTAGGCTGAAATCATGAGAGTTTGACTGTTTGGAGAACATGTTAATAATCCAGAAGTTTTGTTATTACTAATTCCTCTGAAAACCCTACCACGAGCACCACCAGATGCGCCAAATCATTGGATTTTGTTGGTTTTCTTCTAGACCGGCTTTGATTGAGTTGTAAAGCCTATTTTGCTAGCAGTACGAGCATCGCCAAGAGTTCCAAAAAAAACCCACCCACACTCCAAATATTGATCATTTTCTACGAGAGTGAAAAAACTACTTTCCAACAACTCATTGTCTCAATTCCCAATCTATCGGCATTTGGGAAAACCGACTCTATCGTGCCGAATATACGTGTGCATATCGATCAACTAATCACGAGGTGGAAAGACGTGAAGAAGAATAAGGAACTTGACAGGTGTGCTCCCATTATCCCAATGGAAATGTATAAGTGAAAGGAAGTGGAAGTTAGAATGATTTAGAAATAGCCAGAGATTATCTTTGATGCAAAATTGTCTTTTATATTTTAGGAATGGGATTTGGGAAATTGTCGGAGAAAACCAACAAATATGCTCTGAACTGTTTTTGGTTGTAAAACTCATTGATTTATCAATTATTTTTTGGAACTATTAGAGAAGCCCTTATAATAGAAGCAATTTTGTCTAGTGTTAATTATAGTTGATGCATTCTCAAAACAAGACATAGCTTTATTCTCCATTTATAAAAGGACCATGATTGTGTGAGAGAAGAATTATTTTATGCATAGTATATAATTAATAAAGAGTACTCCCACCATCCTATAATAAGAGTCGTTCTAGAAATCAAACCATGTCCCACAAAGAGTGTTGATGGATGTCGCTAGCCTACCCATATGGGTGCACAGCTAGACCTGAACCAGCTCAATCCTTAAGATGAGTTCCTCATCCACTCACCATTCCTTGCTCCATGACCATTGTCATCTACATCCGCCCCTCCTCCACCTTCGTGCCCTTCGCCATCTGCATTTCATCACCGCTATCTTTCCCTTGCATCCTACCCGACGAGACAAGCGAATGTCCCTCTCCCTCACACATCCTACATCGAGCAGGAGGAGCGGTCCTTGACCCCACCTAGATCCTCTTTCGTCACCCCTACCCCTGCCAGAGGATCCGTGCCCGTGCCCGGCACAGGGCAATGGTAGGGGGAGCGGGTGGTGTTCAATCATGGCCTCCACTTCTCCCTTCTCCACCAGCCCACCCCTCTTCATTCTTCTCCGCAAATGACTTATTGTGGAGCATGAGATGAATGAGCTTTGTATCACTGCTAGATGGGGAATATAAGTTGAAGAATAGAATAAGACTGTTATTTGATGGATGGAGTCATTGTGGGTGAAGGATATAATTGTTAGACCCTAGGAGGCACCTAGATGTAGATTAGTGGGTGGGAAACTTTCTTTTTTTGATAGCAGCGAGGAAACATCCTAGAAATGAGCCAGTGTGTGAGAGAGAGGGAGAGGGAGAGAGAGAGAGAGAGAGAGGTCATGTTACTGACCGTGGAATGGCATTGCGGAGAAGGAGCCCAAGGTGGCCATGTTATCATTGTCGGGGTTGGTGAGGGAGAAGCAGTGAAATCTGGCGGTGTAGCGAAAGCCGGGGTGGTGCAGAGGCAGCGGTGAAGTCAATGAGTCTTCTCGATGCTGGCTGCACAGCCTCTCAGATCAGTCTAGGGTTTTTCAGTGGGGAGCTGTATCCATGGTGGACCTCATGCCTTGAGCCGATGGCCCCCACCTATCTATATAGCACAGTGCAATGCGGGCCCACCAACCACGAAGGGCTAGGAACCCCTGATTTGGGCGCGAGATCAAGGCCTAAATGAACATTGGGCGATATTAGTGGAAAGATCATTCTAAAATTCTCTGCCTTGATCTACTTAACTTCTTAATTAAATACTTATCTCTTTTTCCATTCCATCACAGATCAGTGTGCATAGAGTGTGCCTCATCGTTACAACAATTAGTGCTATTGGATAGACTTTCAACTAGGCTCTTATTATCTAGGAATCGTAATCTTTACCATAAACCCATTCCGACTAAGTATCCTGTGAACACGTAGGGCGGTAAGCCTTTTATAAGTGGATCCGTGAGCATCTTTTCTGTATTTATGTGCTCAAGACTAATTGTATGATCCCGGATTTTGTCTTTCACAACATAATACTTAATGTCAATGTGATTGATAGCACCACTTGACTTATTTTTGTGTGCATGGATTATTGTCGTAGTACAACTTCAGTGGTTTATTATGTATGTCGTCTACCACTTTCAACCCGAATATGAATTTCTTTAGCCAATTCACCTGCCAATGGCCTCATAACATTCTACAAGCTTGGCACACATAGTTGACGTTGAAGTGATAGTTTGCTTGGAGCTTTTCCACAATATAGCTCCTCCTACGAGAGTGATTATATATTCCGACTTGGACTTTCTATCGTCTTCCACATATTCTGAATCTTAGTACCCCACTATGTGTAGGGAATGTGATCTTCTATAAATTAGCATGAGGCCATTTGGACCTTGCAAATAACACAAGACCTTCTCTACCAATCTCTAGTGTTCTGTTCCCTGAATTACTATGATATCTATCAAGTAACCCGATAACAAAAGCTAAGTCAGGGTGAGTACACACTCGAACATACTGTAAACTTTTGATAGCGAAAGCATATGGAACTGCTCTCATTTGATCGTTCTCATATTGGTTCCTGGGAGATTGAAATTTCCCAAATCTATCTCCCTTGACTATGGGAGCAGGTGAAGGACTACACTTATGCATATTGCCCAAATTGCCTTTTGTGATAGTCCTAAATTCCATTTACTTCTATCTCGATGAATCTCCATCCCTAAAATGAATGAACCTTCTCTAAGATCATTCATATCAAAATTTGAGGATAAGAACTTCTTTGTCTCCTGCTTTAGATTCACATCACTACTAGCAAGTAAGATGTCATCCACATATAGAATTAGGAAAATGTATTTCCCATTATTGAACTTTGCGTAAGCACGATTGTCCTCTACATTCTCTTTAAACCCAAAATTTCTCATTGTACTATCAAACTTTAAACACCACTGTCTTGAAGCTTATTTTAATCCATAAATGGATTTCTTCAGGCGGTATCTAATACGTCCTTTTCCTTCCACGACAAAGCCTTTAGGTTGCGCCATATAAACACTTTCTTCCAAATCCCCATTGAGTAATATTGTTTTTACATCCATCTAATGTAATTTTAAATCATAGTGTAGTGCCATTATAATTCTAAAGGAATCCTTACACGAGTCTAGAGAGAATGCCTCATTGTAATCAATCCCTTCTCTTTGCGTGAAACCTTTCGCCAGAAGTCGTGCTTTAAATCTTTGCACATTTCCTAGGGAGTCAGGTTTTGTTTTGTAGACCCATTTATTGTCTTGGCTCCTTTGGGAATTATTTCTAAGTCCCAAACTTTGTTGGTACTCATTGACTTCATGTCATCTTGCGTGGCTTCAGGGCACTTCAATGAGTGATCGCTTCTCAAGGCTTCTTCAAATGAGGGGTGATCACTCTCCATTTGAAGTTCTTCGGTATTAAATACTTCTTTAGCATCATAGTCTTCATAGTCATCAAGAGTAACTATTTTTCTGACTCTTTAAGACCTTCTAGTGGCCTCGTTGGTTGGCGCCATGCCATGTGAGGCTATTGCTGCTCTTCCTTGTGTGCGACATCAAGTTCTATGGGATCATTCATTGTCACCACGGGAGAACCAACAACATGTGCTATCAATATTGTGTCCTCCACCATTGGTGTAGCAATAACAGGTAGCGTGAAGAATGGTTTCTGAACCATTTGAGTGGGCACATGTACCTACTTCTCCACAAGGTTGATTTCTCACACTACCATGCTCCCCGTGATGATATCGTCCTCTAAGAACACAACGTGTATTGTTTCTACAAACTTCATACGACTGTCAGGGCAATAGAAGAAAAAATATTTTGATATTTTTGGATAGATGATAGCTGATATCTTGGAGTCCAACTTTCCTATGTTTGTGTTAAAGACTTAAGCTTTAGTTGGACAGTCCCACACCCTTAAATAGTTAAGTGAGGGTTCCATTGCTGTCCACAAGTCATATGATGTTTGGGAACAAACTAGCTTGGTACTCGATTATGAATATGAATGGTGTTTTTAGCACCTCCATCCATAAACTTATTGGTAAGGTGTACTAACTTATCATACTTCTCACCATATCTATTAAGATATGGTTGTGTCTTTTCGCTACTCTATTTTGCTGAGGCTCCCCCAGCGTATGAGTACTGGGCAACTATGCCATTCTCCTATAAAAACCTTGCAAAAGGTCTAGGAACAAGGTTGTATGGGGTACGTCACCCATAGCACTCTCCACCATGGTCTGATCTTACTAACTTAATTCTTTTATTGCGCTGATTTTCTACCTTAGTCTTAAATATCTTAAACTTATCTAGAACTTTTGATCTTTATTTAATTGGATAAAAGTAGCCATAACGAGAATAATCATCCATGAATGTTATCAAAGAATCATATCTGTGTGGATTATTTCTAAAATTCCTGCGCTTCGTTTGGCGTCCTTCTATATTTTTCATAACATATTTTCCTTTAATGCAATATATGCACTGTTCTAAATCTAAAAGTTCTAGTGGCAAAAAAAAATTGATTCTTAACCAATCGACAGTGCCATAATTTTAAAGATACATCATGAATTCTCTTTCGTGTATTATGTTATTTATATTCAAAGACGAGGAGTCATTCTCATTCACATTGCATACACCATTCACATTCTCAGAGATAGATAATAAATAAAGCTCTTTTTGTTAGATGGCAAGACCAACACACTTATTATGCAATGTAATCTTGCATTTGCTACTACCAAAATGGCAATCATAACCACCATCATCTAAATGAGATACACTTATTAAGTTTCTTTGCAAAGAGAGAACATAGAGTACATCTGGAAGCCTAAGTACAAATCTATCATATAAGTCTAGAGAAAGATCTAGCTTTCACTTGTACTCCATTTGCTACTTTAATTGTTCTTTCTCCTCTTTGCAGGGTCCTCCTGATATGAAACACCTATAATAAATTCACAACATGAATTGTTGCACCTGAGTCGATCTACTAATTAGATTTTGCATCACTTAAATATAATGATTCATCTATAAATGTAATATAATCCCCGCCTCTCTTCAACAGGTGTTTTCGGGAAATCTGGGCAATCCTTCCGATAGTGGCCTCTCCTCTTCCAAAATTTGCATTGATCCTTGTCCACTTGAATATTGTTGGCATTCCGATGGGCCTTTCCCTGTGTCTTGGAGGAGGAGCTATTGTTCCACTGAGGTTTCTCTTGTGCTTTGGCATTCTTGTTATTAAAGTTTTTCTTTTTGTTGTCTTTCACATGATGAGCAGAGTCATTATGTCAGGACTCGAGACTTTCCTCCTCTTGCACACACATTGAAATGAGCTTCTCTATGTCCCATTTATCAGGTTGCATGTTGTAGTTAACAACAAAATTTTCATATCTTTTTGGCAAAGAAGCAAAAATCAAATGAATTAGGAACTCATCCTTGAGCCCCATATCCATTGACTTTAGCTTAGATGTCATGGTGCTCATTTTCAATATGTGTTCTCTTATGACACCACCAGAGTATTTCTCATTGACTACTTGCTTAATCAGAGTACTTGTAGCTTTTTAGACCAAGTAAACTGATTCTTCACTTTGTTAAATACTTTTTAGACCCTTCTTCACTTTGTTAAATACTCTATGGCGGTGTCACATTCTGGGATTGATCCCCTTGTTCCATCTTTAGTAGTGGACGTGGCCACCATCAAGCACTTGTGGTTCGAGATGTCCCATTTCTTTTTCTCAAGATCATATTTCATTCAGACATCAGGATGTTCCATTGTCAAATAGTGAAAGCAACATCAGCCTCATTTTGTTCCCTCACCGACAGCTAGCCAAGCCCGTGCGCCGAACACTTCCCACTCCTAGGCCACAACCTGGGCCTAGGCTGCGAATCGTTCACCGCATTTGGCCGAAAGAAGCCCGAGCCGAGGTGGACGCATCTTGATCGTCCAAGTATCTTAGAGGAACAAACCCTCCCCCCCCCCCAAGCGGTCAGCTCCCTCCTAACCCTAGATCATCTCGTTCTTTCCGTCACCTTCTCCACAGCATGAGCAACAGCTAAAAGACCGCGGTGGCCAACAGCAAGGACACCACGATCGGAGAAGGGCAACGGCGCCGACGTGTGTGTTCAACCGAGGGAGCGCTCGCTACCGTTGAGTGGGCCTTGCGGTGGTGCTCTGCAGGCGCGTAGATGACGCGACCGCGAGACCAAGCGTCGATGAGCCGGTGGCTCACGGTTTCTCCCTACGCGACAATGCGGTGATCATTTTGACAACGGTGGTTACAGGTACTCCCCGTCCGTCCTCTTCTTCTTCTTCTTCTTCTTCCCCTTCTAGGGTTAGGGTAAGGGTGTTGTGTGGAGTACGATTCGTTTGATTTGATTCGATCTATCTCCTACTATTCTTCTAATAAAACAATTGCGCTAATCTGGATCAACATACTGGAGAGTGATTGGTACCATTGTTAGACCCAAGGACGATGCACCTAGAAGTAGATCAGTGGGCGGGAAACTTTTTTCGTGATAGTAGTGAGGGAAAATATCCTAGAAAAGAGAGAGAGAGAGAGAGGGATCATGTGATAGACTGTTGGATGGCGTGGTGGATAAGGAGCTAGAGGTGGCCATGTCGTCGATGTCGGGGTCGGTGAGGGAGAAATAATGAAGTACATGTCTGGGTGATGCAGATGCGGCAGTGAAGTCAGTGGATCTTCCTATCGCTAGCTGCGAACCCTCTTAGATCGGTTTAGGATAAGTCGGTGTAGAACTGTAACCATGGTAAACCTCGTGCCTTGAGCTGCTGGCTCGCATTTATCTATATAGCGTAGTGTGATGGGACCAATCAATTATGAAGGTTTAAGCTCCCTGGTCAAGACGTGGGATTGAAGCCCAAATGACCGTTGGTTAATATTAATGGAGAGATCATTCTAACAATAATTGCTTGGATTCACTACTCAAGCGTCGTCGTCTATGATGCGGAACTGAGCCACTTCTAGTGCGATAACCACCAGAATCCTAGTAATCTACGGAGCATAGCTTAGCTATCCAATGAACACACGTCTCTGTTTTTGTCGTATTCGTATTCATTCGTACGGAAAAGGTTTTTTTTCCTCAGTCAGAGTCACAAGTAGGCCAAGCCACTGATCAGTGCCACTACTACTTTTTATTAAAAATCAACCCGTGTGTTCTGTGCATAGTAGTACGGAACTTCGTACAGTACGATGTTATTCATCTGTCCTTTTCATACTGTTGGCGTGTCTCAAATATTTTGTCCATTATCCTAGCGTGGGAGTACGGAATAACGTACGGAAAAGAAGCCGTTCCTACAAATATACTCCCTCCGTCCTTTAAAAAAAAGTGTCATTTTCGTTTCTCGAGAAATAAATTTGACTAAATATATATTAAAATTTATTATTTTTTTGTAAATAATTAGTATCATTAAAAAGATTTTTTAATAAATTTATTTGGAGATACAAATGTTGTACATATTTTATATAAATCGAGTAAAACTTTAGGCACGCACACTAATAATGACACTATTTAAGGGATGGAGGGAGTATTGTTTTAGAAAAAAAAAACCTCCGTGCTGTGTAGAAGATAAGTGTCGTTTTTTATTTTTTGAAATCAACATTTGACCATTCATCTTATTTAAAAAAATTACGAAAATATAAAAATAAACAAATCAAGATTAAAGTACTTCTAATAATGAATCATTTCATAATAAAATAGTTAATTTTTCACCAAATTTTGAATAAGACGAATGATCAAAAGGATAGTTAAAATCCTAAAACAACATTTATTTTAGGACGGAGGGAGTAGATATTTAAGATGTTCTAATTTATGGAGGGAGCTGTAGATACAATTTTTAGCGTACAGCACGATCTACAAAGGTATCTCTAATTTTTTTTGGGGAACAGTAGACACAGGAGCAACATAGAATATGAGCTCCACTCAACCGGATCGAAAGAACTACATCAATATGAGCTCTGGCAACTGGCATCAATCAACAATCTAATTAAACGCCAGCAAGCAATTCTGATGATGAACTAAGAACCAACCAATTTCGCTTCATTATATTACACCACTATATATACTGATCACTTCGACGACTCTCGAGACGTCTGAGTGGCTTTACGAGATAGTGGTGGTACAGGTCTACAGGACAGCTATTGCAATTGCAATTAAGCACGTATATAACAAGCATATTAGTGCATTAGTTATTAATTAATAATAAAGTACTACACAGCAAAAGATCCATATGAACGAAGCTTGATTGGGGGCAAGATATATATAGATGTAGTTATGCCAAGGACGAATCCAAGGATTGAGCGACAAGTGAAGCTCTCTCCGACTGGATCTCCCCCACATAGGAATTTCGATCGAGGACTAGAGTCGAAGCTCGAGGTCCATCTCGCCGCCGGCGCTGGAGCATGCGGCGGCGGTGTTGGTGTCGGCGCTATGCAGTGGGGCGGCGGAGGAGGGGTGGTAGGTCGTCCTTCTCCAGATGCGCATGTTGTCCACGCGGTCATAGGGTGCCGCCGCCGGCAGCACCACGCGGTCCATGTCGTAGGGCGGCGCGCCACCGTCGTCGTCAAGCGTCTCGAGCTTGACGCTGGTGGCGGTGCCCCCATGTGAGAAGATCGGGACGGAGTTAGAAGCGTCGGTGGTGATACTGCTACAGCTGCCGAGTCGGCAGTCCTCCGGCGGCGGCGGCGGCGCTGCGTAGTCGCGGTGGTCGAAGTCGTAGACGTGGGGGTTCCAGCTGGCGGCGCGCTCCTTCTTGTGCGCGTTCTGGTGGCCGCCGAGCGCCTGCGACTTGAGGAACTTCTTGTTGCAGAAGAGGCACGGGAACAGCCGCCGCACCTGCTTCCCGCCGGCGCCGACGCGCCTTGTCGTCGCCGCCACTTCGTCGTCCGTCTCCTCGCTGGGTGCCGCTGGCGCCAGGGCCAGCGTGAGGTTCATCGCCGCAGCTGCTTGCGATGGCGGTAACGGGGGCGGCTCCTGCTCCATGTGCAAACTTCAAATGCAAGCAGCTGCAGACTCCCGTGCTAGCTGTTCCAAGAAGTGCTTGGCGAGGGAGAAAATATATATATAAATTGTCAGTTTCCGACAAACAGTGCCATGTTTTGCTAAAATTAGAGACGGCGAAGACGATTCTATGTCCAGAAATGGGAGGGAGCCAGGGAGCTGGCAGGACTAATTGGAGAGAAGAAGCACGGGGGATCTAGGACGACGAATTGGAGAGAAGCATTAAAGCATATTGTTTGCGCTGTAGTAGTACTTGACGAGGTGTGCGATAAGGCGTCGAGTCCTTTCAACAGCAAAGGAGCATAACTTGGAAATGGAATAGCTGGCCCCTAAGGGCAAAAAACTGAGCATGTACACATATATATAGGGCCAAGAGAAACACTACTGCAGACCTGCAGTATATATGCCAGTATTATCTCCGCTAACTGTTACCTAATCTATCCCAACTTATAAGTCGTTTGACATTTTCAATCTTACGTTTGACCACTCGTCTTATTCAAAAAAATTTATGAAAAAAGAGTTAAATTTAACTAATTTGCGTAACAAAATAAGACGGGCCTCACCGAGATGGTCATTTTTTATTAACCGAGGCGGACCTAAAATCTATTAACCGAGGCGGGCCGTATAACAGACCCGTCTCCAAAAATACCTTCATTCTTAGAGGCGGGCAAATTATAAGGTCTGTTTCGGTTAATATTCGCGGTGCCCGAAAAAAAGCCCATATCCGAGTCATATCGGGCTTATATATATATGGGTTTTCCTTTCTCACACCCTCACATTTCTCTACGCCATCGCTCCCTCTGTTCTCTCTCTCTCAGACTGGTCCCTCTCTCTCTTCTCTCATCCTCACCCTTAGGACGCCACCGCGCGGTGCGGGGCTGGCTCGGCCTGTAGCGCGAGCAGCGTGGAGGCCTGGTCGGTGGCGCGAGCAGCGTGGCGGATCTACGCGGTGGCGGCGTGGTGGCGGCCGGCCGAGCGAGCAGCGATGCGGATTTTCACGGTGGCGGCGCGAGCCTAGATCCGAGCGAGCGTCGAAGCGGTGGCGGCAAGCTACGCGAGCCTAGATTCGGTGGTGGCAAGGCCGGATCCGTGCGGGGGCAACGCGGCCGTCTCCTCTTTCTCTCTAGTGCGGCGAGCTACAGTGAAGGCGCGTGAGGCAGCTCCGGCGTGGCTACGGTGGCGGCGGTGGAGGGATGGACTTGGCGGTCCTGTGGACGGGCTCGTCGGTCCTATCCAGGGTTTTTCGTTTTTTAATTGATTAACCGAGGCGGGTGGGGTCAGATAGTCAGTTGACGCTCCTCGGGCCTAGGTCCACTGGATCCCACAACATACCAAGGCCTTTGGCCTAATTCAATCCAAAAGACTAGCCTGATAGGTGAGGGCTACCCCTGCCTTATATGTTATGCTCTCCCATTATCAATTATCAATTACCAATGTAGGACTAAATCTAACAATCTCTCTTATCACAACATTGGACCCAACTCTTGTCAATTATCAATGTTGATGGCTCAAAAAACAATCAGTTGTTTGTTAGCAATTCTCTAGTTAATTAAGATTTTCTGCTGAAAATTGCTTGTCAAGCTAAAAGACCGATACCCTGCGGAAGAAACTTAGACACCGTTTGGCACAGCTCAGCTTCACTAGTGAAGTCATGTTATGGAAAAATAGCTTCGTAAATAAATTTTTAGATGAAGCTGGGCTATTTTGAAAATATTATTCGGTAAAATAAATTCACTAACAAATTCATGCATGGTTGAGAAAGAAACGGAGACAACTGGAACAAGCTATTTTTTCAGCTTTATAATAATATATTAACTCATCTTTTGTGAGATAAGGGTAGTAAAAATAATTCCAACCATTAAATTGTTTTAAAAAATGGTGTTTAGAAAAAAATACAGCTTAAGCTGTTGTGAACGGTAAAAAAGGCCTTAACCTCGCTCTGGCTGTACGGGCTTCATTTAGTAGCAACCTTTTACCTAACATATTGCAGGGTAGTTAACGTAGTTTGAGGTGGTGTCGTCGTCTGCTTCGACCCCCTCTAGCCTAGCGCTGCCATTAATATGTTATCACGATCCGATGAGTGAAGAGGTCTGTGTTATAACCGACAGATATATATAGTACACAAGGACGACACCGACCATTGCGACATCGCGTACGCTTTTAATTTATAATCTAGTGCAAGAAGCAGTGCGGCTGTTTGCTCACAGAGCTGAGGGCTTGTACGCGCCTCGATGGAAGAATCCACGGAAAAGTCATGGAGACAAGCCTAGGGCAGGGTGAAAGATGGAAGCACTGGATATTCGTAGTACTTGGTTATGGTCCATCGATAGCATCCCGAGTCATGTTCTAGTACTGGATGATAAAATACCAGAGGCTGCTTGGAGCAATGACAGGTCGGAGAACCAATAAGAGAATAACTGAATAAGAATCCCAATCATCATAGGAAAATACGGTTACCCACGTCCCTGGCAACACTGAGAGAGAGGACACCCCCGGCCGGTAAACTGACGAGCCATTCCCAAACAGCGAGTGCGGGTAATTAAAAAGCCGGCCGGGGCAGCGATTAAGCATTGCTAGGATAGTGTGTCTTTGTTGCTACTAGAACAGGAGGATTGAATGCTAGCTTTGCAGTGGGAAGGTACGCTGGAGAATGAGTGGGCAAGCACTGAAAACAGCATGTACGACGGTTCAAACGCATTATACTTGTATAGAAATTATTTCTGCTGCCGGGTAAAAAGTAAAAACTGATTTCTACATACAGCTGTTCTTGATTGCCAATATGAATTTAAAGGCCACCGTGCTATGTAGTTAACAAAGTAATAGTAGCTTGTAAACTCTTATTATACTCTAACAATCAATAGATTTGCCTACATGTGGAAGCATTTACACCACAACAAACACTTTTTCATCTGCCACTATCTACTAAGCTTATGAACAATTCTAGGAACCCGGTGTTATTACTCAAGGCCGTTGGTGGCAACTGAATCATGACATATGGACCTAGTTTTGGGGCTCTCCCACTAGGCCATATTCAAACATTACTGTTGGTTCAAAACCCCCTTCACTGGCAACCAGCACAACCAACTCGGTAGTGATGAGCTCATGACATCACTGCCGGGTCTGCCAAACCGGACTGTCGGTTCACGTTACCAACCGGCAGTGATATGTGAACTATCACTGCTGGTTAGAAATACAAACCGGAAGTGCTATGTTAGCTATCCTTGCCGGTTTTCATTGAACCGTCAGTGATATATTTTTTAGAAATTGTATTTTATTAATTGTTTTATTTTCAATTTGAGGGGAGGTGGTGGTGGGGGGAGGTGTTGGCGGTGATGCAATCGAATAATTGGATATAGATGTGGATGGTGGCGTCGCTACAAACCAATTAACGTTTATATTATAGAAATTCCAAAATAAAACGTATATGTAACGAAATAATTAAGAGTAGCATTACAATAGCCCTTACTTGTATCGGGGAGCTTTACACTTGGGACATGTATCCAAGTCTTTGTATTTTTCTCCATGGTACAATATGCAATCGTTGGAATAAGCATGAATTTTCTCAACCTCGAGGCCAATTGGGCAAATCATTTGCTTGGCCAGATAAGTATTTTCTGGTAACTCGTTACCCTTTGGGAGCAGTTTTTGTATTATACCTAACAAGTTATCAAAGCCTTTATCACTCAATCCATTCGTTGATTTGAACTCTAAAAGCATGATGTCGGCTTCCAGTTTGCTTATTAGACAGGTCGGATACAATGATGTTTTTGCATCCTTTCTCATGATCTCCAGTTTTTTCAACTGTGTAGCACTAAGGAATCCGCTCTGCACATCATGTAGGAGCGGAGAAATGCCATCGTTTTCCTCTGTGTCATCAGCTAACGTATTGCGAAACACATTATCATTGGTAGGCACAAGTTCTGTGTAATCATCATTGGGCAGAAACTCGTTTAGGGATATGTCAGGCATGGGAACATCATCATTGTTTTCTTGTCCAACATTTTGACCTACCTCCCCATGTAAAGTCCAAATCATGTAGTCTCTCATGAACCCTCTGGTAATCAAGTGCAATCGTATATGCTCCACGTCGTCCTATTTTCTCGTATTCTTGCAATCTTTGCATGGGCAGAATACAAGCTGTGAGTCCCTAGCATTGGCTCTGGTAAACTTGATGAAATCATCGATGCCCGTCAAATATCGTCGGTCTGTACATGACAGTTCGTACATCCACCTTCGATTCATGCCTGCAGAGGACAAATGTGCAGGGCAGAGAAAACATAGAAAAGTTTTAATAAGCCTTTCTCAACAATATTATTTGAAGAACAAAACCTTAATGTATTCTTCGATAAAATTTGAAATTGTTTGCCCTATAAAAATTTAATTCGGTCGCTCTATAAAAATGAAATAGGCAGCCCATACAAAATAATTGTGTCTACAACATGCCGTGTAAAAATGGATTCAAAAAATATAATAAAAATTGAGGCTCCATCGTAAACAACATTAATTGCACACAAAGTTTGTAAACAATAATGTAGCTCCAAACAATGGTAGCCCCATAAATTACAATTGTCAAAAATAATTATTCTACAACAAGCCACATAAAAATGAAGGAACAAATTATAATATGCAACCCCTCTTCTTCATCATGAACAATAATATAGCTCCAATTTTGAAATTAAAGGTGGTAATGGTTTTAACTAACCTTTTGAATAGTGGATTTACCACAATTTTGATGCCTTCCTCAAGATCCAACTCAAATGTGCTCTCTAAAATGGAGAAATTAAACAACTACAATAAGAATCAATCTCCAAACATAAAAGTAATGTAAACCGACAAATCCAAAGGAGTGTGCTTGTTTTACTAACCATAAGCTAGAAGATCTTCACCATGCTTGAGCTTCCAAGAGTTTCCTTGAGCAATTTGGTGAAGACCGGCCGCAACAATAGAGGTCGTGGGGAAGAGCAGCCGCAACAATAGAGAGGAAGAGCAGCCACGCATTGTTCTGTTCCGTTGGGACATAGGAGGAGGGAGCGATATTGAGCTCGAGCTTATATACTGTAGAAGTATCACTGCCAGTTCTAGCCAAAAACCGGCAGTGACAACTTGCTTCAATGCCGGTTTGTGGCTGGAACCGGCAGTGATACTGCTGAGTAACATCACTGCCGGTTCGAGCCACGAACCGGCAGTGATACGTAGCTTCACTGCCGGTTGGCCCCTGACCCAATCATTTGGGGTTTGAACTGGCCCATCACTACCGGCCCAAAACAAACCGGCAGTGATGTTTGAATCTGTAGTAGTGTCCGATCTTCTCTTCTAGCAAGAATTATGAGGAACTCATTGGACACCAACAAGTTCTCCAAAATTTTCAGATGGTTGTGGAAGTCAGCTTGTTAGAATAAAAGAAAATTTTTTTTGGCTCAATTTGAAAGATTGTTTAAACACAAGAACCCTCCTAAAGGGCAGGATATACAATGGTCAGATTATAATTGTATCCTTTGTACCTTGGTCGGATGAAGAAGATCACTTTCATCTCATTTTTTATTGCCCTTTTGCCTCGGCCTACTCCGATTGTGCCCAATAATAGTGACCCTCTTGACGTCCCGGAAAGCTACAAGGATCATGCCATACGCCTAATATAGGGCCCAAGAAACATGCCTAATGCCTATATCTCCTTTTCTCTCTTATCCACTCTTCTACCACCATCCCTTCTCCTTCTCCCTGCGCCTCCCCCTCCCACACAGCAACCCTACCTCGCCGCCTCCTCCACCATAGCCGCCACCCCGGCCCTCCACCACAGCCACAACCCCTTAGGGCCCTCTCCCAATAGGGCTCTTACACCAAGTATCTCTGATACTAGATTGATCATACGAGCTATCACTACAAGGATTTGACCCTTATAGCACCACGTGTTATGGCAACGCCACACAATTGGTTGCAATATTTGGTTTTATGGCAACCAACGTCATAATTGGTTGCGATATATGGGCCTTATGGCCACCAAAATATTGTGTTGGGTTAGTCATAGGCTTCGTTGCAAGAGGTAGGCGCTATTGCCACAGTGAAAAAGGTAGTTGCGAGTACGAGTTTCTATTGCCACGACTAGTGTTGAGTTGTGATATTATTCATTTTGCGTTGTGATAGCTAGGTGTTGTTGCCACCATTATAAAGTTGGTTGCAAGTAATTGCGTTTATGGCCACGATGTAATTACATTGTGTCAATCTTGACTTGCGTTGCGATAGTTCTTGTTATATTGCATCCAAAAGGAGTAGTTGCAAGTAGTTGTGAATATAGCCACAATTAAACTATGTTGCCTTAATCTTACTCTGTGTTGCAAAAGATCTTATTATATTGCATCGAAAAAGACATTCATTGCATCTGTTGAGGTTCTATTGCCACCAACATCATATGTAGCTATATTGGAGTATATGCTGTTGTAAGAAGAATTATATTGGCATTATAACTTGTTTGTGGACATTAGATATTGCGCACGTGGGCCAGTAAAGGGGTTAGGCCAGGCCACCCCCTCCCACAAGACATAAATAAACCATGTGACCCTGCTGGCCCGACCCTGGTTACCCTGCGCTCGGCCCAAGCTACCTGTGATAGCTAAGTAAAGAAGAGACTTGTTGATCCCCATGTCCACCAAATCTTTTGTTTCTCCCAGGAGAAGAGGCATTTGGAATCTAACATAAAACTGCTTTGCTTTTACCTAACTTATAAGTATTGCCCCATTCAAGTTTCATGAAACGCCATTTTATTTTTCATTTTTAATAATTCTATCGTGTGATACAAACCCTTGACGGTATTTGCTTTATGAATGGAAAACAGAGATAAAATTTAACAAAAAATTTAAGCCATGGACTGTAGTTATCGGCCTGCTAAAGACTTACTGTAGAGAGGACATCAGGCACTAATAAATAAAATAAGGAAAGCCTGACTATCACAACCGATTGAATTATTACTATGTGAGCACCAAGTTATGGCCAGCACATTTATGAGCTACTACTATTGACCAAACCAATAGTTCAGGAAAATAAATTGAAGAAAAACAAGCAAACTGCTACAGAATTGGCATGTGGTGATTGCTTTACTGTTGCTAGAAAGTGATATCTCACAAGATTAAATTCATGTTTACTGCAACTTTGAAATGGACGCTGCAAGCCTGAAAATGAAATGAGGTAATTCCTGATATGAAGAATTGGCCTGTTGTTGTTGTATTGCTGCTCACCACCCACTCTGCCATTTTTTGCTTACCTAAGGCACTTGAGATGGACAGGAGCTGCTGCTGTTATTGATTTGAAGGTACATCAAACTGATGGTAATCGAAGCACAAACACAGTCACAATAACACAAAGTTGTCCAAGAATTCATATCACAACAAAATAATACCTACTTAAATTGAGCACAACAAACTGTTGTTGATCAGACAATAGTAGGCTGCAGTTGCTATGAACTAAATACCCACACGACTAGAAATTCAAGCAATCAGTTCTCATTTCAGTAAAACACTAAACAAACTTCTTTGAACTGAAAACAGAGAAGATGATCATTGTACAATCAAAGGCAGCTAGCTTATGTAAACCAATAGATGTCTAAGGTTCTCATTTAACTCAGTCTCCATATTAGCCATATCTTGGTCCCCGACATAGATCCACAGGTCCTTTCCTGCAAGAAAGCAATGTTACAATCACACATGAATATCTCCCGATAAATCCAAGAAGAAAGACAAAAGACAATGAACGCCAACTTTTATCAAAGCTCAAGTGGAACCACATTTTTTACATGCCAATATGTACCAGCACTATACAATTAGAACATCACACTTTCTTTTATATAAACTAACTCAACTATAAATAATGTCACACTTTGTTTGCATGTTAAGCTGAGTTGCCTTGTGCGATTAGCAGCACTACACATAACATTATTAGTGCCATAAGATTCATCTAAAACTGATGCATCTAGATGGCATTGGCAATCTGCAATGGGATGACAGCATGGTGGTGGTCATCTTGTTATCTTGTTAAATAAACTTGTTATCTTGGACTCTTATTATATGCAAGTACTAATCTTCTAAAGTCATTTCAATTTCTAATCTTGGTTTCACTCACAGCATATAAGCAAGGGAGGGCAACATTAGTCTGTGACACTGCACCTCCATCCTGCTGATTAATCCAAAGATAAAAATTTCTAATGCAGTAGTATTACTGTACAGAATAGCTTGATCTGTACAGAGTAAAAAAAATATCCTGTTGATCTGTACAGAATAAAAAAATTGAAATTCATAGCAACCAAGTATTTTTCAGTACATATGGAGGAACCATGTTCCTATTTGTTTCATTACCAGATAATATATTTTGGCATATAAGAACATTCAAGAACTACAACAAATTAATTACATTGAAAGCTTCTCCTCAAAACGATGTTGGGCATCGTCCAATGGATGTTAATTAATGTAAAAAATATCATTAACCTGATAAGATCACATTTATGTAAAAAACTCATCATCTTGTCCCTGGCCTAAAGAGTTGACCGGTGCAGCATGTACATCATTGATGTAGGTGTCATCATTATCATCATCTTCATCAACTAAGTCTTCATCATTTGGCTCTGGCATAGGTATAGCTTTTTCAATGATGCTATCATCTCCGGTCGCTCCTTGGAGGCCAGTCCTTGTCCAATTTGTCAATTCTTCCTGTTGGCTAGAAATGTTCATAGACTCCACGCCGACTTCAAGTGAGTCAGTATCAATATGTCCTTGTTGTTCAGTCTCTTCACATTCTGGCAAGGAAAACAAAGTCCTAGGCTTCATTCTAACAACACTGCTCCAGTTGGATTTATTTGCGCATTTGACATAAAAAACCTGCTCAACTTGAGCCCCCATAACATAAGGATCATTTACATATCGACGACGAGTTATATCGATATCTATAATCCCATATTAATCCTTACTATACCCTCTACTTTTGTTCTTGGTAGCAGTAGGAACATCATACCAATCACACTCAAACAGTATAACTTCTTTTTCACCCGGGAAATCTAGTGTGATTATCTTTTTAAGGACATCATACCAATCCATATTACCTGTACTGTCATCACCCTTTACTAAAACTCCAGAGTTCTGCTGAAGCTGACCTCTGTAGAAGCAGTTCGAAAAAGAAAATCATGGACGAAGCATCTGCTGAAAACACGAGCTAGGTGATGAGGACCCTGAGAAAGGGCGTATAGCTCATCACTATTCTTCTGTTCTGCATGTACTGTCTTCATCTGCACTCAATTCCAATAAAAAAATAAATAAGACAATTGCTATATTTGTTTACATGTATATGACAACATTACTCACCTTACGTTCAAACCACCCAACAAAATGCTCCCTGTGGAGCTTGTCAACACCCTGTGCGCTAGTCCTTCTCATTAGCTCCATATGCTCCCTATATATTATTTGGTTGGACCAAATGGGTTACATTAGTGAAACATTAATGATGAGTAGTATTCTCCTCTTACTTTCCATTAGAAAAAAAATACAAAGCCACAAAAAGGTGGTAGTAACAGCTTACTTAATCCATGGAGTTGCCTTGTCGCAGTTTGATAATATATAGTGACGCATCCGCAGCATGTCAGATCTAGAGATAGGCTCAATTTTGTAGCCTTTCTTACTGTAGTCGATGCTCCCAAATATGCTAAAGCCTAGCCGGTGGTTCATTCACCGCGCTCCTCTCATGGCGCGCTGGGCGATCCAGCATTGTTTCAATGTCTTCTAGGAAGCGAGAGCAGAATGTCATGCACTCCTCTGAGATATATCCCTCCGCAATCGAACCTTCTGGATGTGCCTTGTTCCTAACATATCCTTTTAAGTGTACGTAGATACCTCTCGATCAGATACATCCACCGATAACAGACTGGTCCTCCATTTTTAGTCTCCTCAGCTAAATGAACTGGCAAGTGTATCATAATATAAAAAAGCTGGTAGAAATATCAGCTCAAGCCGACATAAAGTCTCTGCGATGGAAGAGCTTAGTTTTTCAATGTCACTATGCACTAGCTCCTTTGAACATAGTGCACTGAAAAACTTGCTAAGCTCAATCAATGGTCTAGCAACAGCTTCAGGTAATATATGGCGTGCAACTAAGGGTAACAGTTTCTGCAAAATAACATGATAGTCATGTGATTTCAGTCCAGAAACCTTACATCCATTGACATCCACGCATCTCTTTATATTAGATGCGTAACCATCAGGCATCCTCACTCCTTCTAAGAATTTACATAACATTATCTTCTCGTCCTTGCCTAACGAGTATAGTGATGGTGGCAAAGTATACTGACCAATCTCTAGCACTGGATGCTGATCCTGCCTTATCCCAAGATGTTGCATGTCAATCCGCGCCTTGTCACTATCCTTACACTTACCATCTATGCCAAGCAACGTTTCAATTATGCTCTCACAGATATTTTTCTCGATGTGCATAACATCCAAGTTATGCCTTACAAGCAATTTTTTCTAGTAAGGCAGCTCAAAAAATATACTGTTCTTCCTCCAGTTGTGCCACCTACTCTCTTCTTCATGTTGTTTCTTCTTCTTTGTGGCCGTTCTAAATTTTGGTAGCTCAAAACTTTTATAATGTTGTATAACCTGTGCACCAGTCAGTGGCACAGGTGCCTCCCTCGTCTCTGTCTTGTTGTTGAAGCTGTTTTTGTTCCTACGCCACCTATGGTTCCGAGGTAGAAACCGGCGATGACCCAAGTAGCAGTGCTTCGACCCAAATTTCAACCATAAGTAGTCTACATCTTTGTGGCAGTATGGGCACGCAAACTTTCCTTTAGTACTCCAACCAGATAGCATGGCATAGGCAGGGAAATCATTTATGGTCCATAATAGAAGCGCACGAAGAGTAAAATTCTTCTTCTCCTTTGCATCCCATGTTTTAACACCTTTTACCCACAATTCCTTCAAATCATCAATCAGGGGCTGCAAATAGACATCAATATTCATTCCAGGAGATTTCAGACCTGGTATCAACATAGACATCATCCAGTACGGTTGTTTCAAACACAGCCAAGCAGGCAAGTTGTAAGGGATTAGGATGACGGGCCATGTAGTGTATGAAACATTCAACATTCCAAATGGATTGAAGCCACCAGCTGCAAGACCAAGCCTTATATTGCGAGGGTCCGATGCAAAATCCTTATACTCACCATCCACATGCTTCCAAGCCAACGAGTCTGCAGGGTGACGCATTTTCCCATCATGCACTAGTTCTTCCTTATGCCAACGCATCAATGAAGATGTCGATGCTCTCATATAAAACCTTTGTAACCGAGGAATAAGTGGAAAATAACGAAGGATCTTACGTGGAAACCGTTTCTATCCACTACTAGTGAGAACAAGATCATTATTGGAAGAACATACAAATGATGATCATATAATCGGAGGAGAGGCAAGTCAGGAAAGGAGCACAACAGACAAAGATAGGCCAGCTCATGCAAGAAAACCAAAACAAGGGAATGGTATGTGCCGGTCCTTCCATTTTGCATTGCATGTAATTCTTTCGCTGACCATGTATATTATATTTGTTCATATGTTAATAAGGTGGATCCAAAACTCGTGGACGTGGATGTCTCAAAGGTTATAAAGCAGGTATCAAGAGAATTAAGAGTGGCTCTCAGAAATTAAAGATCGAATTTGATTCGTTGCTGGGAGGCCCCAATGGTGAGAATAGCCGCACATTTGTGGATGAGATTGTAGTAATTACTAGGACAAAGGCTCCACTTATAGGAGTGCAATCGTGGAAGGATGTGAAGGACGATGTGAAATTAGAAATAGCAGATGACATACTGGTAAGTCAATGGTTTTCTTTAGCCAAATATTCTGAATTCAGTACCTCCACTTTATTGTTCCCTTCTCTGTCTTTTCATACAAATAGAAACTTTGGGACTTAGATGGCATTGAAGATGCTACAGAAACGATATTCGCAATTGCCAAAGAGAGGTACAAAGGATGGAGAGCTTCATTTAGTTCGACATACAAGGCATACTCCACTGACGCAGAACGAATGAAGCATACGCCCGAAGATTTAGACATCGTGGAGTGGTACTACTTGATCCAATATTTTGGAAGCGATGGATTCCAGGTTTGTCGGTGTCCAGGTTCCTTTTGTAATTCCACGACTAAAATACATTGTAATTAATAGAGCTCTACTTGTACACCTTTTTCAGAAGATTAGCAGCATGAACTCTGGAAACCGACATAAACAGAAGACTAAGCATCTCACAGGATCGAAACCATATTCCCAAATTAGTTTTGAACAGGTAATCACAATAATAACTAAGTTAATTAATTTCTTAAATATATGATCGTTACTTAATACTACATTGTTCCTATTTCAAAGAAACCAGATTAATGGTCAACAACCTACTGATCTGCAACTTTGGATGGCTACTCACACCAAGGATGGGCAGTGGTCGAATGAAGACTCTAAAGATGTCTATGTGAGTGATTATATAGGATTGCAGCTTTAAAATTTATAGCATGTTTGAACTTATTTTGGAACATTTGAAATTACATGCTCCTAACTTGCTTCTCATGTTTCACTTAGGAAAATGCCTGCATCCAAATCACAAAGGAAGAAAAGGCAAAGGGTAGGCCCGTCCTTACGGTTGAGGAAGAAAACTCAGTATTCCAGCGCAACTACTGTAAAACCCTTGGAACAAAATCATACAGATGTCATGGGCGTGGATACATGGCAAAATATCCAACACGAAGCGCTCTACTAAAATACAGAGAAGAGGATGCAACCCGCAGTGAAGTTTTAGCCCAACAAGAAAGAATGCAGCACCAACAAGAAGTTGAAGAATTAAAAGAAAAACTTGCTAATGAAGTTTTAGAAAGGGAAAAAGATAAGGAAGAAAGTATGAAACAAATTGAAGAAATTAGGAAGAATTTCGGTCAACACTACAACAACAAATACAATTGGCATTGCAGCAAGTACTAACTTTGGAACATGGTTCTCCTTTTTTTTTGACTCCCTCTATTTTAGCTAATGTTCATTGTCTTTTGGGCTGCGCAGGCTATATTAGGAACCATCAACACCACACAGGTTCCAAATGGCCCAAGTGTGGATAACAATTTGATCACACCAGCACGCATAGAGGATGCAACTATAGAGGTAATAAAAATGCACCAATGTTACTTACTAAATATGCATCATGTTTAAATATATAAATGCAAGTTGTTCACATCAAAACATTTATTTGGGCAGAATAATGAACCAACAAGCGTGTTGACCACAGAAAAGGTAATTGATGATGGTGCTATAATGACAACAAAGACTAGTACAAGCAGGCCTATTTTCTCCAAAAAGAATGGTGCCAGTGGGTCAACAAATTATGTTTCTACCCAACACCTATTGAGGACTCGTAATCAAAAGAAAAGACAACAGGTATGAATACCAATACGATTTGTCTTTGAAATGGTGCCTAATATGTTATGTATTATATGTTAATAAAGTTCATCAAACTGGTGGGGATGTTATCACCTCAAATGGTATATATATGATGATATTCTTGTAGGATATTTTGTTATTTGATTTGCTATGTCACTATATGATCATTAAATTTACACTCGCTTAGTTATTCCATGCACTTAATCACCGAGGTACGTACATTAAAATAATGAATTCTATATGTGTTCATGAATTGTAGGAAAGCGCGGACAGCCAACACATTTAGAGAAAGCTTTGTGTCTATGTGCTGGTGATGGATGGCTAGAAGAATGAGGTGCCAGTGGGAGTTGGAGCATGAAGAGATCAATAAGACAACTATTATTTAGTTTTATTTTTGTTATAGCAAACAACGTTGCAAGTAAACTTGTAGACATAAATGATTTTTTATTCTGTGGCTGTGTTTATTTTAGCAGTACTCTGGTCATTCTGTTATTGTTTTGGTTTGAGACATATTTGAAGTTAATGAAGGTTTGAGTTCTTATATGTTTTGATGAAATCTGTGCTCATGGAAAAATTATTTTGTAACAAAATAAATTTCTAGCTACGAAAAGAAACTTAAAAGACGTTGGCCAAAATGCTCTCGTTGCAACAAGCGAATATGCAACCACTATTTATTGTTGCAATATACATTATTGCCACGAACTTTATGTGTTGCTATATGACATGTCAACCACCAATAATCATCTGTTGCCTTTTCAATCTATTGCCACCAACAATGATTCATTTCATTATTCATCTATTACAATCAACAATGATTTGTTGCATTTTCCATCTATTAACCCCAACATTGATTCGTTGCTTTACATTTTATTACCACTAGCAAATTATCGTGGCAATTGTGATTCTAACCACCAAAATTATTACGTTGCAAGATTTCTTTAATGCAATGGAGCACACTTCATGGCATTATGAACATATTTCCACTTAACTATGGAGTGGCAATAAAGCTATTTTGCGACAAGTTTGTTTATGGCAATACTATCATATTGCATCCACGTATTTTGTTGCAAAAGTAACTCATGCAACTATTCTGTTGGTTCTAATATCCATGGTTGAAACCAGATCATGGTTGCATTAGTTTTTCATATGCATTGCAAAAACACCATATTGCAACACCACATGAAAAGGATGCAAGAACCTATTGCACCGTTCCAAATGCAACCATCTATTGACCACCATAAATAGATGCGACTGATCTGTATTGCAACCAAAATAGCCATATTGCGACCCAATATAGGCGTCACTACAGGGCTGGATCCTAGTAGTGGCGCATCTCGACCACAACCATGGAGAACTTCAGCGCCAACATTTATAGCAACAGAATTGTCCTCATTCTTATCGGTTTTTACTAGATCGATCTTCAACAATGGGCATGCATCGATCACCAAAATTGGGGCTCCCACGACTGAAACCACAAAGATGATGGACAACAACGCTCGCCTGATCAGCAGCGAGCATGCATGTCCCATGGAGAACTTATACATCCACATCATGACCGGCCAATCATTGGGTGAAGAAGTTTGACGAGTTCCACACTCGCGTAAAAAATTACTCACCAATAGCAGATCCATTTGAATCAGAAATCATCATTCCAGAGACCACGTACAAAGGAGGAGCATCACCACCAACAATACCCTCCTTACAACCTCATCAACCAATAGTAGATGAAAAACTATTGTTGACTGAAATCTCAAAAGCGCCTATACGTACAATCAACAGGTTCCACACTGAAATTAGCTTCAATTTTGCCCCAACAGATGCATTTAAGGGTTCTTATTTAGATGGAACCTCCTTGTCCATCAAGGGTGACACCATCAACAATCATGAAGTGGACACCAAGCAAGTCATAAGCTCCGCCGACAAATCCCTCCTCGACAATAAGATGAAGGAACCTCACTCCTCCACCACGAAGATCATCATGCAGATGTCGAATAGCCTATTCACGGCGCTGCTAGCACCACAACTACCATTGCCACCGTACTTCCTGCTCGACAGGCCTCCTACCATCTGCACAACTATATAGTCAGCCCCGAGCGGCCGCCAACCTCCCAAGCCAGCCAATTGGCCATCAACATAGCAGCCAGTAGGTACTTGCGCCATGAAGGCCACTGTCTCCTACCTCATCAAGAACACCAGCGCCACATCCGTGCCAACAACACTACACTAAGCTATCCCTGCCCATGATCAACAACAAGATAAACCCACTATTGTATTAAACTGATGAGTCCTTCAGAGGGTAGAACACCCCCAACGACGTGGCAATCAGGTACATAATCTTCCATCCAATAAATACAACACAACTATGGTAGATGCACATGACAAGGATCAAACTAGAAATGGACATGGAGCATGCCAGCCACTGCGTCACCTAGTACATTAGCCGGCCAACTCAAGGCTATCTGCGGGATAAACGACAACACATCCATATCTACATTTCCTACAATAACCACCCTATCCACTAATACAAATGAGAGAACAACCACAACATCACGATCATCAATGATGATGATTCCGATTACAGCTACCTCATCATAATCGGCAACCACATCCTCATCGACATAGGCGCAACCCACATTGACCTAAACTTTGCATGCCTCATCGACCTCCAAGAGCAACGCTTCAACGCAACAATCCTTGTTGGTATCAGCACCAAGGTCTCTTGCTGGGCGGCATCCGTATCGCTTCGCAATGACAACAAGGCCTTCTAAGTTGATGCATTCCTCCTCGATATCAGCAATAACATCGACATCATCAAGGGTATGCCATGGTTTATGGACATTGGTGACTTCATGTGGCAGTTCTCTGCCATGGAACTGCAGTACTACAACAATAGGTGCCCCAACTCTTGCACCATGCTAGACTTGACAACGACGTTGGCTTCACACTCCACCTCAGACTATCTGGTGTTGGGTACCTAGTGTGCTAGCTTAACATCACCAAAAGGGCCTACGACTTCGCTACACCACCATGGGAGATTCTCCACTTCTCCATCAATGCAGCTATCTACTATCCCTTTCTCATAGAAACACATCAGTTGCAGGATCCCCGCAAGCACACAACTACTACCTCCATGGCTGCATCGACATTCTCCAACTGCACAACAAGCGCTTCATTGACAACACTCACGACAACGCCACCAAAATAGAGATCAAGCTAATTCAAAGTACCCCATCTCCAAGATACCGGAGGCGAACTATGGAGGCCCCTTCTTTCCCAGACAATGCCAACGACTGAGCAAGGGTGTAGCGTGAGGACGCGCTATGTGGAGAAGGGGGAGATACGTCATACGCCTAAATAGAGGTCCCACGTACGTGTCGGATCAAGGCTTGGCCCCAAAGCACCCAATCGAACCCAAAGCAGGCTTGATGTGAACAGTAACCATGGGTATTATAGGGTCACAGGTACTCTTTACCCGTGGCACTGTAGCGTGCTGCAGCTGCTGCCCTCGTGCTCTAGGTTAGATTGGATAGGTTTATATTATTAGGGCTAAGTCTTCCAGGACTATAAATACATGGCCTATGTAACCTTTCAATCTTAAGCAAGCAACAAGACTAAGGCCTTCTATCTCCTCTTCTTACCTCTCTACTATTTCCACCTCTTCTCCCTCTCCCTGCGCTTCCCCCTCCCACGCAGGGACCATAGTCGTTGACCCCTTCCACCATAGCCGCCACCCCTTAGCTAGCACTAGTACAGGATCGGGTTTTACTCCCAGTTGAGAAGGGGCTTTGCTCCTAGTTTTCCAGCAGGGAGTACGTTTCCGGGAGTAAAGGTCCACCCTTTACTCCCGGTTCGTAACACGGACCGGGACTAAAAGTCCCTCCAGCCTAGCCACGTTGGCAGGAACCTTTAGTCCAGGTTCGTAATATGAACCGGGAGTAAAGTTCTTTTTTATTTTGTGACTCATTTCAGCTTATTAATTCATATTTAGGGTTTACGGTTTAATATAGGTATTTGAATACGCATTCTACGCTAATGTTACATGCATACACGTATCAAGCATGCATATGTAAATAATAATTAACTCAAGTATAGTTAGGAAACTATATATATATCACATTATGATTGAATATACAAATATTGTACATAAAATAAATACACGTGTTTGTCCGCCGTGTCTTTAACCTAGAGTTGCAAGCCGTGAAAATTAATTCCTACCGCAGTAGTGCTCTCCATTGGGATTCACACTACTACAGAAAATCTTTTGCGAGGCACTTGGGATTTCTTAACCATGGCGGGCAGCCCAGCTAACCGCCTCGGCTAAGAGGGGCCGGCCGATGGCTGGGCTGCCCGCCGACAATCGCCTCGGTTAATGGCTTTACCGTTGTCATAACACAACCGCCGCAGTTAATCGATATTAATCGTGGCGGTAGTGTTATGATAACCGCCTCGGTAAAGCCATTGACCGAGGCGATTGTTGTAACTCAACCACCACGGTTAATAGCTGATTAATCATGGTGGTTTATATAAGATAACCGCCTCCATTAACTCTAGGACTATAAAACAGCAGCCCTCCCCTTCTTCCTCCCCACGACCTCTCCTCCATTTTTTTGGGGTTTTGAGCTCAAAACCCTAAAAATAACCATTTCAAGGAGGGGAGGTTTTGCCCTTGGATTTGGTGAAGGGTGGCACCGTAAGAGGTTGATTCTTACTCTCTAAATCTTATTTTTCCTCTCTTTTTCATTATTTAGCTGTTTTTCCTAATGGTTTAGATCTAGATCTAAATGGATGAGAGAGAATAAGGAATTTAGCCTTGTATTTAGTGAAGGGTGGCACCGTTAGAGGTTGATTCTTACTCTCCAAATATGCTTTTCCTCTCTTTTCCATGATTTATAGGAGTTTTTTTCGAAATGTGGCCGGTTTAGATCTAGATCTAAAAAGATGAGAGAGTAAGTAAATCTAGAGTTGGATTTTTTGAAGGGTGGCACTTAGGAGTATTTAGATGCTTTTTTGATACTTTCAATTAGTTGTAGAGTTGGATTTACCGCTCGTCTAATACGACTTTTCAATTCGCTGTGTTTGTATAAGGTGAAGGTCATGGAGAGCAGGGAGAATTGGATGTACAAGACATCAAGGCTGGATCTGTCTTCCCTAGAAAATGTGAGGAAGAAGTTCATTCCTTTTGCGCAGAAGCATCGTCTGAGTCTGGGCTGAGATCGCATGATTTGTCCGTGTAATGACTACAAGAATCGGCTTGCCCAGGAAGACAACATTGTGCAATCACACTTGGTACGGTATAGGTTCATCAAGGACCCAAAGTACACTATGTGGAAGTATCACGGCGAAAAAGATCCGAGTGTAGCAGATGCACATGTAGAAAGTTCCTCGTCGGTGAATGATGGAAGACAGCAACAACAGACATCATCTGCCGCCGGCGATGGCGACAACGTGAGACTTGAGTACATCACGATCAGTGATCTGCTCCAGGACATGGCAGACGATGCTGACGCTTGCGATGGGGAAGGTGACCCTGTCATTGACACGTTGCTATCGGAAGATGAAGAGTTCATTGAACAGGTTGCTAACTGTCAGGATCACGATAATATTTTATTTGGGGATCCGAAACGGCTCGAGAATTTTAGAGTGATGAAGCAGGCGGCAATTGATCCCCCATACAAGGATGGGGCCAGTTGCTTATGTTGAAGGCTCGCCACGGAATGACCAACACTTGCTTCAATGACCTGTTACGTATCCTTGGTGACAGTTTCCCAGAGGGTAACAATGTGCCCGCCAACACCTATCGAGCGAAGAAGCTGATCCGGCCAGTGGCGATGAAGCTTAGAAAGCTTCATGCATGTCCTAACCATTGTATTCTATTTCGGGGCGACTTTGCAAAGTTGGAGAGCTATCCGTGCTGCGGCACGAGTCGTTACAAGAAAAATGCTGGTTGTCGCGCGGGTGATGAGGAGATACCCTCGAGAGGGCCGAAGAAGAAGAAGAAGAAGAAGAAGAAGAAGAAGAAGAAGAAGAAGAAGAAGAAGAAGAAGAAGAAGAAGGCCAACAAACAGCCGCCTCCTGAGGACGAAGAAGAAGAGGGTTACACATTTAGGAAAAGTCCTGCCCTGTCGGTGTGGTACCTGTCCGTCATCGATTGGTTGCGTGCACTAATCGGGAATCCAGAGGATGCCAAGCTTAACGTGTGAAGGGTGATGGCAAGCTGCGACATCCGTCCGATGGTAAGCAGTGGAAGCATTTTGACGCCAAGTTCACAAAGTTTGGGGATGAGCGTAGGAACGTCAAGTTCGCACTGAGTACCGACGGGATGAATCCCTTTGGCAACCTCAGTAGCACGCACAGCATGTGTCCGGTCACCCTCACCATCTACAACCTACCTCCGCAACTATGTAAGAAGCGTAAGTACCTTCTACTCACCATGCTTATTTCAGGACCGAAGCAGCCCGTCAATGATATAGATGTGTTCTTGGAGCCCTTGATGGAGGACATGCAGATACTATGGGAGGTAGGGGTCGACATGATGGTCGCGTCCAACAAGGAGTTCACTCTAAAAGACATCATCTTTGTCTCCATCACCGATTACCCTGGTCTTTTTTCACTATCAGGGCAGATTAAAGGGAAGAACGGTTGTGTAGTTTGCATTGATGGACCTGCTACACTTACCTTAGTGCATCAAAGAAGATGGTGTGTATGAGGTATAGGCGATTCTTCCCCAAGAAGCATAGGTACAGGAATCCTTTGATGAATATATACTTTGACAATAGTGACTCGCTTGAAATTGACATGCTGGATAGGTCGGGGTACGGGCAAAAGGTGTTTGACATGGTGCAGGGGATAAATGTCGAGTTTGGGAAGAAGAAGAAAGAGGAGGAAGATGGGCCGAAGAAGCGGAGGAAGAAGAGGAAGCGGGATGCAGAAGGGGAAGAGGTAGAGCCTGCCCCGGCCCCCGTTCCATTCAAAAAGAAGTCGTGTTTCTTCAAGTACCTGTCATACTGGAAGGAGCTAGATACACCCCATGCAATTGACTGCATGCACCTAGAGAAGAATGTCTTCGAGAGGACGATTGGGGTCCTGCTTGACATCAAGATTAAAATGAAAGATGGTCTCAAGTCATGTCTGGATCTTCTGAACCATGACATCAGCCACGAAATCCACCCGACAGTGTCACAAGCCAGAAATAAAGTGGACCTTCCGAGCGCGAGCTATAACCTAAGAAAAGATGAGAGCACGGGTTTCCTCCGATGGCTTCGGGCAGTGAAGGTGCCGACCGGTTTCTCTTCGAACATTAAGAGCCTGGTCTCGATGAAAGACCTCACAATGACCCACTTCAACTCTTATGACTGCCATGTCATGCTGACGGTGTTCCTTCCGATTGTGATCAGGATTATCGGTCCAGAGTAAGTGAAGATGGTCATCACAAGCTTGTCCTCCTTCTTTAACCGCATCACACAGAAGGTCATCGATGAAACTGAGCTGCCTGCCCTAAAAGAGTTCATCGCAGAGACTCTTTGCCAGCTTGAGATGTGTTTCCCACACTCTTTCTTTGATATTATGCTATACCTGATGATGCACATGGTTGATCAAATACAGGAATTGGGGCCTGTATACTTGCATCAGATGTGGACGTATGAGCGGTTCATGTCCACCCTCAACAGATACGTCTATAACCGTGCTTACCCAGAAGGCTCAATCATTGAGGCGTACACAACAGAGGAGGCCGTTAACTGCTGCATGAGATACTTCCGGGATGGAAATGCTATTGCGATGCCCGTCCACCCGCATGATTGCAGAACAACAGGGATGGGGTGCATAGGGAATGCACGCTCTATATTCCAATCGGACGAAAGATGATGAATAAGAAGGCTGTTGCCAATGGACTAGTGCACCCCACGGAAAGCGACGCCACATACAACAACAGACCGATCCCGCATGGCTATGCCAGTGTAGAGATCGTTTGGACCCACAAAGATTATGATGAAGAAGAACTCGACTACCCGACTGAAGAAGGGGTCAGGTACCTCGGCGGTACTATTGCGTCGTTTGTTCTATGGAACAAGGAAGGCATCGTCTTGGAATTCCAAACTTCTCTGCTGTTGCAGCCCACGGAGCCACACTCGTCTCCATCGGGTGGTGGCGACAACGATGGCGGCGACGACTCTGACGACGACGACAATGACAAGTACGACGCTCAGGCCCAGACAACAGTCCTGCACCGCGTCCCAATAAGAGCAGCCCCCAAGGAGGTACAGGGGGTCCACCGGGCAACGAGACACCGCCCCCAACCCAGGGCAGTGGGAAATGTCCTTCAGCACCGAAGAAATCGGATGATGAAGCGGGGGACAAACCTACCGACCTCACCACAAATAAACTTGCCCACCTCACCACGGAGCAATGGGCAGCGTCTAACATAGCCGAAGGGCTCAAGTACTCTACGGCGTTTGAAAGGTATGTATGCTTATGGCAACTAAACGTCTTCAACAGCTTATGTGCGCGTAGATGGATGTAACATTCTTTTTTCATGTTGCTGTCACACCCAATTTTAAGGATAAAATGGGATGCATAAACTTATGTGTGCCCAGAGATCAGTCACACACATAAGCCAACAAATTGCATAAATTGTATCATAACCAATGTTTATTTCATAGCGAATAATATCAAAGTCATTACACAGCGGAAAATAAAGATAACTCTCGTGGTAGCTCCATAGCACAGGGACGTCGACTGGTGAAGCACAAGTCTAGTAGTCCTCTGGGTAGTCCTCATCACTATCACCATCTGTTACCCATCCGGGATTTTTAACCGAGTATTGAAAAATAAACAAGCGTAAGTACATGTCGTACTCAACAAGACTAGCATGGGTTAATGAGGCTCAAAAGGTTGACACGGTTTTAACAGCAGGTTGCTTTTAATTAATCATCTTTTATGCAGTTGGATAGCAACAAATGAATAAGCCCATTCTCATGATCATAGTAAACATAATTAATGAGTAGCAATAAATAGATTTAGCAGCATGTAAGCATCACCCCAAACGATAACTACTCCATAAGACGACCAAGGCCGCTCCTGACCGTGAGCGCGGCTAGTATACCAGTTTTACACTCTGCAGAGGTTGTGCACTTTCACTATGAGCCGTGTTTCCCATTTGCTCGGGTTAATTACTCCAATAACACTACCAAGGTGAGAGAGCAAGGTTTCACTATGCAGTCTTTCAAAGTACTCTGCCTAACAAGTTAGGGCCGCTAGGGACCCGGCAAGCAGATCTAGAGCCCCCCTTCGTCGTGGCACAAGGTCACGCAGGTTATACACACTCGGACAGAAGCCGCACTATACCCGAGTCGTCAGGCCCCATCACGCCTTTCAGTAACCTCTAACAACCTAGAAAAAGGACCTATACTTGACTAAAACCAGAGCGATGTAGCCCTCATAGTTGCACTGTAAGTCCCAGCTTTTGCTGACAGATCATTACCAAGGGGGAAGGATATGGAGCATCACGAAACTATGCTCCAATCCCCTAGTTCCATGTTGCTAAAAAGACATCTTTTAATCCTTATTGCATATTCAATTAATCAGTTTATATGATCATGATATCAATAACGCACTAGCATCAATTACCATATGCATAATCCCATAGGTTGCAAGGAACAGGATAACAAAACTAGGAAGTAACTACGGTTAACAAGGAAGACACATGCAAATGCAATTATTTATTTCGTGAATAGGACAACAAGGATGATCCATACTAATACTTGCCTTGATCAGCAAACTCCTGGTGATCCGGGTTGTCGAAGTACTGATCTTGATGACCGACGTAAAGCTCACCGTCTATACTTGATCCATCATAACAACACACAAGCATACAGGGGCAATCATGCATACAAACAAGAATTTTCATCAGAACAGTACACCAACAGAGAGAAAATAAATTAAAAAGGTTATAAAACAAATCTACACGTCGCTACGATCACATCGATATAAAGTTTGCGCAAATCGGATTTAAAACGAGGAAGATATGAATTTTACAAGATTTATAATAGAATAATAATAGATTAAATATAATCTCGAATTTTAAAAGTTAATAACATATGAAACAGTGGTACCATCAGATAGATTATGAAATTACGAATCTAACGCAATTTGAATCGTTCAAATCAGAATTTAAACGGAGAAATTATAAACGAATCAGTTTTAATTTCAAAATCGAAAATCAGAAAACACATTTTCTATTTACCGAGACAAAATACGTTTTCTAAATTGGAAAGCGCAAATTGAGGAATGCGCCAAGGGACTGCGGGTCGGTACTTTAAAAACTGCAGGGGCTCTTTTGCAAGAATGCCGGCCGAAGGGGTATCGGCTCATTAGATCTGTCCGATTCAAAATGGACGGACCTAATTAGATCGGGGTGAGGGGTGGCGGTGCTCCAGGCCGGAAACAGGGGCCGACGGCGGCGCCATGGCCGGACCTTCGCCGGTGAGGGCGAAAACGGTGCCGCAGTGCACCATTCGGCACGGGAAAGGGCTCGGGAGAGAGAGAAGGACAGCGCGAGCTCACCTAGGGCACTTGCACGGACTGAAATCGGGTCGGCGGCGGCTCTCCACGCGCTCAGGCGGCCGGCGATGTCCTGCAACGGTGACGAGGCCAAAATAGTGAATGATTAAAGGGATAAACGGCTCTGGATGCTCGTGGGGTCAAGGCAAAGCTCCTAGAGGTGCTTACGGGGACGGAAACGCGACCAGTCCGCCGAATTGTTCCCGGCGGCGGAACTGTGAGGAGCGGCGGCTCTGTTTGCTGCGAGCGAGGGCGATGGCGGCTAGGGCTCGTGGAGTCGGCAGAGAGGCGGCGCGGCTTATATACTCCCGAGGGGGCGGTCTAGGGAGGTTGGACTCGACGAAGAAATAGGGGATCGATTCGGAGACGACGGGCGGCGATCTCGGCCCTGTTCGTTACGGCGTCGGGCTCCGCTTCGCGCAGCAGGGGGAAACTGGAGGGGAAGGCGCTGACCATTGGGACCCCCGTGACAGCGAGACCGCGCGCGGCCAGGGCTGTCAGCTGCAGAGGGACGGCTCGCGCGTGCGTGCTCGGCCGCGGCGGTGCTCTGCCTCCCGTCCATGGAAGAAGCAGAGGGGAGGGGGAGGGGCTGCCCGGTGGGGCCCGGCCGTCAGCCGCAAAGAGGAGAGGGGAGCACTGCGCTGGCTTCGGCTTGGGCCGGCCTCGGCCCAAACAACAAGGGAAGGGGGCAAGCCGAGGGGGAGGAGGGATTGGGCCCCTCGGGCCAAAAACAGCAGGGGGAAGGTTTTCTCTTTTTCCAATTCCTTTTCTATTTTTTCAACCCATTTACCAAATAGGATTTGAATCATTGTTTTGAACATTTGAAAAATTCAAACAAGCTACAACAGTACAACGAAGAAATGCTCCAGCATGAATGCATCATACATGTGTATGACCTAGGTTTGATTTTATATTTGTGAAAAATTATTATTTCCCTATATTGGAATGATCAACTAATTGCATAATTAAATAAATTCCCACTATTTAAAAGAATGCAATTTTTTCGGGTGTTACAATTCTACCCCCCTTAAAAATAATCTCGTCCTCGAGATTCGGTTGGTGCTTACTCAAACAACTCCGGGTACTTTTCTCTGAGATCTTCCTCTCTTTCCTAAGTAGCTTCTTCCTCAGAGTACCGATGCCACTGCACCTTGCACATTTTTATAACTCGACTTCTTGTAACTCTTTCTGCGGTTTCCAAGATTTTCACTGGGTGTTCCTCATATGTGAGACCCTCCTTGAAAACTATTTCCTCGACAGGAACCTGCTCTTCCGGTACTCTCAAACACTTTCTCAATTGAGATATGTGGAACACATCATGCAGACCGGACAAGCTTCCCGGAAGTTCTAGCTGATATGCCACTTCTCCACGTCTCTCTAGGATCTTGAAAGGACCAATATACCTTGGTGCCAATTTTCCTTTGCGGTTGAACCTTTTCACACTTCTCATCGGGTGGTGGGTATAAGCGTGAAACCACTTGAAAATGACAGAGACTGAACTCTAGTTTAATCCATAAAATTCTCATGACCAAAGGATTTGCAGATTGCAGGGCATAAATCAAATAACACTGACTGCTCAAAAGGAACTCAGATTGAGAGACAAAAACCCCACCCACTTATTTATTTAGAAAGCAACTCACAAAGTATTAACATGATGGTCATGGACAAGTCCCACACTCATCACAATCATGCAAAGATCCAAATCATCCAAGGTGCTTCATAACAAGCATGCAACCACATTATTAAGACAATTGCTCACTGACTCAAATAAAAAGGACTAAAAGACTCAACCAAACATCAAGGGGTACTCGCATCTCCTGAAGCAGGGGTGAAGAAATCCTATGGGTCAAACGTCGTGCGGGAGCAAGTGCAGCCTGGATGGTACCTCTTGCGCTGAGAGACGATGGCCGGGTCGTGCGCCATAGAAGATGGTAATCCTCCTGGCTGCTCTCCCTGCTGCTGACGCTCCAGGTCATCGACTCTGTCCTGCAGCCTCTCAAGCTCTAGCCTCATGGTCCTCTGGTCCATCAGAGCTCGGTCCAGGGCGCTATTGAGCGTGACCACCAGTGGCACTGTGGCCGCCAACCTGGCACTCTCGCCCTCCTGCAGCGCAGCAACCCTGCAACCAGACTCGGTCCGACGGCATCGAGGAAAGTAACGGTCGTCGTCCTCCCGGATGGTGGGGTACACCATCTCCCGGTGCACGTAGAGAGCCTGCCTCGCCGCATCCTCAACCCCAAACTCACGGGTGTAAGTAGGAGTCAGGGCGCGTGTGATAGAGCGGACCCTCCAGGCCCTCTCGTCGTCACACCAAGTCTGCACGAAGGCCTTCGTGACCCAGTAGTCGGCGTGGTCGGGGTGGTAAAACCTCCTGCTCCTGTACTCCACCGTGACAGAGAGAGTGGCGTACTGCCTCTGCAAGAGTCCCAAGAGCTTCGGATGGTAGAACTCGTCTCCATCCAGGGCAGTGTAGGTCTCACGGTTCCAACCGTGGCGTGGCCCCTCGCCCTCCTCGTCGTTGGCAGGGTCCTCGGGTGGCGGGTCGTCTCCGCCTCCACCCTGGGCATCGTCGTGCTCGTCCCCGCCCTGGTTGTTGTTAGAGCGAGAACGACTGTCGGCGTCGGAGGAGTCGTCGTCGCTGGAGTCGTCTCCCGAGTTGTCACTTGGGTCCCCAGCGGCGGCCTGCTCCGCTGGGTTCTGCTGTGGCTCAAACTGGCGGAGGTACTCGGCAAGGGTTGGTGCACGTCCCCCGGAGCTCTTACGTGCGGTCTGCTTCGTGCGTGCCATCGACCTGCTTTTTAAATATGAATTAGATCAGGAATTTTTATAGAGAGTAAAGGTAGGGTACCAGAAAATTTATAGTAAATTATCAAAAGCATAAAAATTTTGCAATTAATCCTAGAGGGTGTCCAGATCTACCGAAAGAAGACGTCCTACAGCCAGTTCGGCTCTGATACCAATTTGTAACACCCGGATTTTCGAAGAAATCCGAACGAGAGTATATGTGGACCCAGGAAGTCCAAAACCACATATACCACAAGTTGAACATCATTATGCACGAACAACGAGTATTTAACTTATTACATCATGAATGGTTCACATCATAGCCAACGGCTTTTATTACAACGGATACGTCCTGGCGAGGCTCTCAAACCACAGGGACACCGACTGGGGGCACACCATCTTCAGGGATCCTGGATGTCCTCCGGAAACTCCACAAACTCATCATCATCGTCTGGTACCCATCCGGGATTTTTGATAATTTGGTGAACAACGACAAGTGTCAGCTCACCCAGCTCAGCAAGTATATAATGGGGATGCAAGGCTCAAAAGGCTACATATAGCTTAGCTGCAGTTTAGTTTTAGTTGGTCAACTTTTATTACTATCCTGTTTATCTAAATTATAGAATATCCCTTAGCCCAAAGTTATCATCATTTAATCAAGTTGACATTTCTCCAAAAATCCTCCGAACAACAGACCCAACAAAAAGGATCCAGGCCGCTCATGACCGAGAGCGCGGCTGATATATCAGATGAAGTTAAAACTCTGCAGAGTGTGGACACTTTACCCATGAGTCGTGAGTTCCCGATTGCCCGGGGGAGCTACCCCCATAACACTGCCAAGGTGAGCGGGCAGGGAGTCACTACGAAGCCTTTCACTAGTCGCTCTAACAAATTAGTAGACGCAAGGTTTCGGCTAGGCGAATGGAGGCCCCCTTCAAGAATGGCACACCATGTGACCGCAGCCCAGCACACATCTTGACAGGCTCGGAACCCATTCTTGAACCTAGACCCCCCCTCTAGCGCCTTTCGGTAACTATTAACAAGCTAGAGTTAATCTAGTTACTCTTCTAAGATCAGAGCCATGTGATTCTCACGGTTGTATGGGATATTCCTGGGTGGCCGCTTTAAGTAAAGGTCCGAGCGGAGATGACTAGAGCTCAAAAGGTGTTCACAGCTCTAGTCTCTAATCCATGTTGCTAAAAAGCACATTTTATCAAGTTGCATAAAGTAGTTAACCATCATTAATAATAATCCTTGGTTGAGCGAAGCACTGCACAGCTTAATGCAAACCCCCCATAGGTATAACAAGGTAATAGGTACAAAATATACTAGGTAAATCCTATGGTTCAACAAGTTGGATATATGCACATGATTATAGTGATAGTATATTCCATAGGTAACAAGGAAAGCATATATACACTTGCCTTGATAATCCGCTTGCTCCTGGAACTGCTCACAATCGTTCTCTTCGAAGAACTCAGCCTCTAATATCATGAACAACACCATTCAAGCATCAATCCATTCATCACATGCATAGAAACATATGGAACACTATTAGAACAATACACCATGCATCAAAAGATAGAAAATAGTAAAAGAGAATTATTCTACTCGTCTCTACGATCACGCAGATATGTGGATCACCGAAAACGGAGCTAAAATGAGAAAGATATGGCTAAAACCATTTTCCAGGGGCTAAACTGCAAAAAGAATATTTATTTTGAAGCCCTTTTATTCAAATCCGACGCTGCTATCGAAATTAAACCTAAAGCAGAGGGGCTAGACAGCAAAACATCAGCCTTGGACCTCGGGGGTGAGATCCAGAGAGTTTCAGGGGCTAAACCGAAAGAAACAGGGCCTCTTTTGAATTACTTTTGAACTGGTTTGGACTGCGGGTCAATTTCCTGAAAACGTAGGGGCTAGAATGCAAAAGCGGCAGGACTACCGCGTCGGTGGCCGACAGGCCGACCACGTGGCGGGCGGGGGTTGGCGCGGTCTATGGCACCGTGGTGGACCGGGCATGCGGGGCTGTCCCCCTGGTCCACGGTGGACAGAGCAGATGGCCAGTGGGGGGCGCGGCTTGCCGGAGCGGCGGCCGTGCGGTGGCGCACCATGGGCGGCGCGGCGGTGCTCGCCGGCGGGCGCCCAGGAAGGCGTTAGCGGCCTCGGTTCGCTACGCAGAGGGCACCGGAGGGACGCGGTGACGACGGCGAACACGGAAAGGGGCACGGGAAGGGCCACCAAGGCACTGCAGACGGCGGCGCCATGGACGGGCTCACGAAGCTCGTCGGCGCACGCGAACGGGGAGGTTCCGGGGCACCGAACGCGAATCGGAGGGCACCGGAGGGAAGAGGAAGCCGAGGCGAACTCGAAAATGGGCTCGGCTTCGGCGGAGAAGCTCACCAAGGCAGAGCTCGACGACGGTGGCGATCTGCAGAGGAAGGGAGAAGCTCGGGTGAGCACAAAATCATACAGAATGGGGGAAAGAAGGGCTTGGCATGGTCACAGGCGAACGCGGCTTCACCTGGGATGGCGATTCGGCGCAACAGGGATGGCGGAGGGTCACCGGAGGGACTCCGGCGTGCGGCGGCGCTCTGTGGTGGCGGCGAGGTGCGAAAGGAGGGGACCGAGGGGCTCGCCTTCGGCTTTATAGGCTTGAATGGAGGCGGTGAAGGGGCGCGAGTGCTCCACCGAGCGCTCGGGGTGGCTGGGTGGCCATTAACGCCACCGCGGCGGCGGTTTCGGGAGGCGAGACGGCGGCGGCGGCGCCCAACCGTCGCGAGGTAGGGGATGGGGTGCCAGGTCGCTGACGCGTGGGCCCGCGTGAGCAGCGCGCGTGTGCGGCCGACAGGCGGGCCCGAATGGCCAGAGAGAGGGAGGGCAGCGCAGCGGGCTAGCTGCGCAGTTTGGGCCGAGGCGCGGCCCACACGCCTGCGCGCGCGCGAGGGAAAGGAGGGGAGGCAGGCTGGGCCGGCTGCGGCCTAGGCCGAAAGAGAGAAAGGGAGGGAGAGGGAAAAGAAAAGAGTTTTTCTTTTCTAATTTTCACAAACCTTCACACTCTTGAATTTGAATTTTTGAAATATTTTCCAAACAACCTAGCCTGCACTTAAGCATAAATAAAATGCACCAGCATGTATGCAACAATAATTACCAAGCTCTCCTATTATTTATAAAAATTATTATTTGCCTAGTTAAATCAAGATAGGGAAATGTAATTGTTTGGCAAAATTTTAATTCCTAATTTCCAAAAGTGATTTTTAGGGTGTTACAGAAGGGTGCCATCTTGAGACTTTTCTGGTAACTATTATTATAAGAGAACTCCGCATACGGCAGACTCTTATCCCAACTCGTTCCATACTGTAAAGCACAAGCTCTCAACATATCTTCTAGAATCTGATTAATCCGTTCGGTTTGACCGTCAGTTTGAGGGTGATATGCAAGACTGAAATTCAACCGTGTTCCCAATGATCTATGCACTTGTTGCCAAAACTGTGAGGTGTACTGCGTACCCCTATCGGACACTATCTTCTTTGGAACTTCATGTAGACACACAATCCTTTCCATATACAACTCTGCAAGTCTTGCTCCGGTATAGGTGGTCTTGACGGGGAGGAAATGAGCAACTTTAGTCAGTCGATCCACAATTACCCAGATTGAATCATAACCTCTCTGAGTACGTGGCAACCCAACTATGAAGTCCATACCAACTTCTTCCTACTTCCACTCAGGTATCTTTAGTGGTTGTAGCAATCCTGCAGGCCTCTGGTGTTTAGCTTTAACTCTCTGACAGGTATCACAGATAGCCACATATTCTGCTACATCACGCTTCAATCCAACCCACCAATATTTTTCCTTCAGATCCAAATACATCTTGATACTTCCTGGGTGTAAGGAATATGCTGACTCATGAGCTTCATGCAGTATAGCGTCTCGGATGGATTTCACTTCAGGTACACAGAGTCTCTTCCCAAACCCTAAGGTTCCATTCTCATTTAGCCTGAATCCGGGTGATTTTCTAACCACAATGTTCTCTGCTATTTCTTTGAGCTTCTCATCTTCCAACTGAGCCTTTCGTATCTCTTGCTCTACTGTGGGTTCAACCTCCATCTCCACAGCATTGATCACAATTCCCAAGTTGAGACGCTTCATCTCTGCACACAACTCTGCTGGAATAGTGGTTGTTCGAATCTCATTAGCATAACTTTTTCTACTAAGAGCATCGGCCTCAACATTTGCTTTGCCTGGATGATAATACACTTCCAGGTCATAGTCCTTTATCAATTCCAACCAACGACATTGCCTCAAATTCAACTCTGACTGGGTGAAGATGTTCTTCAAGCTCTTGTGATCTGTATAGATGTCACACTTATGACCAATAAGATAATGTCTCCAAATCTTCAAAGCGTGCACCACAGCTGCTAGCTCCAAGTCATGAGTAGGGTAATTCAACTCATGCTTCCCCAGCTGTCTCAATGCATATGCTATGACTCTTCCTTCTTGAATGAGAACATAGCCAAGACCTAGGCGGGAAGCATCACAATAGATAGAGAACTTCTTACTTAGGTCCGGCAAAACCAACACTGGCGCTGTTGTCAATCTCTTCTTCAATTCTTCGAAACTAGCTTGACACTTCTCAGACCACACAAACTTGGCATTCTTCTCTAGCAAGGAAGTCATTGGCTTCGCAAGCTTGGAGAATCCTTCAATGAACCTTCGGTAGTAACTAGCTAAACCAAGAAAACTACGAATGCCAGTCACATCAATTGGCGGCTTCCAATTCAACACGTCTGCCACCTTGCTTGGGTCTACAGAAATTCCACCATTGGACACAATATGTCCTAGAAAAGCAACTTCTCTCAACCAGAACTCGCACTTACTTCGCTTGGCATACAGCTTGTGTTCTTTGAGCTTCTGCAAAACCAATGTCAGATGTTCGGCATGCTCTTCTTCATTCTTGGAGTAGATCAAGATATCATCAATGAACACCACAACAAACTTATCCAAGAATTCCATGAATATCTTGTTCATCAGATACATGAAGTAGGCAGGTGCATTAGTCAAACAAAAGGACATTACCGTATACTCATACAATCCATACCGAGTAGTGAATGCAGTCTTAGGTATGTCAGAGTCATGAATTTTCAACAGATGATAACCTGAACGGAGATCAATCTTGGAAAACACACAAGCACCTCTCAACTGATCAAATAAGTCATCAATTCTAGGCAACGGATACTTGTTCTTAATGGTGACCTCATTCAGTGACCGATAATCAACACACATCCTTTGACTACCATCTTTCTTATCAACAAAAATAACCGGGGCTCCCTAAGGTGAAGAACTAGAATGAATAAAACCTTTTTCTGACAGTTCTTTAATTTGTTTCTTAAGTTCTTCTAATTCTTTAACTCCCATTCTATATGGACGTTTAGCTATAGGTGCAGTACCAGGTAACAACTCAATGATAAATTCAATGTCACGGTCAGGTGGCATACCTGGCAACTCATCTGGAAACACATCTTCAAACTCATCCACCACTGAGTTATCCGGCTGCACTTCTTCTCTGAGCTGATGTACTGTGGCTTTCTGTTGAACTTGCAAAACAACCTCAACTCTGACCTCATCTCGCTTCTAGGTAGTGATAATCACGACCTTCTCCTTGCACTTTATATTGATGTCGTTCTTCATCATCCAATCCATACCCAGGATAAGATCAATTCCGGCAGTATTTAGCACAGTAGGGGTTATCTCAAATTCTACCCCCTTAATGAGATAGTAATTGGGAGACACTGAAGAGTAGCTTGCATAACACCACCCGGAGAAGAAACCATAATAGGATGTTTCATGACACTAAGGGGAATACCATGCTTTCTAACAAATGTGTGCGAAATGAAAGTATGCGAAGCACCAGAGTCAAAAAGAACTGTAGCGGAGATGGAATCGATATTGAACGTACCCATCATGACCTCTGGAGTCTCCTGTGCCGTATCAACCGACACATGGTTCACCTTCCCGGTGTGAGGTGGCACTCTCTGCTGGTTGTTCTGCTTCTGGGAGGCTTGGGGATTCTGCTTCTCAGGACAATTGTAGGACAAGTGTCCTTCTTTGCCACAGCGAAAACACTTGTTGGGGGCACCATTCTTCACTGGGATGTTGTTGGGAGTAGTCAGTTGTGGCGCCTGGTTGCCACCTTGTCGCTGGTACTGGGAACGCTGCTGGTTCTGGGAACGTTGTTGATTCTGGAAATTGTTCTTGAATCCAGACTGTCCCTGGAAACGTTGTTGCTACTGAGGCTGCTGCTGGTTGTTACGGAAGCGGCTGTTGCTTCCAGACGACTGCCCTTGAAACTTCCTCTTCTTCTTTTTCTCATCTATCTCACGGCGCTTGCTCTCAATGATCAAGGCTTTGTCCACCAACTGTTGGAGGTTGGCGAAAGTGTGAGAGAGCAACTGGTACTGGAGATGATCATTCAGTCCCTCCAAGAAGAGCTCTTGCTTCTTGGCATCATCTTCAACCTCTTTTGGAGCATACCACGACAATTGGATGAACTTGTCACGGTACTCGGCAACTAGCATGCCTCCTTGCTTCAGAGAAAGAAACTCCTTCTTCTTCAGCTTCATTAAACCCGCAGGCACATGATGATTGCGGAAACCGTCACGGAACTGCTGCCAAGAGATGGGGTCGGCACATCCAAAACAGAAAGACTCCCACCAATCCAGAGTAGCTCCCTGCAACTGCCCAGATGCATAGAGAACCTTCTCGACGTCGTTGCATTGGGCGATCTCCAGCTGCCTTTCTATTGCCCGCAGCCAATCATCAGCATGGAGAGGATCACTGGAATGATCGAAGGTGGGCGGGCGTCCCTTCAAGAATTCGCTTCTCTTGTCACGGGGTGGTGGAGGTGGGTTCCCTTGCCATTGTTTCGCTGCAGCAGTTGAATGTTCTGGGCCATCTGCTGCATCAGCTGTGTTTGCATCATCATCAGTTGCTCCATATTAGGCTGTGGCGGAGGTGGTGGTGGATTAGCATTTTCTTTAGAGGTACCATCACCCCTTGAGTTCCTCCTGGTGTGGGCCATCTGCTGTTCAAACCATTGAGGTGAGGTTTAGAATTCTTTTCCATTAAAATAACACTTAAAAGATTAGAACAGGAAATTCTGGGCGCGATCCAACAATGGTAGAGTAGAAAAACAGTCATATCTGGAGTTCCTGAAGTCAAACAGAGACATGCTATACATGGTTGGAAAGCATGAGAAAAACTATACAACTTTTATTCAGACCATCTCTCCAGATTCTGTCGTTAAGTTTATTAAAAACAGATTTGATTCGAAACTGTTCTAGAGTAACAGACAGCGCAGAAACTTTAACTTTTGACATTTGTTTCTCCCAAACCGTAATTGATATTGAGATGATTCTTGCGGCCAAAGAAAACTACAGAAGTCTAGTTTTTCACAAAAAATTTTCACGATTTTTGGTCGTATATAATTAAATAGGAAAAATAACTAAGGCAGAGAGGTCTGAAAAACAGCACTGCTGGAAACTGAGATAATCAACCCAAACTATTATGCATTAATTTAAACCTATATAAAGAGATTTGCGGACATGCCCACAATCTCAGCACTCATTACAAACTCCAAATCAAGCATTGTTCATAAGAAAAAGCAACCTAGCACAAAAGTTCACAAGACACGAACTAGACTCGACTTGACTCAACTTGCGCTACTAGCGTCTTTTGCTACTAACTGGGGGTAACTCCTCTAGGGATCAATGTCGGTGCGGGTGTGAGCATCTCCATGGTCACCTCGGTTCCTTGGCGGCGACTCAGCTGGGCACCTTGGTGATGGTGGAGGGGGTCCAACACCAAGTTGCCTGTTCACCTCATCCACCGCCCGGCTGAGCTTGTAGTTAGCTTCAGTCCTGGCGCTTAGCTCATCCAGTGTCTGGTCCAGAAAGGTGTTGGTCTGGGCCAAACACTCCAAGGCAGCGTGGAGTCAGGCGTTCACTTCTCCAAGTGGACCGGCGATGCTGCAGTTGGCTTGGCCACTCTGACGGCGGGGAAGGTAGCGGTGCATCTCCCACTTGATGATGTCCCAATTCTCATGGCGGTGCACCATAAGAGCTTGTTGTGCGCCATCCTTGATGGCGGTAGCTTTGGAGAGTCGAACGGAGACAGCATAGTGGATATTCTTTACCTGGCTTCCCTCCTTGATGTACACCTTCGTCTCATAGTAGTCGGCGTAGTCTGGGTGCTTCCAGTGCTCCGTCTTGTACAGCACCGAGGCGTTGGGGTAGAAGCGGTGCACCAAGTCGAGGAGCAGCGGGTGGTAGTAGTCATCACCATGATGATCATAGTGAATCATTCCCACCCAGGGTTTTCTACCTTGGTCTCCATCGTCGTCGCCATCGTCATTGGGGTCATCGGAGTCATCCGAGTTGCCTCCATCATCTTCGTCATCAGGGTTGCCAGCACAATCCTGGTCGCCCTACGGCTCCACCTTCTCGAGTTCATCTTCCTGAGGGTCCTCCATAGGTATGTCTTCAGAGCTGTCTTCCAAGGGCTCTTCACTAGGCTCCTCTGCGGGCACCTCCTGCTGGGGCTCCTCCACGGGTACGTCTTCTAGGGATCTTCCACGGGTACCTCCGGTCGGGAAACGCGTCCGCCAGAGATGAAGCGTTGCAGGTACCTCTTAGGTGGCATGACACGCTTGCGAGCAGTGCGCTTAAGGTTGGCCATCTACAAGAATTAAGATTAAGTCAAAATTTTGCAATGGACAAGGGTAGGATATCAGCAAAAACTTGTAACAAATTAATACAAGTAAATGAGGTAAACAAAGCTAAGGGCTATCCAGTGCTAATTAGGCTTGCGTCCTACAGTCAACACGGCTCTGATACCAATTCGTCACACCCAATTTTAAGGATAAAATGGGATGCATAAACTTATGTGCGCCCAGAGATCAGTCACACACATAAGCCAACAAATTGCATAAATTGTATCATAACCAATGTTTATTACATAGCGAATAATATCAAAGTCATTACACAGCGGAAAATAAAGATAACTCTCGTGGTAGCTCCATAGCACAGGGACGTCGACTGGTGAAGCACAAGTCTAGTAGTCCTCTGGGTAGTCCTCATCACTATCACCATCTGTTACCCATCCGGGATTTTTAACCGAGTATTGAAAAATAAACAAGCGTAAGTACATGTCGTACTCAACAAGACTAGCATGGGTTAATGAGGCTCAAAAGGTTGACACGGTTTTAACAGCAGGTTGCTTTTAATTAATCATCTTTTATGCACTTGGATAGCAACAAATGAATAAGCCCATTCTCATGATCATAGTAAACATAATTAATGAGTAGCAATAAATAGATTTAGCGGCATGTAAGCATCACCCCAAACGATAACTACTCCATAAGACGTCCAAGGCCGCTCGTGACCGTGAGCGCGGCTAGTATACTAGTTTTACACTCTGCAGAGGTTGTGCACTTTCACTATGAGCCGTGTTTCCCATTTGCTCGGGTTAATTACTCCCATAACACTACCAAGGTGAGAGAGCAGGGTTTCACTATGAAGTCTTTCAAAGTACTCTGCCTAACAAGTTAGGGCCGCTAGGGACCCGGCAAGCAGATCTAGAGCGCCCCCTTCGTCGTGGCACAAGGTCACGCAGGTTATACACACTCGGACAGGAGCCGCACTATACTCGAGTCGTCAGGCCCCATCACGCCTTTTGGTAACCTCTAACAAGCTAGAAAAAGGACCTATACTTGACTAAAACCAGAGCCATGTAGCCCTCATAGTTGCACTGTAAGTCCCAGCTTTTGCTGACAGATCATTACCAAGGGGGAAGGATATGGAGCATCATAAAACTATGCTCCAATCCCCTAATTCCATGTTGCTAAAAAGACATCTTTTAATCCTTATTGCATATTCAATTAATCAGTTTACATGATCATGATATCAATAACGCACTAGCATCAATTACCATATGCATAATCCCATAGGTTGCAAGGAACAGGATAACAAAACTAGGAAGTAACTACGGTTAACAAGGAAGACACATGCAAATGCAATTATTTATTTGGTGAATAGGACAACAAGGATGATCCATACTAATACTTGCCTTGATCAGCAAACTCCTGGTGATCCGGGTTGTCGAAGTACTGATCTTGATCACCCACGTAAAGCTCACCGTCTATACTCGATCCATCGTAACAACACACACGCATACAGAAGCAATCATGCATACAAACAAGAATTTTCATTATAACAGTACACCAATAGAGAGAAAATAAATTAAAAATGTTATAAAACAAATCTACATGTCTCTACGATCACATCGATATAAAGTTTGCGCAAATCGGATTTAAAACGAGGAAGATATGAATTTTACAAGATTTATAATAGAATAATAATAGATTAAATATAATCTCGAATTTTAAAAGTTAATAACATATGAAACAGTGGTACCATCAGATAGATTATGAAATTACGAATCTAACGCAATTTGAATCGTTCAAATCAGAATTTAAACGGAGAAATTATAAACGAATCAGTTTTAATTTCAAAATCGAAAATCAGAAAACACATTTTCTATTTACCGAGACAAAATATGTTTTCTAAATTGGAAAGCGCAAATTGAGGAATGCGCCAAGGGACTGTGGGTCGGTACTTTAAAAACAGCAGGGGCTCTTTTGCAAGAATGCCGGCCGAAGGGGTATCGGCTCATTAGATCTGTCCGATTCAAAATGGACGGACCTAATTAGATCGGGGTGAGGGGTGGCGGCGCTCAGGCCGGAAACAGGGGCCGACGGCGGCGCCATGGCCGGACCTTCGCCGGCGAGGGCGAAAACGGTGCCACAGTGCACCATTCGGCACGGGAAAGGGCTCGGGAGAGAGAGAAGGACAGCGCGAGCTCACCTAGGGCACTTGCACGGACTGAAATCGGGTCGGCGGCGGCTCTCCACGCGCTCAGGCGGCCGGTGATGTCCTGCAACGGTGACGAGGCCAAAACAGTGAATGATTAAAGGGATAAACGGCTCTGGATGCTCGTGGGGTCAAGGCAAAGCTCCTAGAGGTGCTTACGGGGACAGAAACGCGACCAGTCCGCCGAATTGTTCCCGGTGGCGGAACTGTGAGGAGCGGCGGCTCTGTTTGCTGCGAGCGAGGGCGATGGCGGCTAGGGCTCGTGGAGTCGGCAGAGAGGCGGCGCGGCTTATATACTCCCGAGGGGGCGGTCTAGGGAGGTTGGACTCGACGAAGAAATAGGGGATCGATTCGGAGACGACGGGCGGGAATCTCGGCCCTGTTCGTTACGGCGTCGGGCTCCGCTTCGCGCGGCAGGGGGAAACTGGAGGGGAAGGCGCTGACCATTGGGACCCCCGCGACAGCGAGACCGCGCGCGGCCAGGGCTGTCAGCTGCAGAGGGACTGCTCGCGCGTGCGTGCTCGGCCGCGGCGGTGCTCTGCCTCCCGTCCATGGAAGAAGCAGAGGGGAGGGGGAGGGGCTGCCCGGTGGGGCCCGGCCGTCAGCCGCAGAGAGGAGAGGGGAGCACTGCGCTGGCTTCGGCTTGGGCCGGCCTCGGCCCAAACAACAAGGGAAGGGGGGCAAGCCGAGGGGGAGGAGGGATTGGGCCCCTCGGGCCAAAAACAGCAGGGGGAAGGTTTTCTCTTTTTCCAATTCCTTTTCTATTTTTCCAACCCATTTTCCAAATAGGATTTGAATCATTGTTTTGAACATTTGAAAAATTCAAACAAGCTACAACAGTACAACGAAGAAATGCTCCAGCATGAATGCATCATACATGTGTATGACCTAGGTTTGATTTTATATTTGTGAAAAATTATTATTTCCCTATATTGGAATGATCAACTAATTGCATAATTAAATAAATCCCCACTATTTAAAAGAATGCAATTTTTTCGGGTGTTACAATTGCCCCTACAGGGAGCGAACCCCACCTAAATTTTGGCCCCTAAGTCCAGATTGCCCCGATAACTTCGAGAATGGAAAATTTATGTTGCCCTTGGGCGATCTTATGGAGGAGTGGGAGGTTCAGAGGTTCCACATATGGTATATGCATGCTGCGAAGTTGGGCATGAAGGATTTCGTTGTGAAGGTCCCACAGGAGTACTTCCACTTGGTAGACGACAAGACTTTCAAGCCTGTTGAATTCCACGACATGCATAGGATGCTGCGGCGCAAGGATCTCGACGTCGTCCAAGTGACTCTTTTTGCCATTAAGTTATATCGTATCTTCGAATCGCTATAGGTATGTTAAGTACGTACGACCAAACTAACAATGTCATGACGACGACTTATGTCTTTAGGATGCAAGCATATGTATGCAAGAAACTAGGCAAACCTATTTTGTACCTATCTCCTGTGAATATTAGCCAGAGGGCAATAATTGGCCACGAAATACCGGACACGCATCCTGAACTCGTGAACTTGGAAGGGATGCAGAGAGCAGAAGTCCGTGCGAGATTGATAGGAGAGATCAAGTACAGAAAGGGACAATACCTCTTACATGTCATGAAGAAGGTCCCAGAGAATGGGTGTATCTTTGCCGCCCACCAGTTCGGGTATGTCAAAATGATACGTACAATAACTTACGGGTCAAAGTACAATAACTTATGGGTGTATCTTTCCACATTGATTCAATTATGCAGCTTGGGAGTCAGCAGCCACTGGATTTTATTTGTCATCTATCCTCAGGATGGAAAGGCCATCATATTTGACTCCTTGCGGAACCCGAGCAACAAAGATGGGTATAAGGATTTCAAGCACTATCTGCGATAGTAAGTGAAAACAACACACGCTTGCATTACTATTGTTTGTCATATAAGTTAACACCAGTGTTTTGGCATATATATAGCGTGTATAGGAAGTACGTGGAAGACCCCACCACCTATGATCGGAGGTTCGAGAGACAGATGAAGAAGTTTGGCGCACACTTGACCTTGAGAAGAGAATTTCCGGTGTGAGTACTTACCATGCACTGCAACCCGCCACGGATAATATCCTGTATCAGGGCTTGCGGAAGTTACCACCAGGGCTGGCGTCAGCTTAAGAAATCAATGAAAAGGTGGAAAAAGGAAAAGTGGATCATAGAAACATCAAGCGAACAATAGCTGACATTTGCAAGTATGTCACGGACGATTGTTGTCATGTGGGGGGTAAGTTCTTCGATCCTAAAAGCGAGCTCGCGACAGCGGAGAAGTACGAGAAGCTGCGCAACTGGAGAACCAGTGGTCTAAACATGGATGACTACAAGTTCTCGGACATCTTCGATTAGCATAGGCCATGCTGAAACTATAATGTGATGTGATTTGTTTAGAAGTAAATGTTTTGTAATATCGACGGTGACATACGGGGGGTACATACGGACGACATAAGACTAAATATGATTTACGTGTTTATACTTTGTACGTGCATTTTCTACTTTGAATGTATGTGAATATCAGAAATTTCCGTTTGAAATCCAAATTCAAATATTACAAAATATTTTTTTATTCCTGAAAAATATTGACAGTGGCGGTTATATTAAGAGAACCGCCACTGTTAAAACATTAACTGTTAAAACATTACCGGTGGTTATCTTTATTCAACCGCCTCGGTTAATGTAATTAACTATGGCGGTTAGCTAACCGCCTCAGTTAAGACCACGATTAATCGTGAACTTAAGTCCGAGGCGGTTGCCCTGACCGCCACGGTTAAGCTAAAACGCTCGCCACGGTTAAGTTTTCTGTAGTAGTGTCAAGACTTGGACATTAAGAAAGTCTGCTATTGTCTCTTGGATGGCTTTGACGTTGTACTGATCTAGGGTCCTCTACCTCAACCAATCAGTCTTCAATTTGAGTTAAATTGAGAGAAAAACATGCATATATATTAGTATGCATATATATATATATGATAATCATGTATACCACTAAATATATTTTGCAACTTACTTTGATCCTCTCAAGAGGAGATCTGTTAGAGTGCACCTTGAGGAACTCGCACATGTAGTATCCAAATCGGTTGTTCCCCGGCTCCTACTGTAGACACCACTATACAAGAAAATAATTCTTTCGTCATCCAGTGATTTGAACTATGATAAATGAAGATGTTAGACACTACATATAGCAAAGTGCTACTTACTACGGGTATGACTATTTGCAGCGACGCTTTACACTTGGGATGATGTTTTGAAATGAATTATGCCCAAACACTGTCCAATATATCCAATTAAAAGAATCATTTTAGAGTTAAAGAGAGAGTAGGTATGTATAAACATATAGTGAGTTGTGGAAGAGTGAAATTAGATTACCGTTGGATCATATCGATCATTAGTTAGTATCATCCTAGCTCCTTTTTCATCGAGTCAAAGATCAATAACTGACTGGTGGATAGCTTGATGACAATCAAGATCCAGTGATTGCGGCATCGGAATAATCATAACTCGATAAACTATATGGGCCACGTATAAAAAAATGACATTATAATTAATAACACTCACTCGCAGCCGTACAGGAAGAGAATCGTTGTCTTCTTGCTTTGTTTCTCTATCATCATCTTGAGATTCACCTCCGCTTGAACTTGCCAATTAGGAGTAACTATGTCTTTGAATATGATATACGGATCAATGAAACCAATGGTATCGTCTCTTCTTTTTTTGATGACCCCATCTGATATCTGAAAATATATATTGAAGAACATATATGTAGTGTAAGCTAGGTCATATAATTATATAAACAATAACAGGCCAGGTGCTATAATGACTTACAGACAATAGCAGCTCAAGAGAGACTTGTCAAGCGAGTCATGGTGGCATAGCTGGTGTAATTCATTGAATTCAATGTACATGATATCATCCCCATGGAAGAAGTGCTCGTCGTGAATTTTGACCGATATGAAATTCTCTTTCCTGGCACATGCCTCTAGGTATCAGTTGTTCAACAAGTACATTTGCGTTCCCAGTTCTGAGTATTTCGTAGGGTTGTAGAGTGGCTTGCCATATTCATATTTCCTCCAGGTATCAACAACTGGTGCACTGGCGATGTGTCCACTTTGGAAGATTTGCTGAAAGTTAAGACCTGTAGATAGGATGAAGTCACCAAGTTCATTCAAATCGACATTGGAGGTAAAGGACCAATGTACTCTGCGTTTGAACCATATTGATCACTTACAACTAGGGGTTCAATCTCCTTCGATTGTTCTCCGAGTTGTGAAACATCTTTCCGTGCTGTCTTCTTCTTCAATTTCTCAATGGTTTTGATGAGAGTTCGGTCATAGTCTGATGGCGGCGAGGGCTTACGACCTTCACGCAACATTCTACGACGGTCTTTCACCTTTTGCCTCAGTGCATTTGGATGCATGTAAAAGTACAGCTTGGGTGGGTTTGCCTTCATTGCTTGTCTTTGTTGTTTCATTTTCTTAAAGAAACTAGCCACTTCTTTTTTTGCCTCCGCACTTTTTTGCTTTTCAGTCATGGCTGACGGCAATTTCTGGGGGATAGGATTGCTGGAAATTTTTGCCTTCTTCTTATTCGACGGGGACGAGGACTTCATTTGCAGCCTCTTAGTGGATATTGCCTTGGACATTGGAGGGGGCGGAGCCGGCTAAGGCGTGGGAGATTTCCTTGGAGATGGCGGAGGGGGCGGAGGCATTGGAGACCTCCTTGGGGGTGGCGGAGGTGCCTGAGGCGTCGGAGACCTTCTTGGGAGTGGCAGGGGTGCCTGAGGCGTCAGAGACAGCATTGGGGGTGGTGGAGGTGCCTGAGGCGTCGGAGACCTTGGCGGAGGGGGCTGAGGCGTTGGAGACCTCCTTGGAGCACTGTGGTGGTCTGGTGAACGAACAATTGGACTTAGTTCCCTCTCCAACCTGGGTGATCAGTATAACAAATAAACGAATGTGAGAATCTGACATGATTAATTGTTACTTAAGTCAACAGAAACTTAGTGTGTGATTATTTCTCATGTACGTACCTCCGGTGAGGGCGCGGAGAAGGCGACGTCCCAGGAATGACGATGTAGATAATATATATTCATTTTTGTAGATTGCACACGGCCGGTTTCTTATGAAAACAAATATGAAAAGAACTAAAGAAAATTGCACACGACCGGTTTCAAATCGATTATTAAGCTATATATGAAAACAACTATAAGCTACATATATGAAAACGAATAAAAGGTGCATACTAGTTCGAACAAACAACTACAAGCTTTCACCATCTAAAAATATAAACTGTCATGTGAATACAAGTATAAATGCTCACAAATCAAAAAATCAATCAAAGGTGTGAAATGAGCTAGATAACCTCTAAAATCAAGCATAAATGACCATGAAATGAGATATACAAGTAGTGAAGGTGTGAGAATGAAGTTAATAACCTCTAAGACCAAAGAATCGATGTAGAAGTGAAAGAAATCGTGTGGTGGCCGAAGAACACAGGAAGAACACAGAAGCAAGAGTAAGAACAGAATGTGCTCGGGCTGGAGGTGGAAGAAGGAAAATTTGAACTTATATAGGTGGGGACTTTTACTCCTGATTAGTAATACCAACTGGGAATAAATGCCTATTTTTAGACCCAGCTGGTGGCCCCAACTAGGATTAGATCTTTACTTCCGGTTGGGGCCACGAACCGGGAGTAAAGACAGACCTTTACTCCTCGGTTGGTAATACCAACCGGGAGTAAAGGTCCCCTGACACACCTGCCCAAGCCACTAGCCGTTGGGCATGGACTTTTAGTCCCGGTTGGTGTCTGGAACCGGGACTAAAGGTCCCTTTACTCCCGAACACAAAATTTGCCTGGACTAAAGCCCATTCCCGGCCTCAAATCAAAGGTCCGTTCTCTACTAGTATAGGGCACCCTACCAACAAGGCTCAAATCATTTCAGGTTACCTTTCTTGACAAGTGGTGGGTCATTTGGACTGTGTAATGATGTTTTCTTGAACATCATATCCCTTATTCATTTCAGATGTGTTAAAATGCCTTCAAGAAGGAATTTGCTAATTAATTTTAGGCTGAAGGCAATTTGAATATCATCATCCTTAGATTGGCTTATATATGGCTAGAAGACTTTGTGTAATTATTGCTATTTTCTTTTTGTCCTTTCTAGAGCTGTTTTTGTAATCAGTTTTTACCTTCCTAATATATTTCCAGTATGGGTTCACACATTTCCTATTTCATAAAAGACCTGCTATTATCCAAATCACTAGCATTGTTAGAATTAACATATCCAAACAAGTTCATCCCTACATTTTTTAAAACTAGGATTTAACTACAACTTTTAGCAACAAACCTTTGGTATGTACCTTACTGGCTCAAATATTTTCCCGATGGAAAAATACCTTTATTAGCAACCTATCAACTAGCAAGCACTGTCAACTATTCTATGAATGCAACATGGGCAAGGTGTAGGCATATAACATGGAATGTAAGGAGTGTGATATGATAGAGAATAAAACTCTCCCATGACGATATTTTACCAAGGTATATAAAATTGTATCGTGCTTTCATCTAGTTCTTGTTAGAGCCCTTCTTAAAATGCCAAGCTCCCATTGGAAAGTTAAATTATTTGCAGTTAATGAGCGTTCCTCAATGCACTAGTAGGTTTCTATGACAAAAGCTAATCACAATCGAAACAAATATGGTCACATTATGGCTGATAACATTGGAGTAGCATGGGTAGTAGTAGACATGAGACTACTAGATCAAAAGAACCGGTCCCATAGTTTCTTTGGAAAAGCCGCGCTGTGATGATGGGTTCAGCTAGCCGCTGCTTGAGAGACATCCGTTGCTCTAGCTAATATGAGTAGCGTTGCGATGAATCCAACAATGTTTTAGGGAGAAAAGTAATTATGGGTTTTCATTAGAGTGCAAAAGATGATCAAGGCCCCGTTTAGATGCAGTTGCAATTTGAAAAAAGAATCTTTTCCGGTAAGTGTCCAATCATGGCCCAAGTAGGCTTAAAAGATTCGTCTCGTGATTTACATGCAAACTACGCAGACATACAAAAATTTTATCTACATTTAATATTCCATGCATACGCCGCAACTTTTTGATGTGATGGGAATCTTGGAATTTTAAAGTGTAACTAAATAGTGCCGAAGATTTAAATCTAGAAGAGGGCCAAGGAACCAATTTTTTTTTGGAATTTAGGCATTGTTTAATTGAGGAATAAAGCTTACCAAGATGAAATTGAAAACTACTTAAAATAAAAAAACTATAAACATGGGAATATGGGATAGAATAGGGCAATAGCTTAAGCCAAGAAAGAATTCACCGTGGATAGCCATATGGATTTTTTGTTCTTATGGATGGGGGCATATGGAGAGAGAAGCAATACGATCAAATAAAGAACTGAAAATATGTGTAAATAAAAGTTATTTGCATGGTACAAAAAACAAATGTTATAATACAAAATCTATTTGCGTGGGCCACAACTTGCCGTAACCATAGAGGATTTTGTGGTGTTTTTTTTATACAATCATTGGGCAAGCCGAGTGTGGTCCATGACGGGTGGGTCCACTAGTACACAAAAGCTCTGTGCTGGTGGTTGGAAACGCATTTCAACAGGCGTTTCTCCCAACCGCCAGCGGGAAAGGCCAGTAGAAATCAGATTTCTACTGGCGGTTTCCTGTGAACCGCCTGTAGAAAAGGTATTTCTACAGGCGGTTCCTAAAGCGAACCGCCAATAGAAAACTGATTTCTACAGGCGGTTCTCTTTAGGAACCGCCTGTAGAAACACGTTTTCCATAGATGGTTCACGTAACTAACCGCCTGTATTTAGTTTTCCCGCCTTTTTTTAAAACAGGTTGTGCACTGTTTTTTAATATTATAATACGATATAATATTGAATATATTAGGTCCTATTATACAGTCATTATCAATACATATATATACAAACATACAATTAATTAATTAATTATATGTACAAACATTATTGCAGAAAGGACCTCCGGACTCTATGGCCTCTTCGGTCAAGTACCCCTCTATCATGGATGCCTTAGGACGAGCACGAGTTGAAACATAGCCATTCAATATTGACATAAAACGCTCATATGTCCACATTTCATGCAAATACATGGGGCCCAATGTTTCTATTTGTCCCACTAAGTGCACCATGAGGTGTACCATTATATCGAAAAAAGATGGGGGAAACACATCTCAAGCTGTGACAATGTCTCCACTACGAATTCTTGTAGAGAAGGCAACTCATCGCGGTCAATTATCTTCTGTGAGATCTTATTGAAGAAGTAGCACAACCTTGTGATTGCCATCTTTAAGAACAATGGCTTTATAGCCCTGATGGCAAAAGGGAGAAAGGTAGTCAACATGACATGACAATCATGTAAGTTGTAGTTGGTGAGTGTAAAGTCTTTCATTGACACAATACTCCTTAAGTTGGAGCAGAATCTAGATGGAACATTCAAATTCTTCCAGCACACACATATCGCATGCTGCTCATCTTTGTTGAGGTTGTAGCTTGCTGTTAGGAGGTGGTACTTCCCATTTTCAAGAGGAATAGGGTGAAGTTCCTTTTTTATGCCTAAGTTTACCATGTCTAGACTTGATTTCAGTCCTTCCTTCGTCTTGCTCTTCATGTCTAGCAAGATGCCAACTATGCTCTCAAATACATTCTTCTGAACGTGCATGCCATCGATCGCGTGTCGTACGTCCAACTCTTTTCAATATGGCAAATACTTGAAGAAACCTGACATCTTCTTAAATGTAGCCCCTGGAGTTGGCTTGACATCCTTTCTGGCCTTCCCTTCTTTTGTCTTCTTCCCGAAAGCGAACTTGATGTTTTTGACAATTTCAAAAACTCTTTGACCTTTGCTGTTACCTGATTGAGCAGCAGAAAAGTTAGCTATATGGTTGAATATGTTCAACATTATCACCGACCAATGAGCAAAAGATTACCTGATGGAGCAGTAGAATGTAGTTCATCCATATTGTCGAAGTAATTATCCATCTTATGCAAGTAGAACTTGTGTCCTTTCGGTAAGAAACGTCTGTGCCTCATGTAAACTAGCTTGTTTGATTCATCTAGGTATACACAAGCTGTTTCATCTATGCATATTACACAACCAACCTTCCCCTTGAACTGCCCTGATAGCACGAATAGAGTAGGGTAGTCATTGATGGTAACAAATATAATTGCTTTCAGTGTGAATGTCTCTTTGCTGTACTCGTCCAACACTTTGACACCTTCTTCCCATAATTTTTTCATGTCCTCCATTAAGGGCTCCAAAAAGACATCCATGTCAACTCCAGGTTGTGTAGGTCCAGAAATAAGAAGTGTTAGCAAAAGGTATTTTTGCTTCTGCATCAACCAAGGAGGAAGGTTGTATATGGTGAGGATCACCGGCCATGTGCTGTGCTTGCTGCTCCTCTCGGCAAATGGATTCATTCCATCCGTACTCAGAGCGAACCTAATATTTCTTGGCTCATTAGCAAAATCTGGGTGATTTGCATTGAAATCTTGCCATTGCTTGCCATCAGCTGGATATCTTAGCTTTCCATCGTCCTTGTGCTCCTCAGAAGCATGCCAACCCATAAGCTTGGCATCGTCAGGGTTTGCAAACAAACACCTCAATCGATCAACCACGGGAAGGTACCACATCACCAGAGCCGGAATCTTTTTCTGCGCATAGTAGTCTACTTCCCCTTTTTCTTTCTTTGTGGGTTTTGAACTCTGCTGGGTTTTCTTTTTCCTCTTACCTGCTGTAGACACAGAGGCTACGTTCTCTTCCTCTCGATAGTCTTTGTTCGTATTGTACCTACTTGCGCCACAATTTGGACAGCTCTCCAAGTCTTTATAATCATCACCTCGATAAAGGATACAATGATTTCTATAGGCGTGGATCTTTTCGACACCCATAGTAAGCGGACTGATTAGCTTCTTTGCGTAGTAGATATTAGCTGGCACGTTGTTCTCCTTTGGTAGCATGTCTGCTAGAATACTCAAGAACGCATCGAAACCAGCATCACAAAGACCATATCTAGCTTGGACCATCAACAACTTCATCACGGACCGCAGGGTCGTGAACTCTTTCGTACAACCCTTTGACTCATCGTAAAAAGTCTCTTCTGCTGCCTTCTTCATGGTCTCCATACCTTTCACAAAGAACATTGATGGATCAGTATGACGACGCAACATTGCGTCTAAGAGTTCTGCATCTTACTCAGGATCTGGTAGGACATGATCAGTTCTGTCGTCTACATTTCCTCCAACGAAATCATGATCAGTAACATTTGGCACTACATGTTCACTCTGGGTACTAGGCTGATGTGTCCCTCGTACAAACTTATTCAGGCCATCGGCGCCGATGTTCTCACGGTTTTCAGCTAAATAAGGTGCAGAACTACCCTCTCCATGTTTAATCCAAATCATATAGTCCTGCATAAATCCTCGGCGGACCAGATGAGAAAGGATTGGCTCTGTGTCATCGAACGCAACAATATTTTTGCAGTCTGTGCATGGACAATATATGTGCTTCATGTCTGTTCTCCTAGCATGGCTCTTAGCGGCATCAATGAACCTGTTGAGCTCAGGTAGGTATGATGGATCGACTCTTGGTAACTTATACATCCAGTATAGCCTCTCCATCATTACCTATAAATAACAAATTAAATGAAAAGAGAGACAATAATGGTGGAACCCGAGATCCAAAAAATGGCTAAATAGAGCAAGAATGGTTCAAAAAGATGTGAGAGGTATAAACTAACTTTTTTTAGAAATCTCCTTCCAAAAAATGAAGATGAAAACCTCTCCCCTTGTAGAGGGTGAAATGCATGTAGACCTCCAAATCGCCTCCAATGAAACTTGGCTGCGAGTTCTGCTTAGATCGGGGAGGAAGAATGGGTATTCACTATTATAATCTTCCATTAAATCATGTTAATCATACTACACATGCAAAGTCATACAAATATGGCTTAAATGCTTATATTAATGGAGGTGAACTAACCATGTTGAGAGAGGGGAGAAATTATTTAAACTAAGAAGCAATCATGATAGGGAGAGAGGGCAAACTTCATCTAACCGTGTTGAGCAGCCTCATTTGAAAAAAAAAAGACAATAACTTAGCTATTCCTCTCTCTAGCTCATGGTGAAACCCTAGATCCAAAATTTGGCTAAATGGAGCAAAGAATGGTTAAAACGAGGTTAGAAGTAAGTAAACTAACCTTTTTTAGCAATCTCTTTCAAAGAAATGAAGATCAAAACCTCTCCCCTTGTATTTGGTCAAGTTTGGACCACCAAAATCGCCAACTATGGAAGTTGGCTACGAGTTACTGTTCGGCTCGAGGAGGAAGAAGGGGTATTTATAGCAGGCTTTGTACTGGTGGTTCCTTAAGTGAACCGCCTGTAGAAAACCATTTCTACATGCGGTTCACTTAAGGAAACCGCAAGTAGAAATGTCCTATTTCTACTAGCGGTTCAGTTAAGTGAACCGCCTGTAGAAATTGATTTTTACTGGCGGTTCACTTAACTGAACCGCAAGTATAAATAAGACATTTCTACTGCCGGTTTCCTTAAGTGAACCGCCTGTGCAAACTGATTTGCACTGGCGGTTCTTATCTCTGGTCCTACCATTTTTTCTGCTGGCGTCCGGTAACAGGAACCGTCTGTACAAATAAAACAGTGGCGTTGGTGTAGAGCTTTTGTGTACTAGTGGTCTCAGGTTCTTATATCTAGTTACCTAGCCTTCTGTTTTCGGCCGGGGAAATATTTTCCTTAGATATAGGCAACTCACTGTCATGATCATTATATAGGAACTATATATATCGCAGGAAAAAATGGTTGCGATATATGCTCTATTCTCGTCCGCACAGATCTAGCCTTTCCGTACAAACACGTACGCGCTCTGATCGATCCACTGTTTTTGTTTTACTATACGGAAAGCGACCTTACAATGAACCGAATCCTACGGAAGGATAGGAGAGACGACACCATAGGCATATGGATGGTAGTGGGGATAAAACACAATACACAATCTTCCTTCCATAGAATACATATACGCACATGCATATAGTATACAGTTGTTCTCCTACCAATGCAATGCAAATAATATCTATCTTGCAGGTAATGCAGAAAAGAAATTTAGGGGGTGTTCAGTTCCTCTCCAAAATCCTAAAACTTCCGTCACATCAATTTTGCGGCACATGCATGGAACATTAAATATAGACGAAACTTTTGCATGTTTACACAGTTTGCCTATAAATCACGAGACAAATCTTTTGAGTCTACTTGGACTATAATTAGACACTTATTGCAAAAGATTCCTCGTTACTAAAGTGCCAAAATCCAAAAAAATTTTAGATCTAAACACCCACTAGTTAGGTCGTTATGCCTTTTTCTTGTGCCGTACGAAATGCCAGCATCCTGCATGCACTCAGCGAATTCTGATGCACCCACGATACATATATTTGTCCACATGCAGCGTTAAATGTCCACTGAAAAGGAGAAAGGATCAAAGGAGGGAACAAAAGGCAGGGGCCTGCAGACCAACAGAAAACCATCAATAATGCACGCCCACTGATATATATGTACTACATTTGCAGCATAGTAGATATCGACATGATTGTCATTGGTCCAGAATATAGTCACTATATATGACAGCGATCCTCCAATAATTGACACAGAGGAAAGGGCTGAGGTATGTATGCCGACACTCCTGTTCAGGAATACATTACATATATACCGAATACAAATACCAAAATACGGCATGGGCATGAAACCAACAGATAAAAGAAGCCGATTCAAGCACATATAGAAAACGAGAAAAACTAGAAGATAACCTGCGCGTTGTTGCGGGTATCACGAAGAGTTTGGAATAAATTAAAATTAAATGGAGATGATGTGGATATAGTTTGCATTAAGATGCTAGGAAGTCAGGATTTGTCTATTAGTGAAAGATGATGTTGATGATTAATAGAGGATGATATAGATGGCTTGCAAGTTAAAATAAGACTTCTAGGGGAGTTTGTTAACTCCATGTGAGATATAGATTAGCATATAGGCATAGAGTCTGAAATACCACACATGTATACATCCTACTCTCGTGAGCACTTCTGGGACACTATAGGCATGACATGGAATTATCAGCAAAGTCACGATAAGATCAACCACGCTGTTGACCAATGCATCGCTTACCGATGAATGAATATTGGTATTTTTCTAGTTCTAAATCTAGAAAAGTATAAAATCTAGCGAGCTCCGCCACAACGAACAAAATAAAAAAAATTGAGTTGTGCCCGTATACAAAATTACCGAATGTGGTTGTATGAGAAAAAAAAATACCATACCATACACACTACCGGAACAACATCGTTGCCAAGTGCCACGTGCTTTGCCGAGTGCTGCAAATCTGGCTTTGTCGAGTGCCCGCAGCACTCGGCAAAGACCCTGTTTCCAGTAGTGACAACGGCTTCTGTGTGCTATGCATCCATGTTCCTTTATTAAAATACTAAATCATCAAATGCCTGGCAAAAAGATAACATGATTGACTATGCATAGTTCATAATGATACTCACCTCTCCTGTATGTTGAAGAAAAAAATTCTTACTACATGTGCTTTGACAGGCCAAACATGGTCAGAGAGTTGAAGACGAATTGAAAAACACGCTTTAACAAGAAAAGAACAAAAAGGATAAAATTTAGAGGGGTTTGAGAGATTGGCGTTTTCTGGAAAAGCTGGGCTACAACCGACTTAGGATAGTTTTTGCAGTGAAAATGGTGGGCTAGTACACGTTCTAGGCCGGTTTTTGTAGACCGGCCATGCTGGCCTTGTATACGGCCCTGGCCAGATTTGGTAGTCCCAAATCAAGTTCGTGTTTTTTCATTGGCAAGTCATCTCATCTGATCTGGTGGGAAACTTATAAATTGCTTCTAGAAAAGGTTTGCAACTAGTGAAAAGATCTATAGAAAAATAAAGGGGTGAATTAATAACCTATTTAAAAAATTCATTCAAGGCACAACACTAGACAACTGATTAGTAAAATAGGTATCCCTAATAGCCACTGCTTTCCTAGCCTAAATCACTTCAAAGCAAGGTCTTCAATAAGCATAGTAGCAAGGATTACGACTACTCAAAAGTACTCGTGAGCTACCATGACAACCAACTACACCTAGATGAGTTACACAAGTAAAACTACTTGAAATACACTACTCAACTAAGAGAGATACGTGTCTACAACTACAACTTCACAAGCACAAATAATAAAGGGAATGTAAAATACAAGTCAGAGGCAAACCACACACACCAAAAGACATAATGATTTATCGATCCCTGAGGTTTCGTTGAGGCAGATGCTTTGGTGGTTGTTTCGTAATAAGCTAGGCTAGCAAGCTTTTCAAGAGAGGATGAAAAAAGCTAGCAGCACATAGAAATTTATCCAGCATTTGTCGTGACAGGAAGAGAATTTACACCAACAATGTGGCTTCTCATGGTACAACTCCATGAATTTATTAAAGGATTATAAGCCTAATATTGTAAAAAATGTAACATAATTATTTGACTACAATGCACATATATAGTGTCATTCACCCAATACAGTTTGAAGTTTCAATTTTATTTGTGAGATAGCAGAGGGCATGTTCCTGTAAATTTTATTAAAGTAAACATGGGAGGTTAATTACATATATTACAAGGATTCAAGTAAATTTAAATTTGTCAAAAAAAATACTCTTTGATCTATGGATAACCATGGTAAAATCATGATTGAATTTCAACTTACAACTCTACATGAAGCCAAAGTTAGTTGCTGATTGTTAAAGATCTTTCCATTGCCTGTAGTCAAATACTCTGGCATATTATTAACTATGACTGCTATGAAGAAAAGCACTTAAAGTTGCTGCCGAAAATTAAAGGTTCAAGTGTTGGATAAATTAAAGGTTTATGGAGTCTCTCATTAGTTAAAACATGAATGATTTCTCAGAAAGACTTGGACAAATTAAAGAGCAAAAAGGAAGAGGTGTGTTGCAGATCCGTCTCTTCCAACTCATCAGAGGATATATCTGCTTGGTAATGAGAAGAAAACTTTGTTCCTCAATTGGTTGCAACTCTTCCAGAGCCATTAGAAAAAAGAAAAACGGATGTACATCTCTCTCTGTCTTTCATATGCTTGTAAGCCTTCCTTGGACTATAAGTGTAATTTTTAATTCTCTCAAATATATGACCAATCATGCTCTTCTCTAAAAAGAAGGTTATCTCGCTGGCTTGCTTGATATTGGAACTGTACGAAAGCTTCCGTACATAAAGGGATGTGCGCCGGGCCCAGATTTGTCCTTGTTGAGGGAGATTTCTTTTATTTTTTGCAAATGACAGGAGTTCATGATAAGCTGAACGAAGAAACCTGATCTGACCAGAGATCACTTAAAAGAGAAATTGATTTTACCTTTCTTGGTAAGGGTTTAGCTAACCCAAAGTATTAAAGAATAGATTTGAGGATGCGCAGCCACGAAAAAGGAGCCTCTTTTGTTTACCATATCCAAGCAGATGTCCATTGCTATAAAAAAATTTCCCAAACAAGATAAGCCGAAGCAATATCCTCAAGATTGAAGAATTTATGTAGGTCTTTCGTTAGAACGACCTCATTTTGAGCTTTGAGATTAAGCAACCCTAATCCACCTTCTATCGAAGTACAGACCATTTTCAATTGCTGCACATGGTGGCTGTTTTGCATTATATATTCAGGTCAGATGCACACTAGATAAGATGCTAGCTTCCATAATTTTCAAGCCGTTTAATGGTGCTTCCATGGATCCTCATCATGTTCAATATTTCAAATATAATTATCTCTTGTTGTACTACCTCCGTCATAAAAAAGAATGCAATTCTAGGTGCATTTTTTGAGTATTTATAATTTGACCAAATATATATGTAAAAATATTTACATAACATCATATATATATATATATATATATATATATATATATATATATATATATATATCATGAAAAATCTAATGCTACCTATTTGATATAAAAAATATTGATAGTTTTTATATATAGTTAGTCAAACTCAAAATACTCAAGAATGCAACATAAATATGCTCGAGTTGATGATAAATCCATGTCGATACAACATCAAAAGCTAGACCTGCTTGGATATATATATTCCCTCTTGTCACAAATATGGGACATATATATTTTATGGTAGTATGTTATTGTATATCTCAAATTCCATATTATTTGTTAATGACATGACTACTTTTTAAAATATAGTTTAATGAAAGTATATTCTTGCTATGTTTCATAAGTACACTTTGCAAAACCTATTACCTAAAGTTTCTTTTGGAGACCATGTTGATATATAAAATATCACTCATGTGTGTGGCCGGAGGAACCATTATCCTTCACTCATGGGTCACCCCCTAGTTCTCTTTTTATTTTTTTTTAAAAAATAAGGTACATAAATATAACACATCTATATATCTGTTGACATATATAAAATGAAAACATGACATATGTGTACAGAGTATTATAGACTATATCCTTGTATATACTATTACAAGACACGGAGATCATTGTCGACTTCTTAAGTACTACAACTAATGGAACAACCTAGGGCTGTTGGTGGGTATCCAATAACCTTATTCAAACACTCTTACCCGCCTCATCTGGATATGGAGTATGGATAATTTTTTTTACACGATAGAAATGGGGAAGGGAGGGGAATGGGTAGGGTTGATGACAATTCGAAAAAGTATAGGAATAACGAAACTTCAGCCATTTCATAAGCTACCGAGGAACTGAGAAAGAGAGATACCAGAACCTCAGGTACAAAGATGCACATCTAGAGTGGCACTGTGACTTGGTCACAGTTACCTAGAGTCTCAGCTCAAGGTTGAGATCCAGATGGTGCTCACCCTGGTGGTCAGCTGTGGCGGCGCTGGTGGCTGCTGCCGGCGCAACGGAGGCCCTGACCCAATTGAGCATGTCGATCGTGTCATCGCAACCGGCCAGCGTGCCATCGGTCACCACAGTGTCCATCTCTAGTGGCCTGATGTTCACCGGTGCGAATAGCGTGGCCCGCCTTTGCAGCATTCTCGCTCGAAAGTTTGGGATGACGACGGCGGTGCCAATGCCATTATACCCGTCACGGCCACCGGCAGGCTCAGCACGCACGGCGCTGCCACCTTGAGACGGCATCGATGGAATGGACAAGGTAGCATCGCTGCTGACGCTGCAGAAGGCCGGCTCAGCGATGGCGCCGGCGTGCTGGCCGTCGTCGTCGTAGACGTAGGGGTTCCAGCTGGTGCTTCGCTCCCTTTTGTGGGCATTCTGGTGGCCACCGAGCGCCTGCGACTTGAGGAACTTCTTGTCGCAGAAAAGACATGGGTAAAGACGACGTCGAACGTTCCGGCCGCCCACATCGCCGTTGCCGGAGCTGCCGCAGACCGCCGGTGCCAACGTCAGGGACACGTCCGCCGCTAATGCCCCGCCCGCTCGTCGTGGAGCACTAGATGGTAAGCACTCCATGTGCGCAAAGGCGTTTTGGATGTAAGCGGTTACCTTGCGGTCGTGGGTTCTCCCTGCCTCGCCTCTCCCTGTCTATTTATACTTGTTGAATACATAAGTTTTCATTTACCAAGTCATAGATCTCAACGGGGCCGGGGTACAGTTCATTTAACTTCGTCTTCATCCAATTTCGTGATAAAAGGCATCTATTAATTTTCAAAGACAAGCTTGCAAACTTATAAGAACTTTCTATTTTGAGTGAGTTTGTTGTTGGATATAGCTATTGTAGCTTAAATTCAACGATTGCTATAACTTATTTGCGATAGGAGTGATTGTAATGATGTCGTTTCCATAGAAAGTTTGTTATACGAATGAACTATGTTTTGTCTAAATTTGTCGAACAAATGTATTTCCATAGTTGATTATAACCCTGTTGAAGCCATTAGTGATAGTTCTAAAGGTTCAACTAAGTGTGCTTTGTACTCCCCCCTTATAAGTCATTTCAGCTTTCTAGGTATAATTAAGCAATGCAACTAAGTCAGAATGACTTCTAATTTAGAATGGAGAAAGTACTACTTTCTACAACTGCAGAATCAGTGTCAGCTTGGCTGACTATACCTTGGATCAGATAAGCTACATATGGGAAGCACATAAGATACCCAACCTTTAGTTTAGTCACATATGTGTAAGTCCTCTTCCAGGAAAACAAAGTAATATTGTACTTAATTATATATACTGGTAAAAAAATAAAAAATGTAACAAAATTGATGAGTTCATTATTCCTAAATTTATTGAAAACAACAAATTTAATCGATTATCATCTACACATATTTTATCTCTGAATACATGCATGGTGCACACATATATACTGCAGAATATGGTGGCATAAACAAACTTGATCTCACATCCCTCTGCTAATGCGGACAATTAAGCCATTTATGAGCTCAAAAGGTGCACACAATGGAAGCGACAGCATCAAACAGTGGAACCAAACAGGTATGACCAATCTATCATCACGAGCATCTCTACTCAAAACCTTACATGCATGCACCAACAAGAAAACTTTTCTAACTAGTACATGTCAAATAATGTAGAAGTTTGCCTAACTTCCACAATGAACAAAATGAGTGAAGACGCACATCAGGATGGCATGCATCACCAGCACCCGAATGATATCCTCATATCCATATATGTAGATGTCCACAAGGTGGACCATCATCTCTGTTTTATAAAAAACTAGCCCATCAACCCGTGCTCTCGCACGGGGCAGAACTTTAGAACAAATAAGCATTAGTTACTGTTTGTTATAACTCTAACTAATAAAATGCATCAATCTACAAATTGCATGTTTTTCACTTTGTTATTTTTCTAACGAAATAGACACTACGTTGTCCTTATAAAATTGTGATAAATGTATTAAACACTAAAGATCAGTTAAAAGTATGTCGACTCCTGTTGTAGCCAATATCTTCTAATATCATGAATCTAAAATAAATGAATAATATTAAATTGCATTTTTTTCGTTTTGTTAATTTTCCAACACAATAGACTCCATGTAGTCATGATCAATGTATCATTACTAATATATACTGTTTTTGCGTCCATATCCATATCTTTTCTTCTTTGTATGGCATCTCAGTGTAACTCAAATATGCAGTTGAAACATTAGTATAAAAAAGAAAAGCTTAAACAATGGTTTCTCTTGTTGCAACACATATGTTTTGATGCCATAAATCTAAAAAATATTTCCAATTTTATTCTTGTTAATTACTATTATACAATTTTTTATTCAAAAGCTATGTTAACATTCTAATTGTATATTTATTAACTATCCTTTTTCACTTTTTAAAATGAAGATTTTCGGTTGTGAATTGCACTCTTAAGTATTACAATGATTTAAAAAGTAATTTAAACATGCACTGCATCACTTAAAATGGATGGTGGAGCTTGAGGTGAGATCTAAACGGTGCCAACCTAGACAAAATATTAATATTTCAGCCATATAATCCATTTAAACATGCACCACATCATTCGAAATATTTAAAAGTCATATCTTGCCTTTAACCTAGAGAGAACATTTAAGTATTAGAATAACTTAAAAAATCATTTAAACATGCAGAACTATTCTCAAAATATTTAAGTATTCTTAAAGGCCACGAAGATAAGGCACATAGTCACAAATATATATATATATATATATATATATATATATATATATATATATATATATATATATATATATATATATATATATATATATATATATAGGGATATAGTCGCAAAAAAGGATATAGGCACATATGGTCCACACTACCCCTGCTTCTCAAGAAGCGTTTGAATCAATTTATCAAGAAAATATGTGTAGTAATAGTTATACTACCAATGTAGATAACATTCAGTTACAATGTACACTTTTCATCGTGATATACCATATGAAAACTTAGAAGATAATTACTTAATTGCATATCACCAGTCATCATGTTCAATTAAAATGCTAGCCTACAGACATAAACTAATTATTTTATGTTAGGCTCACTACAATGTAAACAATCCCAAGTAACACTAAACAGATTAAAACTAAAATGCACTTTACCAGCATAAGGATCTGATGACCAATTCCAACTAATATAGACAGATCATTCGCTTTCTCTGCCTCGGCGGGCTGCTTGTGCTGGCTCACTGCCTCACTCAACTGATTGTTTTGCACGTGTTGAACATACCCTTCCTCCCAGTATCATCCTTTATATCCGGTGCCGTCCCATTGAAATTAGAACAACAAATTAAGAACTTTAATTAAAACCATCAAGAGAATGTAAAACAAATAACCACAGTACGTCAAATGAGATCCAATAACTCACATTGCGATCCAGGCACTTGTATAAGATACGATCTTTGTTGGAACACTCCTTCCTCACTCGGAACTCCATGACAATCTTCTGCTTACACTCGCCGCACGCAATGAGAGGGAGGTGCGGTCTAAATCGCTTAGAGACCCGATAAGGGTTTAAGAACCCAAAAGGAGTCACCATCTACTCTCTATATTCATTTTTAAAATTGCTATAAATTTAAGCTTAAATGTCCACAAATTAAAAAATAAACTACATAAATTGATATAAATTTCTCATTTTGTAAAGTGATATATTTAAAAAAACCACTAATAATATATATTCGTTTTTGTAGATTGCTATGAATATTCACTAATAATATAGTTATTAAGTTATATATGAAAACAACTATAAACTACATATTTGAAAACAAATAAAAGGTGCATACTAGTTGGAATAAACAACTACAAGCTTTCACCATCAAAAAATACAAAAATAAAGAACCAGCTTGTTTCATGGCGAACTTTGTCGTCAACCCGGCACCTTATGTCCCAGATGGGTTTCAGCTGGAGGAATACCCAACTTATATTCAGTTGCAGATGGCAGACCAATCATTAAGATTACCTGAAGGCGTAGTCAAGGACGTCATGGTAAGAATTCAAAATAAATATATACCCGCAGATTTTCTAGTTCTTGACAAGCAGGGAGACGATGAATCGCCTATTCTTTTGGGAAGACCGTTCCTCTACACCGCCATTGCTATCATCTACATCGGGTCTGGACAAATCCACTTCAACCTACCCACCGGAAAGGTACGCTGTCAATTCAAAATACATCTTAACCATGAGCAGATCAGGAAGCAACACAACAGAAGGAAACGTCAAGCCCGCCGTCAGGCTGCCCAGCCTCACTGTGGATGGAAGGAATTCCCTGACAAGATTGTGAAGTATGAAGACTCCTATAAGGAGCAAGAAGAAGCCGTACAAGCACCACGCTGGAGTGAGTTGGAAGCGAAAACTGAGAGGATGGACCAGATTGCTAAGGCAGAGAAAGAAGAGATCAAGACACAAGTGGAAGAATGGATGAAGAGAGATGAAGAATCAAGAAAAAGCTTACAAGGAAGAGCTCGAGCTAGAAAAGAGAGAAGTAGAAAAGACAGAAAAAAGATGGAAGAAGAAGGAAGAAGCACTTGCTGCACCACCGCAAAATAGGGAATTGATTGAGATAATCTCAGACAATGGACCTACTAAGTAAGTACTCTCCTCTATCTAAGTCCTGTCGGTAGACTTTAAATTCCGTACCCTAGCCATAAGGTTAGAATGGTAGTTATCTAATTAATTTAGCATTCATTAGTAATTTTGCTTAGCACATTTATTAGTAACAATCATTTTTTGCATATTAAAAATAAAAAACCAACAAAAATATTTACTGCTTTATTTACTCCATCATAAATATTAAAGCCCCTTGTGAATGAACCTATGGTAACCCCGTAGGCATATTTACTGTGGTGGCATAAAAATAAAAATGATTTATAGATGGTATTAGTATTTATAATTGCTTTGTTGCATTATAAAAATCCTAAGCCCCATGAAAATAAATATTTCCTGTGGTGGCATAAAAATTATTAACATGCATACATATTTGATTTCTACATAAGAAAATTAGAAAATCCTAAAAAGATAATCCTGTTAGAATCCTGTTAAAACTTATCAATTTAAAATCAACTCAAAAAATAATCAAAGTGCTCATTGGCTGACCGCTAACCTCTTGATAATTTGAGCCTCGAGTTTTGCTTTTCTTATTGGAGTATAACTATGCACGAATGATATTATGACTAAGGAGAGAGTCTATTAGTGGCAATCACCAGGACTGCTACTAACCAACTCGCTCTGAAGATCATTCAAGCACCAAGTACTGCAAACATCACGCTTGGAGGAGGAGCATCCCCTAGTTACCTGAAGGATCACTCAATCTGCAACATCAAAGACCCTGTCAGACGTCAAGCTTGAGGGAGGGAACCCTCCAATTAAAATCCAGATAAGTATAAGTTTCCTATCCTATTTATTATTATTACTATATTGTTTTTTTCGTGTGAGTTAGCTAATAAGATAAAATTTAAAAACCAAATAAAATATCTATCTATATATTAGAGTTTGTTTAGAGTCAGTCTGGGCTAGATCTATATTAAAAATGATGAACATTAAAATTTTATCTTGGAGATGATGAATAGTTGTTCTGTCACAATACTTTTCAATGTCTAATTGTCAAACATAAATTCTCCTGAGTTTTGGATATTACTGTTTTAACTTAAGAATTCACTCTGAACCTGAAACTTGTGGAGGCATATGTTTGAGCTAAATCTAGGTAATTGATTGGTATGATTCATGAAAGTTGAGCTACTATTTATTTTATTCGTAGCATTACTAAGTTCTGGAGATTTATTTTGAAAACTTAAAATTTACATGATGAGCTCTTGTATCACAAAATATGAATTCCTACCAAAGCCATATATATGATACATCTAGATAGGAAATTTTACACATTCATACTGCTTGCTTTACATTGAGTTCAGTCAACCTTTGTTGAATACCATACGAGAGTCTTGTCATGCTTTTAAAACCAAGATCACGTACACACATTAACACATATGCATTATTCCTACCCTGGGAGTAATCGCAACCATTTCCACTTTCATCAATGTTCATCATAAAAATGTTTTCTCCTACTCTGAGAGTGAACACCAAAAAAATATATAACCCGTAGGACAGCCTTGTTATAATTGCTCTAAGTTCTTATTATTATCTCTCCAGTTATTCATATTCAAAGGACACATGTGGCTATGTAAAAATATAAAAAGGGAGTAAAAGATGGACAAGTGTCCCAGCATTAAAACAATGGGTACTAGATGCCCGCCTCCCGAATGAAAAAAAGAAGAAGAATAAAGATAGCCCATCTGTTCCTCCAAGTTATGAAGGAGAGTGAATCATTTTCAAGGAGCAAAAGTAGAATTAGGAATAGCCACTAAATACCACATATACACCTTATCCACCATATTCCACACATATGCACATCTTGCTTTGATTGTATGCCTCGATTCTCTGTCGATCCACTGTTTGACTTTACATTAATGCCTTAAGTGAGATCCACAAATACCATATACATTAAGAGACTTGAGGGTGTCATACAATTAAAGCTCTGAATTTTATTTTGAAAACTTGCAAAACTCCAGGATATTGGTACTGTGAAGAATTTGCTACATAGTGCAAGACTTGATTGTTCTTTCTTTCAATTACTCAAGACTAAGGTAAGAGCTGTAAAGCCCCATAGTTAAAGGTAAAATGGGTAAGTTTAAAAGTTAGAGCAGGTTTGTCTAATCCGGAGGAGAATCTATGTTTGAAGCATGTGTACTTGGAAAGTATAAAAACATTGTAGCAACTCCTGATCCAATTACATTAGTAATTAGTTCGTTTGCCAAGGGACTGGCAAACAGGTAAGCTTGGGGGGTGTTGTTGACGGTGGATAACGTCAACTTTTATTAGAACTTTAGACACCAAAGGATACATGAATACACACTAGTCTAGGGTTTTAACTGATAGTTTCCACGAGTTTTGCATGTTCTGTATTTTCCAGGGGCTATTCCAGAAAAGTATAAAAGGGTTAAAGAGCATGATTACCACGTAACTTAACCGCCAAGGAAACATTATCATGAGAACACTAGAAGCATCTGGAACACACCCGAGGCACCGGGACCCGAGACACCCCCAGGCTGGGGCCGGCCGGCGCCAGGGTGGGACCGGCCGGCGCCCCCTGCTACGGTTTCAGCCCAGCTTCTGGAATCTTCTTCCGCCACCTTTGTGGAGTCATCTCAGCCCTTGCTTCAAGTCGGTTTGATCCTACGACGCACGTGCATCCCACCGGGCTATAAATAAAGGGGCAGACCCCCTGGAGGCATCAACCCATCATTCATTTAAGGCATCAAGTCGTCTAGCCATCAAGAGCCTCCTAGTTCATAGTTCTAGCCTAGTTAGATTAGAGAGTAGAGGAGTTCTAGTTCTTCGGTCGATCTGGAGCCCCGGCATCTGTCTGGAGCACGGAGTTCGGTATAATTTGAGTTCTTTCTCTATTATTGTATTCCTCATTATGATTAGGGAAACATTGTTCTTAATAGTTCATATGTTCTTGATTATAATAAGTCTTTGTCTACTTTGATTATATGTCTAGTATAGTTGGTTTGACCTTATTGAATTCAATGTAATTGCTCGTATAGCGTTTATTCATGCGGACGATGGATAGATGATGAACGATATGTAGACGTGGTGTCTAGGCTATTTTGTTTATCTGCGAGTGCACCCTGATGTGTCGGGTCGTGTGGTAGATCGCGTAGGTGACAGCTGCGTTAAGTCCTCTGCAGTCCACCCCCCGTATGTAGGCCAGTAGGCACGGTCGCGAAGTTGGATGATGACTCTGTTTCACATCTTTCCTAGATGATGCCCTTTGTATGTGATCATGATATAGGATTAGTCTAACAATGATTGGTAGATGTAATTGCACTAATTAGAGTTATTCATTGATGTAGTTATAGAATTACCTTTGATATTAATTCCTTAGTTTATCCATTGACTAGCTATTACTATGACTAGAGTAGTGCTCTGATGATTATCTTTATTTATGATGCTTGATCATACTTATTATCTTTATCTTTATCTTTATTTACCTTGTGACCTCTGTCTGTTATGAGTAGAGTAAATGACATCGGTAATGTCACTTATCCATTGTATACCATCACTATCAATATAATAGATTGTAGTTTATCCTAGTCCTTCCCAGTGGTATAAAAATAAATCGACAACCTAGTATAACTCCCTAGGTAAAATGCTACAATGATATAATTATCTGTCCGCTTGCAGAACTGACCTTAGTTTATATTATTCATATTTATTTCTGCCTAGTCACATAGATTAATATATAAAACCTTTATTTATTCTTAGTATTATTAATTAGGGATAACAACCTAGTTCTTGCATAAGAATGTGGGTAATAGGAAAGTGGCTAGTTGCTAATGACAAGTTAATTAATTACCATTCATCTTCTAATCTCGTCCTCTCGCATTAAAAGTTATATAGTTATATTTGGCGACGTTAGTAGATGTCAACAGTTACTGATGCTCCTTGGTGGAGAAACAATGCTGAGGCATCATCCTCCACCTCTTAGAATAGCCTCATTGCTCAGGAGATCCAAGGTTTCATTGATGAGAGTACCTGGTTTCAGAACCTCAATGCACAGAGCTCTCAGTGTCCCACTTTTCAGAGTAGCAACTAGTCTTGTATGACGCTGAGTTTGCTGTCCAGCAAATTCTACAAAACTTACATCCTTTTGAGGACACTACAAGCTATTGCAGTATAGATGTGGATATGATGATGGAAGATGAAGGGATCAATGTTGAGAATAGTGAAGTGATTGTGCCTAATGCAGTTTCTGCAAATGAACAGAACACATCTGATCTGGACCCTTTCAGTCTAGGAGCTGGGTTAGTTGATGACACAACTGATGATGCTAACGTGATTGACACACCAAACTCCACTAAACAAGACGAAAGACCAGAGCAAAAACTCCGATTGTTGATGACGAAGTTAGAAGAAGCAACAGGCGCAGAGTTGGGTTAGACATGGACCATTTTCAGCTAGACAACGAGCCAAGAAGAAGGAAGGGCGAGAAGAAGAAAACTGTGTTGTTCTCTAGGGTCGAGGACCTAAAAAAAGCTATAGTTCTGAGCAACCTAAATGAATTGTTAGAAGATGCTGTAGAGCTGCATGAAGATGGTGAAGATGAAGGGCAAGTGGAAGCTGATCCAATCCCCATCCATATGCTGATGGATGTGGGTAGTGACTTTTGTGGGGTTCTTCCTGATGAGATTACTCCAGATGCTCTCCTAGAAGATTGATTGAATCAATGAAGACACCTTTTGCTTCCGATGGAATATGGGCTCTAGAGTCTTATTACGTCTATGTCTCTACTTTCTTTGTTCATGCTTCCTATTCCCTACCCCCATGTCTTTCAGTGTCTTGTCCCAAAATATTTAACTCTGCTATGGGCAGTCTGATGGCTATCATGTAGTCATCTATCCTTTTGTCAGCTATCATGTTATCAATGAATCAGAGTTTTGTTCTTAATAATAATAGTCGTGCTTGGAATGTGCCTGCTGGAACATTAGAGGCATTAATGACAAAGAAAAATGGAATTCCATTAGAAATAAAATTGAGGAAAGTGGTGCAAATATTTTCTGTCTCCAGATGACCAAGCGAGATTCTTTTGATGCTCAGTACATTAGGAATTTTGCTCCTAAGCGTTTTGATAAGTTTGATTATTGTCCATCTGTGGGTGCCTCAGGGGGCATTCTTATTTGTTGGTCCAGTACCTATTTCACGGTCTGCATGCCTAGAAAAGCAACCTTTTGCTATTAAGCTGGATATCACAAGTTGTCATGATCTCACCAAATGGATCCTAGTTGCAGTTTATGGTCCTTGTAGGCAGCCTCAAGGGGATGAGTTTGTTAACTGGCTCTAGAGCTTGAGTATAGAGGATGAAGATCTATGGCTTTTCATGGGAGACTTTAACTTCTACAGGTCTCTAGAAAATAGGAATAGGCCAGGGGGCAACTACAATGATGTTCTGGTTTTCAATAGCATTATAAGCCACTTGAGGCTTATTGAGTTGCCTATCAAAGGGAGAACTTTCACTTGGAGTAACATGCAGGCTCAACCACTTTTGGAATAGATTGACTGGTTTTTCACCTCTGCTGCTTGGACACCTATATTCCCTAACACCCTTGTGCTACCTCTTGCCAGAATCATCTCTAACCATATTCCTTGCAAAGTTTAGATTGGAACAAGTATCCCTAAAGTCAACATTTTTAGATGTGAGAACTATTGGTTCAGACACCCATCTTTCATGACAACTGTATCTGATGCCTGGAGACATGCTACTAGAGGTAGTAACAGTGCCCATGTTATCAGCTCTAAATTCAAATTGCTCCGAAGAACTCTCAAGCATTGGGCAAGAAATATTTCCAACCTGTCAAAACTCATTGTAAATTGCAATTTGGTCATTGTTTTTCTGGACAGTCTTGGAAGAACATAGGAACATGTACACTCAGGAAAGAAACTTTAGGCTCATTATCAAAAGACACTTACAGAGGCTCCTGCGCATGCAAAATTAGTACTGGAAGCAAAGATTCACTCAAAGGTATATTCAGTTTGGAGATGAAAACACAAAAAAATTTAGTCCATGGCGACTGAAAGGTATAGAAGAAATACAATTTCTCAGATCCTTAGTCCAGAGGGGAGAATGGTGTCTGATCATCAAGAAAAAAGTGTCCTTCTTTGGCAAGAATTTAAGAACAGAATGGGAGCGACTATGAATGCTGAAATTCTATTCGATCTTGAGAACCTCATCTCCCCAGTAGATGGTCTAGAAGAGCTAGTTCTCCCTTTCAGCACTGAAGAGATTGACTCCATTATTTTGAGAAATGGCTGTTTGGCACGGCGGCAAGCCCAAAAATAGCAGGCCGCGCCCGAGGTCGGCGCCCGTGCCTAGGTCGCAGGCCCGAAGTGCGAAAACAGTGGCGCCGCCGCGAAAAATGGCTGTTCTGCCTGGCGTCAAGCCCAAAAACAGCAGGCCGCACGCGAGGCCGGCGCCCGTGCCATGTCCCAGACCCGAAGTACGAAAACAGCGGCGCCACCGCGAAAAACGGCTGTTCCGCCAAGCGTCAAGCCCAAAAACAGCAGGCCACGTGCGAGGCCGGCGTCCGTGCCAAGTCCCAGACCCGAAGTGCGAAAACAGCGGCGCCGTCGCGAAAAACGGCTGTTCCGCCTGGCGTCAAGCCTAAAAACAAGCGGGCCGAGCGCGAGGCTGGCGCCCGTGCCAAGTCGCAGGCCCGAAGTGCGAAAACAGTGGCGCCGTCGCGAAAAACGGCTGTTCCGCCTGGCGTCAAGCCCAAAAACAGCAGGCCGCGCGCGAGGCCGGCGCTCGTGCCAAGTCCCAGACCCAAAATGCGAAAACAGCGGCGCCGCCGCGAAAAACGGCCTTTCCGCCTGGCGTCAAGCCCAAAAACAGCAGGCCGAGTGCGGGGTCGGCGCCCGTGCCAAGTCGCAGGCCCGAAGTACGAAAACAGCGGCGCCGCCGCTGAAAAACGGCTGTTCCGCCTGGCGTCAAGCCCAAAAACAAAAGGCCACGCGCGAGGTCGGCGCCCGTGCCAAGTCCCAGGCCCGAAGTGCAAAGTTATTGATTGATTGATATGATGCATGAAGGTGTTGAGCGATCATTTATCATATATTCTAGCATTACTAAGTTCTAGAGATTCATTTTGAAAATTTAAAATCTTATATGATGAGCTCTTGTATGACAAAGTTTGAATTCCTACCAAAGCCATATGTAATACATTTAGAGTTAGGAAAACCTTTGCACACTCATGCTGCTTGCTTTGCATTGAGTTTAGTCAAACTTTGTTGTATACCGTATGAGGGTCTTGTCATGCTTTTAAATCAAGATCACTTCCACACTCTAGCTACATATGCATTATTCCTACCCTGGGAGTAATCGCAACCATTTCCACTTTCATCTATGTTCACGTTAAAAATGTTTCTCCTACACTAGGAGTAAATACCCAAAAATATACCCTATAGGACAGACCCTGTTTAATTGCTCTAAGTTCTTATCATTATCTCTCTAATTATTTATATTCAAAAGATGCATGTGGCTATGCAAAAGTATTGAAAAAAAGAAAAAGAAAAGGTAGTAAAAGATGGACAAGTGTTCCAGCAATTAAAACAATGGGTACTTAGATGCCCGTCTCCCTGATGAATAAAGAAGAAAGAGAGAATAAAGATAGCCCATGTTTCCCGTGAAAGTTCTAAGTTCCAAAAAAGGAGAGTGAATCATTTTTTTTTCAAAGAGCAAAAGTAGAATTAGGATTAGCCACCATATATACACCTATCCACCATATTCCTAACACATGCACATCTTGATTTGATTGTATGCCTTGACTCTCTGTGGATCCATTATTTGACTTTACAATATATGAATTGTAAGTATGCTCATCCTTGTTATTGCCACTCCTATAAGCTCCACTATAATCCTTAGTTGTAGGAAGGCATAACATTATTAATGTCTTAAGTGAGATCCATAAATACCACATATATTAAGAGATTTGAGGGTGTCATACAATTAAGCTCTGAGTTGTATTTTGAACACCTGCAAAACTCCAAAATATTGGTGCTGTGAAGAATTTGAGACATAGTGGTTGACTTGATTGTTCTGTCGTTTGATTGCTCAAGACTTATGCAAAAGCTGAGAAGCTCCATAAGGTAAAATGGGTAAGTTCGAGAGTTAGAGCAGTTTTGTCTAATCCGGAGGAGAATTTCTATTTCAAAGCATGTGTACTTGGAAGGCATGAAAACATTGTAGCAACTCCTGATCCTGAATATATTAGTAATTAGGTTTAGATTGTTTGCCAAGGGACTGGCAAAAGGTAAGTTTGGGGGAGTTGTTGACGGTGGATAACGTCAACTTTTATTAGAACATTAGACATGAAGGGACACATGAATACACACTAGTCTAGGGTTTTAACTGACAATTTTCACGAGTTTTGGTGATTTCATATTTTCCAGAGAGTATTTCAAAAAAGGATTAAAAGATGGTTTAAAGCGCTTAAAAGTCACGAAACGTGTCACGGACGAAGATATTGCGTATTGGACTATTAGAAGTATCTAAAAGGCACTGGAACGGAGGCGGGGCCCAAAGCCCACAAGGTGGGGCCGGCCGGCCCCCTAGGCACACCGCCCGGTGCCCTAGGACAAGTGGCGGCGCTCGCCTTCTGGAATTTTCCTCACACGCTTCCTTGGCACCTAAGTAAAGCATCTTTACGTCGATCTAAGGTCAGGTTTGATCCGACGGTGCACATAACATGAGACGCGGATCGATGACGTGGCAGTTCCTTGCCCTCTACTCCACCTTGGCCTATATAATGACGCCCCAAGGCCCCACCTAGAGGCATTGTACACCCCGGTGCTTCATATTCTCTACATAAATTAGGGTTAGAGTCCCTCTAGTTGATCTAGTTCTAGTTCTAGTTCATCTAGTTGTAGCAGTTAGGAGAGACTAGTTCATCTAGGATCTAGTCTTGTTTAGAGATTAGAGAGATAGAGTAGGATAGTAGAGATTCTGGCGGAGTTTCGGCCTGTTGGTGCTTCTTCGTGGCTATATTTTTCTGGATTCAGCTTCCTCGCCCGGAGCTGCGTTCTGAGGTACTTTTGTATTCAAGATTCTAATTCAAGTAAGCAGGTGTTTTTATTTGTTCTTAAGTTTGCAACTCATATTGAGTGCTTTGATCTTTAGGACCTTATAGATTGAAGTAGTATTTTGTAGTGTAGGCGTGGTACCTAGGCTAGGTTTACTTGTGAATGTCCCCTGATTGGTCGGATAGTGGTAGTTCGCGTAGGTGACAGCTACGTTGAGTCGATAGTATCGATAGGTGTATAAGTGCTTGGTATGAGGGAACTCTGTTTTCTGCTCTTATTCAGGTCACTGCCCAATTAGAACGGTATTACACAAAGCTTACCGGTTGTTGGAACTAGATAGTCAATAGCTATTCCCTCTTTCTTAATATTATCTAGCCTAATTGTTGGGTTAAGTCTATAGTCTTGGTCATTATCACCCTGTGGATACGATATTTAAAACCTACGGGTGAAGTGCTACATCGGTATAGTATCTGTGCACTTGCAGATAATCTGATAATAATAATATTTAATAGAGTGCAGTTAATTTATACCAACAAGTATTTTTGGCACCGTTGCCGGGGAACAGTTTGCTGATTTTGACCTTAGTTTAGCTTAATCTTGTATTATATTTTTACCTTTTATTATCCTTTAAATTCTACGCCTATCTATCTTTATGGCATGCGCAAAAGCTTTGAGCCACCAAAATCTGTAGAGTCTATCATAACACCTAGCTATGAGCTGCGCCCATGTCTAATTAATATGATTCGGGATAAACCCTTCTCGAGAGAAGGAAACGAAAACCCATACTTACACTTACGAAAGTTCGAGCAGACCTGTGTATGCTTGCACATTGCCTGGCATGTCCGATAAGACCTTAAGATGGAAGCGTTTTCCGTTCTCTTTGACCGGAAGAGCTAAACGTTGGTATAATCGAGCCGTAGGAAGTATGCGAGGTGATTGAGAAACATTATGCTCTGAATTTTGTTTACATTACTTTTCCATCCATAGAGTAGTTAACCTTCGAAAAGAGGTTCTAACTTTTAGGCAACTAGAACAAGAATCTCTTAGTACATCATGGGATTATTTAATGAACTTGTTACATCTGGCCCTGACCTTAGGTTTTCCAGACCCTGTGCTTATTCAACATTTTTATTTGAGTCTTACCAAGAATTCTAGGGAATCCCTTGATTTATCCTCTGGAGGAGCCTTTTCTTATTTGCCTATAAGTAAAGCAAGAGCTATGATCAACAAGGTTGCTCAAACGAATTCTGAGCTCCCCGATGTCTCATCTAAACCCATCTCTAAACCCATCCTTGACCCAAATGATCCTTCTTATGCTCTTTCTCCTAAGTCTCATAATAACCCTAGGGACCCGTTAAGACATCTAAAGTATAGGAGTCATGAAGACTATAGGGATGACCAAGAAGAGCTATGACAATGGCAAGAATGCATAGAACATATGAAAAATACATATGCTTTTGTCAAAGAATGGATGGAAGAAGACGAAGCCTTAGTGCTATCATCTAAACTTGGTCTAGATTCAAATGGTGAGCTTAAATCAATTTCTGTAATAAACATAACTCATCTAAGTTTAGAGAAAGGCTTAGACAAAACCAATCTTAGAGACACCAATCCATGGGAAATCCTAGAAAATAAAACATCCAATGAATGTCGTAGACATGAAATAATAGAGATAAACTTGTTGCCTATAGACATCCATGAAGAAACACCCTTGGAGTTTGAAAAGGGAGATCATATCGATGAGCATGAGAATTACTTCATTAACACCTCATCGAATCCATGCTCATATGAGAAATCTCCTGGATCAATTGGTCTCTCTAGCATTATCACACATGAGATCAGTCAACCCCCTCATTTTACCTGTTCATAAATTTATTGAAAGGGTGATTGTAGATGCATATGTTTATCATAAATACTATAGATCTCGTTGTAATCTTGATATAGGTGCACGAAGACTGGTGTTCTAGAGGAAACCACCCCATGAACTTAAAGTACAATAATTAGAAGGTTTCCCAAGAATAACTTTGTATCTTAAATTGCCACTCTTGAAAGATAATATGAATTTACACCTTTTGCTGTAATGCCCTTGTGAATTGAGCGTAGAATTATAATTATAAAAATATTCCCTCGGGTATTTTTGTCACTAACCATTTCAGTCTTGAAATAGAAGGATGACATCATCAAGTATGTCCAACCAATCATCATGCAACATTAATCCATCCAAACTTAACTTTGCTCTGCAAAATTCAAGATTGGAGGAATGGGCTTATTTAGAGAATCTTATGTTGCTAATATTGGTTGTCTCTACCCTTTTAATCCATGTTCAAATTGCTAATTAATAATCATGCTCTTTCATCGCTGTTTGAAGTAACACTCTATAATACTTTCATGCTACCTTTATTTGCTATTGTATATGTTTAGGCTTTGAAGTACTTTCATACATCTCATAAATGAAGCACGGTGCTTAGTTTAGGGAGTGGTGATCTTATTTTCAAAAGGTTTTTTGAATTAAGCGTGGTGCTTAGGTTAAAATGCCTTCCTAAGTTAAATTGGACATGGTGTATAGGTTGATTTTTGAGCCGCTCATATGCTGTAGTAGACATTGGATATTTTGTTGGACTAACCCTTGCAGAAAACTTCCAATTTAATTTGGGTAAGTCACGAGATAAATTCAAATCAGAGATGAGACAGGGCACATGCTGAACTTCAATAACTTTGCAGAGTAAGACACAGTTCATTCATTATGGATGGAAGAACTGTGAGTGTTAATGATTCATTCACTTTATCTTCTGCTTGCAAGTTACTTGGACTCAAGCCATGCCGATATAGAACATAATCTATGCTAAAATAATATCAATACTATCTTCTTATTAAGCATAGATGGAACAAAATAAAATAATGGACAAACAACCTATGTTCCAAAGTTGCATATTCCTTCGAAAATGTATTGTCCACTAATCTATTGCAGGTATAATAATGAATGGAGTGACAAGGTGTCATAAGATCAAAGAAGCAAAAGATGGAAAAGAAGATAAGCAACAAAGGAGACAAGATGCTCAGGAACAACTCAAGATGCAAGAGAAGGAAAGGGCCACCAGTCATTTACCCTTCATTACTTAGTGCCATCACGCTCTAATAATGAAGGTAATATCTTAAGGTAAGTGGTTATTATTTTCCTCTTGATCTTGGTATGCACATAAATGAAGATGCAAGCATGTTAGAGTTACAACTTTAATTGATTAATCTAATTAACTCAATATATTTTGTCCTTTAAAATTGTTAATGGCGCCATTCTCTTGATCTCAATCTTAACAAAACGAGCTAAAATATTGTATTCTATCTTTGGAAGATTATAGTGATACTCATATGAAAATTTATATATTATGTAGGGATAGACAACCCTTCTATTGGTTAAGCAATTTAAACCTTTTCTACCATATGAACTTAAATGCAACATTAACATGCTTAATCTTTTGATCTTACCACTCATGTTATAAGTAAATAAATTATAAAACACCAACTTCGTCTTGTTCAATGTGCCTAAAGAATAATGAATAAAGATAGATTTGGTTCTGTTTGGTGTCTTTCCACCAGCAGAACCCATGCACTTGATCTCTACCTTGGTTGTGCAAACAGGCTAACACTTCAAGCAAAGTTTGTTAATTCCCAAAATTTCCACAAGTGAAAGTCCTGTGAACATGCACATTGAGTAAGATGCTGCCAGATCCAACCATTAATGCTCTACTCCAACCTGCTGACCAAGTAAAGAATAAAAGTGACATCACCATCACCAGAGGTGCAACCATCAAGACCTCCATCTCTAAGACGGAGAGACACACAAGAATGGAAGAAAAAGTCCTGTCGGTAGACTTTAAATTCCGCACCGTTGCCATAAGGTAATACGGTAATTATCTAATTAATCAGTATTTCTATCTGTATTAGTAATTTCACTTTAACATATTCATCTTTATGCATGTCAAAAAGAAAAAATAATAAAAATCTTTATTGACTTATTTACTGCATCACAAAATATTAAAACCCCACGTGAATAAACTTATGGTAACCCTGTAGGAGTATTTATTGTGGTGGCATAAAAAATGATAATAGCAACTGTATTTACTTTGTTGCATTATGAAAATCCTACGCCCCATGAGAATAAATATTCTCCGTGGTGGCATAAAAATAAAATATACATCATGCATACATATTTACTTATCTGCATTAAAAAAATAGAAAATCCTAAAAAAAGAATCTTGCTAGAATCTATCAATTCAGAGAATAATCAAATACTTATTGGCTGATCGCTAACCTCTTATTAAATTCGAGTCTCGAGTTTTTGTTGGAGTATAATTCTGCAGGAATGACACTATGACTGAGGAGTGAGTCCATCAGTGGAGCCCACTAGGACTGTTGCTGACAAGCTTGCTGTAAAGATCATCAACACCGAGTATTGCAAACATCTAGCTTGGGGAAGGAGCATCCCCTAGTTATCAGGTAACTATACCTAGGCGATTATCGAGTCTATTTTATATAGTCACAAAATAGCAAAAATATATGAGCACATGAAGGTTCACAATAGTATCATAGGAAAATTTAAAAATGCCAAAAATATATGGGCACATGAAAGTCCATGTCTTTAGAGTCTTTTGTGAGTCCATTAGTTAATAAATATAAAAAGATGAATAACAAATCAAAACCAAATAAAAATACTTAGTTATTTATTAAGATATAATCTTAGAGTGTGTCCAGAGTCAGTCTAGGCTAGATTCTAATAAAAAACTGGAGAACATTAAAATTTTGTCTTGGAGATGACGAATAGTTGCTCTGCCATAATTCCTTTCAAGTGCCTAGTTTTTAACCTCAAATTCTCCCGAGTTTTGGATATTACTGCTTTGATTTGAGAATTTACTATGAACCCGAAACTTGTGGAGGCATATGCTTGAAGCTAAGTCTAGGTAATTGATTGATATGATGCATGAAGGTTGAGCTGCTATTTATCTAATTCCTAGCATTACTAAGTTCTGGAGATTCATTTTGAAAATTTAAAATCTTACATGATGAGCTCTTGTATGACAAAGTTTGAATTCCTACCAAAGCCATATGTAATACATTTAGTTAGGAAAACCTTTACACACTCATGCTGCTTGCTTTGCATTGAGTTTAGTTAACCTTTGTTGTATACCTTATGAGAGTCTTGTCATGCTTTTAAAACCAAGATCACTTACACACTCTAGCCACATATGCATTATTCCTACCCTAGGAGTAATCGCAACCATTTCTACTTTCATCTATGTTCACCTTAAAAATGTTTCTCCTACACTAGGAGTAAGCACCCAAAAATATACCCTATAGGACAGCCCCTGTTTAATTGCTCTAAGTTCTTATCATTATCTCTTCAATTCTTTATATTCAAAGGATGCATGTGGCTATGCAAAAGTATTGACAAAAAAGAAAAAGAAAAGGGAGTAAAAGATGGACAAGTGTCCCAGCAATTAAAACAATGGGTACATAGATGCCCGCCTCCCTGATGAAAAAAAGAAGAAAGAGAGAATAAAGATAGCCCATGTTTCCCGCGAAAGTTCTAAGTTCCAAAAAGGAGAGTGAATCATTTTTTTCCAAAGAGCAAAAGTAGAATTAGGACTAGCCACCATATATACACCTATCCACAATATTCCAAACACATGCATATCTTGGTTTGATTGTATGCCTTGACTCTCTGTGGATCCATTGTTTGACTTTACAATATATGAATTGTAAGTATGCTCAGTCCTTGTTATTGCCACTCCTATAAGCTCCACTATAATCCTTAGTTGTAGAAAGGCATAGCATCGTCAATGTCTTACGTGAGATCTATAAATACCACATATATTAGGAGACTTGAGGGTGTCATACAATTAAGCTCTGACTTTTATTTTGAAAACCTATAAAACTCCAGAATATTGGTACTGTGAAGAATTTGAGACATATTGCTTGACTTGATTGTTCTATCTTTCGATTGCTCAAGACTTATGCAAAAGCTGAGAAGCTCCATAGTTAAAGGTAAAATGGGTAAGTTCGAGAGTTGGAGCAATTTTGTCTAATCTGGAGGTGAATTTCTGTTTGAAAGCATGTGTACTTGGAAGGCATAAAAGCATTGTAGCAACTCCTGATCCAAATATATTAGTAATTAGGTTTAGATTATTTGCCAAGGGACTAGCAAAAGGTAAGTTTGGGGGAGTTGTTGACGGTGGATAACGTCAACTTTTATTAGAACTTTAGACATGAAGGGACACATGAATACACACTAGTCTAGGGTTTTAACTGACAAATTCCACGAGTTTTCGGTGATTTCATATTTTCCAGAGAGTATTCCAGAAAAGGATTAAAAGAGGGTTTAAAGTGCTTAAAAGTCACGAAAAGTGTCACAGACGAAGACATCGCGTATTGGACTACTAGAAGTATCTAGAAGACACCAGAGCGAAGCCGGGGCCCAAAGCCCACAAGGTGGGGCCGGCCAGCTCCCTAGGCACGCTGCCCGGTGCCCTAGGTCAAGTGGCGGCGCTCCTCTTCTGAAATTTTCCTCCCACGCTTTCTTGGCACCTAAGTAAAGCATCTGTATGTCGATCTAAACACTAGTACAGAAAAGCTCTATGCTGATGGTGTGTTTTTATTTCTGCAGGCGGTTCCTGTTGACGTACGCCACTAGAAAAAACAGTGGGCCCAGTATTACGAACCGTCAGTGCAAATCCATTTGCACCGTCGGTTTTCTTAAAGAAACCGCCAGTAGAAATAGTCCATTTCTACAGGCGGTTCTTTCAAGTGAACTGCCTGTAGAAAACTCTTTCTACAGGCGGTTCACTTAAAAGAACCGCCAGTAGAAATGGACTATTTTTACTGGTGGTTCGGTTAAGTGAACCGCCTGTAGAAAACTCTTTCTACAGGCGGTTCACTAAAGGAACCTCCTATAGTAAGACTTCTATAAATACCCTTCTTCCTCCCCGAGCCGAACAGTAACTCACAGCCAACTTCCATAGTTAGCGATTTTGGAGGTCCAGACTTCACCAAATACAAGGAGAGAGGTTTTGATCTTCATTTATTTGGAGGAGATTGCTAAAAAAACGTTAGTTTACATACCTCTAACCTCATTTTAATCATTCTTTACTTTATTTAGCCACATTTTGGATCTAGGGTTTCACCATGAGCTAGGGAGAGGAATAGCTAGGTTGTTGTCTTTTTTTTCAAATGAGGTTGCTCAACATGGTTAGATGAAGTTTCTCCTCTCTCTCTCTTGTCATGATTGCTTCTTAGTTGAATTAGTTTCTCCTCTCTCTCAACATGGTTAGTTCTCTCCTCCATTAATGGTGTGTTATTCATGAAGAGAGAGAAAGATAATGTCTTTTATGTAAATTTTTTTAGAGAAAACTTCTTGTATGACTTTGCATGTGTAGTATGATTAACATGATTTAATGGGAGATTATAATACTAAATTGACACATGCATGTGTAGTAGTATTTACATGATTTAATGGAAGATTATAATAATAAATACCCATTCTTCCTCCCCGACCTAAGCAGTAACTCGCAACCACTATTATTGTCTCTCCTTTTATTTAATTTGTTATTTACAGGTAATGATGGAGAGGTCATACTGGATGTATAAGTTACCAAGAGTCGATCCATCATACGTACCTGAGGTCAACAGGTTCATTGATGCCGCTAAGAGCCATGCTAGGAGAACAGACATGAAGCACATATATTGTTCGTGCACAGACTACAAAAATATTATTGTGTTTAATGACACAGAGCCAATCCTTTCTCATCTGGTCCGTTGAGAATTTATGCAGGACTATTTGATTTGGACTAAGCATGGAGAGGGTAGCTCTTCACCTTATATAGCTAGGAAACCGTGAGAACACCGACGCCGATAGTCTGGATAAGTTTGTACGGGGGACACAGCAGCCTAGATGACCTGATCTTGTCCTGCCAGATGTTACTGCTGAGGAAGATGTACAATTCTTAGATGCAATATTGCATCGTCATACTGATCCATCTATGTTCTTCATGAAAGGTATGGAGGCCTTGTGGAAGGTAGCAGAAGAGCCTTTTTACGATGAGTCGAAGGGTTGTACGAAAGAGTTCACAACACTGCGGTCTGTGATGAAGTTGTTGCTGGTCAAAGCTAGATATGGTTTCTGTGATGCTGGCTTCGATGCATTCTTGAGTATTCTCGCAGACATGCTTCCAAAGGAGAACAACGTGCCTGCTAACACGTACTATGCAAAGAAGCTAATCAGTCCGCTTACTATGGGTGTTGAAAAGATCCACGCCCACAAAAATCAATGTATCCTTTATCGAGGTGATGAATATAAAGACTTGGAGAGCTGTCCAAATTGTGACGCAAGTAGATACAAGACGAACAAATACTATCAAGATGAAGAGAACGTAGCCTCTGTGTCTACAACAGGTAAGAGGAAAAAGAAAGCCCAACAGAAGACCCAACAGAGTTCAAAACCCTACAAAGAAAGAAAAAGGAGAAGTAGACTACTATGCCCAGAAAAAGATTCCTACTCTGGTGATGTGGTACCTTCCCATGGTTGATCGATTGAGGTGTTTGTTTGCAAACCCTGAGGATGCCAAGCTTATGAGTTGGCATGCTTTCGAGGAGCACAAAGACGATGGAACGCTAAGACATCCAGCTGATGGCAAGCAATGGCAAGATTTCAATGCAAACCACCCAGAATTTGCTATGGAACCAAGAAATATTAGGTTCGCTCTAAGTATAGATGGAATGAATCCATTTGCCGAGAGGAGCAGCAAGCACAGCACATGGCCGGTGATCCTCACCATACACAACCTTCCACCTTGGTTGATGCAGAAGTGAAAATACCTTTTGTTAACACTTCTTATTTCTGGACCTACATAGCCTGGAGTTGACATGGATGTATTTCTGGAGCCCTTAATGGAGGACATGAAAAATTATGGGAAGGAGGTGTCCAAATGTTGGACGAGTACCACAAAGAGACATTTACACTAAAGCAATTCTATTTGTTACCATCAATGATTACCCAGCTCTATTCGTGCTATCGGGGCAGTTCAAGGGGAAGGTTGGTTGTGTAATATGCATAGACGAAACAGCTTGTGTGTACCTAGATGAATCAAACAAGCTAGTGTACATGAGGCATAGGCGCTTCTTACCAAAAGGACACAAGTTCTGCTTGCGTAAGATGGATAAGTACTTCGACAATGCAAATGAACTACATTCTACTACTCCATCAGGTAACCCTTTGCTCCTTATTCGGTGATCCTCACCATATACAACCTTCCTTCGTAGTTGATGCAGAAGCGAAAATACCTTTAGCTAACTATTCTACTACTCAATCAGGTAACAGCAAAGGTCAAAAAGTTTTTAAAATTGTCAAAAACATCAAGTTCATTTTTAGGAAGAAGACAAAAGATGGAAAAGCCAGAAAGGATGTGAAGCTAGCTCCAGGGGATATATTTAAGAAGATGTCAGTTTTCTTCAAGCATTTGCCATATTGGAAAGAGTTGGACGTACGACACGCGATCGATGGCATGCATGTTCGGAAGAATGTGTTTGAGGGCATAGTTGGCATCTTGCTAGACATGAAGAGCAGGACAAAGGAAGGACTGAAATTACGTCTGGACATGGTAAACTTAGGCATCAAAAAGGAACTTCACCCTGTTCCTCTAGAAAATGGGAAGTACCACCTCCCAGCAGCAAGTTATAACCTCAACAGAGATGAGCAACATGGGATGTGTGTGTGCTGGAAGAATTTGAAAGTTCCATCTGGATTCTGCTCCAACTTAAGGAGTATTGTGTCAATGAAAGACCTTACGCTCACCAACTACAACTCACATGATTGTCATGTCATGCTGACTACTTTCCTCCCTCTTGCCATCAGGGCTATAAAGCCGGTGTTCTTAAAGATGGCGATCATGAGGTTGTGCTACTTCTTCAATAAGATCTCACAGAAGTTAATTCCCGCGACGAGTTGCCTTCTCTACAGGAATTCGCAGTGAAGACATTGTCACAGCTTGAGATGTGTTTCCCCCCATCTTTCTTTGATATAATGATACACCTCATGGTGCACTTGGTGGCACAAATAGAGGCATTAGGTCCCATGCATTTGCATGAAATGTGGACGTATGAGCGTTTCATGTCAATATTGAATGGCTATGTTTCAACTCGTGTTTATCCTGAGGCATCCATGATGGAGGGGTACTTGACCGAAGAGGCCATTGAGTCCGGAGGTCCTTTCTGCAATGATGTCCTAAAAGACCAGATTGCAATAGGTTTGCCTCCCACACGACATGAGGGTAGGCTACATGGACGCGGGAGGATGGGACGGAAATCATTCATCCCTTCAGATTACAAAATAGTCCTCGAGGCACACCACAGCATCCTACAACAGCTATCATTAATTGACCCTTTCATCGAGCAACACACTAATGAGCTTCGTGAACATAATCCTGGATGCACAGATGATTGGGTAATGAAAGAACACAAGCAGAGGTTTACCACATGGCTAAGTGAGCAGCACATTCCAAATGGAGAAACAATTGAGGAAAAAACCATCAAGAAGTTGGCATCGGGACCATCACGCCAGGTAACGACATGGTAAACCTATGACATTAGTGGCTTCACGTTTTGTACCAAATTCAAGGACCAAAAGAGCATGGCACAAAATAATGGTGTTTGGTGCAAGGCCTTAGATGATGAAACTGGTGAAATCACTACATACTTTGGCTTCATTGAGGACATGGGAACTAGATTATGGTACATTCCAGGTCCCCGTGTTTCGATGCCAATGGGTTGAAGACAAACATGTCACAGTGGATAACTATGGGCTCAGAGTTCTTGATCTAAGTAAAGTAGGTTACGAAGATGACCCATGGATCCTTACTAACCATGCTGCACAGGTCTTCTATGCTGAACAGGTCCTTTTCAAAAATGAGAAGAAAAGCACCGACAAGCCCAAGCATGTAGTTTTTCCTGGAAAACAACAAGCTATAGGAGTTGACGACATAACTGATCTTGAGGATTTTAACCAATTCAACGAAATGTGTGTCTTTACGGATCATCCAATCAAGATAAAGAATGTCGAGCGAAGCATCCCACATAATTCGCTGCCATGGGTGCGCCACGATGGAGAAGGAAGAACAGTTGCAGGCTAACTTGGATCATGTATCTTGTAATCCATTTCTGATATAATGTGCACCAATATAATATATTAATGCTACAATTCATCTGTTCAGCATATATTTATGTCATCATTTACCAATATCATCATGTGTGACCCTAGCTAAACCATAGCTAGACCCTAGCTAGACCATAGCTAGACCCTAGCTAGACCCTAGCTAGCTAAACCCTAGCAAACCCTAGCTAGACCATAGCTTGACCCTAGCTAGACCCTAGCTAGACCCTAACCTAGGCTAAACCTAGCTACACCCTTGCTAGACCCTAGCTAGACCTAGCTAGACCGTAGCTAGAACCTAACTTAACCCTACCTAGACCCTAGCTAAACCCTAGTTAGCTAGACCCTAGCTAAACCCTAACCCTAGCTAAACCCTAACCCTAGCAAGACCATATCCTAACCCTAGCTAGACCCTAACTAAATCTAGCTAGACCCTAACTTAACCCTAGCTAGACCCTAGCTAAACCCTAGCCCTAGGTATACCCTAACTTAATTAATTAAACCCTAGCTAAACCCTTAATATCATAATACCTATTAATAATTAATAATTAGTTAACCCTAAGTTAACCCTAAATTAACCAAACCTATTAATAATTAATAATTAGTTAACCCTAAGTTAACCCTAAATTAACCATACCTATTAATAATTAATAATTAGTTAACCCTAAGTTAACCCTATATAGGAATATATGTATATTATTATATATAGAATAGAATCATATTAATTTTAAAATTAAAAAACGATTACTGCAGGCGGTTGGCTTAGAGAACCGCCTGCACTAATGCCTTTCTACAGGCGGTGTTCTTAGCGAACCGCCTGTACTAAAAGGTTTGTGCAAGCGGTTCTCTTAATGAACCGCCTGTAGTAACCATTTGTGCAGGCGGCTCGTTAAGACAACCGCCTGCACAAAGCCCCCGCATATATATCCCGCGCCCCCCTCCTGAAATTTCGCTAAGTCTGGATATCCCGCGCTTTCTTCCCCGACGCCGTCAGGATGCCGAAATTTCCACCGGCCGCTGCGGGATCTTCCACGCCGCCGTCACTCTCTCTCCGCCTCGCTCCGTGCCGCGCCGCCGAGCATCGCCGCAGCCGCGAGGGCCCGCCCGTGGTGCTGCCATCAACCCACGCCGCGCACCGCCATTGCGCGCCCCTGTCCTGCCGCGCGCGCCGCCGAGCTCACTTGCCGGTTGGTCTCTCTCCCTTCTCTCTCACCTTCTTCTCCCTCTCGCCTTGAGCGGGTGTCACACCCAATTTTAAGGATAAAATGGGATGCATAATCTTATGTGCGTCCAGAGATCAGTCACACATAAGCCAACAAATTGCATAAATTGTATCATAACCAATATTTAATACATAGCGAATAATATCAAAGTCATTACACAGCGAAAAAATAAAGATAACTCTCGCGGTAGCTCCATAGCACAGGGACGTCGGGTGGTGAAGCACAAGTCTAGTAGTCCTCTAGGTAGTCCTCATCACTATCACCATCTGTTACCCATCCAGGATTTTTAACCAAGTAATGAAAAATAAACAAGCGTAAGTACATGTCGTACTCAACAAGACTAGCATGGGTTCATGAGGCTCAAAAGGTTGACACGGTTTAACAGCAAGTTGCTTTTAATTAATCATCTTTTATGCAGTTGGATAGCAACAAGTTAATAAACCCATTCTCATGATCATAGTAAACACAATTAATGAGTAGCAATAAATAGATTAGCAACAAGTAAACATCACCCTGTAAGATAACTACTCCGTGAGTTTTCTGGGCCACTCGTGACCGTGAGCGCGGCTAGTATACCAGTTTTACACTCTGCAGAGGTTGTGCACTTTCACTATGAGCCGTGATTCCCATTTTCTCGCGTTAATTACTCCCATAACACTACCAAGGTGAGAGAGCAGGGTTTCACTATGAAGCCTTTCAAAGGTTCGTCTATGATGTTAGGGCCGCGAGGTTTCCTCGGCAAGCAGATGTAGAGCCCCCCTTCCATATGGCACAAGATCACGCAGGTTATACACATATAGGACAGAGGCCGCACTATACTCGAGTCGTCAAAGCCCCTCTTGCGCCTTTCGGTAACCTCTAACAAGCTAGAAAAGGTCCTCATACTGAGCTAAAACCAGAGCCATATAGCCCTCATAGTTGCACTGTAAGTCCCAGCTTTTGCTGACAGACCATTACCAAGGGGAAAGGATATGGAGCACCACAAAACTATGCCCCAATCCCTTAGTTCCATGTTGCTAAAAAGGCATCTTTTAATTCCTTATTGCATATTCAATTAATCAGTTTACATGATCATGATATCAATAACGCACTAGCATCAATTACCACATGCATAAACCCATAGGTTGCAAGGAACAGGATAACAAGACTAAGAAGTAACTATGGTTAACAAGGAAGACACATGCAAATGCAATTATTTATTTAGTGAATAGGACAACAAGGATGATCCATGCTAATACTTGCCTTGATCAGCAAACTCCTGGTGATCCGGGTTATCGCAGTACTGATCTTGATCACCCACGTATGGCTCACCGTCTATACTCGATCCATCATAACAACACACACGCATACAGGGGCAATCATGCATACAAACAAGAGTTTTCATTAGAACAGTACACCAACAAAGAGAAAATAAATTAAAAAGGTTATAAACAAATCTACGCGTTGCTACGATCACATCGATATAAAGTTTGCGCAAATCGGATTTAAAACGAGGAAGATATGAATTTTACAAGATTTATAATAGAATAATAATAGATTAAATATAATCTCGAATTTTCAGAGTGAAAAATATATGAAACAGTGGTACCATCAGATAGATTATGAAATTACGAATCTAACGCAATTTGAATCGTTCAAATCGGAGCTAAAACGTGGAAATTATAAATGAAACAATTTTTGAATTCAAATCTGAAAACACATTTTCATATATACCGAAAATAAATACGCCTTCAAACGTAATCTACTGAATACGCTAAGGGCTGCAGGCTAAGCATTAAAAACTGCAGGGGGTTATTCGCAAAACGCCTGGCCGAATCGGTATGGCCTGCTCTTCGGCCGTCCGATTCAAAATCGGCGGATCAGATTAACAGAGAGGAGGGGTGGCAGTGCTCTTGGCCGGAAAACAGAGGCCGACGGCGGCGCCATGGCCGGAGGGCCGCCGAAGAAGGTGAACTCGGCCCTCGGTGCATGAAATAGGTCGGGAAGGGTACCCATAGATCGGGAAGAGCATCGCAAGCTCACCTAGGGTGATGGGAAGGTCGGAAATCGACTCGGAGATAGCTCGCGGCGCTGACCCGGCGGACGGTGGCTCTCTGCAACGGCGGCGGAGGTGTGTCAGTGCCCAAATCGAAGGGGGGAAGTGCTCGGGAACTTCACAGGATCACCGCGAAGCTCCTCAAAGGCTTACCGAGAGGAAATTGGTGGCGAATCGAGCTAATTGCTCGGCGGCGGCGGCTGCTCGGTTCTCGCGGAAGCTCGGCAGTGGCGGCGAGAAGAGGCGGCTAGGGTTAGGTGACGGCTACGAGGGGGTGTGGCGCTGCTTAAGTACTCCCAAGGCGTGACGACAATCTCGGATATTGAAACAAACTCGGCGACCGGAGAAATCGGCTTCGGCCGTTTCTTCTCTGCTTCGGACTCTCGGCGCGGCAACGAACTCGGCTTCGGCCGTTTCTTTCTTGCCCGCGTCGGACTCTCGGCGAGCAGCAGAGGGAAACAGGGGAGGGACTGTCCTGTGGGTCCACAGGTCGGTAGCACCGAGCGCTGGGGTCGGGCTGGCAGTCACGGCAGAGGGACGCTTCGCGCGCGCGTGCTCGGCCGCGGCGGATGAATACGACAGCGGCGTCTCTGTTCGCGCGGCGAGGGAGGTGGAGAAGGAAGGGGCTGACCCGTGGGTCCCGCTCGTCAGTCAGAAGGGGTAAGGGGCTGGTCGGCCGAGCTGGCCTCGGGCCATCCGACCTGGGCCGGCTGGGGCCAGGGAGGAGAGGGGAAGGGCTCTTCTCTATTTCCTTTTCCATTTTCCAATTTCATTTTCCAAAAGGATTTTCAAATTGGGTTTTGAAATATTTGAGAAATTCAAATAAGCTACAACAGTACAAAGAAGAAATGCTCCAGCATGAATGCATCATACATGTGTATGACCTAGGTTTGATTTTATATTTGAGAAAAATTATTATTTCCTTATATTGGAATGATCAACTAATTGCATAATTAAATAAATTCCCACTATTTAAAAGAATGCAATTTTTCGGGTGTTACAGCGGGCCGTGGTGCTCGGTGCGGTGACGCGGGGTGGCGCGGCAGCGCGGCGGCGCGGCTGTGGTGCAGCGGTGGTGGCGGCGCGGCGGTGGTGCAACGGTGGTGGGGCGGACGTGGCCGGTGGTGTGCGGTGGTGCTGCAGCGGTGGTGGCGGCGCGGCGGTGGCAGGCGGCGCGCGCGCAGATCCTTATTAGGCCGGCCTGCTAGGGTTGGCTACCTCCATTTTTTCTTTTTTTTGTTAAATTAGTTTTTAGTTTTGTTAGTTAGATTTAGTGGTTTAGTTAATTATTTTTTTAATTAGTTTAATTAGTTAGGTTTAGTTAATTAGGTTTTTAGTTTAATTATAGTTAGGTTTAGTTAATTGGCTTTTTAGTTTAATTAGTTAGGTTTAGTTAATTAGTTTTTTAGTTTAATTAGTTGGGTTTAATTAGCTTTTTAGTTTAAATTAGTTAGGTTTTAGTTTTTAATTAATTAAGCTTTTTAGTTTAATTAGTTAGTTTTTAGTTTTTAATTAATTAAGCTTGTTAGTTTAATTAGTTAGTTCCTAGTTAGATTTAATTATACATGTATCTTCCATTGTATAATTAATAAATGATTATTCTTTTTTATATATAATTAATATTGATTGTTTCTTTTCATATTATATATATATATATATATTATAAATGATTATTTCTTTTTCATTGTAAAATGGAAAAGGCTAATAAATAAATATATAATTGTATATATAAAGACCTGTGCTTATAATTCACTATATATAATTAACTAGAATCCCGCCTTGAATTTCCCGCTATAATCTATTGCCTTTGTATATGCTAGAAACATTTCCGCCATGAGTTCTCCAACAAAAGACCAAGGACAAGGGTCGCCCCATAATGATGACCAAGGACAAGGGTCCCCCCACAACGACAAGAGTTCTTCTTCGCAAGAACTTGAGTAAGAATCGGAAGGCGGAGGATACCATACCCCTAGCGATCCGTGCCCTAGCATCGATAGGGTGGCTCGCCGTGAAAGGCAGCGTGACCCGGATTACAATCCTGGAAACCGACGAGGTAACACATTCCATGATTTCATGTGTTTACCTTACATGCATGATTTCATGTGTTTACCTTTAATGACATGATTTTATGTGCCAACATATAGGAGGTGTTGTCTCAGTTCCGTCAAATAGCTGAAGAAGAAGCAGTGGCACACAGAGACGCACTAGAAACAACCGAGACGACCACCGAGACTAGTTCAAGGAAAAGGAAGCAGAGTCATCGGGCAAGAGGTGATAGGAGAGTGAACAAGTGGCCGGACAACACATATAGGGTTACAGAAGTCAATTCCAAAGGACATCCCGTAGCTCCTCATCCAGTGCCAGCTAAGTTTCGGAACGTTATTGGTTTCTTAGTTAGGGATAATCTGGACTGCACAATTTCTAATTAGAAGGATGTACCAGATGATACAAAGACAGACATGTGGAAGAAGCTTTGTACTCTGTTTGTTTTCCCTCAGGGTTCAGAAAACCTTGTTAGGGAATATGCAATGAAGCAGATTGCGATCTCGTTTCGGAACTGGAGGTATGAGCTGAATGCAAAATACCTGAAGCTCGGGTTGGACCCAACAACAAAGTATAAGATCACGCCAGATCAGTGGGCTGTTTTTTTTCAAAAGTAGAAGAATCAGCCGAAATTTTTAGCTATGAGCCAAGCCGCTTCAGAGCAAGCAAAGAAGAATGTGTACTAGCATCACCTTGGCTCAGGCAGATTTGACCGTTAGCTAGAGAAATGGAGAAGAGAAGAGGCTGAAAGGAAAACGGCGGGGTTGCCTATACTATCTGAGCAAGTTGGCGAAAGGAGCGTGAATTGGCTTCATGCTCGAAAACCTAGAGAAATAATAGAAACCGGCGCGTCCTTTCATGATCCATTGGTGGAAGAAGCAGCAAAAAACATCTACGTAGTGGCAGCTAAGGAAAAGGAAGGATCATTCAGGCCACAAAGGAGAAGGATACCCTGAATGTTGCTCTGGGTAACCCCTGAGCATCCTGGATATGTACGAGGCATCTCATCCAGGAAGGGATGGAAAGAAGGATTTGGTCAGGAGTGGGAGAACATGTACAAGAAACGCGATCGATACAAAGAATAAATGAAGAGTTATTTTGAGGGAGAGGCCAAGAAGGACTTCAAACAGATGATGCCTGACATGCTAGCTAACCCTGATCCTGATTTGGTGTAGAAATTAGTGAGTGTGGTGTCCAATCAACAAATGACGACCACTGAAGCTTCAGCCCCAGATGCAGCTCATCCCAGCAACTGATCAACAGATAACGAGTCCAGTGATCAAAAGCAGTGTTGCGTCTACGGCCAACAAGGTTCGCTATCCAGTTGATGACATCAATAGGCCAACACCTTGTTCCCTAGTCATAAGGGACGGTTTCAATAATATTCGTACAAGGGAAGTGACCAGTGGCCTTGTGATCCCAGGACGCAGGTACCATAACAGCGACATTCCAGAGGACTACTGCAAGGTATAAGTCTCGACGGTCATCCAAGGATATGAGGACGACATGCTAGACATCGCAGGCCCAGAGGGTATTGAGAAACTCGGCTAGGCTGTCAAAAATTTCATCCTGTGGCCTCGACGAGACGTCCAGTTGATTCAGGAGCAGCCACTAACGCAGGAGTCTACACATGTCAAGTCATCACATGGCCACTCTCTTCCACCACAATCACCTCTACACTCCTTTCCTAACCCACCACCATCACCTAAACACGTCTTTCCTGACCCACCACCACCATCACCTAAGCAACACACTCCGGTGCCACCACCGCTGCCTACCCATCCACACTCTTTTCCACCAGCCAAAGAATCTGAACCGTTGTTTACGACTCCGCCAGCACCGTCGCCGCCTAAGAAAAGGAAATTCCCGATACCCAAATTGGTTTCCCCATTTGAGCCGAAGAAGAAAACTGCTGTCACGGCTCTGTTTATGAAAGGAATTGGAAAGTCTCGCACGATACGTTCCATTGACTTGGCTGAGCACGAGAAGGCAGCAAAGCAGGCAGTCGATATCATACAGATCAGGAAGCCAACGAAGAAGGATTGTGAAGATGTCCCACATGAATATGTATTTACCAAGCTCTTCTCAGTTGGCAGTGACTAACAAGCATCCCTGCTGGTATAAAAAGGATGCACGACTAGTACATGAGAGCTTCTCACGCTGGCATCGACTCAATAACTATAAGCATACCATTCTGGGCTTTTCTTTGTCCCCACAATACGGCCATAATCAGCTTCGAGGACCTCTGGTTGATGATGAACCTCAAAAGACTTGACGTACAGATCGTCACATTGTTTGCATTGTAAGTATATGTACACTGATACTTATTACACACATATGCTTGTGTTGTTATCATTTTGTGTTGTATGAACAAGTTTAATGATCTCTGACATAGAAAAAAATCGATGCAACATGATGAGCAGGAGAATCGTGCTGAAAGAGACGAAAGCAAATTGATTGGGTATCTCAATCCAATGACAAATATGCGAGGACGAGCATACATTCAGGATGGGGTACAAACACGATGATCTAAAGGGCTTGAATGAGGAAGAAGCTGCCTTGGAAAATGGTGGAAATGCAGAAGGACTTTGAAGCCAAATATGCCATTTACATTGGGAACGCGATGAAGCAGTGGAGGCGCAGGCAAAATGGCCCCGTACCACTTTGGGTAAGTATAGTACTGTGTGTCAGAGTATACGTACATTACGACATCATTAATTTATAATTTCAATATGGATTCACAAATTAGATTCGTGCAGGGACCACTGGATCTGCTTTTATATTTATCCAAGGCAGGGACGGGTGGTGGTCTATGACTCCGCAAACTACGATCCCTCAAAATATGCAACAGTCTTGACCTTCATAGAGCGGTAAGCCTAAGATGTGTATGCGCATATATACTTTTATCGATATGAGCTTGAGATTAATTAATTTGGTGATGATTAATTCGAAATCGTAGGGCTTGGTGGTGGTTACAGGTGAAAAAGGAAAAGCTTGACCCAAACAAACCGGGGATGCCAATGGATATAATTTATAATTACCCGGTATGTATAACTTATAAATAAATGTGTCATATACACACACTACACACACACAAACACACACACACACACACACACAGAGATATATATAATGTTGGCAACATAATTTGTCTGTTATATATAGTGCCACAAGCAACCAGTCGGATCGTTCCACCGTGGATACTACGTGTGCGAGTTCATGAAAGTGAACGGACGATACGTCAATGACCCTGAGGTAATAAATACACAAGCAACAATATGTCATTAAAGTTTAAATTAATGTATAATAATCAAGGTTTAAAAGTGATGTTTATACAGGGACGGGGATATAAGATAGAAAGGGCAAATAACATGTCAGAAAAAACGTTGCTGGGCATCGTCGAGGATATGTGAAATTTCATGTTGAAAGAAGTCATATCATTCGACGAAAAATATCACGATGCTACCAGCATCTTAGCACAGCCCAAGTATAGAGCCCTAACAGACATTGGTAGGCTAAATCTTCAGCGTGAAGATTACTAGGGCACATATCAATATGAAAATTTTGATGTATACGTGTGTATTATATTGATATCGCATGTGATGTAAAAACATAGAAGTGTGTGCATAAATATGAGTGTATATATAATTAATTAATTGCATGTTTGTATATATGTATTGATAATGACCATATAATGGGACCTAGTATATTCAATATTATATTGTATTACAATATTAAAAAATAGGGCACAGCCTGTTTTGATAAAAGGCGAGAAAAATAAACACAGACGGTCAGTAAACTGAACCACCTGTAGAAAACAGATTTTTACAGGCGGTTTCTAAAGAGAACCGCCTGTAGAAAGCTGGTTTCTACTAGCAGTTCTCTTTAGGAACTGCCTTTAGAAATCTATTTTCTACAGGCGGTTCACAGAAAACCGCCAGTAGAAATGGCGATTTCTACTGGCCTTTCCCACTGGCGGTTGCGAGAAACGCCTGTAGAAATGCGTTCTCAACCGCCAGCAGGGAGCTTTTCTGTACTAGTGAAAGTCGGTTGATCCGACGGTGCACATAACATGAGACGCGGATCGATGATGTGGTGGTTCCTTGCCCTCTACTCCACCTCGGCCTATATAATGACGTCCCAAGGCCCCTCCTAGAGGCATTCTACACCCTGGTGCTTCATATTCTCTACATAAATTAGGGTTAGGGTCCCTCTAGTTGATCTAGTTATAGTTCTAGTTCATCTAGTTGTAGCAATTAGGAGAGACTAGTTCATTTAGATCTAGTCTTGTTTAGAGATTAGAGAGATAGAGTAGGAGAGTAGAGATTCTGGAGGAGTTCCAGCCTGTCGGTGCTTCTTCGTGGCTGTATTCTTCTGGATTCAGCTTCCTCGCCCGGAGCTGCGTTCTGAGGTACTTTTGTATTCAACATTCTAATTCAAGTAAGCAGTTGTTCTTATTTGTTCTTAAGTTTGCAACTCATATTAAGTGCTTTTATCTTTAGGACCCTATATATTGAAGTAGTATTTCATAGTGTAGGCATGGTGCCTAGGCTAGGTTTACATGTGAATGTCCCCTGATTGGCCGGATAGTGGTAGTTCGCGTAGGTGACAGGTACGTTGAGTCCTCTGTAGTCCACTTCCTGTTGATAGGATCGATAGATATATAAGTGCTTGGTAGGAGAGAACTCTGATTTATGCTCTTATTCAGGTCACTGCCCAGTTAAAACGGTATTATACAAAGCTTACCGGTTGTTGGAACTAGATAGTCAATACCTATTTCCTCTTTCTTAATATTATCTAGCCTAATTGTTGGGTTAAGTCTATAGTCTTGGTCATTATCACCTACTGTTCCCTGTAGATACGATATTTAAATCCTCTGGGTGAAGTGCTACATCGGTATAGTATCTATGCGCTTGCGGATAATCTGATAATAATAATATTTAATAGAGTACAGTTAATTTATATCAACACACACCATTATCAGCATGCTTGAGGCTAAGGGCTTCCCTCCCAGATGGATCATGTGGGTCAAAGATATTCTCTCTACTGCAACTTCTGCAGTGCTTCTCAATGGTGTAGCAGGGAAAGAGTTTAAATGCAAAAGAGGGGTGCGGCAAGGTGACCCTCTTTTCCCTTTGTTATTTGTTCTTGATGCTGATCTCCTTCAAAGTGTTATCAACAGAGCCTATCGTCATAATGTGCTTCAGCCCCCTTTTCCTCAACACTCTAAAAATCCTTTCCCAATTGTGCAATATGTTGATGACACCCTCCTAGTCATGCAAGCCTGTGAGTCTAAACTCCATAGTTTGAAGGATATTCTACATGTTTTCTCTGAATCCACAGGTCTAAAAGTCAACTATGGTAAATCTTGCCTAGTTCCCATTAACATCAGCAATGACAGAGTAACTCAGCTTGCTAATGAGTTTGGATGTATGGTTGGAAGCTTCCCTTTCACATATTTGGGCCTCCCTTTGGGCACCACTAAACCGCAGGTCAAAGATTATGCTCCTCTAATGTGTAGAATTGAAAGAAGGCTTTCTGCTAGTTCCTTGTTCCTTTCTCAAGCTGGAAGGTAACAGCTCATTAACTCTGTGATTTCATCCCTTCCAACTTATTTCCTTTGTGGAGAGGTTGCTTGTGGAGAGGTTGTGACTTCAAGAAAAAAAGCCTACAATCTAGCAGCATGGAAAATGGTAATGAAACCTAAGGATAAAGGAGGCCTTGGAGTCATCGATCTGACATTGCAGAATGAGGCTCTCCTTCTTAAGCAGCTTGATAAGTTTTATAACAGAAAGAATGTCCGATGGGTTAATCTCATTTGGGAAAAATATTACAGTAATGGTACGGTGTTCCACATCTCAGGAGGGAAAAAGGCTCCTTCTGGTGGAAGGATGTTCTAAGGTTGCATATAAAGTACAGAGGAATTGCTATCTGTAACCCTGGTTTAGGTGATACTGTTAGCTTTTGGGATGATCTTATTCTTGGAAGCGTGATGGCTGAAAAGTATCCAATCCTTTATACTTTTGCAAGGGATCATGTAATATCTCTCAAGGAAGTGATAAGCAGCACAAATCTGGTGGACCTTTTTCGTATTCCAATGAGTAGACAAGCTTTTTAAGAGTTGCAACTCCTGGAAGTGGATGTGTTGTCACTTTCTATTGATTCCTCGGATGAAAATGATCACTAGACATTCATATGGGGGAATAATTACTACTCGGCTAACATGTATTATCACCATCATTTTCACAGCGTAGTGGTTCCCCAGCCAATTCGTTGGATTTGGAAATCCAAATGCACTCCTCGAATCAAACTTTTTGCCTGGCTGCTGTTGATTGACCAACTCAACACTCGCAATATTCTTAGAAGGAGAAAAAAGTTTTTGCCAGGAGTGTATTATTGTGTTCTTTGCCAGGACAATGTGGAAGAGACAGTTGAGCATCTGTTTTTTAGCTATCGAGCTGCTGTTAGTAGATGGTTCTCTCTTGGAATTAACTGGTCTGATTCGGCTGATATCTTTGGAAATATTATTCTTGCGAAAGATGCTTCCCCTCATCCCTTCTTCATGGAAATTTTCATGATCTCAGCTCACTGCTTTTGGGTGGAACGTAATGCTCTTATCTTCGAAGGAAAGGCTCCTAGTTTGAGCTCCTGGAAAGCAGCTTTCAAACATGATGTTACCGATCATTTGCACAGAATCAAACCTACTTTGCATCCCGCTGTTCGAGCCTGGCTTCATAGTCTGTAATTTTTGGTTCTCTTATTTCTTTAGGTTCTTAGTTTTTCGTTTCTTCTTTTCTTTTCCTAGCTGTTAGTTTTTTTTTCTTTTCTTGTAGTTGCCTTTTTCTTTTCTCTCTTGTTTTCTCTTTCTTTCTTTGTGTGTGTGGGTGGTGTGGTCACCCTCTGGGTGGCGTCTCCCTCTGTACCTGTTGTCTTGTTTTATATTTAGTTCCTTCGGTTGCCGGGGGGCTATTGCCCCACGGTTTTTGTTAAAAAAAATACAAACTATCAAGTATAAATGCTCACAAATCAAGAAATCAATCAAAAGTGTGAAATTAACTAAATAACCTCTAAAATCAAGCATAAATGACCATGAAATGAGATATATAAGTAATGAAGATACGAGAATGAAGTTAGTAACCTCTAAAACCAAAGAATCGATGTAGAAGTGGAAGAAATCGACAGGTGCCCGAAGAACACAGAAGCAAGTGCAAGAACAGAGTTTGCTCGGGCTGGAAGTGAAAGGAGGAAAAAATTAGAGTTTATATAGGTGTGGACTTTTAGTCCCAGTTGGTATTACCAACCAGAAATAAAGGCCTGTTTTTAGACCCGGTTGGTGGCCCCAACCGGGATTAGACCTTCCCGGTTGGTGTTACCAACCAAGAGCAAAAGTCTCCTGCCACACCTGCCCGAGTCACTAGCCGTTAGGCATGGACCTTTAGTCCCGGTTGGTGTCTAAAACCGGGACTAAAGGTCCCTTTACTCGCGAACACAAAATATGCCGGGACTAAAGCCCATTCCCTGGCCTCATATCAAAGGTCCGTTCTCTACTTAGTGGTATTTACTTTAATAAAATTGTAACAACGTTATTTCTAGTGTACAATGAGGTTTTACATTGTTTTTTATCTACTATATAATAGCAGACATGGATCATTTTTACAAAAATAAAATATATCTAATGGTGAAATATAATTGGAGTCTTTTGATTAATGACTAGGTTTCCTTATTAATATTAGAATTTCTAGTATTTTTTATATTTTCCTAGCGCTTCTGACGATGATTAACATGGAGGCTTCATTGGGACTTCTAATTAGCAATAGTAAGATAAGGGCTTAAACTCTTTACGCTTTGTTTCTATTCATACCAAACAAAGGAGATTTGAAGATGATTGCACGGGATTGAGGGGGCTTTCTACTTACACGGGATTAAGTCCCTGTCAATCCCCTCCACCTCAGCTTAGGGTACAAACAAACAAGCCATTAAGGTGAAAAAGAAATATAAGCCATCAACTCATGACTAAAACCTCAAAAATTTTAGGGCGAAAGATGAGAGGTCAAGAATGTTCTTATTTAATCCTTATAGGTGGTCAGCTAAGCTTCTCGTAGTGTGACCAGTTAGAAGATTGAGCTCTGAAACTCTCTCATCAGATTTGGGTTCGAAGCCTGGCACATTTTTATTTTGAAACCATAGAGAGAGTCTCCACCCATGGTCATTTTTTTCTATTGGTGGTCATACAAGGTGTACACATGCGTCTGGACGAGCCTTATAGTAGTCTACCAGGGGGCAAAAGAAACAAGTGTAGTAGTGAGTGCTCCCTAGGATTTGTGCTGGTCAAATTCGGTTATGTTTATAATTAGGTTTATAATAAAAAGGGAACGTATCTTATGCAAACTATAACCTTCGTGAAAAAACCTGTGCAAACCACGGCAAAAACGGTCGTCTAAATTCACCAAAAAATCACACATGTAGATGATATGATGATACACAACCTTGTAAAATATCTTGTCTAAACTTGACTTCGTTTGTAAGATATAAAAATAACAAATTTCTAACAAATCACTAGGACAGTTTTCTGGCTTGAAATTTCTAACAAACTACCTCGAGGGCACATGCCCGGGAGGATGCCCCTATGGCTGGATCGCGGCATCTCCAGGCGAACGCGCCATGCGTGGGACAGGCGAGCATGCATGAAGGCCAGCCACATGAGATCTACAAGGAAGAGATAGAAACAAACGTGGCCTTCCCAACACTAAAAATAGCAGTGTCTTCCACCTCGATTCCATCCTAGACATTCTTTCCATCCTAGAAACTGTTTTTTATGTTTTCCCTCTCGTTCTTCCATAAATACTATACCACATCAGCAAAAATTAATTAATAGAGCAGTCATAAATGACCATAGAAATTATAATAAAGTCTGCGTTGCGAGTGCCCTTAGGTACTTTGTATTTTTATAATTTTAAACAACCAAGTAATTAATAATTTTTACAAAGCAAACTAGTAACAATAAATTAACGTAATTGCTAAACAGGGAGCGTGCAGGCTCACGCTCTTTCGCCCGCACAGCTGCCCCACCTCTCGCACCTCACCCACACCTCCCGTAGCACTCTCTCCTCACCACCACACCTCACCCCGCACCTCTCGCCGCACTCTCTCCTCTCCTTGGCTTCCTCGCCTCCCTCCGTCCCCGCACTGCCTATCTCCCTCCCTCTCTGGGCACCGCTTCCCCTCACCCCTCTCCCCGCCCTCGCCGAGCTCGCCGGCCATAGCGGTGGTAGTGGATCCGCCAGATCCGACGGCGGTGGCGACTTCCAGGTAGGTCGGTCTTCTCCTCTCTTTCTTCTCTTTGCTCTCTCCTACTCATCCTCCTCCAACTCCGATTAGGGTTCCGGCCGCCACCCCACCCCTTCTTCCCCCAACTTCGGTGGCCTTAGAAGGGGCCAGCCGGGGGAGGAAGTGAAGACAGGTGGTGGGGATGGGAGGCGGGCGGCTTAGGGTTCTGGTGCCGGGGACGGGGGCCGGGCCAGGCCAAGGGAGGGCTCGCCGCAACCCAAGGTCGCTGGCATGCCGGAGATAACAAGGTGGCGGGAGCTGGCGCAGCCGAGCCAGAGGGAGGGGAAGAGGGGGGGCCACCGCGGCTCTAGCTCGTTGGAGCTCTGACGAACCCTAGCGGCGGCGGCAACTGCGGCGGCCAGTGGCGGGGGTGATGGTGTACTGCCTGTTTTTTACTTATCACCTGTTGTGGTCGAAGCGTGCACATCTAGATCCGAAATCCTGCACGCACGCTGTAGCAAACTCCATAAATTAAAGGAAAGAAGAGTAGATTAGTAACAAGAGGAGATTATATGGAGAACCCCTTTATGCGTATGTTACATTTCTTGTATCTTTACTCCTTTCAACTTTCCTCGATCAGTTCACTGCTTCGTTGTAGCCTGCATGATGAACCTTTGGAGGTGGCAATCAATGATGACGATGAGATGAAGTTGACGGCGCTTCTTCTGGAGCTCCAAGCGCTCTCATCCCCCGCAGCCATCATCAGCGACACCATGCTTCACCCTTTTTTGCAATTTTGCCTAAAAAAATGTTTGGCCACCTGAACGTCATATACACGACTTTATACCCTTTGCTCAACGCCAAGGTAATATGTCTAGGTGCCTGTTTGTATTTATTAAGTGCAAATAGAAAATGAAAGATTTCGCAAACGCACTAGAATACCATTGTAGCTTTTGTTCAGGAGTGTTTCAGAGTATCGTTATTTATATTTTACCACAGGAAAGCAATGGTTAAAGAATCTGATAGCACCATAATGTATCTACTAACTTAATACACCAACTAGACTATAGTGGGGTAAACATTGATGATGATAAGAATTATAAATAATAACACATATAAGATAAAATGAGTAATCTAGCTAAGTTAAAAGGAACAACGGGAGAGTTCAAGGTTCCTAAATACTTTTCTTTTACTTGGGTTCTAAGATAACTGAAGGGTAGTTAGATAGCAATTACACAATAGCACTTTAGAGTAATAGTACCTTTCCGACTCTCGAGGGGGGACGAGAAAGCGTAGTTGGGGGAAGGCTGCTAAAAACCTCAATGAACACTAACCCTAACGTGGTGGATTGCAACGGCCTGACAGAGCTGTCACCCATGAGGCTACCACAACTAAACTGTAGGATTAGGACGCAATCTCAGATAACCTATAGTCTAGACACTATGAATTACTACTCTAATCCCATATGAAAACTAGAGTACTTAGTACAAGCGAAGATCCTATGCTAAAGTATAATAACTATACTAACCAATCACATGAAACACATAAAAGTAAATAGAGAGGATAACGATATTAAAGCATAAGTGTTACAAAGGAAAGATACAAGGACATACCAAACCTTCTAAGATCCTCCAGAACCTGAGCGTAGCTCAACTCCTCCTAACTCTGAACTAAAACTAATCTACTACGTTTGAGAGATTATCTTTTAATGGGACACCTCTACATTCAAGTCCTAGCTAGATAATATGAATTAGGGTTTTCAGGGAATGAATTGCCTCAAGGGCCAGGGGCCTGCTTATATAGGGAGGTAGGATGCACTAGAGCCCTCGGATCAAACTAACCTTGATCAATAGTGGATCTGCAAACCTTAAGGCGGTGGAGGAGTCCACGAAAAAGCGGAGACAAAACCACATCCAGGACAGTTTGGTCGAACCCGGGACCAGTTCAGCCGAACTGGCCCTATGCCAGGTGGACCACTGCATTCGTTGGCACGTCTTCTAGAGTCTTTTAGAGTCTTCCTATGCCGATGTTCGAGACAGACTTGATATCTTTCTCATCCGAACTCCAAATATAGCAAACTATAGGTCTGTTTCGATTGTCTCGACGAGCTCATTCGCAATGGTGCACTCCAGTTAATCATTTGAGATATATCCTGCAAGATAAGTGAGAACACCAAAATTCATGAAACTTGTGACAATCAAACCCTATAACTAGATGTTGTGATTCATATCTTATCATATCATGCACTAGTTGATGGTTAAATATATGAGTTAATGACCGTCAACATTGCCTCATGTCTTGACACTGAATTAAGAATCAAGGTACACGTCGTGGCGCCTAAATGGACCCAAGGCCACTGATCTTGGAGTTTAGCTCGGCACCACAGGGCGTGGCGTTCATCTCGACGTCAAGATCTGTGGTGCCGAGCTTTGAACTTTATGCCTTTCACCTCTTCCTTTCGCGTGCTCTCTCTCTCTCTTTCCCTCGCTGCTCTCTATCTCCACTGTTGTCTATGCCTACCTAGATGCCCTGCGCCTGCTGAGCCACCTCACGCCACCGCTTCCGCCTCCATCGTCCGTTGTCATCGCCTGTACCACCACCATCGGTGTTGGGTTCCTCGAGCTCTGTCACATCCTTGCATTCCTCCCACGAGCTCCGATGATGAGGGCGACTACCACCGCACACAGGCGGGCCTCCAAGCCACGCTGCAGGCTGCCCCATCCCACCCTCCTCTGCCTCTGCAGTGTTGGGCCCAGCTCCGCCTCCCGGCTCCTGGTAGGTAGGTTTTTTTTGTTGATTTAGTTAGACAGTTGGTTAATTGTGATAGTTAGAAATTTTTGTAATTGTGATACGTAGAAAATTTTGTTAGTTAGTTGATTTAGCATATAGTTATTAAGTTAATCTAGTCAGTTCAATTAGTTAGTTCCACTAGTACATAGGAGCTCAGTACTGACGGTTGTAAATGTATTTTTACTGGCGTTTTTATGAACCGCCAGTGCTAGGGGCCACTAAAAATCAGCGATTTTTACTGGCGGTTGCTTGTGAACCGCCAGTACAAATAAGAAACCTCCAGTAAAAATAATTTTTCCAAAATCATGTTTTAAAAATAGGAAAACAAAAAAATTAAATCTAGGAAGTGTCCCACCGGCCAACTGCCCGCCCGTCTCCTTCGAAGTCGCAAATCGTGACATTTTTCGCGCAAAATTCGCGCGCTATGCGGCCGGTGGGATTCGAACCCACGACCTCTCTCTCGCGCGTACCCCTCCCTACCACTGCACCACACTCTCACTTGTGATTATATCCCACTTCAGCTCCCCACATATTATAATAAACTGAGAGTAAATTGACTGTTTGAGATGCTAAACGAAGTCAAACGAAAAAGTTGTCAACTACAAAGTTGCATAAATTTTCAAGATCTACAACTTTTATGTTGGAAGTTTCTCCATCCGAGGTCGTTTATAAAATTTGAATTTCAAATTTGACAAATTCAAACGTATTTTTCGTCACCAAGATGATTTCAAATGAAAAAGTTGTCAACTACAAAGTTTCATAACTTTTCGAGATCTACAACTTTTATTTAGACAGTTTTTTCATACGAGGTCATTTGTAAAACTCAAAAAATAAAATTCAGATTAGTTCAAACTGGCGGGTCACTTAAAGAACCGCCACTAAAAATCGATTTCTATTGGCGGTTCATTAAGTGATCCCGCCTGTAAAAATGGCGCTGATTTCTAGTGGTGGACGTCAAGCGAAACCGTCAGTAAAAAAAATACATGGCGCCACTATAGAGCTCCTGTGTATTAGTGTTCATGTAGTTAGTAAGATAGATAGCAAAATCCGCTAGTTAGGTAGCAAACTAAGATAGATAGTTAGTTAGCTAGATGGTAAAATAGTTAGGAACAAAGTTAGGTATTTACTTAGCAAATTTACTTAGGTAATTTAGTTGTTTATTAGAATATTTGGATATTGGGATAATATAGGTAGTTATATATTTGTGTAGCACTCCCTCCGTTCCACTATGTTGGTCGCTCGGGAAGCGTGAATGAGAGGAGGGCACAGAAATTAGACGACAAACAAATCGGTACAGAGGGAGTACACGAGTGCTAACTTTCGTGTTGTGAATACAAACGCGTGGCCCCTCCAATGGGATCCAAACGGGCGGCCCCTCCAATGGGATCCAAACGCGCGGCCCCTCCCTCTCCCTTGTGTGGTGCAGCCTAGAGGGACGTGCCCTCTCTCACGCGGTATGCCTGTGCCCACCTCCTATCGATGTGCCCTCCCTTTTTTCGGTAATCAATGTGGCAACCGTCGAGTGAAGCGAGCCATGGCGTAGATTCAGTGAATGACGGCTCGTCGATGGGCTAGGCGGACACATGCATGGGCCTAGCGGACAAATGTTTGATGCTCTAGATGACTTCAAATAAAAAACTTATAAATATCAAACCTGTAGATTAGGTCATCCATTAGAATTTGGGTATTGACTATGTGAACATTTGAGATCGCTTAGACATTCTAAATTTTGGATTTGAAAATCTATAACATTTAAACACATATTTGGAAATGTAAACATCGTCAAATTTAAAACTTTTCAACTAAAGATGTGGATTCCATTAAGATCTATAACTATTGCATAGAACAAGTCAACATCCAAGACTGTTTGATAATTTTAAATTTAAATTTCACCCAAAATAGTTTTAATTCAAAAACTTTTCGACTACAAAGTTATAGGATCTCGTGAAGAGCTACAATTTTTGATATAAGGTTTGTCTTCTTCCAAGCTGATATAAAAAATATGAATTTTGTTAGTTGCAACCATTAATCGAAGCGAACATATTAAGACGTGATTTATGGAGGCTGGCGCCTATAACATCTGCCTCCAAAAATAATCGGTTAATAGAGACAGTTATTGTAAGACAACCACCTTAGTTCACTACTAGAAAAAAACTAGTTGTGGCAGTTGTAGAGCCATTTTTACTAGTGTTTTTTGAACCCGCTAGTGGGAGAGGCCAGTGAAATAAACTTTTCCACTAGCGGTGATTTGAGAACCGCTAGCACAAATGATTTCCTCTGCCGATTTTTTAAGAAATCCACCAGCGTAAATCGGTTTGTAATTGTGGTTTTATCAAGAAAATCATCGCTACTAATGCTTGTTCAGAAAATATAAATCAAATTTTAATAATAACAAAAAAATATTTAATCCTAGGAAAGGTTCACTGGGCAGCTACCCGCTCACTCCCTTGAAGTCAGAAGTCACGACATTTTTCCTCTACCACTCGATCCATCGCTCATTTGTGTTTATATTAGAGTTTCGTTTCCCACATATTATCTTATACCGAGCATAAATTGATTATTTGAGGCCTAAACAAATTTAAATGAAATGGTTGTCGACTATAAAGTTTCATGACTTTTTATGATCTATTATTTTATTTCGGTAGTTTCTTCATCCGAGGCCGTTTATAAAATTTAAAGTTTAAATTTGACAAATTCAAACGTAGATTTTTCCTGACAAGATGATTTTAAATAAAAAAGTTATTAGCTATAAAGTTTGTTAACATTTCGAGATGTACAACTTTCATTTTGGTCGTTATTTCATACAAGCTCATTTGAAAAACTCAAAAAATCAATTTCAAATTATTTATAGTGGCGGTTTCATAAGAAAACCGCCACTAAAAATTATGTCTTTACAATCGGTTTTCTTAACAAACCATCACTATAAAAACATGATTTCTGGTGTTGGTTTGTTAACAAAACCGCCTATATAAAGATGCATTTTAAGTGACGGTTTGAATTGTTTTCTACTCTCTCCGTTTCATTTTAAGTGTCATTTTAGAATTTGAGACATCTTGTTTGCCCATTCATCTTATTCAAAATTTAGTATAAATATTATCTATTTTTATTGACTTATTTTATCACTAGCAATACTTCAATAATAATTTAATTATTTTACAACTTATATAAATTTTTTTACTAAGACGAACAGTCAATAAGATTTCTAAAAGTCGCTTTCAAATGGATGAAGGGAGTGCTGGCCAATGTCAAGAGAAACCGTCCGGGTAAAAAACCAATTCCGAGAGGAATGATTTTGCTATTATAATAGTTAATTGTGTATTATCCGAGACCACCGCGTTACGCAGCACGTCTCAGTTTGTTCGGACGGTAGCCTTGCCACGAACCGTGGGGCCGAAAGGCATTAATAGTGATGGCAGTCTTTTATTTCCTCTGAAAAAAAAATTCCTAACATGCAGCCACTATCCAACGTACGCCTGGTGCCTACCAGCTGGTGGCACGCACGCATAGCCACGTGACAGGAATCCCCTGTAAAGTGGACGTGCTTGTCCACAACTGCAAGGAAAAGTCAGCAGTTAGTTTAAGGTGATGTTTACATCCACTGTAAATTATAATTACAACTAGTTATATTAATGTTACAGCATATGTATAGAATATTAAATATAGATGAAATGTCTGTATGTTTATACTTTTTGCATATACATCACGAGACGAATCTTTTAAGTCTAATTAGACTATGATTAGACAAAAGTTGTCAAATATAAACGAACGTGCTACAGTGCAGAATTATAACTGCAACTGGGAGTCCAATTATGGTCTAATTAGGCTTAAAAGATTCGTCTCATGATGTACATGCAAAAAGTACAAACATACAAATATTTTATCTATATTTAATGCTTCTATACATGTATTACAATATTAATGTGACTAAGTTATAATTGTAATTTGCAGTGAATCTAAACAGGGCCTAAGGCTAGCAAGCTGTATGGAAAAGTCGTCGTCGTCGTCGTCGTCATCATCATCTCTTTAACCTGCAAATAAAATGGAGCACGGAGGGAGCCTTTGTTACTGTGCACTACTGTAGCTTATAGTGACATATTACTGTTCACGATGAGACATAATACTACTCTTGACATCAGCAATTTCTTTTCCTGCCCACAATTTTTGATAGGTTTTTTCTTTTTTTCTCTTCAAAATTTCTCACGGGTGTTTTTTTCCTTTTGCCGCCTAGCTTTTTTTTACTGGGTGTGCCATTTAACACCAACGTTTAGCTTTTTTCACTAGGTGTGTCGTTCAACACCTAACGTGCCTGATAGCGCACTTTTTTTCCGTCCATATTTTTCACCGTGTCCGTCATTTAGCACCAACATGGTGGTAGCGTGCCTACCATACGGACTTTTTTCTTGCGTTTTCCTTTTACCGTCGAGATTTTTTCACTGGATGCGCCGTTTAGAATCAACACGTCAGTAACACGTATTTTTTTCCCAGTCCAGATTTTTTCATCGAGTCCGCCGTTCAGCACCAGCGCGACGGTAGCACAGCGCTAGCTCGGCAATAGCATGCCTTTGTTTTTTGTCATCCGGATTTTTTCACCAGGTGCACCGTTCAGCAACAGCGCGACGGTAGCACATCTTTTTTTTCCCACGACGTCACTTCTTACTGTTTCAAAGCCGGCGCGGCGATAGCGCTCCATAGTGCTAGTATGATTATGATCAACAGCAGCTATGTCTGGAGCTGACGGGTCAGGATCGATCCACTTCTGTTCCTGGCGGGTGACATCTACTGTACATTCTACTTAGAGCAACAAACAAGTACTTAATTATAATAAAGCACCTTTCCTATGTTTCAATCGCCTGTTTTTTATTTTGGTTCAGGCGACGATGTCTTGGCCATTACTTAGGTGCGCACACAGCTTTGAACTTGGCTCTGTTAAAATCGAAACCACAATAACACCAAAATAACCTTCCCATTCCAGCCATCAATTTCTATAAACATTCATGTCCCTAAAAATGTGTCCTCCAATGATTTGTTTTTGTTAATTGGTTTGTGTTACAATATATTAACTTTTTGTCCTTATCTAAAAATTTCTAAAATGTTAATTATCTTTGTGCCAACTGTAGCAAATTTTATTAGGCTTGTGCCTTTGTATAACTAGTTTTTATTTTGGGATAAAAAAATAGAGATTATGTCTATATAAATTGCTGCGAACTAAATCTACAATTTAATCTAAAATATATGCAACAAATGTTGCCTGAAATAATAGCAACTCCCATAATAATATATAACAGGTAGAAGGTAATAGAACATTGGGAACTGATTCCGCCCTAGACGCCCGGATGAGTGGCGTGTCCTTGTTTAGGGCCTGTTTGAAACACCCCAACTAAAATTTAGCTAGCTAATTGATAGAGGTAAAGTTTAGCTAGTTAAAGATCATTTTAGTTGGGGTGTTTGGATGCTCTAGCTAATTTAAAATCTTGACTATGCTACCCCTCATTAATACTATTATTTAGATAGCTAAACTTTAGTTAAATGTATTTGGATGTTCTACCTAAACTTTAGTTAGAGATAGTTTGGTCATTTAGACCTTTTAGCTAGTTTTAGCTGGGTTGAAATAGCTAATTAGAATATGTACATTGTGGCCTCCAACTAAACTTTAGATAACTTTAACTATAAGATGTTTAAAAACATCATAAGTGCTTCCTTACGTGGTACCACCCTACTCCGTCCAGATGCAGCACCCGTGCCTGCTCCTGTCACATGCGCCCAGATGAAACCCGCTCCATTTTACGCGCTCTCATGCACATCGGTACGGATTCCAATCACTTAGACCAACCATACTCAACATACTCTAAATCCCTCCTCTAAAACAAATATTCCATCCTAGTCATCTAAATTCTCTCATCTATACTACTTTCTCCCATACTCATCCATTCTTTATATCTCTACTCTAAATTTATTTTTTCTTTTTTTATTCTCTACCCACCCTCCCCATGTTCTCTCTCCCCACTTTCTCTCTCTCCCTCCCTCCCGCGAGGGCGCGCGACGCGCAGCCCCGGCAGCCGCTGGCCGCGCCCCGGCCAGCCCCAGCCGCCGCTGGACACGAGCCGAGCAGGGCCGCGCTGCCGTGCTGCCAGCGCCGCCACGCTCGCCTGGGTCCACCTCCCCAGCGCCCCTGCAGGCAGCGCCACAGCGGCCGTGCTCGCCAGCGCCGGCCGGCTCCACCACCCCGGCAATGGTGCGGCCGCGGGCGACCTCGGCCCTCCGGCCATGGCGCGCGGCGACCTCGGCCCTCCGGCCATGGCGGCGCGCGGACGCGAGCTCGGCCACGGCACGCGGACACGACCTCGGTCCCCCGGCCAAGGTGCGCGGGGAGCTCGGCCCTCCGGCCATGGCGGCGCGGACGCGAGCACACGAGCTCGGCCACGGCACGGAGGACGCGAGCTCGGCCACGGCACGCGGACGCGACCTCGGCCCCCCCGGCCATGGCGCACGGGGAGCTCGGCCCTCCGGCCATGGAGGCGCGGACGCGAGCTCGGCCCCCGGCCATGGCGGCACGGACGCGAGCTCGGCCACGGCGCGGAGGACGGCGACGGCGCGGCCACCTCCCTGGGTGCCCGCGTCCACCTCGCCGGCGACCTCCCCGTTGCCTTCCTCCCTCCCTCCTCCTCCTTCCCATGCGCAGGGACGACGACGACGGTGGCAGGCGGCGACTCTCTCTCTCTCCACACTCTCCCTCCTCCTCCTCGCGCCGTGGTGGGCCCCGAGCAGCCTGTTCCGAATGTCCGCTAGCTCACGAAGTTTGCCAGAGGTCCGGCTCATGGAGGACGCCGTAGCGTACCCACTGCGGCTCTTTTTCCGCTATCGCGGTCCTGAAGGACGCGGTAGCGGACGCCGGTGCAGTTGGTCTTACCCTGTATGCATATGAAAACCCACGTGGGGTCCACACCAACCCAAACATCACCGGCATCGAGAGAAAGAGGGGAGGGGACAACAGATGCCCAAACGATGCTGAGGATGAGGAGACGCTGAGGTGAGACCGAAAAAAAAGCGAGAAGAGCAATACAACACCCGATCTACTTTTAAAACATTCAAATATAACTATTGCAATATAGGTCTGAAGCAGTTGAAATATGCTTATGAAACACTTGAAAAGCGCACCAAAAACACACTTAAAACCATTGCAACTATACGCAAACATTCGAATGAAACACATATAACTAATGTATAGAACAATTACAACATCCTGATAAAGACAATTTCAACATGCGTCAAAAAATACAGACGAAACATACCGCTGAAACACTCGAAACATACTCTTGCAACATGCCTTTGAAACAATTGCATTACATGTATGCAACATATGCGACACTCCCCGATCTACTTTCGCAACATCTAGACGAAACAAATGCAACATAACTTTGAAACGTATGAAACAGTTGAAACATACAATTACAACATAAAAGAGCAATAAGGGGGGAGAGATCTGCGGCCACTGGGGGCACCCAGTGGAGGAGAACGCCAGTGTGGGGGGAGGGATGCCGCTAGGGTGGGGGAGGCAGGATGTACGCTGAGATAGGGGAAGGAGCCGCCGGTGGCCAACATAGGGCACCGCTGGGAGTGGTCGCGTGGAGCGTATGCTTGTTCCGTGGACACCATCTCGTTGGAGCAGGTGGAAGGGGAGGTAGGCAGTGGGGTGCGGGCTCATGCGACACACGTGGGGACAAAGCGTGGGGGCGTGGCTAGGCAGAGGAGCCTGCGAAGATACCCATTGCAGGGGGAATCAGCGTTAGTGAGAAAGCGTCGTCCGTCCGTCCGGACGCCTGATACCTATCATTACCTTAGAAAATTTGTTTGTGTTTCCATCCATCTCCTTTTTACTGCGAGGGACAGGATTTTATTGTTTTATCTAGCATAGGAAGAACAGGACACACCTATTGCCTGCACACCGTGTTGGGATGAAATTTGGCAAAATGTGACTCATCCTTGCTATCTGGTTAGGTAAAATACATTGCTGGTACCCAAGCAGATAATTAGTTCATTAATATAAAATAGAATTGGCGAAGATGATAAGCACTGTCGCCACACAAAAGCAATAGCTTAACAGCCGTTTAGCTTGAGAGAGAGAGAGAGAGAGAGCCAGCAGTTTGCTTGCTATAGATATATAGAAAAGAAAATGGAGCTAGATGCATGGCATCATCAGCATATAGGAGTATGTTATAATATTAATAATGTATAGTATCAAGAAAGCACACGGCTGGTACAAGCATATACTTATCATGCAACAGCAGGCAAGAAAACAACAGGAGTACTGGGAAGAAAACAAGGGTGGGTAACGACAACACAAGCAGGCACTCGATCTCATCGTCGTCATCGAGGTCATGGCTAGAGCCTCAGCTCGAGGTCGGGCTCTTCTTCCATCGTCCCCTTGGAGTTGGCGGAGGCCTCCTCCGTGGGCGCCATGGTACTCCTGGACCTAGTCCAATTGAGCACGTCGACATCGATCAGCAGGTTGTTGCCACGGTCCAGCTGATCCTGGACGCAGCGCACGGTCGCCGCCGGCGCACGGCTGCCGCTCCACCTTTCCCCCATCTCCGACCGCAGCGCCACGGCAGCCACAGCCCAGTGCGGCACCTCCTCCCCTGCAGCAACCGCGCCGCCGCCGCACCGCGGGGAGCCTGCTGCCACGAGCGTCGTCGACGGCGTCGCGGCGAGCGCGCTGCCACCGGCTGCGCGCGCCTCGAGCTCAATCCCGGCGGCGTAGGAGCTTGCAAAGGAGTCCAAGCTGCCAACCACGCGCTCCTTCTTGTGTGCGTTCTGGTGTCCGCCCAGCGCCTGCGACTTGAGGAACGTCTTGCTGCAGAATAGGCACGGGAACAGCCGGGTGCCGCCCTTGTCATCGACGAGGACGCCGCCGCCGCCGCTTGCGTCGGAAGAAGCAGGTGGAGCCGCGCCACGAGAGGACTCCATTCTGCTAATTGGCAATTAATGGCAAGGTGCTACAAGCATTCCGCTATAAATCAGCTGGTACCAAGTGGAGGGGGACAGAAGGACGACGGCGCGGGTTCCATGTAGATGGGGGAGAGAAACTGGGGAAAATGGTGCATACCACAAGTGGCTAATAATATCTTTCTTGCCTGTTTTTTTTTTTAAGTAAATAGTCATGATAGTTGCTACCGGAGACAGCCTCTTTATGGACTGCCCAGCAGTTTGCCGAGCGTTTTACGTTAGGTACTCGGCAAAGTAGGGGTGTGCCGAGTGTTTTAGGTAAACTCTTGGCAAAAAAAAAAAAAAAAAAAAAAAAAAAAAAAAAAAACACTCGGCAAACTGAGTGGTTTGCCGAGTATCGAAAAAAAAACACTCGGCAAAGATTTACATTCGGCAATTCTTGTGCCGTCTTTAGCCCAAACCGCCGGTGTAAGTAGTTTGCTGAGTGTTGTCTCCAGATACTCGTTAAACTCACTGGTTTGCCAAGTATTTTTTTTCGAGGCACTAGGCAAACTCAGAGGTTTGCCGAGTGCCAGAGTAAAAACAATCGGCAAACCTCTTCTTTGCCTAATTTTTCCTCTGGCACTCGGACAAACCACTGAGTTTGTCTAGTGTTTTATTGTGACACTAGGTAAATTATATAGTTTTTTTTATCTTTTCTCTCCTCCAAACTTTTTGTCCTCCCCACGTACTGTCTGTAGTACATCATCTTAAAGTTTGTTTCATTTCTCAGTCCGTTTACTATATTTAATTAATTTATTTCATATTAAAGTTTTTTTTACCAAAGTCTGTAAGAAGCTCGTGAAGGACATGGCACGAAGGTCAGTAAAGCTGATGCAAGAAGGATGACGCTGACACGGCAACAATACATTGAGGTAAATATAGAACAATAACAATGATTTCTTTTGAGATTAAGTAGGCTTAATTATATCCTATATGCCACATACATGATGACATTTAGGCGATTCCGTATTGGTGTGCCCCACATCCCGAGTGTTGGGCAGATATATGGTGGACAAGTGGTGCGGCCCTGAATGGGAGGAGATGCACACAGCTTGCCGAGAGCGGTGTCTGATGACGCAAGGTGTATCACACCATCAAGGCAGCCGTAGCCTCATCGCATACGCACAGATATGGGTACATGAATTCCATTTATGTATTGGAGCACACAATTCTACATGATTTCTACTAATCTTGATGTCTTTCTCACAGTCAGCGTCTCATGGTGGCCAACCTTGCTCCCAGTTCAAGGCATGGGCTATGGCCCACAAGGGCAAGGAGACGTCCGACGTCGACTACAACCTGGAGCACCCTCACTCGGCGTATAGCAATGGCACCGTCCACAGCTGCCTCAGCAAGTGCACGTCGATGGCAAGGGAGATGCCATGGCCAGAGTACGATCCGAGCACCCAGGACCTTGATGGAGAGCTCATCATGAGTGTAGGAGGAGGCAAGAAGCATGGGCGGTACTGGATCGGCGACGGCATAGTCGACACAACCTCTACGCCGAGTCTCCTAGATTCGAGCGAGGAGCATGAGCGCAAGACCGGCCATACGATCTCGGCCAAACACTACACAACATGAAGTGCAGGCACTCAAGGTATTTATGTTTAATTTATTCCTCGGTCATTCATTTTTATAAACCTTACCTTTGCATTATTGCAACATTGGGTTGAAATATTGTAGGCCGAGCTGCAAGAAGAGATGAGGAAACACATGGAGTTGGAGGCCAGGATGGTGGCCAAGAAAAGAAGCCGAGTAGTGGAGGACGGCGGAGCTTCTTCAGTACATGCAAAGTCTTGGTGCCACCCAGGGTCTACCTCCGCCAGCTGGCCTGTTCGCTCCACCTCCGCCTGCACCACCTCAGTACGTACACTCCGGTAAATATGAGTGTTTAGGGTGAACCACAACATTACTTGGAACCTATGTATAGTGTGAATGTTCTAGTTATATATATGATAAATACTTATTTTGTCTGACACATGCAATCTCTTATTCTTTAGTGGAGAATCAATCGGCGGCATCGAATAATGGGCCTCGTGACCTCCAACAGTTGCCGGGATGAAATGTTGGCCCTCGTCAACCATAACAATCATCGTGAGTGATGGAATTGTGAGCTTGTGATGGACTTGTCGTCTGTTTGGACAATTGTGATGAACTAGATGGACTTGTGCACATGTGATAGACTCATGATGAACTTGTGATAATCTATGATTTATGCATGTGATTTTTGTGATGTAATAGTGTTATATGTGATGCATGTGATATATTTGCCATATATGTGATATATTTGTTATTTGTGTCGTTGGAATGCAAGAAAAAAAATAGGTCGTTCCAACATATTTTGCCGAGTGTCACACCTAAGACACTCGGCAAAGTGACACTAACTGCAAATCTGGGAAGGTGGTTTGCCAAGTGTGACAACCAAACACTCGGCAAACTGCCCAGCTTTGCCGAATGTTAGGGTTCCGGCACTTGGCAAACTGGCTTTGTTTGCCGAGTGATATGATAGGGCTCCAGTACTCGGCCAACCCGGCGTTACCATTTCACCCATCATCCCGGCAAAACTGGCACTCGACAAACCGTTTGCCGAGTGCCTGAAAAAAACATTCGGCAAAGCTCACTTTACCGTATATGGCTTCAACAAGTGTGGTTTGCCGAGTGTTGGACTCGGCAAAGCGTTTGCCGAGTGTTTTTTGCCGTTTGCCGAGAGTTTTGACACTAAGCAAAGCCGCCATCTCCGGTAGTGAGTGGTTACCTTTTTTTGAAGTAAATAGTCACAATTGGACTGGGAAAAGGAAAATATTCCTGTGACAACGGACTTTATCCATAACTATTCACGAAATAGTATTATATAAGTATAGACATGGACAAATAGAAACAATATTATTGGTGTTATGGACCCAAGGTACCTCAATGCTTGGATATAAGCCCATTGCCAGCAGGATAGGCCGAGGCCAACGGAGATAAGGCCCATCCGAACTAGGGTAGGTCATCAAACGTAATGACCAAGCAACCTGACGCTAGAAGCTTAGGCACCGACTTGTATTATTATTGGTGAATGCTACTGTTTAAGCACACATGCGTCAGCATGAGCGCATGCACGCTGCTCCCAGCCGCTCGTATAGAGGATCCACAGATCCCTCGCATATCCCGCATCTCCCCCTCTCTCTCTTACCTGTGAGACCCCCGTGCCTTCCCCCTCTCTCTCACTTGCGCGACCCGTGGAGACCAGTGGCGGTGCAGCGAGCTCCTCCCTGCAGCTTCCTCACTGCCTCTCCATTCCCCTCTCCCTGCCCTCACTGAGGTCGTCGGCCATGGCGGCAGCGGTGGATCCTCTGGATCCCGAGGCGGTAGTGTCGAGTTCTAGGTACGTCCTGCTTCTCTCTCTCCTCTCTCTGCTCTCTCGTGCTCATCCTTCTCCAACTTTGATTAGGGTTCCTGCTGCTGTTGACGGTAGTTATCTGTCATTTTTATCCATCAACTAAATATGAATCAAGGGCATAAAACAATCCACAACATAAGTTATAGAGTTTGATTCTAACAAGTTCCACGAGTTTTGCTGTTCTCACCTATTTTGCAGGGTATGAAGAGATATTCAATTTTTCACTGAACAAAAGTATCTCAAATAAGGAATTGAAGTTCACCATTATGTAGAGCTCGTCGAGACGATCGAAACGGATATATTACATTGCTATTTTTGGATTTCGGAATGAAGAGATATAGATTTTACAAACACCAGAAGATCGTAGAACATGAACTGCGGGATTAATTGAAGGCTACGGGATTAATTAGGCCTAAATCAGAATTTGGCCCATTAAGGCCTATGTGCACTTTAATGAGACATGGTAGAAAGGTTTAGTACCACATGGCTTGCTCAAGGTGAAGGAGGGGAGGCCGGCCCCCTATATATACAGCCCCAGGGACCTCTAGGCTCTATCTCTTTCATTATTATAATTCATATTCTCTAGTTAGGGCTTGGATGGAGAGGTGTCCCATTGAAGGATAACCTCTCTCCAATATAGGAGATTAGTTCTAGTTGAGAGTTAGGGAGAGCTGGAGCCATGCTCGGGTTCTGGAGGAGACTTCTGAGGTCTGGTATGGCTTGTATCTTATCTCTGTAAGACTTATGTTTTTATATATTTATCTTCTCTATTTACTTATATGATTTATTATGTGATTGGTTAGTATAGTTGTTATACTTTAGCATAGGATCTCCGCTTGCATCGAGTGCTCTAGTTTTCATATGTGATTAGAGTAGTAATTAATAGTATAGATATGGTGTCTAGACTAGAGGTTACCTGAGATTGCACTCAATCTTACGAATAGTTGTGGTAGCCCTAGGAGGTGACAGCCCTGATGGCCGACGTATTCCACCTCATATAGGTTGATGATTGTAGGACCGTAGTCAGAGCTTCCTAGTCCCATTCTCATCTCAGTCTGAGACTAGTGTTCTGATGTCCTGAAGTGCTATTGTGTGATTCCCTATCTAACAATCATTCAGTTATCTTAGAACTCAAGTAATAGAGAAGTATTTAGGAACCTTGAACTCTTCCATTGTCCTCTCAACTTAGCTAGACTACTCATTTATCTTACAAGTGATTACTATGCATAACTCCTATCATTTATCACTTACCCCTACTGTAACAACCCTAAAAATCTCACACCAAAAATCACGACCAATTAAAATTTTTCATTTATTTATTGTGCAAACCAATTTCATGTGCATGCATATAGAAATTAAAACCTACTAAGCAATATATATATATATATATATATATATATATATATATGTGTGTGTGTGTGTGTGTGTGTGTGTGTGTGTGCGTGTGTCATTGCACCTTAAATTTCTCTTTAAATTTAGATAATGAGCTATGCAGCATATGTTGGATTTTTATTGGCAATATTGCTTGTACCTATATTTGCACAATTATGCAAAAGCTAGAAATGAATTTAGTAGAGAAAAAGGAGAGGAGAGGGAGTTGAGCCAGCGGCAGCCCAACCGAGCCTCCTTCCGCGCGCTCGGCACCAATTCGGCCCATGCCGCGGCCCATCATCAAGTCGCGCGTGCGCCGTCGTCTTTCGCCGACCGCTGCCACTGACGAAGCAACCCTACCTGTTAGCTGTTCCCCTTCCCTGTTTCTCTTCCTCACGAAGACGACGCGCCCGCCGGGGGTGTCACGCGAATGGCGTGACCCCGGACCCACGGCCGACAGCACCACGCCCCGCAGAGCTGTCCCCCTCTTGTCCCCTCCTTTCTTGGCCGTCAAGCGAGCCCGCGTGCACCCTGAAACCCTAGCTCAAGCGCACGGATGAGCTCCACGTACACCCACCGATGCCCTTCACCGTCCGCCGCTGTGCTGAGACCCGGCCGCCTATAAATTGGAGCACCCGAGGAGCCCTAGCCCATTCCCACTCGCAGCCACCACGCTGCGGCTCCACAAGCCACCTACCACACCGAGAGAGAGGGTCGAGGAGGAAGACGGAGCAGAGGGAGGGAAGCTGCCGGAGCGCCGCCGCCGCGGAGCACGTCGGAGCCAGGACGTGAAGAGTTGACGCCACCATCGCGGCTCGGCACGGCACTGCGTACCCACTGCACGGCATTGGCTCGACACGGCCCCGCTACCCTATCTCCCCCGACACCCATGGTGAGCCGTCGGAGTTTCCTTGACCAACCCCGCCCATGTCTCCGGCCATGGCGTCTCACCTCAGGGACGCGCAGGCAAGAGCCTCTGCCGGCTCAGGACGATCACTTGCACCGCACTGACACGTGACCGGCCAAAGCCACTGGGGATTGAACCAAGCTAGACCGGGAAAGCAGCACGACGCGTCCCTGGCAGAGCGCGCTCGCCACCGACGCGTTCCAGCGTAGGCACGACCGTTCCAAGCAAAACAGTCCACTATCCGCTCAGGTTAGCCGTCGTGGAGCAATGCCACGACCGTCGCGCGACGACCGAGTAGCAGGAGGAGACCATAGCAGCTTGTTCAACCGACCCGGGTGCACCGCGAGTCCGCCGGAGCGCCGCCGCCATGGAAACGACCATGCCGAGACCCTGACTCGTCAACACCAGCCCAAGGACCCTACTGGCCGCGTCAAATTGGAAAATCCCTGCCCGATTAGCCCGAATCAAGACCGCTGTGGCCTCACCGTCGTCCGCCGCCGCCAGGGTCGTGCTCCCGTCATGACCAAGCACCCTAGGGACCTGAATAACCCAAATTGGGGGCCGTACTCTCTCTGTCGACGACCGTGAGGGTGGAAACCGCTTCAAGAGACCGAGCCGATGCACGCTGGAACCTTGCCGCCTTTGTGACCTCACTGTCGGCCGCTGTAACGCTGAAATCTGGCGAACGTTAGCACAAGACGACCTTTTCGACCCTCTGGACACCTCACGAGACTGTTGGCAAGCCATCAGGGCCACTTTCGGACGCCGACGGGCTTGCCGGACCACCGCCGTGCCTTGCCGACGCCGGCGAGCCATTGGGACCTCACGTCGAACACTTGGTGGACGCCGGCACATGGTCAGACGATGGCCGGGTGAACGCCCCCTTCACGAAAGCACGTCCGCGAACCCAGTCCACCATGAACCACTGAAAGAGGGCAGCGCGGTACACCGAGTCCACCATGAGCCAACTCTGCGATCTATAAACCTAAGCCTACACCGTCCACCGTGCACCGCGCTCATAGACCGGAGCTGTGCGGACACACCAGAGCCTGCCACGTGGTGCACCCTAGCGCCAACACGTGTCTCGGTGATGACGTCATACTGACGTCATCTGATCCCACCCATCAGATCACCGTTGACTTGGTCAACGCTGACGTCAGCAATGACGTCATGCTGACATCAGCAGACCGTGAGCCACCTGGACGTTGACCTGGTCAATGTGAACAGTGCCCTGACCAATCAGAAGCTGCCACGTGTCACCCCCTGATTAATCAGCCATTTTTCTATTTTTAGAAAATAGGATAATCTTCGGAAATTCATAACTTATTCATACGTTATCCAAAAATTGCGCACCATATATCAAAATTCTCAGAAAAATGAGATCTACAACCTAAGCCTATGTTTGAGTGCATTTGGATCTTTATTTGTTGGATTTTCTGAATGATCTATAGAAGTCGCTAACGCGACTAATTTGACTCCGTTTTCAGAGCCGGAGGAGAATCTGACTGAGGAAGACGACCATGAGTACCTTCAGGAGCTAGGAGACGACTACAAAGGTGCCACGTCCCACCAAATCCTTAGCTCCTATTACGCATTGCTAATGATTATTTATGCCATTGCGTTATGATCACATGTATATCTGCATAAGTTGCATGGTAGAATTATTGTTTTTCCCTACCTTGATTAAACTTTATCCTGCTACCCGCTGATAGGTTAGCTGCTGCTTATTTTGTTACTCTTCCACTACTGCTATTAACTGTTTGCTAAGTGCTGGAATTGGAACGGTTTATATGAGAACTTGATTATAACCACAGGGAGAGCGTGCTGCGTGTGTCTTGGGTGCGTGGTGAGGGAGTCAAGTCGACCAAGTGGGATATGAGACGAGCCCAAGGGGCAAGTTGTGCCGGGGGTGCAACCTGGGCATCCCCACGTGAGATACCTGTGGCGGGTAAATGGTGTACGAGTGGTTCCGGGTGGGATAGCCTTTGTGGTTTGAAACCCGTGAGCGGAGGTGCTGTGATGGCACGGGGAGAGTATCCCCTAAGTGAAGATGCCTGCTTGGTCACCCTAGGATCTGCTGGTACTCAGACTATAGGAATCCTCTACTTCTCACTCGCTTCTGATGGGCGGGAGACGGCTGGACTACTTGATAGGGCGGTGCCACTACTGCTAGGTTGTGAGGTGATAAGGGTGGACGGGGACGGATGGTGGAATTCCCGTACCGTCCTAGATGCGCAGTACCACTGATGGGGCCCGGTGCTGCGTCTCCCAGTCTCAGCGTAAAGGTGTTGGATCCGGAATATCCCAGGGCTGAGTGGTAGGGTGGCATCGACCTAGGCAAGCAAGCACCCGGAATTCTGCCTAGGTGTTTGCGCGACACCTATGATGGCTAATCTAGTGAGCGGTAGAACCTCTGCAGAGTGTTTGGTTGATCGATCGATACATACGCCGACTCATCGGCTATGGACCTTTCCTGTAGCCTTCTACTGGTGTAGTGAGTGATTATTCTTTTCTCCCCCTGGATAATGCCTTCCAGCAGTGTACCCACTGTGGTAGTGTGCCGCTGAGATAGGCCCGAGAGGGAGTTGGGCCTGTCGAATGAGCGTGAGGTGTGGGTATGTGAGATGTGGTGATGGGAAGGGGATGATAGGTGTTAATTGGAGATAAAACTTGACTACTTAAACATTGATTACAGCTGCATAGCAAACCTCAGCCTATAGGTCTGCTTGAATAGCCTTGCATCCACTTTCCACAAAGCAAATGCTACATAGGTGGGCTCCGTGGCCAGTACAAATCGTACTGATAAATTTGCTGTCAGGTGACGAGAATGATTACGACTTCGAGGGAGATGATGACGAGGAATAGGGTCACATGCTACACTCAAGTTGGCCGTGAAGGATGAATCGCTTCCGCATCTCCAAAGCTTCTTTGAATGTTGATTCCGCCAATGTGGCGAAGTAATAAATGTTTATGTAAGACTTAATTACCGTTGTATGGATCCTGGTATCAACTGAGATATGGGTAATTTCATAGATTGTTCCAAGCAATTTGTAGAATTACAATTCGAGCCTGTGGATTTCCCTTCGCAGAAATCGAGGTCGTTTTCAGTTGGTATCAGAGCCATACTTGACTGTAGGACGAGACCCATAGAAAATGGACGTTAGATTAGGAAGCCAGACTCTCCTTCGGTTATATTACCGACCTTGCATTTACTTTTTATGCAATGGCTTATCTAATACATGGACCTGCTAATCCATTTCTTGAAAAATTTGCAGATGACCAGCCTTAGACCACCACTTCGTCCACTGCACGATGGCTACTATTGAGATCCCGATCAATGGGAGGAACCACGGCGGATTCGCCTTGGTACTACGCCAGGTGTTGGAGGAGCTGGGAGCACCAGTCTGACCAGATTCAGTACTTCTGCCGAGGGAAGCTTGTCGAGGCTGAGAGGGTTGAGGGACCTGTCACTACCAGAGTTGAGACACCCATCAGCCTGACCCTCCCAGGGATGCCGGTTTTTGCTGACTACACTACTGGAGAGACTGTGGAGGACGGAGTACAGTCCGTCTCCCGCAAGGTACTGCGCACAGTTGTGTACACAGCCTACGAGTACCTTAGGGGAACCCACTTCCGTCTGCTACCTCAGGCCTTGGAGCTGCACCCTGACCCTATCCTAGAGGATTCTGTACACCAGCCAGATCGTTTAGGCCGAGACTGACCCCTGTCTACGCACAGTGGCACACCACCTCCAGGAGCAGGACGAGTTCATCAGCTTCATTGGAGCAAAAGAGGCAGCGTGATCGAGCACGCATGGCAGAGGTCGAGGACAGTTTGCAGAAAGGGACTCAGACCCTAGAGAGTTTGAGCAGGGCAGTCACTGACTTGCAGCTGGAGATGCAGCGCCGTGATGAGTTGCATCGAGCCGAGATCGCCGACTTGCGAGACAAGATCAGGGGATTTTGGGCTTCGCAATGACTACCTGAACAGCAGAGTGTTGGGGTTACAGAGGAGGCTGGACGACAAGGAGAGAGCACTTGCTGAGAGGGAGCAGAGGAGCAGAGACAGAGGAGTCGAGATGATCACGTTGCGCTCCAGGATCAGGGAGTTGGAGAAGCAGCTGGAGAAAGCCGAGGAGAAGTCCACCCGCAACCAAAGGATTCTGATCGACCGCGTGAAGATGGTGGAGTTCCTGAAGGACAAGCTGCGGAGGACAGAGACAGCTTGGAAGCAGTCCGATGCCAAGAGAGCTATTGAGGTCCGGAAGGTGCAGAGTCCGCTTCCCCCACTGGAGATGGTGAAGCCCCGGGAGGGAGACTTCCGCGTGCCACCCACTACGCTCAACATGGGAGCATGTCCGTCTCTGAGGATGCAGGAGGTTGAGGCCACTCCAGAGCTAGCTGTAGCACTCGACTACGTCAAGCGCCTGACCATGACCTACGACGAGATCGAGGCAGAGGACAGCCGCATCCCTGACGCCGTACTCGACCTTTTGCACCAGTAGCTTATGGGACCCTGCGTGGCCCTTAGTCCAGTACTACAATGAGTTATCCTATCATTGGCTATCTGCGCATAGCACAATCTTTATAAGCAGCTAGGAACACCCTTTACGTAATAATAACCCATGTGATGAGTGACATTTGGATCTTATGCTTCTTATGGTTCTCTATGCCTCTTTGGTTGAGTGTAGGATAGAATGAAAAATGTTTTAAATCACTTAAATCGTTGAAAACATCTAAATCCTACTTAAACCACTACATAATTATCACTACACTGAGCGCATACCTAATATTTTCAGATGTCAATGAGACGTTCCGCGCGTCTGGAGAACCGCCAGCCCTCCCCCGCACCTGCGCCAGGACACGGGCGTGGTCGTGGCCGTGGACGCCCAGCTTGCAGGCGTGCTGGAATCAACCTGGAAGAAGAGCTGCGCCAGGCAGAGGATGCACCGCCGGTGAACGACCCGCCACCACAGGGCGAGAACGTGCCTCCGCCACCTCCGCCACCGCCACCACCGCCACGTTGGCGGAAGTGATGGCTCAGCAGATCCAGCTGCTGAATGCCATTGCCACAGGGATGAACAGGCACCACGGGCCACCCCAGAATGACTTCCAAAGGAAGCTGGAAGGATTCCTGAAGCTGAGGCCACCCACCTTCGATGGGACCGACAGCGATCCCCTCGCTGCCGACGATTGGCTTAAGGAGATGGAGAAGAAGCTGGACCTGACCACTTGCTCCGACGAGGAGTGTGTTGGGATTGCTAGCCACCAGCTGACCGGTGCTGCACGAGCATGGTGGGACAACTACACCAGCGCCCATGAGGACCCAGCCCGCATTGACTGGGATGAGTTCACCGAGGCTTTCCGTGACCACCACATTCCTGAGGGAGTTATGGAGGCCAAGGAGAACGAGTTTCGCAACATCTCCCAGGGAGCCAATCGGATCCACGAGTACGCCACCCGCTTCAACTGCCTACTCCGCTACGCACCTGCGTCTTGCCTGAGTTCCGAGAAGGAAAAGATGTACTACTACAGGAAGGGACTACAGACCAAGATCAGGTTGGCGCTCTCAGGCAACAAGAGCTACACCCTCCGTGAGTTGATTGACCGCTGCATTGAGATCGAGAAGGATCGCATGGAGGCACGTCTGGAGTTCGAGGCCCAGAACAAGGGGAAGAAGCGCCGCTCTGAGGGACCCGCTCGCACTGCTCCACCCCAGAGACAGTGAACAGGGTGCACCTCCGCCTTTCCGAACTTGCCAGGGACCTCCTTCCGGGAACGAGCCGTGGTGGTGGTACCAACAACAGCAACTACCACCGCCCCGCTCAAACCTACCCTGCGCCGACTCGAAACGTGCAAAACACACCCGCCTCGGCTACCAACATGCCGAGGACAAGCAACTGGAAGGCTCCTGCGACAACCGCAGCAGGCAGTGCACCCTTCACTTGCTTCGGGTGCGGAAAGCCCGGGCACCGAGTGGCTGTGTGCCCCGACCTCAACCGTGCACTAGCAGCTGCACAGGGCACACCGAACCGGGGATCCGCTACCCGTGGAAGGCTGAACCACATGACCGCTGAGGAAGCTGAAGCTGCTCCTGACGCCGTGTACGGTACGTTCCTAGTACAGGGTAACATGGCTACAGTTTTGTTCGATTCGGGAGCTACATGTTCATACATTTCATCTGCATATGCACGTAAGCATAACATACCTGTAACCCCGAGAGAAAACCCCAACCTAACTAGCTCGCCCTTAGGAACCTTCAGAAGCATTCACATATGTAGGGGAGTGATAATCACAATTGAGGGACTTGACTTTCGAGCTGACCTAACCCTACTACCCTCCAACAGCTTAGATTTCATCTTAGGCATGGACTGGCTAACCAAACACAGGGGAGTGATATCTTGTTCACCTAGATATGTACAGGTAACCCACCCTTGGGGAACAGCTGTCCGATGTGTACCCCAAACCGAGAGAGTCCACGCCCTCCTATGTGCCCTGGAGACTAAGGCAGATAAGATAGAGCTGACATTCAGAGATGTGCCTAGTGGTCTAGTGAGTTCAATGACGTATTTCCAGAGGAGTTGCCAGGTATGCCACCAGATAGAGATGTGGAGTTTGTTATAGAGCTGATGCCAGGAACTGCACCAATTGCCAAAAGACCCTACAGAATGTTGGCTGATGAGTTGAAGGAACTCAAGAAGCAGGCTGGGGGAATTGCTGGAGAAGGGCTTCATTAGGCCTAGTGCCTCGCCCTGGGGATCTCCTGTTTTGTTTGTCAAGAAGAAGGATGGCACGATGAGGATGTGCATTGACTACCGGAATCTGAATGCGGTCATAGTCAAGAACAAGTACCCACTGCCCCGCATCGATGATCTGTTAGATCAATTGAGTAAGGCTAGGTACTTCTCGAAGATCGATCTCCGATCAGGGTACCACCAGATGAAGATCAGGGAAGAAGATATCCCGAAGACTGCGTTTGTCACTAGATATGGGCAGTATGAGTGCACGGTAGTTTCATTCGGACTCACTAACGCTCCAGCATACTTCATGAACATGATGAACAAGATCTTCATGAATGAGCTAGACAAGTTTGTGGTGGTATTCATTGATGATGTACTAATTTATTCAGCCACAGAAGAGGAACATGAACATCATCTGAGGACCGTATTGGAGAGGCTGTCTTGCAACCAGCTATACGCCAAATTCTCCAAGTGCGAATTCTGGCTAGAGGAAGTTTCTTTCCTTGGACACGTACTGTCAGGAGAAGGAGTTGCAGTGGACCCAGCTAAGATTGAAGCTGTGAAAGAGTGGGAGCAACCCCGTAATGTGTCAGAAATCCGAACCTTTTTGGGACTTGCAGGATACTATCGTAGATTTATTGAGAATTTCTCCAAGATTGCAAGACCCATGACCAACTTGCTGAAGAAAGAGAACAAGTTCATATGGACTCCTGAATGTGAGAAGAGTTTCCAGACCTTAAAGGAGAAGCTCACTACTACACCTGTACTAGCCCTACCTGATATTCACATAGATTTTGTTGTATATTGTGATGCCTCTCGGCAAGGTTTGGGCTGTGTACTAATGCAAGAAGGAAGGGTGATAGCATATGCCTCAAGACAGTTGAAAGAACATGAGCAGAGATACCTGACTCATGACCTAGAACTTGCAGCCGTGGTACACGCACTCAAGATTTGGAGACACTATCTAATAAGCAACAAGTGTGACATCTACACTGACCACAAGAGCCTGTAGTACTTTTTCACACAAGAAGATCTGAATATGAGGCAGCGCAGATGGCTAGAACTCATCAAGGACTATGATCTTGAGATCCATTACCACCCAGGGAAGGCTAACGTTGTTGCTGATGCCCTTAGCCGCAAAAGCTACTGCCATACCCTCATCAGCAAGTCTATGTCGCCTGAGCTCAGAAGAGAGTTCGACGCGTTCCAGCTCGAGGTAGTCTCCTATGGCATGCTAAATGAGCTTCGCGTCGAATACAATCTTACCTCTCGGATTCGAGCAGCACAAAAGAACTGTCCTGAGATTGATTACATTCGAGGTTTGATGAAGCTGGGGAGAGGCCCTGAGTATCATGAAGACGAACAGGGAACAGTCTGGTTCAAGGAAAGAATTTGCGTACCGACTGACTCAGCCCTACGGGAAGAAATTCTATCAGAAGCACTTGATTCCAAGTATTGTATCCACCCCGGGTCAGCCAAGATGTACCATGACCTCAAGAAACATTTCTGGTGGGAAAATATGAAGGCAGATATTGCAGGGCATGTAGCACGATGTGACGCTTGCAGCAGAATCAAGGCCGAACATCAACGACCAGCCGGCTTGCTACAACCCATTGTGATACCAGAGTGGAAGTGGGAATGCATATCCATGGACTTCATAGTAGGGTTACCACGGTCAGAAAATGGGCATGATGCACTGTGGGTAGTAGTTGACCGACTGACCAAGGTAGCACATTTTATCCCTACCACAACAAGGTGTAGTGCAGAAAGGCTAGCCGACTTATACATAGCTAACATCCTGAAGCTACACGGGGCACCCAAGAGTGTTATATCAGACAGGGGACCACAATTCATGCCCCAATTCTGGAAATCCTTACACAAGTCCATCGGGACCAAACTTGACTATAACACAGCCTATCACCCCCAGACCAATGGACAGACAGAGAGAGTAAACCAGATTCTGGAGGACATGCTTCGCTTGTACGCTGAAATACGGGGCAAGTTGGGAAAAGTGTCTACCTCACGCTGAGTTTGCTTACAACAACAGCTATCAGGCAAGCATTAAGATGTCTCTATTTGAAGCGTTGTATGGAAGACCTTGCAGAACCCCGTTGATGTGGTCAGAACCCGGGGAGAGAGCCTTCTTCGGTCCTGCTAAGATTGTGGAAGCAGAAGAAGGTGTTGCCCAAGTGAGAGAGAATCTAAGAATTGCGCAGAGCAGGCAAAAGGGCTATGCAGATAAGAGGCGTAGAGAGCTTGAGTTCGAAGTTGGAGATTACGTCTACCTCAAAGTATCCCCCACTTCGCGGAACCTGTCAGATTCCATGTGAAAGGGAAGTTAGCCCCAACGTATGTTGGACCGTACAAGATCTGCAAGAGGATTGAAAAACTTGCCTACAAGCTAGAATTACCGGAAGAACTATCGGGAGTGCACCCCGTGTTCCATGTCTCACAGCTGCGAAAGTGCTTGAAACTTCCCGGGGAACAAGTCTCCACAGACGCGTTAGATCTACATGACACACTTGAGTACAAGGAACACCCGATCAAGATCTTGGCACGCGATACAAAAGAGACTCGCAACAAGATTATGCCGATGTGCAAGGTACAGTGGAGCAACCACATAGAGCGAGAGGCTACGTGGGAGAAAGAATCAGATTTGCGGATCATGTTTCCTTACCTCTTCGAAGGGTACGTCATCTCTTAATCTCGTGGTCAAGATCCTAATGAGGGGGAAGGACTGTAACAACCCTAAATTTCCCATACCAAAAATCACGACCAATTAAAATTTTTCATTTATTTATTATGCAAACCAATTTCATGTGCATGCATATAGTAATTAAAACCTACTAAGCAATATATATATATATGTGTGTGTGTGTGTGTGTGTGTGTGTGCGTGTGTCATTGCACCTTAAATTTCTCTTTAAATTTAGATAATGAGCTATGCAGCATATGTCAGATTTTTATTGGCAATTTTGCTTCTACCTATATTTGCACAATTATGCAAAAGCTAGAAATGAATTTAGTAGAGAAAAAGGAGAGGAGAGGGAGTTGAGCCAGCGGCAACCCAACCGAGCCTCCTTCCGCGCGCTCGGCACCAATTCGGCCCATGCCGCGGCCCATCATCAAGTCGCGCGCGCGCCGTCGTCTTTCGCCGACTGCTGCCACTGACGAAGCAACCCCACCTGTCAGCCGTTCCCCTTCCCTGTTTCTCTTCCTCACAAAGACAACGCGACCGCCGGGGGTGTCACGCGAATGGCGTGACCCCAGACCCACGGCCGATAGCACCACGCCCCGCAGAGCTGTCCCCCTCCTGTCCCCTCCTTTCTTGGCCATCAAGCGAGCCCGCGTGTACCCTGAAACCCTAGCTCAAGCGCACGGATGAGCTCCACGTGCACCCACCGATGCCCATCACCGTCCGCCGCTGTGCTGAGACCCGGCCGCCTATAAATTGGAGCACCCGAGGAGCCCTAGCCCATTCCCACTCGCAGCCGCCACGCTGCGGCTCCACAAGCCACCTACCACACCGAGAGAGAGGGTCGAGGAGGAAGATGGAGCAGAGGGAGGGAAGCTGCCGGAGCGCCGCCGCCGCGGAGCACGTCGGTGCCGGGGCGTGAAGAGTTGATGCCACCATCGCGGCTCGGCATGGCACTGCGTACCCACTGCACGGCATCGGCTCGACACGGCCCCGCTACCCTATCTCCCCTGACACCCACGGTGAGCCGTCGGAGTTTCCTTGACCAACCCCGCCCATGTCTCCGGCCATGGCGTCTCACCTCAGGGACGCGCAGGCAAGAGCCTCTGCCAGCTCAGGACGATCACTTGCACCGCACTGACACGCGACCGGCCAAAGCCACTGGGGATTGAACCAAGCTTGACCGGGAATGCAGCAAGACGCGTCCCTGGTGGAGCGCGCTCGCCTCCGACGCGTTCCGGCGTAGGCACGCCCGTTCCAAGCGAAACAGTCCACTATCCGCTCAGGGTAGCCATCGTGGAGCAACGCCACGACCGTCGCGCGACGACCGAGTAGCAGGAGGAGACCATAGCAGCTTGTTCAACCGACCCGGGTGCACCGCGAGTCCGCCGGAGCGCCGCCGCCATGGAAACGACCATGCCGAGACCCTGACTCATCAACACCAGCCCAAGGACCCTACTGGCCGCGCCAAATTGGAAAATCCCTGCCCGATTAGCCCGAATCAAGACCGCTGTGGCCTCACCGTCGTCCGTCGCCGCCAGGGTCGTGCTCCCGTCATGACCAAGCACCCTAGGGACCTGAGTAACCCAAATTGGGGGCCGTACTCTCTCTGTCGATGACCGTGAGGGTGGAAACCGCTTCAAGAGACTGAGCCGATGCACGCTGGAACCTTGCCGCCTTTGTGACCTCACCGCCGGCCGCTGTAACGCTGAAATCCGGCGAACGGGAGCGCAAGATGACCTTTTCGACCCTTTGGACACCTCACGAGACTGTTGGCAAGCCATCAGGGCCACTTTCGGACGCCGACGGGCTTGCCGGACCACCGCCGTGCCTTGCCGACGCTGGCGAGCCATTGGGACCTCACGTCGAACACTTGGTGGACGCCAGGCACATGGTCAGACGATGGCCGGGTGAACGCCCCCTTCACGAAAGCACGTCCGCGAACCCAGTCCACCATGAACCACTGAAAGAGGGCAGCGCGGTACACCGAGTCCACCATGAGCCAACTCTGCGGTCTATAAACCTAAGCCTACATCGTCCACCGTGCACCGCACTCATAGACCGGAGCTGTGCGGCACACCAGAGCCCGCCACGTGGTGCACCCTAGCGCCGACACGTGTCTTGGTGTACTGACGTCATCTGATCCCACCCGTCAGACCACCGTTGACTTGGTCAACGCTGACGTCAGCAGACCGTGAGCCACCTGGACGTTGACTTGGTCAACGTGAACAGTGCTCGACCAATCAGAAGCTGCCACGTGTCACCCCCTGATTAATCGGCCATTTTTTCATTTTCAGAAAATAGGATAATCTTCGGAAATTCATAACTTATTCATACGTTGTCCAAAAATTGCGCACCATATATCAAAATTCTCAGAAAAATGAGATGTACAGCCTAAGCCTACGTTTGAGTGCATTTGGATCTTTATTTATTGGATTTTCTGAATGATCTATAGAAGTCGTTAACGCGACTAATTCGACTCCGTTTTCAGAGCCGGAGGAGAATCTGACTGAGGAAGACGACCACAAGTACCTTCAGGAGCTAGGAGACGACTACGAAGGTGCCACGTCCCACCAAATCCTTAGCTCCTATTACGCATTGCTAATGATTATTTATGCCATTGCGTTATGATCACATGTATATCTGCATAAGTTGCATGGTAGAATTATTGTTTTTCCCTACCTTGATTAAACTTTATCCTGCTACCCGCTGATAGGTTAGCTGCTGCTTATTTTGTTACTCTTCCACTACTGCTATTAACTGTTTGCTAAGTGGTGGAATTGGAACGGTTTATATGAGAACTTGATTATAACCACAGGGAGAGCGTGCTGCGTGTGTCTTGGGTGCGTGGTGAGGGAGTCAAGTCGACCAAGTGGGATATGAGACGAGCCCGAGGGGCAAGTTGTGCCGGGGGTGCAACCTGGGCATCCCCACGTGAGATACCTGTGGTGGGTAAATGGTGTACGAGGTGGTTCCGGGTGGGATAGCCTTTGTGGTTTGAAACCCGTGAGCGGAGGTGCTGTGATGGCCTATGCAAAATTTTTTTAAGGGAACTCATACTTTTTAATATATTACGAAAATGTGACTTACTATAGTATATAAAATAAGTATGACCACATACTCGATGTATGCATGCATACTTGAAAAATATACTGCCATCGATGGTCTAGTATGATCATATACTTCATGCATATACACTTCATTCGATCATATATGCCCTAAATCTGAAGATATAAACGTAGGAGTAACTACTCCCTAGGAGTAGAAAATAATTTCCATAAACACACATACTTAGGGTTTCAGCGTCATCCCTTTCTCACACCTCACGGCACCATCCCGTCCCCACCGCGCCCCTCCCCTCCTCCTCACGGCGCACACGTCTTCCCTCCTGGCGTGCGGCTCCCCTCCTATTCCCGGCAGCTAGCGGTTCCCCTCCCCTCCCGTTCCTGGCGGCCGGCGGTGTGCAGCTCCCCACCCGTTCCTGGCAGCAGGATGGCGTGCAGCTCCCCTCCCATTCCCGGTGGCCCTGGCGGCGGCTCCCCTCCCGTTCCCAGTGGCTGCTGGCTCCCTCCCCTCCTGTTCTTGACGCCCGGCGGCATGCGGCTTCCCTCCCATTTCTGACGGCATGCGGCTTCCCTCCCCTTCCCGACGGCCGACGGCGCGTGGCTCCCCTCCTGTTCCCGGCGGTTGGCAGCTTCCCTTCCCTCCCATTCCCCATGGCCGACGGCGTGCGGCTCCCATCATGTTCCTGACGGCCGGTAGCGCGCGCCTTCCCTCCCGTTCCAGGCGGCTGGCAGCGCGCGTCTCCCCTCCTATTCCCAGCGACTGGCAGCACGCGTCTCCCCTTCCTGTTCCCGACAGCTGGTAGCTCCCCTTCCCTCCCGTTCCCGATGGCCGGCGGCTTGCAGCTCACCTCATGTTCCTGGTGGCTGTCGGCGCCCCCTCTTCAACCGGCGGCGACGGCACTCCTCCAACTCCCTGCACCGCTCGTGGTGGCCAGATATGTGTGCGGGGTGGCTAGATCTGCGCGCGAGGTGGCTGTATTGGTGCTGGTGGCCGGATCTAGGTGGGGAGGAGCTCCAATGGATGACTGGGGGATCCGGCTGCGGCGACGTGCGGGCCGGATGCCTAAGTTAATAGAATGTTAATTAACCATATAAGCACTCCTGATGCTATTGATTACGAGGATATATTTGAGACTAATATATATGGAGGCTCTAGCATGTCGACACGCGTCCCCCGCATCCTGCCATGAGAGGCTACATAGCATGATATATGGACCCTGACGCAGACGGCAGGATGACGGAGACAGGACGCCCAGGGGGCCGGCCTGGCCTGCTAGATGCATGCAATCAGTAGTCGGAGGACTCAACTCAACGACGCGCCTTAATAATATTCACTAGTACACAGGAGCTCTACAGTGGCGGTTAATAAGCCATCTTCACTGGCGTTTCACAGGGCCGCCAGTGGGAGAGGCCAGTGAAAATAAATCTTTCCACTGGCGGTTGCCTGTGAACCGCCAGTGGAAATATATTCCCACTGGTGGTTCCTTAAGAAAACGACCAGTGTAAATATATTTCCACTGGCGGTTCACAGGCAACCGGCAGTAGAGATTGCCGCCCTTTTTAGGGAATTTCAGCCCCCTACCCGGCCATATATATGTATTTATTTATTTATTTATTGTAGATATTAAGCTGTATTAGATCATGATCAAATATAGCAAAATAAAATTTAATTATTATACAGTATATTTATATACATCAAAGGATTGTGCTCATAATATATACACATATATATATGTTCATCAAAGTTACATGTGATAACATCTTAAATTTACACATCTAATTAATAACCCTCTCGGGTAAGCCCTAACATGCTGATTTTCGTTAGCTCTCTGAACTCTTCACTTCCTAGAGTGTCTTGATTGTCGTGATAATTCCCGTTGCTTGGAATAACATGTTTCATGATGAATGAGCACATGTCCTCAATTATATTGTATAAAGTCTCCGTGCTCATGTTCTGCGTCTTGAGTTTTTTATAATTCCGCAACTGTAGTTATAACTATATTAATTAATATGTATAAACATCATATACACATTTGTAACTTTAAGGTTATAATGACTATTACTTACCTTATCAACGTTCTTGATGTATCGTCCGGACTCCCTCATAAACTCACAGACATAGAATCCGCAGTGGACCGATCCGGGTGGTTGCTTGTGGCACTATATATGTAAACAGATAAGCGAATATTTAATTAGTTACAACATTGTCTTATGTGTTGTACATGGATGATAAATATGTAGTCATAAATAACTAATATACCGGCCACTTGTAATTTATTGTTAATGGTCCTTTTTTGTTTTTGTCCTGCTTTCCACCTTTTAATTTATACCACCTATGCCCTATGATTTCGAAAGAATCACCAAGTTATATATTCTCAATGCAAACTCTCGTCGAGAAAAGAATGCAAATATTTCTCGGCTCACGTACCTCTCTAAGAAGGTCAAGAATATCGCATACGTAGTGGGATCATAATTTGCGGAGTTAAAGACAAGCACCCTTCCCTGCCTTGGATAAATATAAAAACAAATCCAATGGTCCCTGCACGAATAAAGTTCTCGTGATGCATGGGTCAGGGCCACATATATATGGATTAGACAATAATAACATTAATTGCAAAAAGAAACTTGAGCTTACCTAAAGTTGTATGGGGCTATTATGACTTGCCTATCTTGAAATTGAAGCATTGAATTTCCTAAGTATAGGCGGTACTTGTCCTCCATCTCTTTTTCTAGCTTAGTAATAATCTGCTGAGCTTCTTCCTCAGTCTTGCCCTTCAATTTGTCATTGTCCTTTCCGATCCTGAATGTGTGCCGCTCCTCGCATATTTCGGTGGGGTCGAGATAGCCAATCCTCTCTTCTGCGTGTGAATAAGGATCGATACCAAATCTCTCCTCCTACTGGTCATGTTGTAGTCTGCAAGGCACATGTGCAAATGAATCTCAGAGACTAAAACATAATACATCAAAATAATAATCAAGTGAGTATATGAGCGACACTTACAATGCCCACACTGTTATGAGCTAAACGTCGAGTCTCTTGAGGTTCATCATCAAGTGCATGTCCTCGAACGTGACCACAACTTTACTTCACCCGTTCATAAAAGCTCTTGGTGGTATACATACGCTTAGAGCGTTGATGCCAACAGAAGCTGCTCTTATGTACCAGTCATGCATTCTTTTAATTAGAGATGGGATTTGGGTTACCTTTTCCCAAGTGAGCAGCGGCCTGCCCGGCACATATGTATCAGGGACATTTTCATAATCCTCTTTCGTTGGCTTCCTGATCTGTATGGTCTTCACAGAAGATTTCCCCGATTTCTCAGCCTCAGAACACTCAACGACACGACTTGTGCGGCTGCGTGCTATTCCTGACAAGCACAGCATGGTCCCAGCAGTTTTTTGCTTTGGCCGGTGTGGCGAGACTATTTTGGGAACAACATTCCTCTTCTTTGCTGGTGGGGGGTTTTTTCTTTGGTTTGTGGGGCTGACGGGGTCGATGTTTGCTCATGTTGTTTCTCTTGTGGGCCTGTTGGGGTCAATGTTTTCTCATGTTGTTTCTCTTTACTTGCTAGGGAAGGTGGATAGTTGATAGGAGATGCTGATGGCGGAGGTTCTGGAATTGGATGCACAGGCGAATTTGGTGAGCTAGGAAGAGGCCGGTTAGGTGATGACGACGGCGGTGGGTCATTATGAATGCTATGCTCGGTAGATGGTGGTGGCCCACTCAACCTGATGTCTCGCCTAGGCCAAAGGATGAAATTCTTGATGGCTTGTCCCAGTGTTTCAATGCCCTCGGGTGCAGGGATGTCCAACATGTCATCCTCATGTCCTTGCACTATGGTCACCACTTCGACCCTGCAGTACTCATCTGGAATGTTTGCACCATGAAACGTCCGTCCAGGGATTGCGAAGCCTGTGCCTACTTCCCTAGTTCGAACATTGGTAATGCCATAACTTATGACTAGTGAGCAAGACGTTGGCATGTCAATGGCATCAACTGGATAGCGAACCTTTGCCGTAGACATGACACTGCTTGGAGCATTTGGAGACTGTGCTATCAACTGCTGAGCGCCCAAGGGCTGTGTCACCGGCACCAGCTGCATCTGCGGGGACTGTTGGGTGTTCGTCCTTTGTTGAACAATAGACATGACACCCACAAATTGCTGTGCAAGCTCGGTATCAGGATTTGCTACTAATTTAGTCACCATGTCTTTGAAGGCTTGCTTTGCCTGCTCTTCAAAAAAATCTTTGAAGTCCTCCTTGTATCGATCACGCTTCTTGTACATTCCGGCCCACTCCTCGCCGAATCCTTCTTTCCATCCTAGCCTTGACGAGATGCCTCGTACACGACTAGGGTGCTCGGGGTTACCAAGACCAAGAGTAAGGATGTCCCGCTCCCTTTGTGGCCTGGCACTTCCTTCCTTCACATGAGCTGCTATAGCACCCAAAAATTTGCATTTCTTTTAACTTAGGGAAATTAAATTTATCTTGTATTTATTTCTCATTTAAATGTAGAGCAAATAATATTTTGGTAAAATAAAATTAACCCTATGGTTCACAGACATGTATGATGCACTCATGCTGGAGCATTTTCTTTTTGTACTATTTGTGGTTTATTTGAAAATTTCAAATATTCAAAATAGCTATTCAAATTCTATTTGGGAAATGATTTGAAAAATAGAAAAGGAGTTGAAAAAGGAAAACCCTTCCCCCAGCTGTTTCTGGCCCGAGGGCCCAAACCCCGACCCCCTTTCGGCCTGCCCCCTCCCTTGCTAACTTGGGCCGAGGCCCAGCTAGCTAGCCAGCCAGCCGGCCACAGCAAGCTAAGCGCCCCCCTCTTCCCCTCTCTGGATGACAGGCGGGCCCCGCCGGGCAGCCCCTCTTCTTCTCCTTCCTTTCTCCTCTGTTTCGTCCGAAGTAGAGCACGGACATGCCGCAGCGGCCGAGCGCACGTGCGCCTCCCCCTCTTCTCCCCCCTGCAGCCACTGCTAGCCGGACCACAGCCTTGTGCCGCTGCCGAGCGGGCCCCACCGCGCCCCCGTTTCCCCTGTTCCCGTTTCCCCTGTTCCCCTCTGCCGCCGAGAGTCCGACGCACGGAAGAAAGGAAACGGCCGAAGCCGAATTCACCGCCGCGCCGAGTTTGTTTCAAACCCCGACAAACTAGCGCCCCTATCCCTTGCTCTCGGACTATTTAAGCTCAGCCGTAGCCCCTGCCGCCGCCACAGAACCCTATCAGCAGCACCCGCCCTCGCCACGCGCAAACAGAGCCACCGCCGTGAGAAATTCGTCGAGCCGCTGCGACATCGCCGCCGTAAGCCTCCCTCCGAGCAGCTACGCGATCTACCGAGGCTGCAGAGCCCTTTTTCCCATCGAGTTGTGCACTAACACGGCCTTGGCGCCGATGCAGGGTCCCGCCGCCCGCTGCCGCACCTCGACGCCCACCTGTGAGCCGATTTCGGCCCTCCAAACCGCCCTAGGTGAGTTCGCGCTCGAGTTCTACCTCTCCCCGTGCCTTCCCCGCGTGAAATAGACCACTGCAGAGCTGTTTCGCCCACGCCGGTGAGCCACCGGCCATGGCGCCGCCGCGGTCGGCTTTGCTCCGGCCTGGCACGCCACAACTTCCCCCTCCCTTTTAATCTGGAACATCGAATTTAGATCGGACGGCTCCCAGAGCCCCGTACCGGTTCGGCCGTCGCTTTTGCGAAAAGGTCCCCGGTAGTTTTAAAGTATATACCCGTGACCCCCTTGGCATATTTCACCGTTTACGCTTTCCGAATTAGATGCTTGGTTTAATTCAAAAGCTGTTTTCGAGTAATTACAGATTTGCCCTGCCCGTACTTTGGCCATAATTTCCACGTTTTAGATCCGATTCGAGTGATTCAAATTACGTTGGATTCATAATTTCAAGATCTATCTAATAGTACAACTGTTGTTTATATTTTCAACTTTTAAAATTCGAGTTTATATTTAATTAATTATTATTCTAATGCAAATCTTGTTTAATTCATAACTTCGCCGTTTTAAGTCCGATTTGTGCAAACTATATATCGATGTTATCGTAGCGACGTGTAGATCAGTTTTATAAAATTTTATTTTGTTTTATCTCTGTTGGTGTACTGTTCTAATCAATAGGTTTGTTTGCTTTGCATGATTGCCCTGGATGTGTGTATGTTGATTTGGTGATCGAGTATAGACGGTGAGCCTTACGTGGGTGATCAAGATCAGTACTTCGATAACCCGGATCATCAGGAGTTTGCTGATCAAGGCAAGTATTAGTGTGGACCATCCTTGTTGTCCTATTCACCAAATAAATAGTTACATTTGCATGTGTCTTCCTTGTTAACCATAGTTATTCCTAGTTTTGTTACCCTGTTCCTTGCAACCTATGGGATTATGCATATGGTAATTGATGCTAGTGCGTTATTGATATCATGATCATGTAAACTTGATTAATTGAATATGCGATAAAGATTAAAAGATGCTTTTTAGTAACATGGAACTAGGGGATTGGAGCATAGTTTTGTGATGCTCTAAATCCTTCACCCTGGGTAATGATCTGTTAGCAAAAGCTGGGACTTACGGTGCAACTATGAGGGCTACATGGCTCTGGTTTTAGTCAAGTATAGGCATTTTTTCTAGCTTGTTAGCGTTTACCGAAAGGCGTGACGGGGCCGGACGACTCGGGTGTGGTCCAGCTTCTGTCCGAGTGTGTATAATCTGCGTGACCTTGTGCCACGACGAAGGAGGGCCCTACAGTTGCTTGCTGGGTCCCTAGCGACCCTAACTTGTTAGACGGAGTACTTTGAAAGACTTCATAGTGAAACCCCGCTCGCTCACCTTGGTAGTGTTATGGGGCTACCTACTCCGAGCAAATGGGAATCACGGCTCATAGTGAAAGTGCACAACCTCTGCAGATTGTAAAACTGGTATACTAGCCGCGCTCACGGTCACGAATGGCCTGGAAAACTCACGGAATAGTTATCTTTTCGGGTAATGTTTACTTGTTGCTAAGTTATTTATTGGTACTCATTAATTATGTTTACTATGATCATGAGAATGGGCTTATTCACTTGTTGCTATCCAACTGTATAAAAAATAATTAATTAAAAGCAACCTGCTGTTAAACCCGTGTCAACCTTTTGAGCCTCATAAACCCATGCTAGTCTTGTTGAGTACGACATGTACTTATGCTTGTCTATTTTTCATTACTTGGTTAAAAATCCCGGATGGGTAACAGATGGTTATAGTGATGAGGACTACCCAGAGGGTTACTAGACTTGTGCTTCCCCAGTCGCCGTCCCTGTGCTATGGAGCTACCGCGAGAGTTATCTTTAATTTCCGCTGTGTAATGACTTTAATATTATTCGCTATATAATAAACATTGGTTATGGTATAATTTATGCAATTTGTTGGCTTACGTGTGTGACTGATCTCTGGGCGCACATCTGTTTATGCATCCCATTTTATCCTTAAAATTGGGTGTGACAGTTGCCGCCTCATAAATATTCTTCGCGGCTTCTTCAACCATTGAATCAGAAAAAGATGCACTTGACTCAGATATTTCTCTTGGTTTGCGAGCACGAAGCCAGTTCGCGCTCCTTTCGCCAAATTCCTCAGACAACACTGGCAACCCTACTGCCTTCTTCGCAGCCTCTTCTTCCCTCTATTTGGGAACCTGCCGCTTGCAACCACCTGTGCTAAGGTGGTGGTGGTACTTGTTCTTCTTAACAAGTGCTGAGTTCATTTGGCTCTGTGCCAAGAATTCTGGATTAGTCTTCTGCTCTTTGAAAACAGCCCACTGACCTTCTGTAATGTTGTACTTGCTGGTGGGGTCCAACCCTGTCTTCACATATTTGCTGTTCAATTCAGACCTCCAGTTGCGAAATGTGATGGCCAACTGCCTCATTGCATAACTTTTTACGAGTTCCTCTGAACCCCGAGGCAGAACAAACTTCTTTGACAACTTTTGCCACAAGTTTGCCTTAACCAAATCTGACACATCTTTCCACTGAGATATTGTGATATCAAGATTATCTCTAACTAAGAAACCAATCGCGTTCCGAAACTTAGCTTGCACCTCCTGTGGAGTTAGGGGCTCTCCTTTTGCACTTACGTCTAGCACCCTATATATGTTACTATCCCACTTGTTTGATCCCCTGTCATCTCGTTTCCGATCACTCAGTTTCCTCTTCCTTGATTCTTCAGTGCTCGTATCGGTAGGTTCTGGCCCTTGGTCTTCGTGTTGCAATTTTTCTTCTCCTAGTTGTCGTATTTGAGACATGACCTCCTGTTCATAAAATTGGGCGCACACATGAAATCATGGATGAGTACATATATAGATAGAAGGGATTCGTTGAACTCCGTGTATGTTACCTCGTCTTCTCGTGGATCGTAAGTAGGGTTGCGCTCCATTTCACGACGAGCCTTTCTATCTACGCTGGGACATGGATCACTTGGACTTTGATATTGTTGCTCACTCGGCTCGTTATGTTGAGAGGACTCTGATGGTGAAGTCATTATCGCGGTAATCTAACATAAAATATAACTCTAATTAAACTAAATTTTATGAATGTGTTGAAACAAAGTTCATCGAGCTTGCATATATCACATCACATATATCACATCGCATATATACATCTCTCTTTATAATTTTTTATTTTAGCATTTTACATCTGAAATAAGAGATGGCATATATATCACATATATCACATATCACATATATCACAAAAATTGAAATACACATGATAATTGGAGGAATTGAAATACACATATCACATATATCACAAAAAATAAATACACATGATAATTAAAACTATTTAAACAATATGAAAAACCTAACTAATAATTAAACAATGTGAGAATGTCTTCGTATATGCAATATTGTTTCCCAATATGAAAAACCTAAAATAAACCTAACTAAAAAATTAAATCCTAATTAAACAATATGAAAAACCTAACTAATAAAAGTTAAACTCTTCTCTCATCCTTTCCCTCTCAGCTAGCAGCCGGCCCATCCCTTCTCCTTCACTGCGCAGCAGGCCCACTAGCCTTCCTCCTGTCCCAGGCCAAGCGGCCTAGTGCCTCTCTCCTTTGCCTGGCCCGTTAGCGCGCGCACGCGGCCCAACCGCACTCCTGTGCCCCCTGAACCCAGACAGCCGCCGCCGCCGCCAGGGCACAGCCCGCGCTCACCCGCCACCGCGCGCCCACCGCCACCGCGCGCGTACCACACTAGTTCCACCGGAGAAGGGAAAGGAAGCTTGGCGGCTTACCAGTGAAGTCTTTCGGCGGCACGACGATGGATGACGGCGATGGATGACGACGATGGCGGCGCAGCGGGAGCGTGGCCGTGGGGCGAGGTGGCCGGCACGGCTACGGCGAGGCGCGCGGTGGGGCGAGCGCACGGCTGCGGCACCAAGTGCGTCACAAATTTCGGCGAGGCGCGCGGTGGGGCGAGCGCACCGACTGCGGCGAGGGTACGGAAAAATCCGGTAGCCTGACGGCGTCGGCGAAGAAATGGCGGGCTCCTCCGGACTTAGCCAAATTTCGGACGGGGAGCGCGCGTTATATACTGGTAGGAGTTGTACTAGCGGTTGTCCTAAAGAACCGCCTGTGTAAATGATATACACTGGCGGTTCGCATTAAGAACCACTGGCGGTTCACATTAAGAACCGCCAGCGTAAATGGTTTATACTGTCGGTTCCATGAACCGCCAGTATAAACCATTTACGCTGGCGGTTCTTAATGTGAACCGCCAGTGCAAATATTTTTAAATTTAATTTTTCAATACAGAGTCTTTATGTTTTATTAAGGCTAGGGTTTTAGTTTACCTAGGGTTTAGGGTTTAGGGCTTAGCCAGGGTGGTATCCAGAAATGTTTAGCTAGGGTTTATGTTTTTGTTAGGGTTTAAGGTTTTTTAGGGTTTAGGGTATATCTAAGGGTTTAGGGTTTAGTCGTTAGCTAGGGTTTTAGGGTTTTGTTAGGGTTTAGCTAGGGTCTAGGGTTTACCTAGGGGTTTAGGGTTATTGGAGAAATGTAAACATGTTCAAATAGAGAAATTTAAACATTTTAAAATAAATAAATGTAAACATGTTAAATGTAGCATAGGATACATGTTGAAATAGAAAATGGATTACATGACAAATAACAAATAGAATCTAGCCAGCTATTGTTCTTCCTTGTCCATCGGGGCGTACCCATGGCAACGAACTTTATGGGATGCTTCGCTCAACGTGTCTTATCTTCACTGGATGGTCAACAAAGAGAGACATGTTGCTGAATTGGTTTAAGGTGAAAATCGTAACTTATACTGGCGGTTTCCTTAAGCCAACCGCCAGTGTTGAGTTACGATTTTCACTGGCGGTTGGCTTAAGAAAACCGCCAGTGTTAAGTGATTTGCACAGGCGGTTCTTAACTCTGGCCCTCCATTTTATTTGCACTAGCGGCCGGTGAAATGAAACCGCCAGTAAAAAAAATGACCGGCGCCACTGTAGAGCTCCTGTGTACTAGTGATTCCTGCAGAGGCTCATGAGCCTCTCCTGTCTCTTCAACATAAAAAAACTCAACGATGGCGCCCCGCAACAAATGTGTTTTGCCCGCCCGGACGGCGCTGTTCATTGTTCAATTCCTCACTATGCAAAGCAACTAGGTAAGCTGGCCTATGCATTTTTCAGTTTCACCTCTCACCATTTCTCCATGAGAGCATAAACAATGGAGCTTCACCCGTAAAGCTCTTTTGAAAAAGTGGTGTTTGAGAAAGGAAAAATATAAGATAGCCCATGAAGCTGTGGCGCCAACAGGGGCCTAAGTTAACATAATGCTAATTAACCATATACTGATACAATTGGTAACTAGGATTTGATAGCATGATGTATATGGACCCTGACGTGGACCGGAGGAGGACGGAGACACGACGCGCATGGGGCCTGGCCTGCTAGATGCTTGCAATCAGTACGCCGGAAGACTCAACTCAGGGGGTGTTTAGTTGCACAGGACACCATATATATAGAGCGAGGAATTTTGAAAAAAGTTTAGGAAAGTTTGCAAACTGAACGTCCCTTCAGCGACGGCGCCCCGCAAGCAAGTGTTCCCCAGGCCAGCAGCTGTTGCCCGCCCGTACGTCGCTGTTCCTTGTTCAATTCCTCCAATCAGAACCCCATCGCAGGAGTAGGTAGGGCTTTCCTAGTCGTTGGCAAGCCCATTAATTATTGTTGGTCCTGCCAGATATTCACATCCGTCGCCGCCGTCCGTCTTCATCCGATCCCTGTGCGCTAATTTTGGTAGCACTAGCACTACAAACTAGCACTAGCTTGCACTCGAGGCGAGGCGTGTGTGCTCGTGTGTGCTCCCTGCTGCTGGAGGCTGACGACGTACTCCACGAGGGAGCAGTGCCAGGTTGTGCTGGCCATTTCTGTTCTAGAACAAGCAAATTTTTGTGCCCGATGCTTTCTTTTTATTTCTTTAATTTCTAGTATTTTGAATAACTTGGACCCGGACTCTCGAGATATATGTACCTTGCTTGTTGGTCCAGTGAGCTCCTGCAGTTGCCATATTGGCCAGAAAACGACATGCCATATCATTTAACAGGGACTCATAGATATGATCAGGACAGAACTTCTTTATGTTTATTTGTTCATACATGTCAACGACGGGGGATCAGGGGAACCTCATCGGGAATTTTCATTCCACATATATGCCAGGCAAGCCGGAGGTGGAGTGGCAATAGCCTAGGTACTTACTCTTCATCGGTTTTGCATGAGGATAGGAAGGAAATTACATGATCACGATGTTACTCTTCATCCGGCATTTCCATACATACATAGATTGATGCAATCTCAACAAGTTGCAACAAGGCTGTTATGATCAGGGATCATACTTCAGAAAACAATGTCATGACGTTGTTTCAAGAATTCTGAGCAATATTGAAGGATGAGGACTTATGCCAATTCCGATGGAACTCCAATAAGGGGGTTTGGTCTCCCACAAGACACCGATAGCAATAATGTCAATGGCATTTCAGCCGGTTCTAGCCTAGAATTACTTGGCAAAGCGGCACCCGAATATATTATGGTCAGTTGTCTCCTCCACTTGCCCACAAACATCACAACAAACGTCCCGCAGCACGTGCTTCACCAGTAGAGAAACACTTTTGATCTACATCAAGTTTTTAACTTGGCTTCAGTCCCGGTATTTGTTTGTGTTCGGGACTAAAAACCTTTAGTCCCAGTTTGTATTACCAACCGGAACTAAAGGGTCAATATTAGTCCCGGTTGGTAATACCAACCGAGACTATTTAGTCCCGATTGCTGTTACCAACTGGAACTAAAAGATCTTTTATTCCTGATTGGTAACACGAACCAGAACTAAAGGGTCATCTATGGGTTATTTGAAAAGGAAAACATCTTGTCCATAGTCAGATCTTCTATGTAGATGGGGTGAAAAGTCACACACGAGGCTATGCATGAGGTCTGAGATTCGTATGTGTATATATATATATATTTTTGTGAAACGGAGGGTAACTACCCACGATGGTGTGGTAGCTAACCGCCCACATGGATGTTTGACATGTGTATCATTTGAGAGATACGACGGTGCGATGGCAGGCCTTTTTATTTCCATTTTCGGAGTGGAGGCGTCCTACGCAGTGCAAAGGGCACCTATAAGCTGGGCTGGTCATTCACTCAAGGGTACAGGCTGTCAGACTCATCTTTTTCCATAAGCCATACCATCTCCGTGCTTAGACCAACCGCACCGGGTCCGGGGAAACCATCCGGAACGCACTTCCCGGACGAGTTTCCCGGACGGAGGTGCTTGAAACGACCTCGATTTCCACGAAGGGAAATCCACAGGCTCGAATTGTAATTCAACAGATTGCTTGGGACAATCCATGAAATTACCTATATCTCAGTTGACATCAGGATCCATACAACGGTAATTAAGTCTTACATAAACATTTATTACATCGCCACACTGGCGGAATCAACATTCAGAGAAGCTTTAGAAGATGCGGAAACGTTTCATCCTTCACGGCCAACTTGAGTGTAGCACGTGACCCTATTCCTCGCTATCGTCTTCCTCGAAGTCGTACTCATTCTCGTCACCTGACAACAAATTTATCAGTACGATTTGTACTGGCCACGGAGCTCACCTATGCAGCATTTGCTTTGTGGAAAGTGGATGCAAGGCTATATAAGCAGACCTATAGGCTGAGGTTTCCTATGCAGCTGTAATCAATGTTTAATTAGTCAAGTTTTATCTCCAGTTAACACCATCATCCCTTTTCCCATCACCACATCTCACTTACCCACACCTCGCTCTCATTCGACAGGCCCAACTCCCTCTCGGGCCTATCTCAGCGGCACACTACCACAGCGGGTACACTGCCGGAAAAATGTCATCCAGGGGGAGAAGAGAACACTCACTACACTAGTAGAAGCTTCACAGGAAAGGTCCATAGCCAACGAGTTGGCATATGTATCGATCGATCAACCGTACACTCTGCAGAGGTTTCACTACCCACAAGATTAGCCATCATAGGTGTTGCGCAAACACCTAGGCAGAATTCCGGGTGCTTGCTTGCCTAGGTCGATGCCACCCTACCACTCAGCCCTGGGATATTCCGGATCCTACACCGTTATGCTGAGACTGGGAGACACAGTACCGGGCCCATCCAGTGGTACTGTGCATCTAGAACGGAACGGGAACCCATCGACCGTCTCCGCCCACCCTTATCACCTCTCAACCTAGCAGTAGTGGCACCGTCCTACCAAGTAGTCCAGCCGTCTCCCGCTCATCAGAAGCGAGTGAGTAGAAAAGGATTCCCATGAACCTGAAACTAGTCCATCCTAGGTTTGACCAAGCAGGCATCTTCACTTAGGGGATACTCTCCCCGTGCCATCACAGCACCTCCGTCCATGGGCTTCAAACCACCAAGGCTATCCCACACGGAACCTCCTCAACAACTTTACCCGCCACAGGTATCTCGCTTGGGGATGCCCAGGTTGCACCCCCGGCACGACTTGCCCCATGGGCTTGTCTCACATCCCAATTGGTCGACATCAACCCTTATCACGCACCCAAGACGCACGCAGCACTCTCTCCCAGTGGTTATAATCAGATATTCACCGTCCCAATTCCACCACATACCATATAGCAAGTAGTAAGTAGTGGAAGAGTAATAGTAAATTAAGCAGCAGCTAACCTAGCAGCGGATAGCAGAGTTTAGTTTTATCAAGGCAGGGAATTCAAATATACTACCATGCAACCAATCCATACATAATCATAAAGCAATAGCAACAATGTCATTTGCAATGCGTAAATAGGATCTAAGGATTTGGTGGGACGTGGCACCTTCGTAGTCGTCTCCTAGCTCCTGAAAGTACTCGTGGTCGTCTTCCTTAGTCAGATCCTCCTCCGGCTCTGAAATCGAACACGAAATAGTCGCGTCAGCGACTCCTATAGAGTATTTCAGAAAAATCCAATAAAATAAAGAGCCAAATGCACACAAACATAGTCTTAGATTGTAGATCTCATTTTTCTGAGAATTTTGATATATGGTGCGTAATTTTTGGACATCGTATGAATAAGTTATGAATTTCCGAAGATTATCCTATTTTCTGAAAATGGAAAATGGTCTATTAATCAGGGGCAGCTCGGGATTGGTCCACGTGGCGCGCGGGTCCAGTAGTGCGGCAAGTGGCGCCTCAACAGAACACAGACCCGATGGTCGCCCACCAGGTGTTCGATGCTGGTTCCCAGAGAGTCGTCGGCGTCGGCGCGGCTCGGTGGTTGGTCGGGCGAGCTCGACGTTGGTCGGGGTTGCGTCGGTCGTAGCTCGGCGGTGGTCGGGCGAGCTCGACGGTGGTCGGGGGTGGTTCTCAGAGGTCGGGGGGCGTCGGCGTAGCTCGGCGGAGCTCGGCGTAGCTCGGCGGTTGTCGGGGGTAGCTCGGCGGAGCTCGGCGGTGGTCGGGCGTAGCTCGGCGGAGCTCGGCGGAGCTCGGCACAGCTCGGCGGAGCTCGGCGTAGCTCGGCGGAGCTCGGCGGAGTTCGGCGTACCTCGGCGGGGCTCGGGCGAATCGGAAATTCGGGGCGCCGAGGGTGCCGCTTGCCCGAGCTCTCCCGGGGAGGCTCGGGCGAATCAGAGATTTGGTACGCCGAGGGTTCCAGGGCGTCTGTTCAAGGCGGCGGTGTCTCTCCGGTGCGGCGGACGATGACAGGGCGGCGATGACCATATTTTGGCAAGACAGGGCTCGGCTTTCCCCAATTGGCGTGCTCAGGCAGTCGTCCGACCAGATGGTGGCGGGTTAGAGTCGTGGTATGGCCTCCTTCTCTCCCTCGGCATACGGCGGTTCTCCGACAAGGTGGAGGCGCACGTAGCCAAGGCGACAGACATGATTCGGGGCTCGGCTATCTACGCGGCGGTGCTGAGGCAGACTTGGCGAACCTCGTCGGCCTCTCTCCGCAGCGCGAGGCGATCGGGGATACTCGAAACGGATTTAGGCGAGGCGGATCGTGTCGGCGGCGATCATGTTTTCCCCGAGAACGCACCTCTCGGTGTTCCGGGCTATGGAGGTTCGATCTTCCGCAACTAAGCTTGTCCGAGGTGTCGGTTTTTGTTCCTGGTCGCGGTATTGAGATGCTCCAGTCATCGGCGGCGATGTTGCCGCGACTGTGAGGTTCCGGCGGGGCTAAGGAGGTCTTCTAGGAGATGTATACGCCTCCAGGGTCTATGGCGATGGTATACCAACTACCAATTTTGGCTACCGAGATTCCCAAGGTGCTCGGTTGTGGCGGCGGCGTGTCGCTGACGACGGCGGAAGGCGGCAACGCGGCTACGACCATGTCTTGGTTCAATCGAATGCGGCCTTGTCAAATTGGTGAGGCCAGAGAGGCATACAACACTCTAGTGGCGAGCTTTAGCCATGGCATGGCCTTCATTTAGCGACGGCTCGCGGCGGCGCTCCCGCGAGGTCGTGGCGCACTCGAGCAGGGCGGACGAGGCTTCCTCTAGCACTTAGATCCGCGTAGCTAGCTCAAGGGGTCGTGGCGGTGCTCCACGACGCTCTAACCTATACGGGTGCTAGTCAGATTGCTCGGAACGGGTGATTCGGCGTCGGAACGCGTCGGTGGTGAGCGCACTTCGCCGAGAACGCGTCGTGCTGCGTTCTCGGTCTAGCAAGCTTGTAGTCCGGGGGTTTCGGCCGGTCGCATGAGTGCATGGTGCAGGTGATCTTCCTGAGCCGGTAAAGGCTCGTGCCTGCGCGTCCCGTGGGCGGAACACCATGGCAAAAGCAGGGCGAGGTTCGGACATGGCGTGCGGTGGCTCACCGTGGTGTCGGTGAAGCTAGGATGGCGATGCAGTGGCGAGTCGGAGCTGTGTAGAGCGTACGCAGTGCCGTGCCGAACCGCGACGGGGCTCCGGCTTCTCCTCCGTGTCCGGCTCGGCGCGCTCCGCGGCGGCAATGCTCCGGCAGCTCCTCCTCCTCTGCTCCGCCTTTCTCCTACGCTCTCTCTCTCTTTGTGTGGTGCAGTGTGCCGGTCTGTGCCGTGGTGGCGGCGAGGGGAAATGAGGGTAGGGCTTCGGGGTGAGCTCCTTTTTATAGGCGAGCTTGGCCAGCTCCAATGGTGAACGGTTCTGATCGCGCTCGACCGATCGAAGGGCCGTGGCTCGAGTGGATCTAGGGCTCCGGATGGGCGCGGGTTCGCTTGGCGGCCAAGAAAGAAGGGGACAAACCTGACAGAGCGTGGCGCTGTCGGCTGTGGGACCGGGGTCACGCGAATTATGTGCACTCGTCCCCGTCGTCTCGGCGAGGGAGAAGAACAGTGGGGGTGAGAGCGGCTGACAGGCGGGGCTGGGTGGTCAGCGGCTGCGGGGGAGCGGGTGAAACGGTCGCGCGCGTGCGGTCGGCATCGCGCGTGCGCGCGGTGTTGGGCCGGCCCAGTGCGGGGAGGCGGGGTGGAGCGCGCGCGCGGGTGAGGTGAGGAGAAGAAGGCCGGGCTGGTTTGGGCTGGCCTAACTCTCTCTCCTTTTTCTATTTTCATTTTAGTGTATATATACATATGTTGCCCATTTTAAATATTGAGTAAATACAAACATAAATTGCAATAAATCCCAAATGTGATGCATAGGCTATTATTCTATGTGAATGGAATTAAAATGCAAGCTATACTCCTTTATTTACCAAATTCATAATGAAACCTATATGCTTGCACAAGAAAAATGGGTTTTCACCATAAATAAATGAAAAATTTTAATTAGTTGGGATTTTTAGGTTGTGTGGATTTTTAGGGTTGTTACAGTCCTCCCCCCTCATTAGGATCTCGACCTCGAGATTCAGAGATAACGTACCCATCGAAGAGGTAAGGAAACATAATCCGCAAGTCCGATTCTTTCTCCCACGTAGCTTCTCTTTCAGTGTGATTGCTCCACTGTACCTTGCACATCGGAATAGTCTTGTTCCGCGTCTCCTTGGTATCCCGTGCCAAGATCTTGATCGGATGTTCCTTGTATTCAAGTGTGTCTTGCAGGTCTAGTGCATCTGTAGGAACTTGCTCCTCGGGAAGCTTCAGACACTTTCTTAATTGCGAGACATGGAACACGGGGTGTACTCCAGATAATTCCTCCGGTAGTTCCAACTTGTAAGCAAGCTTTCCAACCCTTTTACAGATCTTGTATGGCCCAACATATCTTGGTGCCAATTTCCCTTTTACGTGGAATCTGACGGTGCCACGAAGTGGAGATACCTTGAGGTAGACATAATCCCCAACCTTGAACTCATGCTCTCTACGTCTTCTATCTGCATAGCTCTTTTGCCTACTTTGTGCAATCCTCAAATTCTCTCTTACTTGGGCAACACCTTCTTCTGCTTCCACAATCTTAGCAGGACCGAAGAATGTCCTTTCACCTGGTTCTGACCACATTAGTGGGGTTCTGCACGGTCTTCCATACAACGCTTCAAATGGAGACATCTTAATGCTCGTCTGGTAACCGTTGTTGTATGAGAACTCGGCGTGGGGTAGACAGCTCTCCCATCCTTCCTTGTACCTCAATACGCAAGCACGTAACATGTCCTCGAGAATCTGGTTCACTCTTTCTGTTTGCCCATCCGTTTGCGGGTGGTATGCGGTGCTATAGTCGAGCTTGGTCCCGATGGACTTGTGCAAGGATTTCCAGAACTGTGATACGAACTGTGAGCCTCGGTCAGATATAATACTCAGAGGCACCCCATGTAACTTCAAAATGTTTGATACGTACAGATCTGCCAGCTTTTCAGCTCTATACTTCCTTTTGACCGGTATAAAATGTGCAACTTTGGTTAGACGGTCCACTATTACCCATATAGAATCATATCCATGCTCGGATCGGGGCAGTCCTATTATGAAGTCCATGGATATGCACTCCCACTTCCATTCTGGTATCTCAACTGGTTGTAGCAACCCTGCTGGTCTCTGATGTTCGGCCTTGATTCTATTGCATGTATCACATCGGGCTACATGCCCTGCAATGTCTGTCTTCATATTCTCCCACCAGAAGTGCTTCCTTAGATCATGGTACATCTTGGCTGACCCTGGGTGAATGCAATCTTTGGAGTCATGCCCTTCCGACAGGATCTCTTCTCGTATCGCTGAATCCGTCGGTACGCAGATTCTATCTTTGTACCATACAGTTCCCTGCTCATCTTCTCGGTATTCGGGGCCTCTCCTCAGTTTCATCAAACCACGGATATAGTCTATCTCAGGACAGTTCCTTTGTGCTTCACGGATCCGTGAGGTGAGATTGTACTCGACGCGAAGCTCATTTAGCATGCCATAGGAGACTACCTCGAGCTGGAATGCGTCGAACTCTCTCCTGAGCTCAGGCGGCATAGAGTTGGTGATGAGGGTATGGCAGTAGCTTTTGCGGCTAAGTGCATCAGCGACAACATTAGCCTTTCCTGGGTGATAATGGATCTCAAGATCATAGTCCTTGATGAGTTCTAGCCATCTGCGCTGCCTCATATTCAGATCTTCTTGTGTGAAGAAGTACTTCAGGCTCTTGTGGTCAGTGTAGATGTCACACTTGTTGCTTATTAGATAGTGTCTCCAAATCTTGAGTGCATGTACCACGGCTGCAAGTTCTAGGTCATGAGTCGGGTATCGCTGCTCATGTTCCTTCAACTGTCTTGAGGCATAAGCTATCACCCTTCCTTCTTGCATTAGTACACAGCCCAAACCTTGCTGAGAGGCATCACAATATACAACAAAATCTTTGTGAATATCGGGCAGGGCTAGTACAGGTGTAGTAGTGAGCTTCTCCTTCAAGGTCTGAAAACTCTTCTCACATTCAGGAGTCCATATAAACTTGTTCTCTTTCTTCAGCAAGTTGGTCATGGGTCTTGCAATCTTGGAGAAGTTCTCAATAAATCTGCGATAGTATCCTGCAAGTCCCAAAAAGCTTCTGATTTCTGACACATTACGGGGTTGTTCCCACTCTTTCACAGCTTCAATCTTGGCTGGGTCTACTGCGACTCCTTCTCCTGACAGTACGTGACCAAGGAAAGCAACTTCCTCAAGCCAGAATTCGCACTTGGAGAATTTGGCGTATAGCTGGTTGCGAGACAACCTCTCCAATACGGTCCTCAGATGATGTTCATGTTCCTCTTTTGTGGCTGAATAAACCAATATATCATCAATGAATACCACCACAAACTTGTCTAGCTCATTCATGAAGATCTTGTTCATCATGTTCATGAAGTATGCTGGAGCATTAGTGAGTCCAAATGAGACTACTGTGCACTCATACTGTCCATATCTAGTGACAAATGCAGTCTTCGGGATATCCTCTTCCCTGATCTTCATCTGATGGTACCCTGATCGGAGATCGATCTTCGAGAAGTACTTGGCCTTACTCAATTGATCTAACAGATCATCGATGCGGGGCAATGGGTACTTATTCTTGACTGTAACCGCATTCAGATTCCGGTAGTCAATGCACATCCTCATCGTGCCATCCTTCTTCTTGACAAACAAAACGGGAGATCCCCAGGGCGAGGCACTAGGCCTAATGAAGCCATTCTCCAGTAATTCTCCCAGCTGCTTCTTGAGTTCCTTCAACTCATCAGCCGACATTCTGTAGGGTCTTTTGGCAATCGGTGCAGTTCCTGGCATCAGCCCTATAACAAACTCCACATCTCTATCTGGTGGCATTCCTGGCAACTCCTCTGGAAATACATCATTGAATTTACAGACTACTGGCACATCTGTGAATGTCAGCTCCATTTTATCTGCCTTAGTCTCCAGAGCACATAGGAGGGCTTGGACTCTCTCGGTTTGGGGTATACATCGGACGGCTGTTCCCCAAGGGTGGGTTACCTGAACATATCTAGGTGAACAAGATATCACTCCCCGGTGTTTGGTTAGCCAGTCCATGCCTAAGATGACATCTAAGCTATTGGAGGGTAGTAGGGTTAGGTCAGCTCGGAAGTCAAGTCCCTCGATTGTGATTATCACTCCCCTACATATGTGAACGCTTCTGAAGGTTCCTAAGGGCGAGCTAGTTAGGATGGGGTTTGCTCTCGGGGTTACAGGTATGTTATGCTTACGTGCATATGCAGATGAAATATATGAACATGTAGCTCCCGAATCGAACAGAACTGTAGCCATGTTACCCTGAACTAGGAACGTATCGTACACAGCATCAGGTGCAGCTTCAGCTTCCTCAGCGGTCATATGGTTCAGTCTTCCACGGGTAGCGGATCCCCGGTTCGGTGTGCCCTGTGCAGCTGCTGGTGCACGGTTGAGGTCGGGGCACACAGCCACACGGTGTCCAGGCTTTCCGCATCCGAAGCAAGTGAAGGGCGCACTGCCTGCTGTAGCTGCCGCAGGAGCCTTCCAATTGCTTGTCCTTGGCGTGTTGGTAGTGGGGGCGGGTGTGTTCTGTACAGCTCGAGTCGGCGTAGGGTAGGTCTGAGCGGGGCGGTGATAGTTGCTGCTGTTGGTACCACCACGGCTCGTTCCCGAAGAAGGTCCCTGGCGAGTTCGGAAAGGCGGGGGTGCACCTGCTCGCTGTCTCTGGGGTGGAGCAGTGCGAGCGGGTCCCTCAGAGCGGCGCTTCTTTCCCTTGTTCTGGGCCTCAAACTCCAGACGTGCTTCTATGCGATCCTTCTCGATCTCAATACAGCGGTCAATCAGCTCACGCAGAGTGTAGCTCTTGTTCCCTGACAAAGCCAACCTGATCTTGGTCTGAAGTCCCTTCCTGTAGTAGTACATCTTTTCCTTCTCGGAACTCACGCAAGACGCAGGTGCGTAGCGGAGCAAGCAGTTGAAGCGGGTGGTGTACTCGTGGATCCGGTCAGCTCCCTGGGAGATGTTGCGAAACTCGTTCTCCTTGGCCTCCATGACTCCCTCAAGAATGTGGTGGTCACGGAAAGCCTCGGTGAACTCATCCCAGTCAATGCGGGCTGGGTCCTCGTGAGCGCTGGTGTAGTTGTCCCACCATGCTCGTGCAGCACCGGTCAGCTGGTGGCTAGCAATCCCAACACACTCCTCATCGGAGCAAGTGGTCAGGTCCAGCTTCTTCTCCATCTCCTTAAGCCAATCGTCGGCAGCGAGAGGATCGCTGTCGGTCCCGTCGAAGGTAGGTGGCCTCAGCTTCAGGAAACACTCCAGTTTCCTTTGGAAGTCATTCTGGGGTGGCCCGTGGTGCCTGTTCATCCCAGTAGCTATGGCATTCAGCAGCTGGGTCTGCTGAGCCATCACTTCCGCCAACGTCGGTGGCGGCGGCGGTGGCGGTGGCGGAGGCACGTTCTCGCCTTGTGGTGGCGGATCGTTCACCGGCGGTGTATCCTCTGCCCGGCGCAGCTCTTCTTCCAGGTTAACTCCAGCACGTCTGCCAGCTGGGCGTCCACGGTTGCGACCACGCCCACGTCCTGGCGCAGGCGCGGGAGAGGGCTGGCGGTTCTCCAAACGCGCAGAACGTCTCATCGACATATGAAATTATTAGGTACGTGCTCAGTGCAGTAATAATCTTGTAGTGGTTTAAGTAAGAGTTAGATGTTTTCAACGATTTAAATGAATTAAAACATTTTTCATGCTATCCTACACTCAACCAAAGAAGCATAGAGAACCATAAGAAGCATAAGATCCAAATGTCACTCATCACATGGTTATTATTACATAAAGGATGTTCCTAGCTGCTAAGAAGATCGTGCTATGCGCAGATAGCCAATGACAGGACAATTCATGGTATTACTAGTCTAAGGGCCACGCAGGGTCCCATAAGCTACTGGTGCATAAGGTCGAGTATGGCGTCAGGTATGCGGCTGCCCTCTGCCTCGATCTCGTCGTCGGTCATGGTCAGGCGCTTGACATAGTCGAGAGCTACAGCTAGCTCTGGGGTGGCCTCAATCTCCTGTATCCTTAGAGACGGACACGCTCCCAGGTTGAGCGTAGTAGGTGGTATGCGGAAGTCTCCCTCCTGGGGCTTCACCATCTCCAGTGGGGGAAGCGAACTCTGTACCTTCCGGACCTCAATCGCTCTCTTGGCATCGGACTGCTTCCAAGCTGTCTCTATCCTCCATAGCTTGTCCTTTAGGAACTCCACCATCTTCACGCGGTCGATCAGAATCCCTTGGTTGCGGGTGGACATCTCCTCGGCTTTCTCCAACTGCTTCTCCAACTCCCTGATCCTGGAGCGCAACGTGCTCAGCTCGACTCCTCTGTATCTGCTCCTCTGCTCCCTCTCAGCAAGCGCTCTCTCCTTGTCGTCTAGCCTCCTCTGTAATCCCAATACTCTGCTGTTCAGGTAGTCATTGCGTAACCCAAAATCTCCGATCTTGTCTCGCAAGTCGGCGATCTCGGCTCGGTGTAACTCATCACGGCGCTGCATCTCCAACTGCAAGTCAGTGACTGCTCTGCTCAAACTCTCCAGGGTCTGAGTCCCTTTCTGCAAACTGTCCTCGACCTCTGCCATGCGTGCTCGGTCACGCTGCCTCCTTTGCTCCAATGAGCTGATGAACTCGTCCTGCTCCTGGAGGTGGTGTGCCACTATGCGTAGGCAGGGGTCAGTCTCGGCCTGAACGATCTGGCTAGTGTACAGAATCCTCTGGATGGGGTCAGGGTGCAGCTCCAAGGCCTGAGGTAGCAGACGGAAGTGGGTCCCCTTAAGGTACTCGTATGCTGTGTACACAACTGCGCGTAGTACCTTGCGGGAGACGGACTGTACTCCGTCCTCCACAGTCTCTCCAGCAGTGTAGTCAGTAAAGACCGGCATTCCTGGAAGGGTCAGGCTGACGGGTGTCTCAACTCTAGTAGTGACAGGTCCTTCAAACCTCTCAGCCTCGACAATCTTCCTTCGGCTGAAGTACTGGATCTGGTCTGACGGTGCTCCCAGCTCCTCCAATACCTGGCGTAGCACCATGGTAAATCCGCCGTGGTTCCTCCCATTGATCGGGATCTCAATAGTGCCATCATGCAGTGGACGAAGTGGTGGTCCAAGGCTGGTCATCTGCGAATTTTTCAAGAAATGGATTAGCAGGTCCTTGTATTAGATAAGCCATTGCATAAAAAGTGAATGCAAGGTCGGTAATATAACCGAAAGAGAGTCTGGCTTCTTATTCTAACGTCCATTTTCTATGGGTCTCGTCCTACAGTCAAGTATGGCTCTGATACCAACTGAAACGACCTCGATTTCCACGAAGGGAAATCCACAGGCTCGAATTGTAATTCAACAGATTGCTTGGGACAATCCATGAAATTACCCATATCTCAGTTGACGCCAGGATCCATACAACGGTAATTAAGTCTTACATAAACATTTATTACATCGCCACACTGGCGGAATCAACATTCAGAGAAGCTTTAGAAGATGCGGAAACGTTTCATCCTTCACGGCCAACTTGAGTGTAGCACGTGACCCTATTCCTCGCTATCGTCTTCCTCGAAGTCGTACTCATTCTCGTCACCTGACAGCAAGTTTATCAGTACGATTTGTACTGGCCACGGAGCCCACCTATGTAGCATTTGCTTTGTGGAAAGTGGATGCAAGGCTATACAAGCAGACCTATAGGCTGAGGTTTCATATGCAGCTGTAATCAATATTTAATTAGTCAAGTTTTATCTCCAGTTAACACCATCATCCCTTTTCCCATCACCACATCTCACTTACCCACACCTCGCTCTCATTCGACAGGCCCAACTCCCTCTCGGGCCTATCTCAGCGGCACACTACCACAGCGGGTACACTGCCGGAAAAATATCATCCAGGGGGAGAAGAGAACACTCACTACACTAGTAGAAGCTTCACAGGAAAGGTCCATAGCCAACGAGTTGGCATATGTATCGATCGATCAACCGTACACTCTGCAGAGGTTTCACTACCCACAAGATTAGCCATCATAGGTGTTGCGCAAACACCTAGGCAGAATTTCGGGTGCTTGCTTGCCTAGGTCGATGCCACCCTACCACTCAGCCCTGGGATATTCCGGATCCTACACCATTATGCTGAGACTGGGAGACACAGTACCGGGCCCATCCAGTGGTACTGTGCATCTAGAACGGAACGGGAACCCATCGACCGTCTCCACCCACCCTTATCACCTCTCAACCTAGCAGTAGTGGCACCGTCCTACCAAGTAGTCCAGCCGTCTCCCGCTCATCAGAAGCGAGTGAGTAGAAAAGGATTCCCATGAACCTGAAACTAGTCCATCCTAGGTTTGACCAAGCAGGCATCTTCACTTAGGGGATACTCTCCCCGTGCCATCACAGCACCTCCGTCTACGGGCTTCAAACCACCAAGGCTATCCCACCCGGAACCTGCTCAACAACTTTACCCGCCACAGGTATCTCGCTTGGGGATGCCCAGGTTGCACCCCCGGCACGACTTGCCCCATGGGCTTGTCTCACATCCCACTTGGTCGACATCAACCCTTACCACGCACCCAAGACGCACGCAGCACTCTCTCTCAGTGGTTATAATCAGATATTCACCGTCCCAATTCCACCACATACCATATAGCAAGTAGTAAGTAGTGGAAGAGTAACAGTAAATTAAGCAGCAGCTAACCTAGCAGCGGATAGCAGGGTATAGTTTTATCAAGGCAGGGAATTCAAATATACTACCATGCAACCAATCCATACATAATCATAAAGCAATAGCAACAATGTCATTTGCAATGCGTAAATAGGATCTAAAGATTTGGTGGGACGTGGCACCTTCGTAGTCGTCTCCTAGCTCCTGAAAGTACTCGTGGTCGTCTTCCTTAGTCAGATCCTCCTCCGGCTCTGAAATCGAACACGAAATAGTCGCGTCAGCGACTCCTATAGAGTATTTCAGAAAAATCCAATAAAATAAAGAGCTAAATGCACACAAACATAGTCTTAGATTGTAGATCTCATTTTTCTGAGAATTTTGATATATGGTGCGTAATTTTTGGACATCGTATGAATAAGTTATGAATTTCCGAAGATTATCCTATTTTCTGAAAATGGAAAATGGTCTATTAATCAGGGGCAGCTCGGGATTGGTCCACGTGGCGTGCGGGTCTAGTAGTGCGGCAAGTGGCGCCTCAACAGAACACAGACCCGATGGTCGCCCACCAGGTGTTCGATGCTGGTTCCCAGAGAGTCGCCGGCGTCGGCGCGGCTCGGTGGTTGGTCGGGCGAGCTCGACGTTGGTCGGGGTTGCGTCGGTCGTAGCTCGGCGGTGGTCGGGCGAGCTCGACGGTGGTCGGGGGTGGTTCTCAGAGGTCGGGGGGCGTCGGCGTAGCTCGGCGGAGCTCGGGGTAGCTCGGCGGTGGTCGGGGGTAGCTCGGCGGAGCTCGGCGGTGGTCGGGGGTAGCTCGGCGTAGCTCGGCGGAGCTCGGCATAGCTCGGCGGAGCTCGGCGTAGCTCGGCGGAGTTCGGCGTACCTCGGCGGGGCTCGGGCGAATCGGAAATTCGGGGCGCCGAGGGTGCCGCTCTCCCGGGGAGGCTCGGGCGAATCGGAGATTTGGTGCGCCGAGGGTTCCAGGGCGTCTGTTCAAGGCGGTGGTGTCTCTCCGGTGCGGCGGACGATGACAGGGCGGCGATGACCATATTTCGGCAAGACAGGGCTCGGTTTTCCCCAATTGGCGTGCTCAGGCAGTCGTCCGACCAGATGGTGGCGGGTTAGAGTCGTGGTATGGCCTCCTTCTCTCCCTCGGCATACGGCGGTTCTCCGACGAGGTGGAGGCGCACGTAGCCAAGGCGACAGACATGATTCGGGGCTCGGCTATCTACGCGGCGGTGCTGAGGCAGACTTGGCGAACCTCGTCGGCCTCTCTCCGCAGCGCGAGGCGATCGGGGGTACTCGAAACGGATTTAGGCGAGGTGGATCGTGTCGGCGGCGATCACGTTTTCCCCGAGAACGCACCTCTTGGTGTTCCGGGCTATGGAGGTTCGATCTTCCGCAACTAAGCTTGTCCGAGGTGGTCGGTTTTTGTTCCTGGTCGCGGTATTGAGATGCTCCAGTCATCGGCGGCGATGTGGCCGCGACTGTGAGGTTCCGGCGGGGCTAAGAAGGTCTTCTAGGAGATGTATACGCCTCCAGGGTCTATGGCGATGGTATACCAACTACCAATTTTGGCTACCGAGATTCCCAAGGTGCTCGGTTGTGGCGGCGGCGTGTCGCCGACGACGGCGGAAGGCGGCAACGCGGCTACGACCATGTCTTGGTTCAATCGAATGCGGTCTTGTCAAATTGGTGAGGCCAGAGAGGCATACAACACTCTAGTGGCGAGCTTTAGCCACGGCATGGCCTTCATTTGGCGACGGCTCGCGGCGGCGCTCCCGCGAGGTCACGGCGCACTCGAGCAGGGCGGACGAGGCTTCCTCTAGCGCTTAGATCCGCGTAGCTAGCTCAAGGGGTCGTGGCGGTGCTCCACGACGCTCTAACCTATACGGGTGCTAGTCGGATTGCTCGGAACGGGTGATTCGGCGTCGGAACGCGTCGGTGGTGAGCGCGCTCCGCCGAGAACGCGTCGTGCTGCGTTCTCGGTCTAGCAAGCTTGTAGTCCGGGGGTTTCGGCCGGTCGCATGAGTGCATGATGCAGGTGATCTTCCTGAGCCGGTAAAGGCTCGTGCCTGCGCGTCCCGTGGGCGGAACACCATGGCAAAAGCAGGGCGAGGTTCGGACATGGCGTGCGGTGGCTCACCGTGGTGTCGGTGAAGCTAGGATGGCGATGCAGTGGCGAGTCGGAGTCGTGCAGAGCGTACGCAGTGCCGTGCCGAACCGCGACGGGGCTCCGGCTTCTCCTCCGTGTCCGGCTCGGCGCGCTCCGCGGCGGCAACACTCCGGCAGCTCCTCCTCCTCTACTCCGCCTTTCTCCTACGCTCTCTCTCTCTCTCTCTCGGTGTGGTGCAGTGTGCCGGTCTGTGACGTGGTGACGGCGAGGGGAAATGAGGGTAGGGCTTCGGGGTGAGCTCCTTTTTATAGGCGAGCTTGGCCAGCTCCAATGGCGAACGGTCCTGATCGCGCTCGACCGATCGAAGGGCCGTGGCTCGAGTGGATCTAGGGCTCCAGATGGGCGCGGGTTCGCTTGGCGGCCAAGAAAGAAGGGGACAGGAGGGGGACAAACCTGACAGAGCGTGGCGCTGTCGGCTGTGGGACCGGGGTCACGCGAATTGCGTGCACTCGTCCCCGTCGTCTCTGCGAGGAAGAAGAACAGTGGGGGCGAGAGCGGCTGACAGGCGGGGCTGGGTGGTCAGCGGCTGCGGGGGAGCGGGTGAAACGGTCGCGCGCGTGCGGTCGGCATCGCGCGTGCGCGCGGTGTTGGGCCGGCCCAGTGCAGGGAGGCGGGGTGGAGCGCGCGCGGGGGTGAGGTGAGGAGAAGAAGGCCAGGCTGGTTTGGGCTGGACTAACTCTCTCTCCTTTTTCTATTTTCATTTTAGTGTATATATACATATGTTGCCCATTTTAAATATTGAGTAAATACAAACATAAATTACAATAAATCCCAAATGTGATGCATAGGCTATTATTCTATGTGAATGGAATTAAAATGCAAGCTATACTCCTTTATTTACCAAATTCATAATGAAACCTATATGCTTGCACAAGAAAAATGGGTTTTCACCATAAATAAATGAAAAATTTTAATTAGTTGGGATTTTTAGGTTGTGTGGATTTTTAGGGTTGTTACAGTGCTGCAGCGGCTTCCTCTATCTGGCTAGGTCACCCACCTCATCCGGGAAGTATCCCGGCGTGCAGGACCTCCGCTACAGGCGTGGGGCCCACCCACCGATGCTGCCACGCGCACAGAGGGAGGAGAGAGAAAGGAGGGGAAGGAGAGGGGGAGGGACGACGGGGCCGCGCCGGGCCTCGCGGGGGCCGCTCGCTCGCCGGAGCTCGCCGCCGCCACGCGCGGCTCGCCCGCGCCGGGGACGGAGGCGGCGCGCCCGCGGCGGCGCTTGCCCGAGCCGTGGCCGGAGGTGGCGCTCGCCTGCACCGGGGACGGAGGCGGCACGCCCGCGGCGGCGCTCGCCCGCGCCGCGGCCGGAGGCGGCGCGCCCGTGGCTGCGCTCGCCCACGGCGGGTTCGGAGAGAGAGAGATAGAGAGAGAGAGGAGGAGGAGTGACCGAGGGAGGGCGGCGGTTGTGGGGGAAAAAGAAAAAAAGACACGCGGGTCCCACTTGTGGTATCGAGTAAGATATAGAGGATGGATGGATGCGGAAAAAAGTTGTATAGAGGAGAGAATATGGATGATCAGGACGGAATATTCTTTTTAAAGGATAAATTTAGAGGGCGATAAGTGCAGTTGGTCTTAGCCTCGCTGCACCATCATATTATTTTATTTATTGCAGGGTGTGGAGTTCTCACCGATTCCTCCCGCGCTACCATATATTTGATGCGTCTTTTTTTTTCTTAAAAAAAAAAGCGTCTTTGTATGCAAGACATGGAGGGTCGACATGCATCTAAATTTGATACATGCCATAAGCTTGTTGTTGGGTCGAGACTCGGGAGCTTGCATGATGTGCCTGCTTGGATAGAAAGTGATTCCTGCCAATCAAGGGTTGCTGGCACGCTGGGCGGTAAGGCTACAGCTGCATTCACACTGATGAATGATACCGATCCATATGCATTCCATCCGGTCCGCACACTACTTTTACTGAGGCGTACTAGATGCTCCCACTAGGATTTGTAGTTGTCTAAAAATAGTAATGTGGTCCAGTGCGGGTATCTACCACCTATGGGGTGGTAGTTGCCACCCGTTGTGTATATATATATATATATATATATATATATATATATATATATATATATATATATATATATATATATATATATATATATATATATAAAAGGTTTGAGATGTTGCCTATCGATAATTCATTACCAAAGGATTGATCATCTTGACCATTGCAAAAAGAAAAACCATTAAATTTGCTTGTTGAGCTTCTTCTATTATATATTCGACAAAATTGTAACCTTTTAGGCATGCAAGGTTCGTTGGTTACTTATGTTGTGACATCTGTGACTATACATTTGAATTTGTTGCATCTTATATATAGTATCAAACTAATTAAGTGTATTTGTTCATTGTAACATATATTCCATTCTGACACGTCACATTTGATTAATTCCCTAATAACAATCGTCTAATTAACTATACTTCTAAAGCGATTCCGACCCAGCCCCAAAACTTAAGCCTTTATTTTCTCACAAAAATAGGAGGAGATCCTTTTTTTTTAGAGTTTGAGGGCAGAGCCCTGTCTTAGCATTGCAAAGACAAAAATATAGTCATTACAGCACTCGGATGGAACACATCCTCCCAAAATGAACACCAGTACAAAAAAAGCTCTACGCCGACGCCACTGTTTAATTTGTACAAGCGGTTTCAGTTGTCGGACGCCAACAGAAAAAAATGGTGGGGCTAAAATTATGAACCGCCTATAGAAACCACTTTCTACAGGCGGTTCTCTTAACTGAACCGCCAGAAGAAAAGCTCTATTTCTCCTGACGGTTCAGTTAAGTGAACCGCTTGTAGAAACCACCTTTCTACAGGCGGTTCTCTTAACTAAACCGCCAGGAGAAAAGGCTAGGAGAAATAGAGCTTTTCTCCTAGCGGTTCAGTTAAGAGAACCGCCTGTAGAAAGAGTTTTCTACAGGCGGTTCTTTTAGATCTGTTATAAATACCCCTTCTTCCTCACCGAGCCGAACAGTAACTCGCAGCCAACTTCCATAGTTGGCGATTTTAGAGGTCCAGACTTCACCAAATACAAGGGGAGAGGTTTTGATCTTCATTTCTTCGAAGGTGATTGCTAAAAACGGTTAGTTTACATACCCCTAACCTCATTTTAACCATTCTTTGCTTCATTTAGCTATATTTTAGATCTAAGGATTCACCATGAGCTTGGGAGAGGAATAGCTAGGTTGTTGTCTTTTTTTTTTCAAATGAGGTTGCTCAACATGGTTAGATGAAGTTTCTCCTCTCTCTTGTCATAATTGCTTCTTAGTTTAATTAGTTTGTCTCCTCCATCTCAACATGGTTAGTTCTCTCCTCCATTAATGGTGTATTATGCATGAAGAGAGAGAAAGATAATGTCTTTTATGTAATTTTTTTTGAAACGTCTTGTATGACTTTGCATGTGTAGTATGATTAACATGATTTAATGGGAGATTATAATAATAAATTGACACATGCATGTGTAGTAGTATTTACATGATTTAATGGAAGATTATAATAGTAAATACCCATTCTTCCTCCCCGTCCTAAGCAGTAACTCGCAACCACCATTATTGTCTCTCCTTTCATTTAATTTGTTATTTATAGATAATGATGGAGAGGTCACACTAGATGTATAAGTTACCAAGAGTCAATCCATCATACGTACCTGAGGTCAACAGGTTCATTGATGCCGCTAAGAGCCATGCTAGGAGAACAGACATGAAGCACATATATTGTCCGTGCACAGACTGCAAAAATATTGTTGTGTTTGATGATACAGAGCCAATCCTTTCTCATCTGGTCTGTCGAGAATTTATGCAGGACTTTGATTTGGACTAAGCATGGAGAGGGTAGCTCTTCACCTTATATAGGTGGAAACTGTGAGAACATCGACGCCGATGATCTGGATAAGTTTGTACGGGGGACACAGCAGCCTAGTACCCAGAGTGAATATGTTGTGCCAAATGTTACTGATCATGATTTCGTTGGAGGAAATGTAGATGACACAACTGACCATGTCCTGTCAGATGTTACTGCTGAGGAAGATGCACAATTCTTAGATGCAATATTGCATCGTCATACTGATCCATCGATGTTTTTCATGAAAGGTATGGAGGCCTTGAGGAAGGCAGCAGAAGAGACCTAGCTAGACCCTAACCCTAGCTAAACCCTAACCCTAGCTAGACCTAGCTAAACCCTAACCCTAGCTAGACACTAGCTAAACCCTAACCCTACCTATATATATAAATATATATATTATATATTATATAAAGAAGAGTATCACAATACCTACAAAATAATGCATAAAATAATACATATTAGTTATATATAATGCATATAACTTCATTAGGAAACTAACAAAAAAAGAACCACTACTTTTGAAGCTACCAAACCCAAGATATGAATATTCAAAGATATTCTACACAAAATTCAAATAATTAATAAAAATAATTTATACTGGCGGCTCTCTTAGATAACCGCCAGCACTAAGACATTTGTGTAGGCGGTTATCTTAGACTACCGCATGCACTAAGACATTTGTGCAGGCGGTTGTCTTAGCTGACCGCCTGCACTAAGACATTTGTGTAGGCGGTTCGCTAAGAGAACCGTCTGTAGTACCCGTTTGTGCAGGCGGTTAGTTAAGATAACCGCCCGCACAAATACTCCTAATATATATCCCGTGCTCCCCCTCCGAATTTTCACTAAGTCTGGAGGCCCGCGCAATTCAAGCCGACGCCGTCAGGCTGCCGAAATCTCCTCCTGCCGCTGCCGCCGCCGGAATCGCCGCCGTCTCTCTCCACCGGAATCGCCGCCGTCTCTCGCCGCCGGAATCTCCTCCTGCCGTAGACCCGCCGTCGACCCGCGCCGCGCGCTGCCATCGCCCTAGCCCTGCCGCGCCACCGAGCTTCCTCGATGGTAGGTCTCTCTCTCGCTTCACTCTCTCTCTCGCGCGCCATGGTGCTCGCTGGTGGTGCGGCGGTGGTGGCGGTGGGCAGTGGCACGTGCGGCGGAGGTGGCCCGATGGCGCACGCGGCGGTGGCGGCTGTTGACGGTCGATAACATCAACTTTTATTAGAATTTTAGACACAAAAGGATACATGAAAACATACTAGTCTAGGGTTTTAACTGACAGTTTCCATGAGATTTTCATGTTCTGTATTTTTCAAGCACTATTCCAGAAAAGCATAAAAGAGGGATCAAAGTGCGTAATTATCACGAAACGTAACCGCGAAGGAAACATCATCACGAAGACCCTGGAAGAGTGTAGAAGGCACCTGAACCAACCTAGGGCCGAGCCCTGGCCAGGTGGGGCCGGCCGGCCCAGGGGTGGGACCGGCCGGAGCCCCCCAGGGTTTCGCCACCGTCTTCTGGAGTCTTCTTCCACCACCTCTTAGAAGTCATCTCGGCCCTTGTTTCAAGTCGGTTTGATCCTACGGCGCACGCTCGTCCCACTGGGCTATAAATAGAGGGGCAGACCCCCTGGAATCAATCAATCAATCATTCATCGAAGGCAACAAGTCTTCAAGCCATCAAGAGCCCACTAGTTCATCAAGAACCTTCTAGTTCATAGTTCTAGCCTACTTAGATTAGAGAGTAGAGGAGATCTAGTTCTTCGGCGGAATCTAGAGCCCCGACGATCGTCTGGAGCGCAGAGTTTGGTATAATTCTAGTTCATTTTCTATTATTGTATTCTTCATTATGATTAGGGAAACATTGTTTTTAATAGTTCATATGTTCTTGATTACATTAGTCTTTGTCTACTTTAATTATATGTCTAGTATAGTTGGTTTGATCTTATTGAATTCATGTAATTGCTCGTATAGCATTTATCCAATCGATCGTTGGGTAGATGATGAACAATGTGTAGACGTGGTGTCTAGATATTTCGTTTATCTGCGAGTGCACCCTGATGTGCCGGGTCGTGTGGTAGTTCGCGTAGGTGACAGCTACGTTGATTTCTCTATAGTTTACCCCCCGTATGTAGGCAAGCAGGCACGGTCGCGAAGTTGGGTGATGACTCTGTTTCACACCTTTCCTAGATGATGCCCTTTGCATGTGATCATGGTATAGGACTAATCTGACAATGATTGTTAGATGTAATTGCACTGGTTAGAGTTATTTGTTGACGTAGTTATAGAATTACCTTAGATATTAATTCCTTAGTTTATCCATTGGCTAGCTATTACTATGACTAGAAAGTGCTCTGATGTTTATCTTTATTAATGATGCTTGATCATATTTATCACCCTATTTATCTTTATTATCTTATGACCTCTATCTGTTATGAGTAGAGTATATGACATTGGTAATTTCACTTATTCATTGTACACGGTTATTATCAATATAATAGATTGTAGTTTACCTTTGTCCTTCCCAGTGGTATAAATATAAATCGACAACCATGTAGAACTCCTAGGTAAAATGCTACTATGGTATAATTATTTGTCCACTTACAAAATTGTTCTTAGTTTATATTTATTTATATTTCTGCCTAGTCACATGGAATAATATGTAAAACCTTTATTTATTCTTAGCATATATAATTAGGATTGACAACCCAGTTCATGCCAAAGAATGTTGGTAATAGATAAGTGGCTAGTTGCTAATAACCAGTTAATTAAAATACCATATATCTTCTAATCTCGTCCCTAGTGTTTAAGGTTATAAAGTAATAATGGACGACGTTAGTAGATGTCAACAAGAATTTTTGGCGCCGTTGCCGTGGAAGGCACATTAAACTTAGGAAATATTGAGCACACATTGTTTACACCAAAATCTAGATTGAGTGCAGATAGTCGATGCCCAGCGCAGATAGCCGATTTCGGGGCAGAGGCCCAGACAGATAGTCGATCGGGTCCCGGAATCGATTGTTGGGCTGAAGCATAGATGGTGCGGTTGAAGGAAATAGCCGATTGATGACGTCAGCGCAGATCTCTGGCGCCAGGAAACGATCACGTTCGGAGTCCGATAAAGAAAGGAAAGATTGGGCTCTAAGTTACCTTTAATTTAGGAAAGTTTGTTTGTTTCCGTATTTATCTTGAGTTGTAATTCGAATAGGACTCTATCAAAGCCCTGGGTATAAATATAAGCCCCGGCCATTGTAATAGAACACACATCAATACAACACATCTTTCGGCTCCGGCCAAAACTTAGGAGTAGGAGTAACGTAGATCTCGGCGAGTTCTTCAATCGGGCTGAGTGTCATCCGGTGGACGCAGGCTTGCTTGTAAGTACCGTCATGCCTCGCTAAGCTTTGTCTCTTTAATGTCATCCGGTAGACATGGGAGCATCGTAGATCGGGGTTGATTCTTATTTGATATAAGTTTAGCGTCATCCGGTGGACGTGGGTTTAGATCAAATAAGGGTTAGTTATCGATTCATGTTTGTTTTCTTGTTTAATCTATGTTTAACGTCATCCGGTGGACAAAGGGTTAGGTTAAGCTTGATTATGTGCATGGATTAATTATCGGCTCTAACTAATTTGGCATCTTAGTTAGATTCATTAAGTTATCAAGATGTTAATTGTCATTTATTGTTTATTTATTAATATAACATATTTCTGCCCGATCAAGATTACGTAGTATTGGCCTTAGATCCACATGAAAAATGTCATTTATGTCTCGTTCATGTTTATGTTTTGTTATGATATTGCTTGCTTCGGCCAGTATTATCGTAATCTTGCTCGTACGTGCTGTGGATGCTTGACAAGAGCCGATCTGAATGAATACAGAGCCGCCGGCCTTCTAGACCAGGTCTGTATTCCTTCTAGATTTGCTTGTGATTATTTTCAGAAATAAATCTAAACTGGTGGAAAGCCACAGGCCTGCTAGACCAGCTTCGTACCAATACCAGATTTATACTTGGAACTAATCACCGCCAAGTTTTCTGCTTCACGGACCCCGAATCGGCTAATTAGCCGATACAGTTGTCATTTCTCGAGAAAACCAATTAACCGATCGCATTCTGCCAAATCGGCTAAATAGCTGATTTCTGCCTGTTTGACGTTCAGACAGTCTGAACTGAATGATTTGACCTGTTTACAGCAACCGATTATGTTTTAATCTGTTACAACTATCTGCATAGATTTGTTTAATGTAGATTGTTCTATTTGATTACGCATATCAATCGATTATGTATCAGTTCAGTATCTATTTCTATAACAAAACATGCATACATGCCGGAATCGACTCTTTAGTCGATTTTCGATTGAATCGGCTCTCAGAGCCACATAGTTGGAACTATCTGGACACACTGGTTAGTTCCACCCTGTGATTACTGATTATTATCGTTTCCTTGTCAATTGCAGGTCAAATTGACTGGCACGCCTGAGGGTTATTAGCACTCTCTGACCGGGTTTGAAGTTAGCTAGATCTTGGAAGCTCCGACGCTCTTGAGATCATATCCGGCTTCGCTGGTGTGTTGAGACGCAGGAACCACATTTTGTGCCAACACACTTTTTTGGCACGCCCAGTGGGACAGTTTCACTCATGACTAAGGGAAAGGCTCCGGAGACCATGGCTCCCAAGGACGACGGCATCATCAGAGTCAAGCGTGAGGAGATCGACCCCGAGGATGCTGCGGTGCTGGAGCAGATCATCGAAGAGTTTACTGATGCCTGTCTGCTGTCGTTTGCTAAAAATCACGATGGCCACGTGTTCAAGAAGAACCCCTACCCAAGGTGGGTCATGCCTGGTCACACCGACAAGGAGGAGCAAGAGTTCAAAGAGTTCATTCAGAGTGCCATCTGGAACGCTTCGCACCAGGCAGTCGGGCACCATCACAACGTGTTCCAACAGATATTCTATAGCATCATGAAGACCGTCATCAAGAAGCAGGACTGGGAATCATTGGGCCCGACGTACTTCAATATTCCCCCAGAGGATACCAAATCAGATGCAGCGGCCGGAACATCCGATCCTCTGCCGCAACAGCTGAAACCGTCAAAATCATCTGACCAACATCCCAATATGACGACGGATTCGGCTCCAAAAATAGCTCTGCAGTCTAAGCTATACAGAGATTACTCGCCTGAGCAGATTGCCGCTTATATGCGCACAACTAGGAACGCGCCGGCCAGGAACGTGCAGACTGGAAACGTGACTTCAGCAACTCCAAACTATCATAACGGGCACACCTATGATGAGCTCACGTCGGCGCCACATCCTGGTTATGTGCAATCGCCTCAAGACGAGTTAGTAGACAAGATGAGCGCAATGCTCAGGGACCAGTTCGGCTTGCAGCCGAAAGCGGGGGTGTCGATCAGATACAGGTGCCCCTACCCTGAATGGTTTGATCGTGTGGCGTTATCACAAAGGTACCGCATGCCGGATTTCGCCAAGTTCAGCGGTCAAGACGACATATCCACCATAGAGCACATCAGCCGCTACCTGACTCAGCTTGGTGAGGCGTCTTATGAGGATGCTCACAAGGTCCGTTTCTTCTCATTATCCTTGACAGGGCCCGCTTTCAGTTGGTTCACCACTCTGGAGCCTGGGACAATCCAAAACTGGGCAGACCTGGAAAGCAAGTTTCACGGTTATTTCTTCTCTGTCACCGGGGAGAAAACTATTATTGATTTGACCAGCATGCGCCAGAAGAGTAGCGAGACCAGATCAGCCTTCATCAAGCGCTTCAGGGAAATGAAGAACATGTGCTATTCACTGAACCTACCTGACAAGCAGCTCGCTCACTTGGTCATTGGTGGAATGCTCCCACACATTCAGGAAAAGCTGGTGGGCATTGACTTTGACAGCATTAGCCAGGTGTTGCAGCGAGTGACGGCCCTGGAGCTGCAAGCTCAGACCTTCCGTAAGGAGGGGAGGTACAAACAGACGATGTTTGTCAGTAATTCAGACTTGGAGGATGAAGATGAAGATGAAATCGCCGCTGTCGAGTTGAGATGGGGCAAGAAGCCCATGGCCGTACCCAAAAATTGGAGCTCAGAGGATCAGTATAATTTTGATACAAATAAACTGGACAAATTATTTGATCTGCTGGTCAGTGCGGGGCAGATTACCTTCCCTGCCGATTATGTAAGGCCCTCTCCTGAAGACTTGAAAGGGAAGACTTTCTGCCAGTACCACGGCCTCACCTTACACGACACCAACGGATGTCGCGCATTTAGAACTTACAGAGGGCTATCTCTCGCGGCTTATTGAAGTTTGACAGTCCTGCTAAAGGGAAAATGAAGATTGATAAGTTCCCATTCCCGAAGGGCCAGAATATGGTGATGAAAGTTCTGACCTCCAATCAAGCTAGAAGAAATGCATCAGTCGATCCTGATATGCATATATCGGCTGAGGAGCTCGTGTTGATCAAGAGAAGGCAGGAGCAGAACCAGAGGCAATATGAAAAGGGAGAATCCAGCGGCACCAAGAAGATCAGACCTACCTCCCGCGATCTGCTGAACAAATGGCGTCAGGAGAAGGAGAAGACCCATCGAAAGCAGCTCGAAGAGGAAGAGTACCGAAGATGGGCTCGTGATGAGGAGGAGGCCCGCTACCAGGAAGAACTGGCTCGCCGCCGGGAGGAAGAAGAAAGTCACGGGCATTGCCCATTCTTCAGGCATTGTTGGAATGAAGGTCTGAGATTATTGACTCTGCGCAATTGCCCGGAGTGCAGCGATCAATACCGAGAGTACAAACACTCTCAGACCAACCATCGGTCTGTGCATGAGAGGCTTGGACGCCCACATGATATGCAGGGTCGGCACGAAAAAGAGACCTGTGCGATCGGCTCAGCGAAGCGGCAGTTGATCACCAAGAGCCGGTCTGGCAGGAGAATCAATGGTGTCCTGGGGACTTGACCAAGAGCCAGAGGCACCGCGTGCAATGCCTCAGGAATAGGGAACTCAAAGCAGAAGGCCGCATGAAGCAAATCTGGCGGGTGAAGCTTCCCCAGGACAAAGGGAAGGCAACAGCCGATGCGCAGATGGTGTTTGTGCTTCCGGCTAAATTCAGGGCGTCTCGAGCCAAGAAGATTGAGGTTCTCTCTGATTCTAATGAGTCAGAGTCTGAGCAGGCCACTGCCAAGCTGGTTTTCACGCAGCAGGCTGCCTTTGACAAGCCACCCAAGCACCGGCACCTAAAGGCCCTGTATCTCAAAGGATATGTCGATGGGATTCCCATGACCAAGATGCTAGTCGATGGTGGTGCCACTGTCAATCTCATGGCCTACACCACATTCTGCAAGCTGGGTAAGGGCCCTGATGATTTAATCGAGACCGACATGATGCTCAAAGATTTCGGGGGCAACTCGTCAAATACCTAGGGGCAATCAATGTCAAGCTAACAGTCGGGAAGAAGACGTTACTCACCACCTTCTTCGTGATTGACAGCAAGGGTTCTTACAGTCTGCTACTTGGGCGTGATTGGATTTATGCTAACTGCTGCGTGCCATCGACCATGCACCAATGTGTGATGCAGTGGCATGGTGAGGAGGTCGAAGTGGTCTCGGTCGACAACTCGGTGAGTATAGCCGCAGCGAATGCTGCCTACTGGGAAGCTGGGGATCATGACTATTTTTCTGGCAAGACTTGGGAGGAAGGCTCCATCAAGGTCAGCGATGAGAGTCAACAGCCGGTCAGGGCAATCGGCTCTAAGTCTTTTTATTAATGGATAACCCAATCGATGGCACCGAGGGCAAGCTTGGCCAAGGTTTCACGTCGGCCGATAAACTTGAAGAAGTGGATATCGGATCTGGTGATAGACCAAGGCCGACATATATTGCCGCCGATCTTGACCCTGAATTGAGGCGAGAGTTGATTGACTTATTGAAAGAATACAAAGACTGCTTCTCCTGGGAGTACTACGAGATGCCCGGCTTGGACAAATCGATTGTCGAGCACTGATTACCTATCAAGCCTGGATTTTGGTCTTTCAAGTAGCCGCCACGACGATTCAAGCAGGATTTATTACCTAACATCAAGGCCGAGATTGAAAGGTTGCTGGAAGCCAAGTTCATTCGAGTTTGCCGATACGCCGAGTGGGTATCGAATATTGTCCCTGTGTAGAAGAAGAATGGCAAGTTGCGGGTCTGCATCGATTTCAGAGATTTGAATAGAGCTACCCCGATGGACGGCTACCCAATGCCGATAGCCGATATGTTAGTCGATTCGGCTGCAGGGCACCAGGTCATCAGCTTCATGGATGGTAATGCTGGTTATAATCAAATTTTTATGGCTGATGAAGATATTCCTAAGACTGCTTTCAGATGTCCTGGTGCTATCGGTTTGTTCGAATGGGTTGTAATGACGTTTGGTTTAAAAAATGCCGGTGCAACTTATCAGAGGGCTATGAGTTATATTTTTCATAAGTTGATCGGCAAGATTATAGACATTTACATCGATGATGTAGTTGTGAAGTCCAGAAGCTACAAAGAACACTTAGCCGATTTGAAGGCTACACTGGAGTGCACTCGGAAGCATGGCTTGAAGATGAATCCTAATAAATGTGCTTTCGGGGTAGCGGCTGGCGAGTTTCTGGGTTTCATGGTACACCGCAAGGGAATCGAGGTTGGCAGCAAAAGCAGGAAGGCCATCGATCAGCTTGTGCCGCCGACTAACAAGAAGGAATTGCAGTCTTTACTTGGCAAGATCAATTTCATTAGAAGATTCATTGCCAATCTGTCCGAGAAGATGCTGCCGTTCTCACCACTATTGAAGCTGAAAGATACTCAGGAGTTCAAATGGAGTGACGTACAGCAAAAAGCTTTCGATGAAATCAAGGAATATATGAAGTCTCCACCTGTTCTGCTACCGCCACAGGCAGGTAAGCCATTCAAGCTGTACGTGACGGCCGAAGACCATACAATTGGATCGGCCCTTTTTCAGGAATTTGAAGGAAAAGAGAGGGCAGTTTTCTATCTGAGCAGAAGGCTTTTGGATCCTGAGATACGATACACACCAACAGAGAAGCTGTGCTTATGCTTATTCTACTCATGCACCAAACTGAGGTATTATTTGCTATCAGCCGAATGTGTGGTAGTTTCCAGGGCTGATGTGATCAAGCATTTGTTGTCAATGCCTATCCTGAACGGGCGGATTGGGAAATGGATGTTGGCTCTCTCTGAGTTCGACTTGAGATTCGAATCGGCTAAGGCAGTCATATGTCAGGCAATAGCCGATTTCATCACCCAACATCATGAGGGCGCCGTCAGTATAGTTGATGTGGCGCCGTGGTCTATGTTCTTTGATGGATCATCTTGCAAGCAAGGCAGAGGTGCTGGGGTAATACTAATATCACCTCGAGGTCAACGGTTTGAATACGCTTTCCAGATCGGGCCAACCGTAACAAACAACCAGGCTGAGTATGAGGCAATTTGGAAGGGATTTCAGCTTCTGCATGAAGCAAAGGCCGACGTAATTGAAGTTTTTGGAGATTCACAACTAGTCATCAACCAATTCCTCGGCCTATTTGAGTGTAAAGACGACGTACTCCGAGGCTATTATGATCAGTGCCAAGCTTTGATCAGAGGATTCTTAGCAGTTTCATTATATCATATTCCCAGAGCTCAGAATCAGGAAGCTAATCGGCTAGCGCAGAGCACTTCGGGTTACAGATCGATGCAGGAAATTCTCAATATCGAGCAATCAGCTGATGACTGGCGGGGCGAGATAACAAGGTACCTTGCAAATCCTTCACAGAAAGTTAGTAGAAAGCTGAGGTACAAAGCTATCAAGTACGTGCTATTAGACAGTCAGTTGTATTATATGACTGTCGAGGGGGTACTGCTGAGATGCGTCGGGTCCGAAGAATCGATGAAGCTGATGAGTGAGGTTCATGAAGGAGTCTGTGGTGCTCACCAATCGGCTCTTAAGATGAAATGGATTATCAGAAAGACTGGTTATTATTGGCCAACGATGCTCGAAGATTGTTTCAGGTATTACAAGGGTTGCCAAGAGTGCCAGAGATTCGGGAATGTGCAGAAGTCTCCTACCTCAGCTATGAATCCTATCATCAAGCCATGGCCGTTCAGAGGTTGGGGAATCGATCTGATCGGCCAAATTTATCCACCGTCCAGTAAAGGTCACAAATGGATTTTGGTTGCAACAGACTACTTTACTAAGTGGGTAGAAGCTATTCCTTTGAAGAACGCCACATCTGGAGATATAGTCGAATTTATAAAGGAACCACAGACTGAAGCGTCAGATCAAGGGACGATGTTCACTTCAGATGAGTTTTTGACCTTTACTGACGACATGGGCATTAAAGTGTATAATTCATCACCTTATTATGCTCAAGCCAATGGTCAGGCTGAAGCATCAAATCAAATTTTAATCAAGATCATTAAGAAGAAGATTGAGCAGACTCCCAGGAGGTGGTACTTGACGCTTAGTGAAGCTCTGTGGGCATACCGGATGGCTCAGCATGGATCAACTAAGGCCACACCCTATGATTTGGTCTATGGGCACGCTGCTGTTCTTCCTTGGGAAATTCAGTCCGAAACACAGCGTGTCAAGTTACAGAATGTGCTTACAGCCGGTGAGTACAAGAATATCATGATGGACAGTCTGGAAGATCTACATTGTCATCGGCTCAAGGCCTTGGAGTGCATCGAAGCCAATAAGATACGGGTGGCTAAGTATTACAATACTAAAGTAAGAGGAAAGTGTTTTGCCGAATTGGAGCTGGTATGGAAGACTATCCTACCCATCGGAACCAAAGATAGCCGATTCGGCAAGTGGTCGCCAAATTGGGAAGGCCCGTATCGAGTTGTTGAATGTGCGCCTGGCAATGCCTATATACTCGAGGATATGGAAGGAAGGAGATTTGCCAGGGCGATCAATGGAAAATATCTAAAGAAATACTATCCTAGTATCCCAGTTGGGGGATGACAGTCGATCGATGCAAGATCTGGCTCATACAGCCGATTCTATGTTGAAGATCGCCTTCAGAATAAAAGTGAGAATCTGTAATAGCTGATTTTGTTCTAACGGGTCGTCTTTAGTGCAAAAAATGAAACACCCCAATGGAATGTAACAGCCGATGTGATTACATCGCCTTTAGAGCAAAAATAAAATAAAAAAAATCCAAATGTAAATGTATTCGGACATATAGAAATCAGATTGTTGATTATAAATAAAGTTTTTATTTCCGATCATGTTTACAGGAGCCCTATTACATTCTAATTCGGACTATGGGTGGCCCTATCTATGATGTCCTAGGCATCGGTGACGGCCGCGACCCCGTCGGCATGGGGAAGAAGTTCGCCAGTTGAGCGCTGGCCTCCTCCATGTCCTGGCCCTCCGGGAACCCGGGCTCGACGGCCTCCAGGGCGATGCCGGAGCGGAGTCGCGCGGCTATGAGAGCCTCGGTGGCGCCGTGACGAACGCCAGCCATGGCCACCTGGGAGACGCGGTGGTGAACATCCAGGAGCCGCTCCGCCTGCGTGTTGCCACGGGCGTTGACGGCATTGGCGGCGATCTTGGCAGCCACACGCAACTCTTCAAGCTGCGCGGTCAGGGCTGCAAGAAGAAAGAAGGGTCAGCATGAAGATGCATCCACCAGCAGGCCTCTAACGGGGATCTGGTTGGTCTCTTGATTGATGAACTCCACGGGGTTGGAGTCGCCCATCGGGCGCAGGAAGAAAGTGGTCAGTGCATCCCTCAATGGAATCAAGATTTCATTTTTTAGGTCCTGAGGCAAATGGGTGATAGGTGTGACCAATTGAGTGGGGATTCATGAATGGAAGACAGGTTGGCAAGATTCATACCTCGGGAATCTTGGAAGGAGTCGCCATTGCTTGCGGATTCTTGAAGACGGCAGATCGAGGCCGGAGATGCAACAGAGGATTTCTTGGCTAGGGTTTCAGTTTGCAGAGTTTTTGAAGTGATGAGCGGGAGGCTGCGATTTTGGCTAGCAGGTGGACTGAATCAAGACTCGGTGCTAATTTTGGAATAAAACCAGTTTATCCCAAAATTGGGGGCATGTGTTTACACCAAAATCTGGATTGAGTGCAGATAGTTGATGCCGAGCGCAGATAGCCGATTTCCGGGCAGAGGCCCAGACAGATAGTCGATCGGGTCCCGGAATCTATTGTTGGGCTGAAGCATAGACGGTGCGGTTGAAGGAAATAGCCGATTGATGACGTCAGCACAGATCTCCGGCACCAGGAAACGATCACGTTCGGAGTCCGATAAAGAAAGAAAAGATTGGGCTCCAAGTTACCTTTAACTTAGGAAAGTTTATTAGTTTCCGTATTTATGTTGAGTTGTAATTCGAATAGGACTCTATCAAAGCCCTGGGTATAAATATAAGCCCCGGCCATTGTAATAGAACACACATCAATACAACACATCTTTCAGCTCCGGCCAAAACTTAGGAGTAGGAGTAACGTAGATCTCGGCGAGTTTTTCAATCGGGCTGAGTGTCATCCGGTGGATGCAGGCTTGCTTGTAAGTACCTTCATGCCTCGCTAAGCTTTGTCTCTTTAATGTCATCCGGTGGACATGGGAGCAACGTAGATCGGGGTTGATTCTTATTTGGTATAAGTTTAGCGTCATCCGGTGGACGTGGGTTTAGATCAAATAAGGGTTAGTTATCGATTCATGTTTGTTTTCTTGTTTAATCTATGTTTAACGTCATCCGGTGGACGAAGGCTTAGGTTAAGCTTGATTATGTGCTTGGATTAATTATCGGCTCTAACTAATTTGGCATCTTAGTTAGATTCATTAAGTTATCATGATGTTATTTGTCATTTATTGTTTATTTATTAATATAACATCTTTCTGCCCGATCAAGATTGCGTAGTATTGGCCTTAGATCCACATGAAAAATGTCGCCAGTATTATCGTAATCTTGCTCGTACGTGCTGTGGATGCTTGACAAGAGCGGATCTGAATGAACATAGAGCTGCCGGCCTTCTAGACCAGCTCTGTATTCCTTCTAGATTTGCTTGTGATTATTTTCAGGAATAAATCGAAATTGGTGCAAAGCCGCAGGCCTTTTTAGACCAGCTTCGTACCAGTACCAGATTTATACTTGGAACTAATCACCGCCAAGTTTTCTGCTTCACGGACCCTGAATCGGCTAATTAGCCAATACGGTTGTCCTTTCTCGAGAAAACCAATTAACCGATCGCATTCTACCAAATTGGCTAAAGAGCCGATTTCTGCCTGTTTGACGTTTAGACAGCCTGAACTGAATGATTTGACCTATTTACAGCAACCGATTATGCTTTAATCCGTTACAACTATCTGCATAGATTTGTTTAATGTAGATTGTTCTATTTGATTACGCATATCAATCGATTATGTATCAGTTCAGTATCTGTTTCTATAACAAAACATGCATATATGCTGGAATCGACTCTTTAGTCGATTTCCGATTGAATCGGCTCTCAGAGCCACATAGTTGGAACTACCTGGACACACCGGTTAGTTCCACCCTGTGATTACTGATTATTATCTTTTCCTTGTCAATTGCAGGTCAAATTGACTGGCACGCCTGAGGGTTATCGGTACTCTCTGACCGGGTTTGAAGCTAACTGGATCTTGGAAGCTCCGACGCTCTTGAGATCATATCCGGTTTCGCTGGTGTGTTGAGACGCAAGAACCACATTTTGTATCAACACACATATGCATAATGGATAAGATTGTATGATCGAATGATTTCTAACTCAAACAGGCACGTCCCTGTGTTTTATCATTTACTTATCTTATGCAGGGTGATGAATGAATGGTTTTTCTCTTCCAAATAATTCCATTGAGGATCCAGAGAAACTCTTGAGAAGAAAGAAGTTTGTAGAGGCGAGGGACAATTTCAAGCTACCATCACGAACACCCGTCGCTGCTCAAGTTAGTTCATCAAAGGAGCCAGCTCCAACATTGGAAGAAGAACACTTAGGAGAAGATTTATCTCCTGTGTTTGAAGACATGGCTAAGAAGACATTGCGCGAGTTCTCTGCTCCAACAATAGAAAACATCCAGACTAGACCAGCAGTCAACACGGGGGAGAATGGATTCGAGCTCAAGCCTGCTCTTTTCACCATGGTTCAAGCCAGCCAGTTTTGTGGAAAAGCCCATGAAGATGCAAGTGCACACTTACAACACTTTTTAGAGATCTGCAGCACCTTCACGATCAGAGGAGTACCAAGAGATGCTATTTTACTCTGTCTTTTCCCATTTTCACTTTTGGGGAAAGCTAAGCAGTGGTTCTACACCAACAAAGATAAGAACACTACATGGGACCGATGCTCAACTGCTTTTCTGGCAAAGTTCTTTCCTACAGGTAAGACAAATGCTTTGCGTGGGAAAATCTCAAGTTTTTAACAGTAACATGACGAATCATTCACTGAAGCATGGGAGAGATTCCAAGATTACATTGAAGACTGTCCTCATCATGGGATAGAGGATTGGCTATTGATGCAGACCTTCTACCACGGGCTTATCTCGATCACCCGTGAGTCCATAGATGCTACAGCTGGAGGAGCTTTCCTGTCACTGAAGCTACCAGAAGCTCAAGCACTTGTGGAGAAGATGGCCTCAAATCCAAGCGGTAATGAAGAACGTACTCAACCTCGCAAGAGAGGAGGAGGCATCCATCATATCAAGGAGACTGACATGGTCGCTGCCAAGCTAGACCTCAATATGAAGAAGCTCGATATAGAGAAGAAGGAAGTCATGCATATTGATGATTCTCGCATGACCTGTGAAGAATGTGGAGATTACGGGCATTCAGCTGTCAGCTGCCCTACGTTGCAAGAGAATGTGAACTTCAGTAACAACAACACCTACTATCATCCTCAGCAAGATCAAGGATGGAACCAGCCAAACCAAGGATGGAATCAGCAACCTCGACAAGGTAATTACCAAGGTAATAATTACAATAATTACAATCTTCCACCTTTAAGAGATTTAGTTGCTGGTCAATCTAAATTGATAGATCAAATGTCTAGAAAGGTAGCCTCGAATGATAAAGTTTTAGAAAACATAAATACTAGAATGGATACCTTTGTTTCTGCTATAAAGAATTAGCACAGCTTTAATAAAATGTTAGAATCACAATTAGCTCACTTTGCTGCTGCTGTCCCTCCATTTGAGAAAGGTAAAATTCCGGGCCAGTCGGAAGATTTGGAAACTGCTAACCTTGTTGATATTCACAATGCAACACAATACCAAATTGAGCCTGCAGATATATAGTGGATAGATCACTCACTACCTGAGAAGATGGGAGACCCTGGAAGACCTGTCATTCCTATCTCCATAGGATGTCACAGCTTTCCAGAAGTTATCTGCGATTTCGGCGCAAGTGTCAGCATAATGCCTAAGGTAATCTATGAGAGGATATTAGGTGATCCTCTGTTGTACACAGACATGCGTTTGCAGCTTGCAGATCAGTCTATTTGCTACCCCGAGGGAGTATACTAGAAGAAGCTGTTATCAGAGTGGGGCAATCATATGTCCCAATTGACTTTGCGATTATGGATACTGGAGGAGATGAGAAGGCACCCATTATCTTGGGATGACCATTGTTATGCACAACCAAAGTCATCATCTATATGGAACACGCCAAGATTGTCCTCTCCATCAAGGACAAGAAGGAAGAGATTCTCGTTCAAGAACCGCATCCTGAAGGATCTAGCAGTCCCAAAGTAATTTTATCAACAAGCAGATCAACAACAACAAGTGCCCAAGAAGAAGGACAATAGCAGATGGAGGAAGAACAAGCCCCAACATGTACCAGAAGAAACCGCTCAACTAATCAATGCTATCAACACAGAAAATGATCATATGCTCCCGAAACCATTCTCAATAAAGAAAGGTGACCCAGGTGTACCAATCATTGGATGCACAATCAAAGACATCACTTTTCCCGACACCGTCTGCGACACTGGATCAGGCAGTCAACGTAATAGTACAAAAAGGTATATGATGAATTATTTGATGATTTATCATTATACCCAACATATATTCAGTTGCAGATGACAGACCAATCACTGAGATTTCCTGAAGGCATAGTTAAGGACGTAATGGTAAGAATTCAAGATAAATATATACCCTACAGATTTTCTAGTTCTTGACATGCAGGAAGACAACGAATCGCCTATTCTTTTGGGAAGACCATTCCTCTACACCGCCAATGCGATCATCTACATCGGGTATGGACAAATCCACTTCAACCTATCCACTGTAAAGGTACGCTGTCAACTTAGAACACATCTTAACCATGAGCAGAACAGGAAGCAACGCAACTAGGAGGAAACGCCAAGCACGGCCGTCAGGCTACCCAGCCTCACTGTGGATGGGAGGAGTTCCCTGGTAAGATTGTGAAGTATGAAGACTGCTACAAGGAGCAAGAAGAAGCCGTACAAGCACCACGCTGGAGTGAGTGGGAAGCGGAAGCTGAGAAGATGGACCAGATTGCTAAGGTAGAGAAAGAAGAGATCCAGGCACAAGTAAAAGAATAGATGAAGAGAGATGAAGAATCAAGAGAAGCATACAAGGAAGAGCTGGAGCTAGAAATGAAAGAGATAGAAAGAGAAAGAAGAAGCACCTGCTACACCACCGCAAAATGGGGAATTGACTGAGATAACCTCAGACGATCAACCTACTAGTACTCTCCTCTATTTAAGTCCTGTCGGTAGACTTTAAATTTCGTACCCTAACCAAAAGGTTAGAATGGTAGTTATCTAATTAAGTTAGCATTCATTAATAATTTTACTTTAACACATTTAGCATAATCATTTTTTTGCATATTAAAAATAAAACAACAAAAAAATTTATTGCTTTGTTTACTGCATCATAAATATTAAAGCCCTATGTGAATAAACCTATGGTAACCCTGTAGGCATATTTACTGTGGTGGCATAAAAATAAAAATAAAAATAACAATCTATATTTACCTTGTTGCATTATGAAAATCCAAAGCCCCATGGGAATGAATATTTCCTATGGAGGCATAAAAATAAAAATATAGCATACATATATATTTGATTTTTGCATAAGAAACTTAGAAAATCTCAAAAAGAGAATCCTAGTAAAATCTATTAATTCAAATCAACTCAAAGAATAATCAAAGTGCTAATTGGCTGACCGCTAACCCCTTGATAATTCGAGTTCCGAGTTTTGGTTTTCTTCTTGGAGTATAACTATGCAGGAATAATATTATGACTAAGGAGAAAGTCTATTAGTGGCACCCACCAGGACTACTACTAGCTCACTATGTGAAATATTCAAGCACCTAAGTATTGCAAACATCAAGCTTGGGGAGGAGCATCCCCTAGTTATAAGGTAACTATACCTATGCGCTTATTGAGTCTACTTTATACAATGCACAAAATACCAAAAATATATGGCCACATGAAGGTCCACTCAGTTAGGAAGCTTCTGCTGGAAATATAAAATCGATCACTTACCATGGAGTGGTATTAAACCTAACCCCTCTCTATGAGATTTGGTATTGGCAATTGAGTTTTATAAGGAAAATACAAGATCACAGAGCTAGTCAACCCGACACCTCTACGCTGTCGATGCACCTGCTCCCAGAAGGATCACTCAATTTGCAACATCAAAGACCCTGTCAAACATCAAGCTTGGGGGAGGGCACCCTCCATTTTAAGCCCAGCTAAGTATCAGTTTCCCACACTATTATTCTTATCATTATTACTATATCGTTTTTTCGCATAAGTTAGGTAGTAAGATAAAATTTGAAAACTAAATAAATATTTAGCTATATATTATAGTTTGTTTAGAGCCAGTCTAGATTAGAACCAAATTAAAGTTGATGAGCACTAAAATTTTATTTTGTAGATGATGAATAGTTGCTCTGTCCTAATTCCTTTTAAGTGCCTAGTTGTCAAACTTAGATTTCTCCTGAGTTTTGGATGTTACTAGTTTTAATCTGAGAATTTACTCTGAACCTGAAACTTGTGGAGGACATATTATAATATCCCAAAATTTGCTATTTTTGAAAATAGAATTAAAATGATTTAATTATGAATTTTTATAATCACAAAACATATGAAAAAATACTTTCTATTAATTTAAAATTTATCATAGGAGTCAGAAATATGATTGATGTATTCATGCTGGAGCATGATTTATTTTGTATTGTCTGGTTTCAATTAAAGATGAAAAAGAGTTCAAAATCTTTTGAAAATGAATTTGAAAAGCTGTTGAAATAAAAAGAAATGCAATTTCTTTTTTTTCCCCTCTCTTGGCCTGGTCCCTTTCTGGCCTGCTCCAACCCTCGTATCCTCCACGGATTGTGGCGTGCGTGCGTGCGTGCCACACCCTTGCTCCTATAAAAGCTGAGGCCCATCCTCCATGCCCCGGTTCCCTTCTATGCCAGCCGCCATCTTTGCCCTAGCCAAGCCCCGTGCTGTGTGGTTTGGATCTCGTCAACAAGCAGCCAATCGCCGCCGCTATTGACGACCTTTGATGCCGTGTCATCTTGCCTAGATCGTGTTCTGCATCAAGGTTGCCACGTGCTGAGCTGTTTCGTTGCTTCGTCAACGAATTCGACTCCTTGCCGAGTGCCGCCGTATCGGAGCTGTTCGCCTCACCAAGCCGCTACTAGACAACCGGAGAACTCGCTTGCATGCAGCAAGCCAGTCGTCGTCCCTCCGAGCTCCAGACCGTCGTCGTTCGCTCCAGGTCGTCAAAAATCCATATGGTGAGTAAGCCAAGATGCCTGTTCCATTCCCTAGGCACTTGATGCAGAAATCCGAGGCGTATATACGTTGCTTTGATCGAACTCCAGCGAACATAACTCATCGCCGATCATGGCCTCCATCGTGCCCTTGCCTTGTTAGCCTTGGTGGCATCAATTCTAGCCTTGCTGACATCATCACTTATTTTGTGGCCGTTTTTCCTTTACAAAAACAAATCTCGAAATACATTGGAAATACATGTATACGATCCATATATTTACAAAATTTCCACTGCATTGTTTATACCATAACTCCCATGTTTTAGCTCCGTTTTGATCCGTTCAAATTGTGTTAGATTCGTAAAGACGTAATCTATGCGTTAGTAACAATATTTACCATGTTGGAAGCTCTGAAATTTTATGATTTAAATTTAACTTGAATCATGACTATACAACGCGATTTATAAATAAAATATTCACTTTAATGCAAACCGAAATTTGACTTAATTCAGTTTAGATGTTCTCTGAAATATCTTATAAATATTTTATATAATCCTTTGAAACTGATGAAGCCTATAGTTTCTTGCGCTCTATAAAATAATCTTCTAATAGTCATATCTTTTCACCTGTAGCTCTGATTAGCGTGCTTTTCGCGTCTGTGTGTTTCGTAGCGATCGATATCTACATTAGTTTTACTGATAGTTTTAACTTTTTTTTCATTGACTGGTGTACTGCTCTTATTTAGCTCTACTTGTATGTGATGCATGTCTGTATTTGGATGCTTGTGTGGTGCTTTATGATCATGTCCAGTCGGTGAGAATTACGTGGTGATTCAAGGAGCTATCAATTGAAGATTTGGACTTAGAGGCGGAAGGATCTCAAGTTTAAGGCAAGTATAGCTTGGGTTTACTTTCTGTAACCATGATCTTGTGACTTGATTAATGTTTAAGCAACAAATGATAAAAATGACTTTTTAGCATCCTGAGCATCAATCTGTAAGAGAACCTCCGAGATTGACAGTACAACTGTGAAGGGCTACATGGCTCTGGTTTTAGCTCAGTATGAGGACCTTTTCTAACTTGTTAGAGGTTACCCTTGTGGCGCAAATGGGGAAAAGCAGACTGTGGATCGCTGTGACTGGTTGTATCACACAGACTGACTGATGAAACCTATCGGTCCCTAACTTATTAGCACAAACCTTTGTAAAGGCTTCATAGTGAACCCTGTCGGCCTTCCTCGGTAGTGGGCTAAGAGGCTGATCACCTCGGACGAAAGGGTAAATCACGGCTCACAGGGAAAGTAGTACATCTCTACGCAGAATTTATTAAACTGCTATACTAGTCTTGCTCAAGGACACGAGTAGGCCTTGGAATCCTTATTTTTAAGATAGTGACTTTTGATTGCTAACATGCTCATTGTTTACCGTTTTATGCTTTACATTATTTATGTTACACTGATCATGAGATTACTATACTTGCTGAGTTTGATATGAACTCACTTTTGCTATTTCCCCATACCCCAGGAGGTTATCAGATTGCTAGAGTTTAGAAGTGTTAGGCTTATGATCAACCAGTCAGCTGTGTCCCTGTGGAGTTGGCGTTTACATCTGAAGATTCGGAGTGTTTTTCCGTTGTTTGCTACTTAAGGTTATATTCTCTATAGTACTACGTTATGTATTTAAACATTGTCTTTTGATATTACCTCTTATTTGTAGACATATGTGGGATTTGACTTCCTGGGCTCACATATGGTGTGCATCTGGTTTTATCCTTAAAACCGGGTGTGACACATATGCTTAGCTAAAGTCTTGGTAATTAATTGATATGATTCATGAAGGTTGAGCTAACTATTTATCTTATTCCTAGCATTACTAAGTTCTGAAGATTTATCTTTGAAAACTTAATATCTACATGATGAGCTCTTGTATGACAAAATGTGAATTCCTACCAAAGCCATATATTATACATTTAGAGATAGAAAACCTTTGCACATTCATGTTGCTTGCTTTGCATTGAATTTAGTCAACCTTTGTTGAATACCATATGAGAGCCTTGTCATGCTTTTAAAATAAAGATCACGTACACACTTCAGCATATATGCATTATTCCTACCCTAGGGAGTAATCGCAACCATTTTCATCTATGTTCATCATAAAAATGTTTTCTCCTGCACTAGGAAGTGAACAACAAAAAATATATAAACCCTATAGGACAGCCCTGTTATAAATGCTCTAAGTTTTCACTATTGTTATCTCTCCAAATCATGTATTGGATACATGTGGCTATGCAAAAGTATAAAAAGAAAAGGGAGTAAAAGATGGACAAGTGTCCCAGCATTAAAACAATAGGTACTAGATGCCCGCCTCCCGAATGAAAAAAGAGAGAGAGAGAAAGAGAAAGAATAAAGATAGCCCATGTGTTCCTCCAAGTTTCAAGGGAGAGTGAATCATTTCAAAGAGTATAAGTAGAATTAGGATTAGCCACCTTATATACACCTATCGACCATATTCCTATACACATGCACATCTTGCTTTCATTGTATGCCTCGATTCTTCGTGGATCCATTGTTTGACTTTACAATATATGAATTGCAAGTATATTTAAACCTTGTTATTGTCACTCCTATGAGCTCCATTGTAATCTTTAGTTATAGGAAGGCATAACATTAATGCCTTAAGTGAGAGCCACTAAATACCATATATACTGAGAGACTTGAGGGTGTCATACAATTAAGCTCTAAGTTTTATTTCGAAAACTTACAAAACTCCGGAATATTGGTACTATGAAGAATTTGAGACATAGTGCTTGACTTAATTGTTCTATCTTTCAATTGCTCAAGACTGATGCGAGGGTTGTAAAGCTTCCATAGTTAAAGGTAAAACGAGTAAGTCTGAAGGTTAGAGCAGTTGTTGTCTAATCTGGAGGAGAATTTCTGTTTGAAAGCATGTTTACTAGGAAAGAATGAAAGAATTGTAGCAACTCCTGATCCAAATATATTAGTAATTAGGCTTAGCTTGTTTGCCAAGGGACTGGCAAAAGGTAAGCTTGGGGGAGTTAGTTGACGGTCGATAACGTCAACTTTTATTAGAACTTTAGACATAAAAAGATACATGAAAACATACTAGTCTAGGGTTTTAACTGACAGTTTCTACGAATTTTGCATGTTCTGTATTTTTCAGGGACTATTTCAGAAAAGCATAAAAGAGGGATTAAAGTGCGTAATTATCACGAAACGTAACCGCGAAGTAAACATCATTACGAAGACCCTGGAAGAGTGTAGAAGGACACCCGAAGCAACCTGGGGCAGAGCCCTGGCAAGGTGGGGCCGGCCGGCCTAGGTGTGGGGCCGGCCAGTGCCCGCCTAGGGTTTCGCCGCCGCCTTCTAGAGTCTTCTTCCACCGCCTCTTAGAAGTCATCCCGGCCCTTATTTCAAGTCGGTTTAATCCTACGGCGCACGTTTATCCTACCGGGTTATAAATAGAGGGGCAGACCCCCTGGAATCAATCAATTAATCATTCATCGAAGGCAACAAGTCTTCAATCCATCAAGAGCCTACTAGTTCATCAAGAGCCTTCTAGTTCATAGTTCTAGCCTAGTTAGATTAGAGAGTAGAGGAGATCTAGTTCTTTGGCGGGATCTGCAGCCCCGGCGATCGTCTTGAGCAGCAGAGTTCGGTATAATTCTAGTTCTTTTTCTATTATTGTATTCTTCATTATGATTAGGGAAACATTGTTCTTAATAGTTCATATGTTCTTGATTACATTAGTCTTTGTCTACTTTAATTATATGTCTAGTATAGTTGGTTTGATCTTATTGAATTCATTTAATTGCTCAGTATAGCGTTTATCCAATCGATCGTTGGGTAGATGATGAACAATGTGTAGACGTGGTGTCTAGATATTTCGTTTATCTGCGAGTGCACCCTGATGTGCCGGGTCGTGTGGTAGTTCACGTAGGTGACAGCTGCGTTGATTCCTTTGTAGTCCACCCCCCGTATGTAGGCAAACAGGACACGGTCGCGAAGTTGGATGATGACTCTGTTTCACATCCTTTCCTAAATGATGCCCTTTGCATGTGATCATGATATAGGACTAATCTGACAATGATTGCTAGATATAATTGCACTAGTTAGAGTTATTCATTGACGTAGTTATCGAATTACCTTATATATTAATTCATTAGTTTATCCATTGGCTAGCTATTATTAGGACTAGAAAGTGCTCTGATGTTTATCTTTATTAATGATGCTTGATCATACTTATTACCCTATTTATCTTTATTATCATGTGACCTCTACCTGTTATGAGTAGAGTATATGACATTGGTAATTTCACTTATTCATTGTATATGGTTATTATCAATATAATAGATTGTAGTTTATCTTAGTCCTTCCCAGTGGTATAAATATAAATCGACAACCTAGGTAGAACTTCTAGGTAAAATAATACAATGGTATAATTATCTGTCCGTTTGCAGAATTGTGCTTAGTTTATATTTATTTATATTTCTACCTAGTCACATGAAATAATATATAAAATCTTTATTTATTCTTAGCATATGTAATTATGATTGACAATCCAGTTCATGCTAAAGAATGTTGGTAATAGATGAGTGGCTAATTGTTAATGACCAGTTAATTAAAATAGCATATATCTTCTAATTTCGTCTCTAATGTTTAAGGTTATAAAGTAATATTGGACGACGTTAATAGATGTCAACAGTGGTCCGGTGGCGCGCGCATCGGTGGCGGTGCTGCTACTGCGACGGCCGATGGCGCACCGGTGGCGGCGGCCGGCGGCGTGGCGCTCGGCTCTCTGCACTAGCAGGCCGGCCTACTATTGGGCCGGCCTGCTAGGGCGGTGCCCTATTTTTTTTTGTTTTCTTTTTATATAGTTTAGTTTTTAATTTAATTAATTTAATTAGTTAGTTAGTTTAATGAGTTAGGTTTAATTAGCTTTTTAGTTTAAATTAGTTAGGTTTTAGTTTTAAATTTAATTAGTTTAGTTGATTAGTTAGTTAGGTTTAAGTTAGCTTTTTAGTTTAAATGAGTTAGGTTTTAGTTTTGATTATTGATATTGATTAATTTTTTATATTATATATATGTTAAAATGTATCTTCCATTGTATCATTTTACATATAGTTGATATTGATTATTTCTTTATATATCATATATATTATAAATAATTATTTCTTTTGCATTGTAAAATGAAAGGGCTAATAAATAAATATATATTTGTATATTTAAATGACCTTTTCTTATAATTCACTATAACTAGACTCCCACCTTGATTATTTCTCGCTATAATCTATTGTCTTTGTATATGGTAGAACAATTCCGCCATGAGTTCTCCAAACAAAGACCAAGGACAACGGTCGCCCTATAACGATGACCAAGGACAAGGGTCTCCCCACAACGATAAGAGTGCTTCGCAAGGACTTGAGCACGAATCGGAAGGCGGAGGATACCACACCCCTAGCGATCCATGCCCTAGCATCGATAGGGATGGCTCGCCATGAAATGCAGCGTGACTCGGATTACAATCCGGAAACCTGACGAGGTAACACATCCATGATTTCATGTGTTTACCGTACATGCATGATTTCATGTGTTTACCTTTAATGACATGATTTCATAGTGCCAACATATAGGAGGTGTTGTCTCAGTTCCGTCAAATGGCTGAAGAAGAAGCAGTGCCACACGGAGACGCACCGGAAACAACCGAGACTGATCACCGAGACTGGTTCAAGGAAAAGGAAGCAGAGTCAGCGGGCAAGAGGTGATTAGGGGAGTGAACAAGTGGCCGGACAACACATATAGGGTTACATAAGTCAATTCCAAATGACAACCCGTAGCTCCTCATCCAGTGCCATCTAAGTTTCGGAACACTGTTGGTTTCTTAGTTAGGGATAATCTGGACTGCACAATATCTAATTGGAAGGATGTACCAGATGATACAAAGACAGACATGTGGAAGAAGCTTTGTACTCGGTTGGTTTTCCCTCAGGGTTCAGAAAACCTCATTAGGGGATATGTAATGAAGCAGATTGCGATCTCATTCCGGAACTGGAGGCATGAGCTAAATGCAAAATACCTGAAGCTCGGGTTGGACCCGACAACAAAGTATAAGATCACGCCAGGTCAGTGGGCTATTTTTCAAGAGCAGAAGAATCAGCCGAAATTCTTAACTATGAGCCAAGCCGCTTTAGAACAAGCAAAGAAGAACGTGTACCAGCACCACTTTGGCTCAGGTGGATATGACCGTCAGTTAAAGAAATGGAGAAGAGAAGAGGCTGAAAGGAAGGTGGCGGGGTTGCATGTACTATCTGAGCAAGTTGGCGAAAGGAGCGCTGAATTGGCTTCGTGCTCGAAAACCTAGAGAAATAACAGAAACCGGCGTGTCCTTTCATGATCCATTGGTGGAAGAAGCTGTAAAGAACATCTACGCAGTGGCAGCTAAGGAAAAGGAAGGATCATTCAGGCCACAAAGGGAGAAGGACACCCTGACTGTTGCTCTGGGTAACCCCGAGTATCCTAGGACGTGTACGAGGCATCTCATCCAGGAAGGGATGGAAAGAAGGATTTGGTCAGGAGTGGAAAGAACATGTACAAGAAACGCGATCGATACAAAGAACAAATGAAGAGTTATTTTGAGCAAGAGGCCAAGAAGGACTTCAAACAGATGATGTCTGACATGCTAGCTAACCCTGATCCTAATTTGGTGCAGAAATTGGTGAGTGTGGTGTCCAATCAACAAATGACGACCACTCAAGCTCCGCCCCAGATGCAGCTCATCCCAGCAACTGATCAATAGATAACGAGTCCAGTGATTAAAAGCAGTGTCGCGTCTATGGCCAACAAGGTTCGCTATCCAGTTGATGACATCAATAGGCCAACACCTTATTCCCTAGTCATAAGGTATGGTTTCAATAATAATCGTACTAAGGGAAGTGGCCAGTGGCCTTGCGATCCCAGGACGCATGTACCATAACAGCGACATTGCCAGAGGACTACTGCAAGGTAGAAGTCTCGACGGTCGTCCAAGGATATGAGGACGACATGCTAGACATCGCAGGCCCAGAGGGTATTGAGAAACTCAGCCAGGCTGTCAAAAATTTCATCCTGTGGCCTCGACGAGACGTCCAGTTGACTTAGAAGTAGCCACTAACGCAGGAGTCTACACATGCCGAGTCATCACATGGCCACTCTCTTCCACCACAATCACCTCCCCACTCCTTTCCTGACCCACCACCATCACCTGAACACGTCTTTCCTGACCCACCACCACCACCATCACCTAAGCAACAAACTCCGGCGCCACCACAGCTGCCTACCCATCCACACTCTTCCCTCACCAGCTAAAGAATCCGAACAGTTATTTACGACTCCGCCAGCACCGTCGCCGCCTAAAAAAAGGAAATTCCCGATACCCAAATTGGTTTCCCCATTTGAGCCGAAGAAGAAAACTATTGGCACGGCTCTGTTTATGAAAGGAATTGGAAAGTCTCTCACGATACGTACCGTTGACTTGGCTGAGCACGAGAAGGCAGCAAAGCAGGTAGTCGATATCATACAGATCAGGAAGCCAACGAAGAAGGATTACGAAGATGTCCCACATGAATATGTGTTTACCAAGCCTCTTCTCAGTTGGCAGCGACTAACAAGCATCCCTGCTGGTATAAAAAGTATGCACGACTGGTACATAAGAACTTCTCACACTGGCATCGACTTAGTAACTATAAGTATACCATTTGGGGCTTTTCTTTGTCCCCACAATACGGCCATGTTCAACTTCGAGGACCTCTGGTTGATGATGAACCTCAAAAGACTTGACGTACAGATCATCACGTTGTTTGCATTCTAAGTATATGTACACTGATACTTATTACACACATATGCTTGTGTTGTTATCATTTTGTGTTGTATGAACAAGTTTGATGATCTCTGACATAGAAAAAAAATCGATCATCTTACAGAATGCAACATGATGAGCACGAGAATCATGCTGAAAGAGACGAAAGAAAATTGATTGGGTATCTTAATCCAATAAAAATATGCGAGGACAAGCATACATTCAGGATCGGGCACAAACACGATGATCTAAAGGGCTTGAATGAGGAAGAAGCTGTCTTGAAAATGGTGAAAATACAGAAGGACTTTGAAGCTAAATATGCCATTTACATGGGGAACGCGATGAAGCGGTGGAGGCGCAGGCAAGTCATAATGGCCCTGTACCGCTTTGGGTAACTATAGTACTGTGTGTGAGAGTATACGTACATTACGACATCATTAATTTATAATTTCAATATGGATTCACAAATTTGATTCGTGCAGGGACCACTGAATCTGCTTTTATATTATCCAAGGTAGGGACGGGTGGTGGTCTATGACTCCGCAGACTACGATCCCTCAAAATATGCAACAGTCTTGACCTTCATAGAGCGGTAAGGCAAGATGTGTATGCATGCATATATACTTTTATCGATGTGAGCTTGGGATTAATTAATTTGGTGATGATTAATTCGAGATCGTAGGGCTTGGTGGTGGTTCCAGGTGAAAAAGAAAAAGCTTGACCCCAACAAACGGGGGATGCCAATGGATATAATTTATAATTACCCTGTATGTATAACTTATAAATAAATGTGTCATACACAGAGAGAGAGATATAATTATGGCAACTTTATTTATCTGTTATATATAGTGCCATAAGCAACCAGTCGGATCGGTCCACTGTAGGATACTACTGTGTGCGAGTTCATGAGAGTGAACGGACGATACGTCAACGACCCTGAGGTAATAAATACACAAGCAACAATATGTGATTAAAGTTTAAATTAATGTGTAATAATCAAGGATAAAAAAATGATGTTTATACAGGGACGGGGATGTAAGATAGGAAAGGGCAAATAACATGTCAGAAAAAAACGTTGCTGTGCATCGTCGAGGACATGTACAATTTCATGTTGAAACAAGTCATATCATTCGACGGAAAATATCACGATGCTACCGGTATCTTAGCACAACCCAAGTATAGAGCCATAACAGACATTAGTAGGCTAAATCTTCAGCGTGAAGATTACTAGGGCACGTAACAATATGAAAACTTTGATATATATATGTGTATTATATTGATATCGCATGTGATGTAGAAACATAGAAGTGTGTGTATAAATATGTGTATACATATAATTAATTAATTGCATGTTTGTATATATGTATTGATAATGACCATATAATAGGACCTAGTATATTCAATATTATATTGTATTACAATATTAAAAAAAACAGGGCACAACCTGTTTTGAAAAAAGACGAGTAAAAATAAACACAGACGGTCAGTAAACTGAAACCGCCTGTAGAAAACTGGTTTCTACTAGCGGTTTTCTTTAGGAATCGCCTGTAGAAATCTGTTTTCTATAGGCGGTTCATAAAAAGGCCTTTCCCGATGGCGGTTGCAAGAAACGCCTATAGAAATGCGTTCTCAACCGGCAGCAGCTGAGCTTTTCTGTACCAGTGGAACACACAGCTCACACTGAAAAGAAACAGCAATTCTCAGGGCCAAAAAACATCAAAACAGCGAGAGCTGAACCTCACAGCTATGTATACTCTTCACCTTGCAACTCTATTTCTATTCTCTTCGCAACTCGGAACGACTTGCTCATATTTTCCTCGCTATGTATACTCTTCACCTTCATTTGAGCCTATAGCCACGTTTGTTAGTATTTTGGGACAAAGAATAAGGAACAAAGAGAGACACACAAAGTGGCATCACTAGTCTTTTCACTCGCATATGCCATAATGCACAACATGTGCGGTAGAAGGATCACCATAACTGAGATCCTATAGGAACTGGTCATCAATATCACAGAAAAGATTTTGAGGTGCTTCTAACTTTTTTAGATTGAGATTGCACATGAAGCGGGGTGAGGGCCATAGAAGATATGGATCGACCGATGGATATATGATGATGATCTAGAGATGGCGACCTGCATGCCTGAGTCCCAGAATATAAACAAAACGTTTGCTAATTGGATGCTACTAGTTCATTCACATTTGCTCCTTAAAATGTGTGTATAGAGAGAAGACAAGACGAGCAATAGTGAACTAGATCGGCCTAGTTCGGATGGAAGCTAGTTCTATCACTTTCGTAAATAAAAACCGTGTAAAGAGATATACAGAGAATGCAGGAATAGCAGATCGGATCGGACTGAACATACTCTTCAAAATAATACATATAATGAGAACAGAGAGTCTATAGAGTCTGGATGTGATGTTGGTAGGGCTGGCCCAGCATGTGTGAGCAATTAGCATCCAGGATCTCCACGTCTCTTCTCCCTGGCCGGATCCAAGCAGGCAAAGGTTTCTTGTCGGCTTGCGCTGCTGCTGTGCGGCAGCGGGACAATCCAACCACCTGGGCTATTGCAATTGATGCCGAGAAGCCTGTTTTGTCCGTACGATGTGCGAGCTTATAGTGGTGGCCTCCATTTCCGTCCATAAGATGGAGTAGTATTCTGGAGCCGGTGGGTAGTGACATGCATCCCAGTCCAAAAGGGTACAAAAATGGTGGAGATGGACACCATCGACTATCATCATATTATTATTAACAGTACGTGTATATTGTACAGTGTCAATCAATTATATTAACGCTGGTAGGCCGTAGGCATGCACATCATGCAACAGCTCAAACAAGCTACATCTTTCACGACTAACAACGTTGGGCCACTGTAGAAGACGGTGGTTGCGGGGCATAGCATTATGCCTCAGTCCCTCAGGGTGTGTTTAGTCCTTGAAAATTTTAGGATTCTGATAATGTAGTACTAATCATAGACTAACTAGATTCAAAAGATTCATCTTGATATATGTACAGATAAACTGTGCAATTAGCTATTTTTTATCTACGTTTAATGTCATGCATGCGTCCAAAGATTCGATATGACGGAGAATCTTAGAAAAGTTTAGAGAAATTTAGGAACTAAAAGCACCCTCAGCTAACACAAGAAGCCACATAGAAGTAAAATGTGCTCACGCTCATCGATCCTGATCGATCAAGCTAAGCTAGAGCCTCAGCTCAGGGATCGGGCTCCTCCTGCCCCCGGCAGCGGAGGTGCTCAGCGTCGCTTCACTACATAACATCTGGACATCAGATGCAGATTCAAACACCTCCGCAATGTTGAATTTTGAACTGGCACAACCAAACCGAAAGTGATGAGGTTTGATATCACTGTTGGTACATGTAAATCAGCAATGTTTTACAAGAGTCATCACTGTCAATTCATAACACTGACTGATAGTGGTGCCTCAACGAACATTGTCAGTTCGTGGGTCGAGTCGCCCGTTGTTGGTTGATAAAACAATGGCGGTTGATATGGTACAGGCCGGCAGTGTTGTCTTGCTCGCCAGTTGGTTGCCCAGACTGGCAATGTAGGCTGTGTTCGGTGAAGCTGAAGTGCTGTAGATAAGCGCTGAAGTGCTGTAGAAGTGCTGAAATCTTGTGAGAGAAAAATATTGCTGAAGTGCTGAAAAATAAGCGCTTATAAGCGCTTATACCCTCAACCGAACGCAGCCGTAGTCGTAATCAACACTGGTGGTTGTTGGTTCGGGCCGGCAGTGTTGTTATGACCAACCCTGCTGGTTAGTGGCCCGGTCCGGCCGGCAGTACTACGCTAAAAACGCTACCGTTTTTTAGCAGATAGTGATGCTATTTTTATAATTTATTTTTTATATTTTATTTCATTGTTGTTTTTATGAAATAAATTTGTTTTTTATGATTTATATTTGTTGTAGATAAACATGTCAAATCAATCAAGATTAAAAATAAGACACATCAATGTTAAATATTACAAATCCATTAATATTAAATATTAAATGAGGTATAGTTCTAAAATAATTTCTGCAATTCATGTGCTCTATACTAGTTCTTGTACTTAACAGACTGTGCAATCAAAGTTCCTTTTTAAAACAAGCACTAGGACAAGATGAAGGATGGTAACTCCCCTTGCAGGCCAATGATCTTCACCTCGGTAATCCTTCCATTATTAAATTTCTTACGTTGTCGTTCAAAAAAGAAGAAACTATATCCTATACATACGAATTCATGGGCCTTAGGTGCTCTGACGCCAAGGTAGTAGAGTAGAGTATTACCCAAATTGCATAGAACCCACGGTCGTTGTTTCCCAACCGCTGCTTCACGGCATTCATTCATTCCACTGGTCATTCTTAACAGACACCATGAAAAGGGGCAACATAAGAATGTGTGCTAGCAAGTGTGTAAGAAAATAGTATGTTATTAGGTTCATCACTTACTCATTCAGCACGATGATTAGGGGAGCGATATGACATAAATCCTTATTCTTGGAGTCCCACACCTCGATACGATTTTTAGGAATATTGATTTCGATAAAAACGATGTGGTTGCTGCAATAAAAAAAGTTCTAGTTAACGAATAATCCTAAGTAAAAAAAGGAACACAAAACTAATAGCCGAGAACACATACTCGAGTTGTAGGTTAGAACAACACATGAGTTTTGTCGTGAATAATGAACTATTAGAAAACAGAAACAAAATGTTCGGTCATATCTATTTCCATAAGGGCCCCTATATGTATTTTCCCTTTACCCGCAGGGGATCCAATAATGCTACATGTTTGAATTGTCTTGTAAAGCAATATTTTGCTACACACCTACATAAACCATGTGGAAAATATTAAAATTTTGAAGAAATAGTTAATTATAATATCATTGAGCGTGTAGGGTACTTACATAGTCCAAAAACAATATTTGTGTATCGAGAGAGCGTCTCCGGTATAGTTGAAACTAGCACTTTGTTGGTATTTCTTAGCGTCATGCAATAGATAGACTTGTGGTCTATTCCCGATGATGCCATCAAGGAATGTCTGTTGGTACTTCTTAGCACCACTACTAGAATTGGAATATCCTAGTAGCGATACTAAGGTATACCAAGCGATAGGTCTTAACGATTACAGATTTATCTGCAAGCGTATGGATTTATTGTTGTAGCATTTCACCAGAAAGTATTATCAGGGTACCGTTATTTATATTTTTTTCCAAGGGAAGGATATGGTAATAAGAAGCTAGCCTGAATATGCATCATTACCTTTATGTATACAAGATAAGCAAGGTCTATTGCTGTGGTTAATGGTGTTTTGTGGATAGTGGATACACACTCTTAAGCTACCTCAAAGGAATAAAGTAAAATAAAGAATAAAAAAATCCTAAGGAGCAGGCTGTTGTTCTAATATAGCCATGCAATGAATAGTTAATCATACAAGTTACATAGTTAGGACTAAGACTTGGTTAAGATGGATGGGGAGGTCCCGGGGCCTGATCTGCCAGGCCATGGAGATTTTACGAACTCCTACACGAATACCCGAACGTGAGGGACTACAAGGGACGGACATGGTTGTCACCACCTGCCACCTACCCCTCGACCGTGGAGCATCGTCATATCCGCATGTTCCCGTGCACCCGACCCCCACGCTCATGTACAAGGAAACTACCCATATTCCCCCAGGACTCTAACCATATAGATTGATGAGCTAGAATATGGGCAAACCCTAAGGTACAATGAACCACCATTCTATTCTTAATCCTACTCAAGTAAGTCATATGAACAATGAAGAACAAGCATGAACATGTTATGAACATTTCATATAAACTATGTGCTAGTTCATATGAAGAACATGACTATACGCTAAATCATATGCAAAACTATATAATGGTTATGAGAACTTGACTAAGGAAAAAGTGTTGGATCTCTGGAAGCATAGAGGAGGGTGAACATGCATGCAAAAATTCAACTCGAACCGAGATATGACCATAGGGTGGCACTTTTGAAGTCAAGAGACTTAACTTTTGAAGGCTTCCCTTTAAAGGCTTCCCTTTTCCTCGTTCTCAAGTCAAGAGACTTAACTTTCGAACCGAGATATGACTTAACTTTTGAAGGCTTCCCTTTTCCTCTGGTCATATCTCGGTTCACGAGAAAAAGGGAAGCCTTTACCCTTTTTCCTCGTTCTCAAGTCAAGAGACTTAACTTTTGAAGTGAAGGGTGATTTTTTAGTTGCAAAAGATTTACAAACCTCCCTAGTCTACCACAAACGAGTCGGCAAGCTCTAAGGTGACGCCTAACCGGCTAGGAGCAAAGCTCCAACTGTATGGAACTCAAGAACACCGGCCAAACATGAACCAAGTGCTCTCAAATTTTGGGAAGCAGTAGATCAGCCTTCTAATCGAAGTTTGCTGTCTTTTTCTCAAGTTTCCATGGTTGGAAAGGTGGATCTAAAAAGGAGCTCAAATGAGAGCTATGGAGGAGAGAGAGGGAGTCTATTTTCTGTCTGAATCAAGCAGAGTGAGAAGAGCTAGAAGAAGAGACCATTGTGAGGTGGAAAAGTAGTATTTATATGTTGTCTTCCAACGGGCAGATTAAGGGCGACACTGCCGCACCATATGGGCGGTACTACCGCCCTTGCAAACTCCAGTGAAAAGGTACACAGTTTGTTTTGCTAGATTTGACAGAGTGTGAGGATGGTATATTTAGAATATGAGCACTTGGTTCAGCACTTGAACAGATGCCTTTAGAACCCCCTTGATAGTACAACTTCCCTAAACCTAAATTCAAAAGATAAAATAAATTTAAACCTTCCTTTTGAGTCGGTCACTGCAGCATGCAAGTAGATGGGGAGTCCTTTGATTTGAATAACATCCTCTCAACATCATTCCCTACTTATCATCTCGATAAATCTCATTAGTCCTCTAAATCGGTGGTCATCAATACCAAAATCCACATTAAGGATTGATTGCACTTACAAGAAGGCATCATGGATTCTCACCAAGTATCCCCTCCTCCATGGATTCTCCAAGTAGCTCTAGCCTTTGCTCTCTACTTCTACTAGCTAACCTAAGGAGCTAGAGGGAGATAGTGATGTAGAGCTCAAGTGTTGTTTGTGTGAGAGAGAGGGAGCTCTCCCCTCTTCTTGTACTAATGCCAAAGTCGGTTTAGGGAGGAATATTCCCTGAATACACCAGTTGCACTACCTTCAGGCTGAATGCCAAACCACCAGATAAAGATGGGCTTAGGCCACGTCTTGGGGACGTGCCCACACACCTCGCTTTCACGCCCTGGGTGGGCCGCCTTGACCCCATCCTTCTCCGATTTCTTGCTTGTTGGGCTTGTAGCCAGCTGGCAAGGTGTGTTGGCCCGGTGTGTCTTCTTGATTGGGCTTGTATGGCCATTTGCTTTGATCGATAATTATGCGCTTTCTCAAATGATGCCTTTTTGACTTGATTCCCTTTCAATTACCTTTAATTCCTAAAAAGTGATGTTTTACCAATTCAAGTGGAGTTTGGATAATAGTGAATGTATATTTGTGGATAAATGTTTCTTTCTCCCCTTTTTGGTCTCTAGTTGGCAGTAAAAATGATCAAGCCCCATGGGCTAGGAGAGGCATGATGCACCTAAACTCCAAAGCGATGATGAACCTCTTGTTCAAAGTCTTTTCCGATGGAGAAGTCTATCTTTTTCATCAAACTTGATGGCTCACCCGTCGATGCCATCCAGGAAGGGCGCCGAAGAGCTAGGACCTAGCACCGAAGGGCCTCATCGGCAAGGAGGGAGGGAGGGAGGGAGGATGGAGACGGAGGAGAGGATAGAGGAACAGGTGACACTCATGGTCCTCTTAGCCTTTTGGCTAAGATCAAGTGTAGTATCTGTTTTTATCAGTTTAATATATGATATGTGGATCATGCGGTGTGCTAGTTTAACCACCTCAGATACAAAATGGAGGCATCCCTAAAAATATTTTATGTACTAGTAATGACAAGTTATTAGAGGCTCCTTCTTTCTAGAAAAGTCTACAATAACAGGACTATGATAAAGCGGCTCTGTACACGAAGGCTACTCTTTGATATATTGGCACACCATACACTGCTACATCGAGCTTTTTGAAGGCTGGATGAAATAGATTAATGGAGATGGGCATTGCCACGACCTCCAATGACAGGCCTCTGTTGATTGGCCAATTAACTGAGGTTGTTGCTTTGCCCGCCACAATTAATCCACTAACAGAGACTGGCACTCAAGAGAGTTGAAGTACGGCTTAACGGTTAACATACAAAGTCTCTACTACTAAATCACACTCATTCATGTCTCTGCATAATATGATATTTTTTATATAATATTTTAGTTATCGTGTAATGGGTATTTAGACTACAAATAAACTCAAATGAAAAGAACTTTTAACTCTAAAGCTCTAAATCTTGTCACGTACTACAGCTTTGGTATACAGAGTATGATGTATCTCCATCAAAGATAGTTTAAAAAATTCAAAAAATTGAATCTCAAAACAACTGAATTTCAAACACATATTTGACACTCAAGATGACATTAAATAAAAATCTTGTCAATATCAAACCAATAGATCTAGTCGTTCATTATGACTTCACTATGTGAACATTTGCAATCGTTTAGGTATTTGGGATTTTAAATTTAAAAATCAATAACATTCAAACACATATTTGGGACTCAAACATCTTCAAATTTAAAAAAAAATCAACTATAGAGTTGTAGATTCTATTAAGATTATCTATAACAAATGTATAAAACATGTCAATGTCTGAGACCAGTTGATAATTTTGAATTTCAAAATCTATGCACTTACAATAATATTATTGTAAGACCCAAAATAGTTTCGATTCAAAAGTTGTCAACTACAATGTTGTAGATCTACTCGTGAAGAGCTACAATTTTGATAAAGTCTGTCTTTATCCAAGTTCATATAAAAATATATGATTTTTTTAGTTGAAATCATTAACAGAAACAGATATCTTAACACATGATTTATGGAGGCGGACATTTGTAACTACCGCCTCTGAAAATAATCGATTAACTGAGGCGGTTGGTTTAATGAGCTCGCCTAGCTCGGTGAATCCATTAATGGAGGCGGTTGTCGTGAGGCAGCCACGAACTCGTTATGCAGCCCACCTCCGTTAATGATTAACCAAGATGGTTGCTTGGGTGACAGCCTTTGGTACAGATTAACTGCGGCAGCCAAAAGGAACGTCCGCCTCCGTTAATAAAATTGCACCGTCGTATAAAATCATTTGTGTAGTAGTGATAGGCTCTTCATACACAAATTGAATCTCTGTTTATATATATGGAAGTAATTATTAGTCTCCTTAATCTGCTGAAAAAGTTTGTGTGTGTTTCTATTTACCTAAAAAAAAAACCGGTGTTATTACCTTATCCTACCGAAGGAGATGTTGGGAGTTTGCATTAATTTGTGTGCGTGTGGTGGGGGGGGGGGGGGGAGTAGGACTTGGGAGATTGAAACCTATACTATACTACAGTGATTAATAGTGATGGCATTCTTTTGTTTCCTCTGAAAAAAAATCCTAGCATGCAGGCACTATCAACGTACTACGCCTGGTCCCTACCAGCTGGTGGCACGCCCACATAGGATCCACGCGATGTTGTCCTGTGCGTGCCTGCGTGGCCACGTAATAGGAATCCCCTGTAAAGTGGACGTGCTTGTCCACAGCTTCAAGGAAAAAGTTAAGGCTAGCAAGCTGCTTGGAAAAGTCAGAGTGCCACATATGATTAGGATCAGCGTTCAGCAGCAGCTAGTATCTCTGGAGCTGACGGGTCAGGATCCACTTCTGTTCCTGGCCGGTGACATCTACTGTGCATTCTACAAAGGTGCGTTATTATTAATTAATTAAGTACTTGCTTGTTGCATGAATGAATAGAAACTCCCATAATAACGGGTAGGAGGAAATGGAAAATTTTGTTTGTGTCTCCATCCAACTCTTTTTCACTGAGATGGTAGGAAGAACAGGACACACCTATTACCTGCACACCGAGTGGGGATATGAAATTTGGCTAAATGTGACTCATCCTTACTATCTGGTTAGGTAAAATATATTGCTGATACCCTAAGCAGATAATTAGTTCATTAATATAAGATAGAATTGAGAAGATGATCTGGACTGTCGCCGCCACACAAAACAATAGCTAGCTAGGAGCCTAGCTTGCTAGAGAGAGAGAGAGAGAGAGAGAGACGGCCGTTTGCTTGCTAGATATATAGAATAGAAAAAGGAGCTAAATGCATGGCATCATCAGCATATGTTATAATATTAATAATGTATAGTATCAAGCATGCGGCCGGTACAAGCGTATACTTATCATGCAATAGCAGGCAAGAAAGTAACAGGAGTACTGGACTGACAACGGTGGGTAACGACAACACAATTTTAAGAGACGATGGACACGATTACAGAGAGCAGCTGTACACACACCAAGCAGGCACTCGATCTCATCGTCGTCATCGAGGTCAGGCTACAGCCTCAGCTCGAGGTCGGGCTCTTCTTCCATCGTCCCCTTGGAGTTGGCGGAGGCCTCCTCCGTGGGAGCCATGGTACTCCTGGGCCTGGTCCAGTTGAGCACGTCGACATCGATCAGCAGGTTGTTGCCACGGTCCAGCTGATCCGGAACGCAGCGCACGGTCGCCGCCGGCTGCGCACGGCAGCCGCTCCACCTCTCCACCATCTCCGACCGCAGCGCCACGGCAGCCACAGCCCAGTGCGGCACCTGCCCAGCTGCCACGAGCGTCGTCGACGACGTCGCGGCGAGCGCGCTGGCGCTGCCACCGGCCGCGCGCGCCTCGAGCTCGATCCCGGCGGCGTAGGAGCTTGCATAGGAGCCCAAGCTGCCAACCACGCGCTCCTTCTTGTGTGCGTTCTGGTGTCCGCCCAGCGCCTGCGACTTGCGGAACGTCTTGCTGCAGAAGAGGCACGGGAACTGCCGGGCGCCGCCCTTGTCGTCGACGAGGACGCCGCCGCTGCCGCTTCCTGTGTTGGAAGAAGCAGGTGGAGCTGTGCCAGGAGAAGACTCCATTCTGCTAATTAATGGAAAGGTGCTACAAGCATTCCGCTATATTAGGATGGAAATCACCTGGTACCAAGTGGAGGGGGGACACACAAGGACGACGCCGCTGGTTCCAAGTAGATGGGGGAGAGAAGCTGGGGAAATTGGTGCACACCACAAGTGGCTATATCTTTCTTGCCTTTTTAATTTTTGTTGAAGTAAATAGCATGATAGTGGTTAGGTTTTTTTTTTTTGAAGTAAATAGTCACAATTGGAGGGAATGGGAAAAGAAAAATATTCCTATGACGACCGACTTTATCCATAATTATTCAAAAAAAAACAAGATTACATGCGTAGACAACTAGAATCAATATTGTCGGCGATATGGAGCCAAGGTACCGCAATGCCCGGATATAAGTCCATTACCAGCAGGATGGGCCGAGAGGCTAAGGGAGATGAGGTCCATCAAAACTAGGGTAGACATAGCGATTAAGCAACCCAATGACCGACTTGTATTATTATTTTCTTGTCATAAACTAGAAAATGTATTTGTAAACCGTCATCTATGTAATGTTAGAGACTGCTCCACAAACTCCATCATAGAGCAGCTTTACAAACTCCATATTTTTTTTGGAGCACCCGTTTAGGTGCTTTCACAACTTCACCTTTTTTCTCGAACAGTGTGCGTGGAGCTATATCTATTTGGCAAAAATATATGGAACGAAGGTAAAAAATATGGAGCAGAGCAGTCCCAAACTACTGGGCATAGACCTCTCGATTAGTACCCCGTGAGAACACTCAACACCCATTTTAACTCCGGCATGTGAGATAAAGAGACCTACTTGAAAGCCAATGTTTGGTTTTGGGTAATTGATGAAGCCTAGTTTGCTAATAGTGTGCTCTAAATATTTCATGAGAACAATTAGCAAACAAGATGGAGCAAAGGACCGGGTCGGTGGATGACACAAGTGAAGGGACAATGACGGCATCCATGCAAATGGTATAAGTCCATCATCAAAGGTATCCACAAGGTCCATTAAGAGATGAGAAGGAAGTTGATAAGAAACCGGAAGCTCAAGGCAAAGGTATAACCAATAGGACCTCTTTTGGTTTAGGTGATCAAGACTCCATAGAGGAAGTGATCACATTTATGATAGATAGCCATACTATCAAGAGGGGTGAAATCGTTGATGAAATGCGGTTATCAAGTGCTACTAGGTGTTCATGATCATTGCATATGCATATAGATGCTAGTAACACTAACTTGACCCATGGAAAACTCTTTAAAAAGGCTAACACACGTGCACCTAAGTGAGAGACACTTTGGAGTGTTAGCGCCTTTGGAAACGAGGTGAAGTTTGAGGGTTAGAGAGGGTTTGGTCCTCTCTTCCTCCTGCTGAGCTTGCGAGGCAGGATTCGGCGAATTTCGAAAACGTTTCAATAGAAAAACTAGCGTCGGACTCTAACTTGACTGAGCATCGGACCATTATCTTCGGTCCGACGGCTAACCCCTTCAGCAAGCGTCGGACGCTTCGTTTCGGAGTGTCGGACCATTGTCCTCAGGGTCCGACGGTGCAGAGCCGAAGCAGGTCGACACGTGGAGAGCAGAAGAGCGTCGGACGCTCGGCGTTAGTCCGACGGTGAGCGTCGGACAGCGATTTGGAACCACTCTGGAAACGTTGGACGCCGGCGAGTTTTAGTCCGACGGCCTGTTGTTTCAGAGTCCGACGGTGGTTTTCGGCGGAGCATCGGACCGGAGGTTTGGTCCGACGGCTTACCGTCCGACGGTGAGTTTTGGCGCGAGAAAATAGCCGTTGTGTTTCAACGGTCGACTTCAAACGGCAGAGGACACGTGGCGTCCATCCGAAGCGTTGGACCGGTGTTGTTAGTCCGATGGTTTGGCCGTCGGACAGTCCGACGGTACACTGTTTTGTCCAAACGGCTAGTTCTTTGTGTGTGGCTTATAAATAGGGACTTGGCCGGTTTGGGGAGCATCTCTGGGCACTCCTGAACATCATAACATACTTGTGAGCCTTCCCACTCCACTCTCACTCATCCTACTTGATTGTGTTCATCATTTGGTGAGTTTGGAGAGCATCAAGTGCATTGCATTGCTTGAGATCATCTAGAGGCACTTGGTAGTTGTCTTTCGCAGCGGTTTTTCTTGTTACTCTTGGAGTTTGCCGATTCCTAGACGGCTTGGAGCTGCGAAGATCGTTGAGGGGAGTTGGTGATTGTCTCCACCTCCGATCGGTGAAGTTGTGAGGGGTTCTTGAGCCTATCCCCGCGGGAGATCGCGAAAGGCTACTCTAGTGGATTGCTCGTAGCTTGTGGATCCCCATCTTGTGTTGGTTGTGCGGCACCCTTGAGAAGGGTTTGGCGTGTGATGCCGATTAGCGCTGTGAACCTCCAAGTGGGTGTATCGCTACAACGAGGACGTAGTTTGCCGGCAAGCAAGTGAACCTCGGTAAAAATCATTGTGTCAACTCTCTTGCCGAGGATTTCTTGATTATTGTGATTGTTCTTATTGGTACTCATCTCATCACTCACCGGCGGTATAAGATTCACTCTCTCTTCGCTGTATATTCCCTCACTTACTCTTGTGTAGCTTGTTAGCTTAGTTGCTCACCTAGGAGTAGAGTAGAAGTAGCAACTTTGCCTCTTGTGTGTGAAATAGAGACTATAGCTTAGAACGGTTAGGTGGCTTGCATCTTTTAGTAGGCTAGCGCAAGAATTCGCTTCGCTTATTATTTATCTAACTTCTTGCTTGAGTTGTTGGTTGTAGAATTTTTATAGACTATTCACCCCCCTCTAGCCATTTAGGACCTTTCACTACTCTGAACTAAATGTAGAGTACAACATGTCTCAACCAATATAAATATGTGTCTGTGACTTGTGTCCTTCCCTTTGAATTCTGTAGTAGTGTTATATCAACCACCTCTATAAAATAAATAGAATTTTAACATATAGTTCGCTTAAAAACCTTAGACTTCTCCAAGGGCTAACTATAGGCACCGGGAAAGAGTGGGGGGTTGAAGTGGAGTTGCCATGATGATTTTTGGTAAGTCGATTGCGGAGGAATTGAGAGGGAGAAGGCCGGGCTTCGCAGTCCTTTAATTTTCCAAAGAAACTGGCAATGATGAGCCGATGATGTAGGTCGATTGATCTACAGTAGTGTTATATCAACCTACTCCGAAAATAGGTAGAATTTTGAGGGCGGTTTGATGAAGCCAATCTTTTCCAAACGTTGTTTCCAGGATGAAAGGATCGAGGATGCCCAAGAGGGGGGTGAACTGGGCAACTAATAAATTTTTCACAAATCAAGTCAACTTATCGCCATATGCCCAATCTCACCCCACAAGTGCTTGTGTGTAATTCAAAACCTAAAACAAGCTAAGCAACCTAGAACCAAGTCCTATCACAAGTATACTACTCTAGGAATGTAAAGAATACAAAGTAAATGCGGGAAAGTAAATGAGTAAGAGATTACAAGCCGAGTTTTTCTCGGGGTATCGTAGCGTCGGCGCTCCCCACTAGTTCTCATTGGAGCACCCACGCAAGGGTGTAGCTCCCCCTTGATCCGCAAAGACCAAATGCTCTCTACAGGCTGATCCTTTGCCTCTCCGGCGAGGTGGATCACCCACAACCGCTCACAAGCTTGGCTTGGGCCGCCCACAAGCTCTCCAAGCGGTCACCAAGCCTCCGATCGCCACCAAACCGTCTAGGTGATGCCGATCACCTAGAGTAACAAGCCTAGACTCTCACTTGACCAAGAACAACGCCAAAGAAGGTGATGGATGCACACAAGTCACTCTTGATCACTCTCTAGGGAAGAAGCTTACAAGTCACTTGATGAAGAATAAGGCCAAAGAAGGTGATGGATGCACACAAGTCACTCTTGATCACTCTCTAGGGAAGAAGCTCACAAGCAATGGATTACACTCAACCTCCCTTGGGCTCTTGCACTCTCACAAGATCACAAGGGTTGCTTCAGCTGTTGGAAGTGGCAAGAGAGCTAGAATGGAGGCAATGGTGGAGTATAAATACTCATCCTCTCCGAAACTAGCCGTTTTACACTTTCCTGCGAACCGTCGGACCCTGCAGAAGCCTCACCATCGGACCAATCCCCTTGATCTGATTCTCACTGTCGGCAGAAAGCCGTTACTGTATCAGAGGAGCATCAGACGCAAGACAATGGTCCGACGCCTAGCATCGGACCCAGTCCGACGCCCTCCAGCGCTCTCGGGTGCTCTCTGCACAGTGCCAGACCGCGGCTAACACACGCACCAATAGTCTGACGCAGGCCATCGGACAGAGTCCAACGCCTAACTGTGCTCTCTGGACCTCTCTGGAAGTGTCGGACGCTACGAACCATTAGTCTGACGCAGCCAACACTTCCAGTCCGACGGTCACCTAAAACACCCAGGCACCGTCGGACGCTGGGCAATGGTCCGACGACCACCCCAGCCTGCGTTCGATGCTCCCTGGTGCGCTGAGAAGCACCCCGGGGCTACCACGTGGCGTCGGACTCTGAGTATTGGTCCGACGACCACACTGCTCAGGGTCCGACACCCTAATCTCAGTCCAAACTTTGTCAAAACTTCGTCAAATCAAAAACTTTTCAAAACGAAGTTTGATCCTCTCTCTCTCTCAAGAGACTCCCTGGGCTGTCTAGAGCTATGTTGGACAAGTGTGCATCACATCTACACTCTCTAATCTTGCCCTAAGTCAAGCTACCCATCCAAACCCCTCTTTATAGTACGGTCAAAGAGAAAAACAAAACCTAAGACTACTCCAAGTGTCTCTCAACACCAATCGACACTTGGAACTAGGCTATCACCGTCTTGTCTTCCATCCTTTGAAAACCGAATCGATTTCCATCGCTAGGGGCTTGAACCTACATGTTATTATGACTTAACCTCTAGGTTATCCTGCAAAACACACATTTGTCATAATAACTTCTTTGTTGTTATTAATCACCGAAACCACTAGGGCCTAGATGCTTCAATCTCCCCCTTTTTGGTGGTTGATGACAACAACCTCAAATAGATTTAGAAAGAGTGAGGTTTTTAAAGGCTTGATTCATATAAGCATGTGACAATAAGAGCAAAGGGGTTAGGCATGCTTATACAAATCAAGACCACAAGGTACACAAAGGATATGAAATAAGCACAAGTACCAAAAGTTATGCTCAAGATCAGTGTGAAGTGTGGAAGCTAAGACAAAGAGCATAACCAAGTGAGAACCAAGTGACATGATATAAAAAACAAGAGTTCAAGCACATGTCACAAGCCAAGTCTCAACACAGATATGAACAAATGCATGAAAGGTAAACATGATGCATGAGTATATCACATATATCACATCAAAAGAACCAAATGCCCTCTCACATCGCTCCCCCTAAATCTATGCCCTCTCTCCCCCTTTGGCATCAAACACCAAAGACCTAAGACTCTGGAGGAGGGGAAGAAACTGCAGCGTCGCGGTCGGAGGAGTGAGGTCGAAGCTCAAATTGTGTGGGGTCGGTGTCTGACTCTGAGCTCTGAGCTGCCTAACCCTCTGTCTGAGAATATGAAGGTAAAACGGTCCAGGTCGGCTCGGCTGTCTCTGTAGGTGCGAGCTCCTCAGGTACTGTCTGAGCGGACTCAGGAAGAGTCTGCTCCTCACTGACTGACTGCTGACCCTGGGGCTCAACCACTGTGGTAACTACTACCGCCTCAGTCTCTGTGGTAGTCGTGACGTGCTCTGAGGAAGCAACTGAGGACGGCAAAGTCTCTGTAGTCCCGGTAACAGGTGGAGCTGTGGTGGTAGACACTGGCTCTCTGAACTCTAGAGGTGTAGGCAAACCAGTGATCTCACTGAAAGTCACACCCAAGCTCTTGGTCACTGAGGGGCCACCCAAGTCTGGAGTGAAGCTTGTGCGGATCAGTGTGAACCCCTGAGTGAACCCTGGTGAGGCAAGCCACTGCTGCATCTGCTGTGTAGGAGTAGTAAGCTGACTGGAAAGCTGAGCAGTGCCCTAACTCTGAGGTCCGCTGGACTGTAACGCTAGAGTCACCTGGGCTGCAGTGGCTGTTGGACCAACCTGCTGAACCGGAGGGGCAGTGGCAAGGTACGGAGGCTCTCCGGTGTGCCTGATGATGTGCTCCATGAACCCAAAAGTCTGAAGCTGAATCTACTGGCTCTGGAGCTGCATCTGGAGCATCTGCTGCTGGAACTGATCCTGTCTCAACTGGATCTGTGCAAACGTTGCAGCCTGCTCTCTGGCTAACCGGGCTTGCTCTTGGGCAAGGCGGGACTGGTCCTATGCCTGCTGCTGCTGTGACTACTGAAGGGACTGGAGTATAGCAAGCAGGGCTGGATCTGTCTGTGGAGCTTGTGGAGCTGAGCTGGAGCCACCGGCCTCCGAGTCGTGAGCTCGAGGACGCCTAGGGATAGGCCGGTAGTCCTCATCAGTGCTGTCGAAAGTGGTGTCCACTGGGTCATTGTCGACAAGCAACTGCTTAAGCTCGCTATGGGCAACATGGCTTATAGCCTCGTCCTGCCGTTGTACCTCTGCCATATCTGCCCCTGAAGTTTGACCTCTCTGTATCCTGTGAAGTGCACGGCTGCCACGTCTGCCATCAATGGTAGAGGTCATCCTATAAACTGGGAACTCAGTCTCTGTCTGGCGCAACTCTCTAGTGATCCCTATCCATATCTTATGCAGCCTACGCACAAGAATGGAAGAGATCTAGTAAGCGTAGGGAAGCTGCCGACGAGACCGGGTACCCTCTGCTATCGTGTCCTCCATCTCAGAAATCATCAGATCAACAATGTCAAACTCTAACTGCTGGACTAGGGCACCAAGAAGCCAAAGCTATAAGTGTGTAAGACCCTCCTTGTACCCCTCCTGCGGTAAAAGAGTGCGCCTCATCACATCGTTCAAGAGACGAACGACGGGACGAAGCTCTGAGGGGGTCCTGTGGGAGCCCTCTCCAAACGGTGGTCGGAAGCAAGCTGCTATGTGTGCTGTGCCCGGTGCCTATCCTTCGTGTGCCCTCCTCGGCGGATCCATTGTTCCATAACAGATACTGTGCAACCGGGTGGCAGACTCTGGAACTCCAAGCAACTCTCGCAGGGCCTTCATGTAGAGCCTGTAAGGCTCTCCACCGAAGGTGTACTGTAGGTACTCGTGGTCGGGGTCGATCCAAAGTAAAGCATAGAACTCGCGGACCCACGACTCGACGTACCTCCCTGACTATCCAAGCATGTCAGCGAGTCCAGGCAAGTAGGTCAAGTACGGCCTGATCTCCTCACCACTTGCCTGGACTATGTCCTCTAGGGGACACACCCTGTGCTGTCGCAGCCCAACCTCTGAAGTCATGAGAGCTGTAAAGAAATCCTTGTGTAAGGTCGTGTACCAGCCCTCTGAAGCCCTGGGGTCGCACTGAGGTGGGAACCAGCTGTCCAGTGATGTCAACCGGAGCTCTCTGACTCAGGCTGCAGAAATGTTCTGCAAGTCCAAGTGAACCTCTGGCTCTGGCTCCGGCTGTGGCTCGGTGGGCGCAGGCACCCTGGGAACTCGGTCGCCACGCCTCTGACCAGCAGGCCGGGGTGGCACCGAAGGTCGAGTGCGGCCCGAGCAGTCGAAGTGGAGGTGTCTGGGCCTGCTCCCCCTGAGTGGCTGTCTCCTGCTGCTCCTGCTGCACTGGCTGCCTCTTTGACTGAGTCTCTGTCTCTGCCTCAGCCTGAGTGAGCTTCTCTGGTCCCTCTCTGTCTGCCAAGCTGACCTCAATGCCTCCAATGTGGAGCTCTATCTCCTTCACTACCTGAGCTACCCTGATGGCCTATTTCTGCTCTGCTGTCAGCTGCCTCTTCCGCTTCTTGCTGGGCTTTGCCATGGGAGCCTTCCCCTTGTCCTGAGGAGGACGAGGATGGAGGCCTCTCATCCCCACCAGTGCCACCCTGACTACGACTCGCCAGCTTGCAGTGAACCATAGCTGTCTAACTGAGATCACTGTCCCTCTGCAATTGCCAACTGCCACTGACACTCGAGAGGCTTGGCCTCAATCCGTATCCACGGGCTAGGCCCCGGATTCACTGTCACTGCCAACCTCTACTTCTGACCGACGACACGCTGCAAGAGAGATAGACAGGATTTACATAAGCATGTAGTAGCTAGAGCTAAGATGACCTATGACATGTAAGATACGAAAGGGAATAGCAAAGCAACCTGCAAGGTGAGAGATCCCTGTGAAATGGAAAGGTACTCTATCGAACGGGAAGTCACCACAGGAAGGAGATAGATCACTGCACCAAGACGGGCAAGTCAATGACATGGGCAAAGCAATGAGGTGCAATGAGTAAGGATTTAGGGTTGGAAAGCCACGAGAAGTACCACAGCAACGAGAGGCTCTCTCAAACCCTAGGAGACTAGAGAAAGGCCCTAGCTCAGCAAGATCTGCGAGAAACGACGAAAGGACTTAGTAAGGCATTCCATCGAACATCTGCAGGGCAGGGTTTAACAATGGAACTAGGGCAAGCGAGACAAGACCTTACCACAGCAATGGGCACGTGAAGAAGAGAGAGGAGATGAAGTGGCTCCTGGAAGCCGCCCAACAGCGGCTAGCTGGCGGGAAGAAGCTCGGGTGGTCCACCGGCAGAGTGTGCGAGCGGGCTGGACTAGCGCGAAGAAGGGGCTGGTCCACCGGCGGCGAGAGCGCGTGCGGTCCGGGCAGGAAGGCGGCGTGCTCGGCGGAGGATGCGGCGGTGCTAGGGTTAGGGCACGGGCGGCAACGGCACACCGGCGATGTACGGCTCCGGTGCGAACAGTTGAAGGAAGAGGAAGACGAATACGGGCAACTGGTGGACCCCACACGACATAGTAAGAAAAGGAACTGCATCTCGTCTTCGAACCGACCATCGGACGATGACTGTAGCTACCATCAGACCAACGCACGCCAGAGTCCGACTCTTCCAGAACGAAACAGAGAGCTCAAACATGCGTCGGACTTAGTCCGACGCACACCGTCGGACTAAAGCTCCCAGTCCGACGTTGTGAACAGTGGAGAACTCATTTTTCTCAAAGGTCTGACACCTTGAAAAACACCGTCCGATGCCTTCTTCAACAGGGCCAGGTGTTGACGGTATTTATACCCTGTTTTCTACCATCATTACCGTCAACAAAACACTCCTTTCAGCGAAGAAACAAGCAAACTTGTAGTGATATAGGTACAAATAACTTGGTTCCACATGTATATGTCAGTATTTGCTTGTAGGAACTCAAACCAGGAGTTTTCAGAGTATAGAAGCCCAAGATGAAGGCAATCTGCAAATTAAAATATGACAAGGTGGCAAAGTGTTGTCACAATCATCAATGACTTCACTTCAGGATCAAGTGGACATGTGGTGGACACTATTCATGGGTTGGCCGACCCATGAATAGTGGCACCAGCACTCCACCTTCAAGAATCAAGCAAAGTAGTGAACCAGGAGAGAGCTGAGGCCACGTGGAGCCATGACATGGGTCGGCCGACCCAGTCACGGAGCCCATCTGGCTCTGCTGATGTGGCACAATCTATGGCACACCTCCTGGAGTCCATTTCCATCCTTAGATCACAAGTGTGCTTTCAATCAATGGTTAAGGAGCAAAACACACGGATTCATGGGCACGGAGGAACCGACGTAAGAATGGAATAACCAACAATCGGGCAAGACTCTATGACCTGTGGGGCACAAGATGGTGGGACCCACCTATCATAGGGGGGTCGGCCGACCCCCCTAGGTGCACAACTTTCGCCCACCGACTCTTGGCATGAAGATAGGCAACGTGGTGAATCTAGGGCGTCCAATTCATGGCGGTTCAAGGTCGGTGGATCCAAGGGCCAAGGAGGAAAGGCACATGGAGTGATGACATGGCACTACCCTTTCATCCCCGTATAAATACCTCCCTTAGTCCTTCACTCTAGACATCAAGGAATAAGTGTATCATAGAGAGAAAGACTACTTTATTAGTTTTAGTGTTAGAATAAGAGGGAAGAGAGTGAGGGAAGTCTTTAGGAGAAAGCCTCGGGCCTATCGGGAGTCTTCTCCAAGGTGTACCTCAGCGGATGCAAGCTTCTAGTAAGTTTTCTATCTGAGTCCTTCTAGTATTTGATATTCTGGTTCTGATACTTTAAGTATATACTTGCTTTACTTGCACATTGCTTTACTTAGTGAAGTACTCTAGTCTCTAGCTAAGATTAGAGTAGTAAGTATAGTGTAGACGTGGTGTCTAGGCTATATCTTATCAGTGTGGGCCGCTTGTCGCACGGATTGTTTGTGGGTGCCAGCAAGTGGTGACAACCTTGTCTGGTCTTAGTATCCCTCCACGTGTGTAAGACAAGTTATTAAAACGGCAGGGCATCAATACAATAACATAGCCGCCTAGGGAGGAGTTATATCTCCTCCTGTTTCGCCTATCGCCTCTTGTAAAGGGAGGAGGTGGTAAACCTCTTTATACTTAGAAAGCCAAGACCAGATATCGTTTGCTACATAGAACCTCTCTATACCTATATCCTAAACCTCTTTGATCACCAAGTCCTTTGATCACTATCGGACAGGTCTTGAACCTAGTTAGTTCACTTCATGTTCCCCATGGAAAATACGATACCTGGAATACTCCCAGTGAAGGCTACATTGACTACCATACGCTTGCGGTATATCCGTTTGCCACCTTTGGTGTCAACAAGCTTTCTGGCGCCATTGCCGGGGAACGGTAGCTGTCTTAACTAGAGTCGAGTCATCTTAGTTATCCTTGTTTGATCAAAACTATCTCTTTCACACACACATGGATCAAACACCTATCTTCGAGTATGCTGCTCCATCGGGCGCTAGTATGGAGCCGCCTAGTTCATCACAGGCCATTTTGGCCGTTCGTTATGAGCTACGCCCGAGTCTCATAGCGATGGTTCTGGAGAAACCTTTTTCTAGGGATGAAGATGAGAACCCCTATACACACCTATGAGATTTCGAACAATTATGCTCTTGCATACATATCCAAGGGATGAGACGAGATACCCTTAAGTGGAACCTATTTCCGTTCTCTTTGACGGGAATAGCCAAACGATGGTATACTCGTCACGTAGGTAGTGTAAATGGAGAATGGGAGAAGCTGCAATCAAAGTTCTGTATCACCTTCTTCTCCATTCCCCGAGTTGCTCGCCTTCGTGTAGAGATCCTAAACTTTAGACAAAAGGAAAAGGAGCCTCTAGGTGCGGCATGGGCCCGTTTCACAGACTTAGTATCTTCTGGCCCTGATTTAGCTATAACCGAGCCAGCACTCCTGCAACATTTCTACCTCGGTCTTAGCCAAAATTTCACACAATTTCTTGATTTAGTCTCCAAGGGAGCATTCTTGTATCTCTCTATTAGTGAAGGTAAGAAAGTTCTTGCAAAAATTCTTGAGAACACCCCCTACACTAATGTCTATGATGAAGCCCCCGAGGAAGATCAAACCCCTAAGGACGAACCTACGATAGCCGGAACCTCACTACTCACATCACAAGCTGTCGAACCTGAACCAAAACCACCAAATCCCCAGAAGAAGTTAAACTTCTGGAGTTTCCTCTTGATATCGAGGCCGATCTCTTCTCCAATTTTGGAAATGCCTCGAATCAACTTGTGCAAAAGAAGTCCAAAACACATAGAGCTCCAAATGATCATATCCCACATCGTCTTGAGACCCGCTATCTCAAGGAGACTATTCAAGAGCTAGTGTCCATTATGAGTGACAAATGGCTGAAGGAGGCCGAAACCTCACCTGAGGTTATTAGGACCCTATCTTGCTTCACAACCATTCCTTGCGTCATAAATAGGACCACTCTAGACTCTCTTTATGACCCCGCCGTAGGAGTGAGCATTATGCCTAAGTCATTAGCAAATGCACTCCTAGGAGAGGAACCTCTAGCCCCGACCAACAAATTTCTTAAATTATCCTCTGGGAAATTGGTCGAGAGCTGCGGGATTGCACAGACCATTCCCGTCACAATTAACAAGGTCCATATCCTCTTACACTTCTTTAATCTCGACATAGAGGAAATTGACTTGTTGATTGGACACCCGCTCATGAGATTCCTTGATGGATTCCATGGGGGGAACCTTGAAGGTCATCTCGGGAAGAACCTTTGTCTTTCGATTCCGCTTGCAAATTCTGCCAATTCTAAAGCAGAATTGGAACCCGAGTCTGACCCGATAGAGGAAGTAACGGTTGCTTCTCTTCTAGAACCTTCTCATCCTGATCTAGAAGAGGATGCTAAGGATTTCATCCAAAAGAGGCCGAATTAAAAGAACCTTTAGATTTGGATAAATCTGAACCCCTATCTAAGCCCTCTATAGAACTTAAGCCCCTTCCTTCTGGACATAAGTATGCCTTCCTTAATGGTCATAGGGAGACTCCCGTAATCATTAGTGACTAACTTTCTGAGGAGGAAACCTCCAAACTCATCACCATTCTAGAAAAACACCGCTCTGTCTTAGGCTACTCTCTTCAAGATCTTAAAGGAATTAGTCCCACTCTCTGCACCCATCGCATCCCAATTGAGCAAGATGCTGCACCTTCTAGGGAGCCGCAACGGAGGCTAAATAATGCGATGAGAGAAGTAGTGAAGAAAGAGGTCTTAAAACTCTTGCACGCAGGCATAATCTACCCTGTTCCTAACAGCGAGTGGATTAGCCCCGTCCAGGTAGAGCCTAAGAAAGGAGGGATGACGGTCGTTAAAAATGAAAAAAATGAACTAATCCCTCAACGAATCGTCATGGGTTGGAGAATGTGTATAGACTACCGAAAACTTAACAAGGCCACAAAGAAAGATCACTTTCCGTTGCCATTCATCGATGAGATGTTGGAACGGCTTGCAAAACTTTCTTTCTTCTGTTTCCTTGATGGGTATTCGGGTTATCACCAAATCCCAATCCATCCCAATGACCAAAGTAAGACAACCTTTACATGCCCCTATGGAACATATGCATATAGGCGCATGTCCTTTGGCCTATGCAATGCTCCTGCCTCTTTCCAAAGGTGCATGATGTCCATCTTCTCCGATATGATCGAAGAAATCATGGAGGTGTTCATGGACGATTTCTCAGTCTATGGCAAAACCTTTGATCACTGCCTAGAGAATCTGGACCGTGTCTTACAAAGGTGTGAGGAAAAGCACTTAGTCTTGAACTGGGAGAAATGCCACTTCATGGTTCGAGAAGAAATAGTGCTAGGACATAGAGTGTCCGAACGTGGGATAGAGGTGGATAGAGCTAAAATAGATGTTATAGAGCAGCTTCCACCACCCACGAATGTTAAAGGTGTCCGTAGCTTTCTTGGTCATGCGGGATTTTATAGAAGGTTTATAAAAGATTTCTCTCAAATTGCTAGACCTTTAACAAACCTTCTTGCTAAAGATGCACCCTTTAACTTTGATGATGAGTGCTTAGACTCCTTTTATTATCTTAAGAAAGCACTCGTCTCTGCGCCAATCATACAACTCCCTGATTGGACGCTTCCTTTTTGAGATAATGTGTGATGCTAGTGACTATGCGGTAGGTGCTGTCTTAGGACAAACCAAAGATAAGAAACATCATGCAATCTCATATGCTAGCAAACCCTTAACTAGGCCACAATTGATTATGCAACAACTGAAAAAGAATTGCTGGCCGTGGTTTTTGCTATAGACAAATTTAGATCTTACTTAGTTGAAACTAAAGTGATCATTTACGCTGACCATGTTGCATTAAAGTATTTTCTCACTAAGAAAGATGCTAATCCAAGATTAATAAGATGGATATTATTGCTCCAAGAATTTGATCTTGAAATTAAAGATAAAAAGGGAGTAGAAAACTCTGTGGCCGATCATTTATCTAGAATGAAATTCAAAGACAAACAGGATCTACCCATCGACAACTTCTTGCGAGACGACACGCTCCTCAAGGATCACGGACTCCAACCCCTGGTATGCAATTATTGTCAATTTCATGGTCACAGGATATGTGCCACCAGGAGCAAACAAGAACAAACTCATCCAAGAGAGTTAGGTGCACCTCTGGGATGAGCCATATCTGTACAGAGTCTGCAATGATGGAATATTGAGGAGGTGCGTGCCAATGAATGAAGCAATCAAGATCATTGAAAAATACCAAGGAGCAGAGTATAGAGGCCACTATGGGGTATTCAGAACCCACGCAAAGATATGGCAAAGTGGATTCTTTTGGCCTACCATGTACAAAGATGCACAAGACTATGTGAAGAGATGTGCAAGATGTCAAAAACATGGGAATATCAACACCCGAGATGCAATGCCACTCACAAACAACCTTCAAGTAGAATTATTTGATACATGGGGAATTGACTACATGGGTCCATTCCCCAAGTCTCAAGGTTGTGAGTGCATCCTAGTGGCAGTGGATTATGTGTCCAAATGGGTAGAAGCTATGCCTTGCACAACCGCAGACGATTCACACTCAAAAAGGATGTTTAAAGAAGTCATATTCCTAAGATTTGGCACCCCAAAACTAGTCATAAGCGATGGAGGATCACACTTCATAGACAGAGGCTTCCGACGTTTCCTGGCCGACATGGGGATAAAGCATAATGTTGCAACTCCGTACCCTCCCCTGACAAGTGGCCAAGCAGAGACGTCCAATAAGCAAATCAAGAACATCCTACAAACGACAGTTAATGAAATGAGGACAGCTTGGAAGAGCAAACTACCAGATGCACTTTGGGCATACAGGACCGCATACAAGACCCCAATTGGTATGTCACCATACCAGCTTGTATACGGAAGACATGCCATCTGTCGGTAGAGCTAGAGCATAGAGCACATTGGGCAATCAAACAATGGAATATGGATCTGCCCTCTGCGAGAAGAAATAGAAAGATGCAGATCTCAGAGCTTGAGGAATGGAGAGAAAAAGCCTATCACAATGCCAGGATCTATAAAGAGAGAACCAAAAGGTGGCATGACAAGAGGATCAAGCCCAAGGAGTTCCATCCTGGAGACAAGGTCCTGATGTTTAACTCAAGGGTCAAGCTATTTGGCCATCGAAATCTAAGGAGCAAATGGGAAGGACCATACCTGGTAATCAATGCACCAATGCATGGAGCCGTCACGCTTCAAGATGACGATGGCAACATCTTTAAGGTAAATGGTCATCGTCTCAAAGTTTTTCATGAACATGCACCAATAGAAGAAGAAGTTGACATGCTAGAGTTCATCCCTGATAATGAATTAACATAATTAAAATCTACATGTCTTACTTCCTCTTTTCAATTATTTATATAGCTTGATCACTAGATATGTTTCAAATAATTAGAAATTTCTCCTTTTGACACTATGGGTCCCCAAAACCCCCAAGTAGAAGTGGATAGCCATAATTCGGTGACCGCTTGGGACCAAAATTTAGCCAAGCCTTATAATCTTCAGAATCAAATAATTTGGTCACGCTGGGTCATCCAAACCCAGGTTGAGCGACCCACACTTGGCTCAATTTTAAATTTTGAAAAATGGGCCAGTGTTCAGGAGGTCTTGTAGGTGACGTGACAAAAATTTGGGGCAACTTTATGGGTCGGCCGACCCATATTTGGCACCTCCTCAACTTCGTCACGTTTAGGGAAGCATTTGGGGATCATGTAGGGAAGTTGCCACGGCCAGATGACCCATTTATGGGGTCGGCTGAACCACCTAGGGCATCCCATTGCGACCCACCAGGTCCAGAATGTTGTGCCAATGTTGCCCCGACGTTTTCTCGTAATTTCGAAAAGAAGAACGTTGGCACTCGTCTTCTTAACCCCTTCCTCTCCTTCTTCTTCCTTCCACCTCCATCCTTCACCATTCCAGCACCTTCCTTCGACCTTGATCCTTCAAAGAGTTCCACCATGGCACCCACTAGCAAAAATGCCATCATCCCCGCAGGAGAAGGCACTTCCAAGCCCCATAGGTCACTGACCGAGAGCCTAGAGAGAGCAATGGCCGTCGACGTGCTGGAGATGGAGCCCCTGAACTCACTGCCGCCGACCGGAGGACCATCGGCGGCCAGGGCTGGGTCGCCTGACCCTAGGAGGGTTCGGCCGACCACCCCACGGCCGTCCCCTCGGTCCACCTCTTCGCCAAGATCTCTCTCCCCGCGACGGGATCTCCGGAAGCCCCCTGTTCGTTCCACCACGCCAATTAGGCCTACCACAAGCCAATTGGCATTGAAGGGGAAGGCTCCGGAGGTGCCGGAACAGCGCCCCAGCTCTCTCTACTCGGATTCATCAAAGAGCATCAGCTCCTACACCCCTTCCACACCCACCATGTTCAAAGGCCGCAAGATTGTTGGTGGTGGGCTGGGTGTAGGGAAGGTGTTCGTCCCTCCTCTCAATTCGGATGAGAAGAAGCAGTTGAGGGAGTCCCTTGACTCCAACTCTCTTTCCCACATCCGGAGTAAGTTGGATGCACCACCAATCAATGGCCCGCCAGGCCATTTTGAAGATGATCAGGAAGAGAAAAGCGACATGGAGAAGATGCTCACGATTGTAACTAGTCTTAGGAAAAGGAATAATGAGTTAGAGGAGACGGTATCGGAATTAAGAATGGCACATTTAGATTTGGAAGACAACTTCCGCGCACTTCGCATTAGAACCAATGCGAAGCTTAAGCGCATGGCCTCTGCCATGGGCCAAGAGGATATCCTAAAACCTCCTTCTCCTTAGATTAGGATTCCTTTAGAATAAAGTAGGCACTAGCTAGATTTTCCTTTCAAGTTTTGATTTTCAGATGGAAAGAACCAAGTGTGGGAGGGTCGAACGACCCCCTCAACTGCCCCAATGGTGATTTCAAACATGTCACGATGCACAACACGTTTGCTGGATCAAACAGGACTTGAAAGATCACAAATCTTGGGTCGAACGACCCACAAAATGAAGCCCAACAGGGAAAACAATTGTGCAGGATTACGTTTTGAGATGAGGAGATTCAAATGGAGAGGACAACGGCCCTTTGGTGGGGTCAGCTGACCCCACCATTGGGGCCTGGACCCACCAGCCAGACTCCCTGCAGCGAGAGGATGCTTCCTGCCTGGTTTGCACTCTTTCTCCCTCTCGAATCGTATATTTTCTTAATTTATTTCTTTGTTCTTAAGAAAAAATGAAAATAAAAATTTGAATTCTTGCATTCCAAAATAAAAGAGACAAGATTCATGACATTTAAAGAGTAGAGGTGACACAAAGTTCTAATTTATGCATATGCCTATACTTGTGGGTAAATATCTTGATAGGAAATCATATTGATTAAGATATTGATAAATGTGAGATAACTTTTGGCTCATGATTCACACTTTTTTCATTCAAAGTACTTAGAGGTTTATTTGTGAAAATGTCATAAAACCATAGTGTCACTTACTCCACGATAGTAAGAAAATTCCTACCAAAGCCATATATGATCACCATGTTTGAAACCCCTTCTAATCATGCTACTTCCAATTGCTTTGAGTTTGATCAAACCATGTTGACCCTTGTTGAGAAGTATGTCATAGTCCAAAGATCAAGATCACGTACACACCACACATACATGCTGCTTCTACACTGGAAGTAAGCAACAACATGCCATCCATTTCCATTGAATAATTGCTCCATGTTTTAAAGGTCAATGAATATCTCTCTTAGTTGATATAGAAAAAAGGGACAATGGCTATGCAAAATGAAAAAGAAAGAAAGATAGACAAGTGAAAGTCCAAGAAAAAGGATATATATATATATATATATATATATATATTTGAGCAAGTCCAGGCTCATGAATAAAAATAAAAGAAAAATGATAGCCATGTCCCAAAACAAAGTAGAGAGAGATCATCTCAAATAAAGGAGCATTATAGTTTACCATTTTCCACACACTTGCACATCTTGATCTAGGTCTATGGCATTTTTCTCCTTGGATCCTTGTTTTGATTTTACAATATATGCAATGTAAGTATGCTTGCCATGTTTATCCCTACCTAAACTACACATGAGCCTTATAGATGTAGGATAAAACAAAGAAGGCATCCTCAAGATATGCCTTGGTAAGGAATCATAAACAATTGAGTGACTTAAGAATACAATTTGAGGAGTAAGAATGAACTATGTGATTTCTTTTTGAAACTATTATAAAAAATTCTAAGTACTGAGAAGATGAAAATGTGAGATGACTTTGCTTTAAGAGTTGTTCCATTTCTCAACATCTCAAGGATACATGCTAGACAATGCCACATAACCCACTAGTATAAGCTATGTGTTGAATGAAAACTTTGTTCACCACTATCTTGGATATGTCTTTTCAACCTTTCTTTCTAAACCTTTACTCGAGGACGAGCAAAGACTTAAGTGTGGCGGAATCTTGTTGACGGTATTTATACCCTATTTTCTACCATCATAACCATCAACAAAACACTCCTTTCAGGGAAGAAACAAGCAAACATGTAGTGACATAGGTACAAATAACTTGGTTCCACATGTACATGTCAGTATTTGCTTGCAGGAACTCAAATCAGGAGTTTTCAGAGTATAGAAGCCCAACATGAAGGCAATCTGCAAATTAAAATATGACAAGGTGGCAAAGTGATGTCATAATCATCAATGACTTCACTTCAGGATCAAGTGGACATGTGGTGGAGACTATTCATGGGATGGCCGACCCATGAATAGTGGCACCAGCACTCCACCTTCAAGGATCAAGCAAAGGCGTAAACCAGTAGAGAGCTGAGGCCACATGGAGCCATGACATGGGTCGGCCGACCTAGTCATGGAGCCCAGCTGGCTCTGCTGATGTGGCACAATCTGTGGCACACCTCCTGGAGTCCATTTCCACCCTTGGATCACAAGTGTGCTTTCAATCAACGGTTAAGGAGCAAAGCACACGAATTCATGGGCCCACAACGGAGGAACCGACGTAAGAATGGAATAACCAACACTTGGGCAAGACTCTATGACCTATGGGGCACAAGATGGTGGGACCCACCTGTCATAGGGGGGTCGGCCGACCCCCCTAGGTGCACAAATTTCGCCCACCGACTATTGGCATGAAGATAGGCAACGTGGTGAATCCAGGGCATCCAATTCATGGTGGTTCAAGGTCGGTGGATCGAAGGGCCAAGGTGGAAAGGCACATGGATTGATGACGTGGCACTCCCCTTTCATCCCCCTATAAATACCCCCCTTAATCCTTCACTCTAGACATCAAGGAATAAGTGTATCATAGAGAGAAAGACTACTTTAGTAGTTTTAGTGTTAGAATAAGAGGGAAGAGAGTGAGGGAAGTCTTTAGTAGAAAGCCTCGGGCCTATCGGGAGTCTTCTCAAAGGTGTACCTCAGCGGATGCAAGCTTCTAGTAAGTTTTCCATCTGAGTCCTTCTAGTATTTGATATTCTGGTTCTGGTACTTTAAGTATATACTTGCTTTACTTGCACATTGCTTTACTTAGTGAAGTACTCTAGTCTCTAGCTAAGATTAGAGTAGTAAGTATAGTGTAGACGTGGTGTCTAGGCTATATCTTATCAGTGTGAGCCGCTTGTCGTATGGATTGTTTGTGGGTGCCAGCAAGTGGTGACAACCTTCTCTGGTCTTAGTATCCCTCCACGTGTGTAAGACAAGTTATTAAAACGGCAGGGCATCAATACAATAGCATAGCCGCCTCGGGAGGAGTTATATCTCCTCCTGTTTCGCCCATCGCCTCTTGTAATGGGAGGAGGTGGTAAACCTCTTTATACTTAGAAAGCCAAGACCAGATATCGTTTGCTATATAGAACCTCTCTATACCTATATCCTAAACCCCCTTGATCACCAAATCCTTTGATCACTATCTGACGGTCTTGAACTTAGTTCACTTCACGTTCCCCGTGGAAAATACGATACCTGGAATACTTCCGGTGAAGGCCACATTGACCACCATACGCTTGCGGTATATCCGTTTGCCACCTTTGGTGTCAACACCAGGGACCGTCGAATTGAGGCAATTGGTCCGACACTGGGAAAACCAGCGTCCAACGCCTCGGTCCGACGCCCAAAAACATGTTTTTCTTCAAATTTCTTCGCGCCGATTTCTCCCAACTAAGTTCCAACCCCAAAAAAAGTCAAATAAACACCAGTTGCAACTAGTATGAGATGTCCTCTCTCAAACCCTCAATTTTTTAAATATTTTGCTATAGGCATATATAGTTTTTATGAAGGTAGGCAATAAAATCCATGAACAAAACGACAAAAAAACAACCATGCATATGCAATGCAAATTCGCGTAAATTAAACTAGTTGATTTGTCAAGTTTGTCCTTGGTTAAGCTTCTTCACACGCTTTTGGGTGGTTATCTTAACCGAGTTAGACAAGCCCTACGTGCAATTCAAAGTTAGACATGTTTTATATTACAATGCAATGCACATGACAACACAAGATCATCTTTTAGTGAAGTTGCTTAGATCAAGGCAATTGAGTTCATTCCTTAGTGTGCAAAACCGTGCCTCATCTAATGGTTTAGTGAAAATGTCCGCCAAATTATCATCCGTTCTCACTCCCTCAAAGGAAATGTGACCTTTAGCAACGTGATCTCTAAGGAAGTGATGGCGGATGTCAATGTTCTTAGTGCGGGAGTGTTGAACCGAGTTGTTTGCAGGTTTTAGCGCACTCTCGTTGTCACACAACAAAGGCACCCTTTTGAAGTTAATTCCATAATCAAGTAGGGTTTGTTTCATGTAAAGAATTTGTGCACAACAAGCACCCACGGCAATGTATTCCGCTTCGGTTGTTGACAAGGCAACACTATTTTGTTTCTTGGAGGAGCAAGAAACTAGTGATATTCTAAGCAAATGGCACCCTCCGAATGTGCTTTTCTGATCAATCTTGCAACCGGCATAATCCGAATCGGAATAGCCGACAAGAGTAAAGTTAGCTCCTTTGGGATACCAAAAGCCAATGCTTGGGGTGTGCTTTAGGTATCTAAGGATTCTTTTCACCACAGCTAAGTGTGGTTCCTTAGGGTTAGCTTCAAAATGAGCATACATACACACACTAAACATGATGTCGGGCCTAGATGCGGTCAAGTACAACAAACTACCGATCATAGAACGATAAAGTTTTTGGTCAACCGATTTACCTCCCTCATCAAGGTCGAGATGTCCGTTGGTAGGCATGGGGGTCTTGATGGGCTTGCATTCTTGAAACGACCTCGATTTCCACGAAGGGAAATCCACAGGCTCGAATTGTAATTCAATAGATTGCTTGGGACAATCCATGAAATTACCCATATCTCAGTTGACACCAGGATCCATACAACGGTAATTAAGTCTTACATAAACATTTATTACATCACCACACTGGCGGAATCAACATTCAGAGAAGCTTTAGAAGATGCGGAAACGTTTCATCCTTCACGGCCAACTTGAGTGTAGCACGTGACCCTATTCCTCGCCATCGTCTTCCTCGAAGTCGTACTCATTCTCGTCACCTGACAGCAAATTTATCAGTACGATTTGTACTGGCCACAGAGCCCACCTATGCAGCATTTGCTTTGTGGAAAGTGGATGCAAGGCTATACAAGCAGACCTATAGGCTGAGGTTTCCTATGCAGCTGTAATCAATGTTTAATTAGTCAAGTTTTATCTCCAGTTAACACCATCATCCCTTTTCCCATCACCACATCTCACTTACCCACACCTCGCTCTCATTCGACAGGCCCAACTCCCTCTCGGGCCTATCTCAGCGGCACACTACCACAACGGGTACACTGCCGGAAAAATGTCATCCAGGGGGAGAAGAGAACACTCACTACACTAGTAGAAGCTTCACAGGAAAGGTCCATAGCCAACAGGTTGGCATATGTATCGATCGATCAACCGTACACTCTGCAGAGGTTTCACAAATCCACACAACCTAAAAATCCCAACTAATTAAAATTTTCCATTTATTTATTATGGAAACCCATTTTTCTTGTGCAAGCATATAGGTTTCATTATGAATTTGGTAAATAAAGGAGTATAGCTTGCATTTTAATTCCATTCACATAGAATAATAGCATATGCATCACATTTGGGATTTATTGCAATTTATGTTTGTATTTACTCAATATTTAAAATGGGCAATATATGTATATATACACTAAAATGAAAATAGAAAAAGGAGAGAGAGTTAGGCCAGCCCAAACCAGCCCGGCCTTCTTCTCCTCACCTCACCCGCGCGCGCGCTCCACCCCGCCTCCCCGCACTGGGCCGGCCCAACACCGCGCGCACGCGCGATGCCGACCGCACGCGCGCGACCGTTTCACCCGCTTCCCCGCAGCCGCTGACCACCCGGCCCCGCCTGTCAGCCGCTCTCGCCCCAACTGTTCTTCTTCCTCGCAGAGATGACGGGGACGAGTGCACGCAATTCGCGTGACCCCGGTCCCACAGCCGACAGCGCCACGCTCTGTCAGGTTTGTCCCCCTCCTGTCCCCTTCTTTCTTGGCCGCCAAGCGAACCCGCGCCCATCCGGAGCCCTAGATCCACTCGAGCCACGGCCCTTCGATCGGTCGAGCGCGATCAGGACCGTTCGCCATTGGAGCTGGCCAAGCTCGCCTATAAAAAGGAGCTCACCCCGAAGCCCTACCCTCATTTCCCCTCGCCGCCACCGCGGCACAAACCGGCACACTACACCACACCGAGAGAGAGAGAGAACGTAGGAGAAAGGCGGAGCAGAGGAGGAGGAGCTGCCGGAGCGTTGCCGCCGCGGAGCGCGCCGAGCCGGACACGGAGGAGAAGCCAGAGCCCTGTCGCGGTTCGGCACGGCACTGCGTACGCTCTGCACGGCTCCGACTCGCCACTGCATCGCCATCCTAGCTTCACCGACACCACGGTGAGCCACCGCACGCCCTGTTCGAACCTCGCCCTGCTTTTGCCATGGTGTTCCACCCATGGGACGCGCAGGCACGAGCCTTTACCGGCTCAGGAAGATCACCTGCACCATGCACTCATGCGACCGGCCGAAACCCCCGGACTACAAGCTTGCTAGACCGAGAACGCAGCACGACGCGTTCTCGGCGGAGCGCGCTCACCACCGACGCGTTCCGACGCCGAATCACCCGTTCCGAGCAATCCGACTAGCACCCGTATAGGTTAGAGCATCGTGGAGCACCGCCACGACCCCTTGAGCTAGCTACACGGATCTAAGCGCTAGAGGAAGCCTCGTCCGCCCTGCTCGAGTGCGCCGCGACCTCGCCGGAGCGCCGCCACGAGCCGTCGCCAAAAGAAGGCCATGCCATGGCTAAAGTTCGCCACTAGAGTGTTGTATGCTTCTCTGGCCTCACCAATTTGACAAGACCGCATTCGATTGAACCAAGACATGGTCATAGCCGCGTTGCCGCCTTCCGCCGTCGTCGGGGACACACCGCCGCCACAACCGAGCACCTTGGGAATCTCGGTAGCCAAAATTGGTAGTTGGTATACCATCGCCATAGACCCTGGAGGCGTATACATCTCCTAGAAGACCTCCTTAGCCCCGCCGGAACCTCCCAGTCGCGGCGACATCGCCGCCGATGACTGGAGCGTCTCAATACCGCGACCAGGAACAAAAACCGACCACCTTGGACAAGCTTAGTTGCGGAAGATCGAACCTCCATAGCCCGGAACACCGCGAGGTGCGTTCTCGGGGAAACGTGATCACCGCCGACACGATCCGCCTCGCCTAAATCCGTTTCGAGTACCCCCGATCGCCTCGCGCTGCGGAGAGAGGCCGACGAGGTTCGCCAAGTCTGCCTCAGCACCGCCGCGTAGATAGCCGAGCCCCGAATCATGTCTGTCGCCTTGGCTACGTGCGCCTCCACCTCGTCGGAGAACCGCCGTATGCCGAGGGAGAGAAGGAGGCCATACCACGACTCTAACCCGCCACCATCTGGTCGGACGACTGCCTGAGCACGCCAATTGGGGAAAGCCGAGCCCTGTCTTGCCGAAATATGGTCATCGCCGCCCTGTCATCGTCCGCCGCACCGGAGAGACACCGCCGCCTTGAACAGACGCCCTGGAACCCTGCTAGCACCAAATCTCCGATTCGCCCGAGCCTCCCCGGGAGAGCTCGGGAGAGCGGCACCCTCGGCGCCCCGAATTTCCGATTCGCCCGAGCCCCGTCGAGGTACACCGAGCTCCGCCGAGCTACGCCGAGCTCCGCCGAGCTACCCCCGACCACCGCCGAGCTCCGCCGAGCTATCCCCGACCACCGCCGAGCTCCGCCGAGCTACCCCCGACCACCGCCGAGCTACGCCCGAGCCTCCGCCGAGCTACGCCGACGCCTCCCCGACCTCTGAGAACCACCCCCCGACCACCGTCGAGCTCGCCCGACCACCGCCGAGCTACGACCGATGCAACCCCGACCAACGTCGAGCTCGCCCGACCAACCACCGAGCTGCGCCGACGCCGGCGACTCTCTGGGAACCAGCATCGAACACCTGGTGGGCGACCATCGGGTCTGTGTTCTGTTGAGGCGCCACTTGCCGCACTACTGGACCCGCGCGCCACGTGGACCAATCCCGAGCTGCCCCTGATTAATAGACCATTTTCCATTTTCAGAAAATAGGATAATCTTCGGAAATTCATAACTTATTCATACGATGTCCAAAAATTACGCACCATATATCAAAATTCTCAGAAAACTGACATCTACAATCTAAGACTATGTTTGTGTGCATTTGGCTCTTTATTTTATTGGATTTTTCTGAAATACTCTATAGGAGTCACTGACTGTGACTATTTCGTGTTCGATTTCAGAACAGGAGGAGGACCTGACTAAGGAAGACGACCACGAGTACTTTCAGGAGCTAGGAGACGACTACGAAGGTGCTACGTCCCACCAAATTCTTAGATCCTATTTACGCATTGCAAATGACATTGTTGCTATTGCTTTATGATTATGTATGGATTGGTTGCATGGTAGTATATTTGAATTCCCTGCCTTGATAAGACTATACCCTGCTATCCGCTGCTAGGTTAGCTGCTGCTTAATTTACTGTTACTCTTCCACTACTTACTACTTGCTATATGCTATGTGGTGGAATTGGGACGGTGTATAACTGATTATAACCACTGGGAGAGAGTGCTGCGTGCGTCTTGGGTGCGTGGTAAGGGTTGATGTCGACCAAGTGGGATGTGAGACAAGCCCATGGGGCAAGTCGTGCCGGGGGTGCAACCTGGGCATCCCCAAGTGAGATACCTGTGGTGGGTAAAGTTGTTGAGGAGGTTCCGGGTGGGATAGCCTTGGTGGTTTGAAGCCCGTGGACGGAGGTGCTGTGATGGCACAGGGGAGAGTATCCCCTAAGTGAAGATGCCTGCTTAGTCAAACCTAGGATGGACTAGTTTTAGGTTCATGGGAATCCTTTTCTACTCACTCGCTTCTGATGGGCGGGAGACGGCTGGACTACTTGGTAGGACGGTGCCACTACTGCTAGGTTGAGAGGTGATAAGGGTGGGCGGAGACAGTCGATGGGTTCCCGTTCCGTTCTAGATGCGCAGTACCACTGGATGGGCCCGGTACTGTGTCTCCCAGTCTCAGCATAACGGTGTAGGATCCGGAATATCCCAGGGCTGAGTGGTAGGGTGGCATCGACCTAGGCAAGCAAGCACCGGAATTCTGCCTAGGTGTTTGCGCAACACCTATGATGGCTAATCTTGTGGGTAGTGAAACCTCTGCAGAGTGTACGATTGATCGATCGATACATATGCCAACCTGTTGGCTATGGACCTTTCCTGTGAAGCTTCTACTAGTGTAGTGAGTGTTCTCTTCTCCCCCTGGATGACATTTTTCCGGCAGTGTACCCGTTGTGGTAGTGTGCCGCTGAGATAGGCCCGAGAGGGAGTTGGGCCTGTCGAATGAGAGCGGGGTGTGGGTAAGTGAGATGTGGTGATGGGAAAAGGGATGATGGTGTTAACTGGAGATAAAACTTGACTAATTAAACATTGATTACAGCTGCATAGGAAACCTCAGCCTATAGGTCTGCTTGTATAGCCTTGCATCCACTTTCCACAAAGCAAATGCTGCATAGGTGGGCTCCGTGGCCAGTACAAATCGTACTGATAAATTTGCTGTCAGGTGACGAGAATGAGTACGACTTCGAGGAAGACGATGGCGAGGAATAGGGTCACGTGCTACACTCAAGTTGGCTATGAAGGATGAAACGTTTCCGCATCTTCTAAAGCTTCTCTGAATGTTGATTCCGCTAGTGTGGCGATGTAATAAATGTTTATGTAAGACTTAATTACCGTTGTATGGATCCTGGTGTCAACTGAGATATGGGTAATTTCATGGATTGTCCCAAGCAATCTGTTGAATTACAATTCGAGCCTGTGGATTTCCCTTCATGGAAATCGAGGTCGTTTCAATTCTTCCATCTTGAAGCGCTTGAGGAGGTCCTTCATGTACTTCTCTTGCGACACGAACGTCCCCTCCCTCAATTGCTTGACTTGAAAGCCGAGGAAGAATGTGAGCTCACCGATCATGGACATCTCAAACTCCTTGGACATCATATCACCAAATTCCTTGCAAAAATCTTCATTAGTCGAACCGTAGATATTATCATCAATATAAACTTGACAAATGAAGATATGCCCTTTATGCTTCTTGGTGAATAGTGTGGTACCAACCAAGCCAATTTTGAAGCCCTTGTTGAGGAGGAAGTCACAACGCCCTCATACCAAGCCCGTGGGGCTTGCTTCAAGTCATATAGCGCCATGGACAACCTATAAACATAGTCTGGATATCTAGGGTCTTCAAAACCCGGTGGTTGCGAAACATAGACAAGTTCATTTATGAAGCCATTTAAGAATGCACTTTTTACATCCATTTGAAAGAGTTTTAGGTTGTGATTAGATGCATATGCAAGTAGGATACGGATGGCTTCCAATCTTGCAACGAGGGCAAATGTCTACTCAAAATCCAAGCCTTCAACTTGGGAGAACCCTTTTGCCACGAGTCCTTACCTTGTTTCTCACAATGTTGCCCTTGTCATGTTGCTTGTTGCGGAACACCCACTTGGTGCCTATGACTCTTGCTGCTTTTGGCTTCTCTTCAAGTGTCCAAACTAGATTGCGGGTGAAGTTGTTGAGTTCTTCATGCATGGCATTCACCCAATCCCGATCTTGAAGAGCTTCTTCTATGCTAATAGGCTCAATGCAAGAGACAAAAGAGTGATGTTCAATGAATTGAGCATGCCTTTGTGAGCGAGTCATTACCCCCCTTGAAGGACTCCCTATTATGAGATCTTGAGGATGAGCTTGTAGGAGTAGAGTAGTTCTTCTATCAACCACTTGAGGAGGAGGTTGTGGAGCATCAACATCTTGTGCTTGTGCCTCAATTTCTTCTTGTGTGATGTGGGTGCCTTCATGTGGATTCACCCCATCATTATCTTCATCATCTTGAGGCACATTTGATGAAGATGGTTGATTGATCACTTGCACATCATCACCATCATCTTCATCATCTTTAGGCTTGATGTCTCCGGTTGGCATGTTCTTCATAGCTTTCCTCAATGGTTCATCACCTACATCATCAAGATTCTCATGCTCTCCTTGAGAGCCATGTTGAATACTCTATATGCTTTGGACATCAATGAATAACCAATAAGAAAGCCAATATCACAATGTCTTTGAAACTTTCCTAGGTGTTGTCGCTTCTTGTAGACGTAGCATTTGCAACCAAACACCAGGAAGTAGGAGACATCCGGCTTCTTTCCACTGATAAGCTCATAGGGGGTCTTCTTTAGCAACCGGTGAGGGAATAGGCGGTTGAATGCATAACATGCGGTGTTGATTGCCTCTGCCCAAAACCTCTCTGGTGTGTTGTACTCATCAAGCAATGTCCTTGCAAGAGTGATTAATGTCCAGTTCTTCCTTTCAACAACTCCATTTTGTTGAGGTGTATAGGTGGATGACACTTCATGTTTGATCCCAGCTTCATCACAATAATCTTCAATGTTTGTGTTTTCAAATTCCTTCCCATTGTCACTTCTAATTTTCTTGATCTTCACTTCAAATTTATTTTGTGCTCTCTTGGCAAACTTCTTGAAAGATGTGGCAACTTCGGACCTGTCATGAAGAAAGAACACCCCAAGTGTATCTTGAAAAGTCATCAACAATCACTAGACAATAGAGGTTGCCACCAATACTTGCATAAGTTGTCGGCCCAAATAAATCCATGTGAAGTAGCTCTAATGGTCTTGATGTTGATACAAATGCCTTGAATGGATGTGTATTTGCCACTTGCTTGCCGGCTTGACAAGCACTACATAATTTGTCCTTCTTAAATACAACATCTTTCAATCCTCTCACAATTTTCTTCTTCAATAGCTTCTTGAGTGTACTCATCCCAACATGTGCAAGCCTTCTATGCTAAAGCCACCCAAGTGATTGTTTGGTGAATAGACAAGTCTTCAAATTTGCATCTTCCGAGTTGAAGTCCACTAGGTAGAGGTGATTGTACCGAAAGCCCTTGAATATCACTTCATTGTCATCTTTCTTGGAAACAACCACTTCTTCACTTGTAAATAGGCATTGGAAGCCAAGATCACACAATTGACCAACGGATAGTAAGTTGAAGCTCAAAGAAGCAACTAGAAGCACATTTGAGATGGAATGATCATTTGAGATAGCCACTTTGCCAAGCCCTTGCACTTTGCTCTTGGAATTATCACCAAATGTAATCTTTCCTTGGTCTTCCACATTCTCTTCAAGTAAGGTGAACATACGAGCATCACCGGTCATATGTTGAGTGCATCCACTATCAATTACCCAATGAGAGCCACCGGTCTTGTAGTTCACCTACGCACAACAAATCAAGCTTGATGTTGAGGAACTCATACTTGAGATAGGCTCTGGACTTTCTCAACCAAAGCTTTTGCCACCCACAATTGCCTAGGCCTATTCTTGTTAGGGGGACCTAGGAACATCACTTTGACTTTGCCCTTAGAATCCTTTCTAAGCATGTAGTGAGAATCAAATGCGAAGGACCTAGCATGCTTGGAAAAAGGTTGTGGTGGTGGTGTCTTGCACTCATGAGCAAAGTGACATTCTTGTCCACATTCAAAGCATCTCTTTGGCTTGGGCTTGGGCTTGTTCTTTGCTTTGTTAAGACGATTTTGGGCTCTAATATTTTGCACCTTCTCACCCATGTAGCCAATCCCACTTCTATCAAACTTCATCACGGTGTTTATGAGGAGATCACTTTGAAGATATTGCCATCTTGTGAATCTTTGCAACCCAACGGTGAGGTGACTCTTCTCTTGCTTCAATTTCTTATTCTCTTCCAACAAAGATGCAAGTTGATACTTCTCACTCTTGAGAATCTTGTTTTCTTCTCTTAGCACTTGTTGACGGTGGATAACGTCAACTTTTATTAGAACTTTAGACACCAAAGGATACATGAATACACACTAGTCTAGATTTTTAACTGACAGTTTTCATGAGTTTTGCATGTTCTGTATTTTCCAGGGGCTATTCTAGAAAAGCATAAAAGAAGGGTTAAAGAGCATAAAAGACACGAAACTTAACCGCGAAGGAAACATCGTCATCTGGACGTGGGAAGAGTGTAGAAGGCACCCGAAGCAACCTGTGGCCGAACCCCTACCAGGTGGGGCCTGGCCGGCCCTAGGTGTTAAACATGCATTAGCATTTGCATTTGCACATATAAGCATTTATCACTATTCATAATCATGATCACATAGTAAAAAGAAGTCCATTTTTACTATTCCCTAAAATTATGTGATGCTTATATATGAACATTAGGGTTTATTTATTTGAGTGTCTTTGATCAACCTAAATTCATAATTTAAGTAAGTTAATAATTTTGTTCCATCAAATAATGCTAGAAATTGTTTTGGTTGAATTAAAAATGCATTTGGATTATATTTACATTTGTAAAGCCTAAAGTTGATTTAAAATGGGAATTTATTTTCTAAGCTTTATATGAGGTTGGACCTTAAATAGAAGTGATAAAGAAAAATATTTGCTACAACTTTGGTTTAACAACCTAGAGCTAAAATCAATCCCAAATAGGTGATTTTGAAACCCCAAGTTTGATTCAATTTTAAATTAAAAAGAAAAATCAATTTAATTTCTATTTCAAAGGGTTAGGCCATAGTTTCAAAAATAATGGGAATATGACTTCGGTGTAAAAACCAAAGTTGTTAAGCTCATTATTTAGAGCAACTTTCATATAGGAAGTTTTTGAAGTTGTTAAGCAAAAAATTTGAATTTCAAATCGAATTACAAATGAATTCTATTAGGTCAAATTTGCATTTCAAAATATAGAAAGAATTTGGACATAGTTCAAAAAGCAAAGTTGTAGTACTCAAAATTTTGAACAACTTTTATTTTTGGAAATTTTCAAGTTTCCATATGAATTTGGGAGTAATTGAAAAGGGGAGAAAAAGATCAGCCCTGCTACAGTAGCGAGACAATGTGCTGGCCATACCGCCGCCTGCTCAGTAGCTTTCGCCGTGTCGCCGGCGAGGCCGTCGGCCGCGGTGGCTCATCTGGCCACGGCTCTAGCGCCATTAAGACCTAGCCTCGCTGTCAACCGCAAAGAAGCACCCCGGACGACTTGAACTCGCGGTGGCGGCTCGCCATTGTCCGCCCTCTCTCTGTTCACTGGAGCTCCGTGGCGCTGCCGGCTGTGTTCTCATCGTCTCGGCCACTTTGCCACCTCCCTGGACACGTGAATGGCATCGCGAGTTCGTCTGCCACCTCTCCCCTTCAACCTGTGCCAATAAATACGGCCGGAGGCCGCCGTTCTTCTCACCCCATCCTCCTCGGCCGGCACCGGTAGTCTCGGGTCGCCGAAGAAATTCGCCACCCTCACTGCACCACTTCCAAATTGCATCCACAGATAGCTTATCCACTTCCTTGCGCACCGTTTGCACCAACCCGTGCAAGTTCTGGTGGACTGAATCGTCGGGAACGTCATCGTCTTCCTCACGCAGGGTCACCGGAGCGGCTGTAAGCATCAACCTGTCCATAGCCTCGGCCAGAGCCGTTATTGTTCTTTTATCCTTTGTTCTAGCTTAGTGTCAGGGCTATGATGCTTATCGGCCTGTTTCTATGAACGCTACCGCGCAGGAGCCGCCGGTACGCCATCGTTATCGTCGGTGCACGCCGCCTCTGCCCTGTCCCCGTCAAGCTATCATCCCGAGCCGTTTCCGTCGAAACCAAGCACACCAGTAGACTCGGGGTGAGCTACCTTTGCTTTCTGGACTTGTGTATGTACACTGTGTATTTTAAACGTTACCATACTCATTTCACCGGAACAGAGCATACCGCCGCTGTGCTCCTGGCCGGACCGCCGCTGCACGCGTGTGCGAGCATGCAAGCCGCCACGCCATACCCCGAAACCTAGACTAGGGTGTGCGGAAGGTCAAGGGGAGCACATTGGTACCCTTCCCTTCGCCGGAATCCTCACCGACGGCAAGGAATCGGCCGGTCAACCGCCGGCATCGTTCGGTCAAAGAGAAAGAGAGGGGAAGGACCAGTCGAACAGAAATTCGACAAGGTCGAGGGGGTTATGTGAGAAAACCATGACTCATGTGAATAGTCTTAAAAAGGAGCGCGGGTTGTTTTTCCGAAAACTGGAGTCCTCTTTTGCAAAACCGGCAGCGCCCGCGCGGGAGGCCGACTTGGGCCGTGCCTGTGCGGACTGGGCCGAGCTGGGCCGAGTTCGAGCCCGTGTCTGTTTTTCCTTTTTATTTCATTTTATTCTTTTCTGATTAAAGTGAATAGTATCTATTTTTGTTATTTTTTATAACTAATTATTTATCAGTGATAAAATCATGAAAAATTAGGTGTATGCTCTGCACAGTGTGTACTATTATAGAAAAATCTTAAATAGGCTTTTACAGTAATTTTAATAGAAACTAAAAATCATCCTTTTAATTGATAAAAGGGACACTTAGTGATTTTTGTAGCATTAAATATTATTACAAAAATTCTGAAAATTGGTGTGAGTGCTATTAATGCTACTGTTTACCTTCACAAAAAGCTTGGTACTATTTTGATAACTTTCACTATTATAACTATTTTAAGCTTATTATAATTAGTGTTTTTCTTTAGGAAATAAAACACATAATACATGGAAATGATGTATATCCAAATTAAGTGATTTTGGTATGTTGTGGGAAGACCTTGAAACACCCACCCTTACTGTTTCATGACAATAGTAGTACTTTGCTAGTTTAACTTTGTTTTATAAATTAAAACCAACATTTTATGCTTTATAAGAAAATAAAGATAGATTTTGTTGGCTTGCAACTTTATCGTGAATACCGTGTCATGCCTGTTTAAGAAATGATCTGTAGGAGTACAAACTTCTCTACCGGAGAAGAAATATGCACGTACTCAGTAAAATAAATAAAAACAAAACTATCATTTCATGTAACCACACCAACTTAAATCTATCATCCAAACTAAGGTTATATGGATGCATTATCATCACATATCATGTATCATGTCACCATCGTACAGCATATCATAGCGCATTATATTCATGTATACATCCTATTCATACATATAGGATTGGAAGAGGAAAATCTCGTAGAGTACGAGATAGTCGAGGAGAATCCACAGGAGTTGCCACCCGAAGGCGAAGAACCCGATATTGACTCACTGCCAGAGTGTCCTAACCACGGACCCTCCACTTTTCGCTGAGGCAAGCCCCGGACATTCTATATATCTACCTATTCTATTTCTGAATTACTTTTGAGTAAATTTACTTTATGAGATGTGCATTTACGTTTATAAGAGTTGAATGAAACCATTGTTGCATTATATACCTTGTCCAAAAATAACACGTTGTTATCACTAGATAAGTACCGTTCTATGCTTAGCCATGCTTAGACCGGTAGAAGTCAGGTGATCCCCTGTCACCTGCAAGATTTAGACAGTTACTTATACCCATTGGCACTGGTAACCAATGTGGAGAGGAAATCATGTGATAGTGGAAAACAGACGGGATGCAGTGTACCTTTATGGTCCTGATTGCCGGTTAGGCACACATCCTTGTTTATCCCCGTCTGTATAAAAATGACTTGGGATCATTTTGTAGTCTGGACCTTGATCGAGATTGAACGTACCTTCACATAACGGCCGGATAAGTCGTTCCGACCTTGAAGCTATAGCACTACTAGTCGAGCTGGGATTTGAACTGCAGTGCATCGCTGGTGAAGAGAAAGGATGTGCGGTGGGACAGGGTTTGACCAAGGGCAGGCATAGCCTGAGCGTCCTGGCGCCGGCTGCCCCCTGAGCCTTGCACTGTGGATCAAGCCCACGGTATCCCGAATAGAGTGAGAAGCTACCCTACACAAATATGAACTTTTGGGATGGGTTCGTAAGGGTGTGTGATACGGGCTTTATCCAGATGGATTAAATCGATTCGAATCGCCGTCTCTCCCGGATAGTGAGAAACTTGATCACTGTCGAAGAAGCATAGTTGATCTTGTAATATAGTAAACATGATGATTATGAAATACCTCATTTTTGGATCAAAAACATGTTTGTTCAGGATAGGTGCAAACTTAGTAATAGATATTCTTATTAAAACCTATGCCAAACCTGAAATAAGGAGAAAGCTAGTAAGATCTTTTCGCAAAATATTGCTACCCCATGAACTCCACCAAATAAGCCTTGCATATCTTTGAGAGTCTTTTTATTTACTCTCTGACGGGTAAGTCTTGCTGAGTACAATTGAGTACTTAGGGTTTTTCCCAACGTTGCAGGTGATGTGCTATATGAAGGCTACTGCCTCACATGTAATAACCCTGCCATAGATGCAGAGGAGTAAAGATCACAGGGCATGGTCTTATATCTTATACTTTCCTCTGCTATGTATGGAGCTATAAAGTGAGTATGAAAGAGTATTCAAATAAATAGTTTTCAAAACCAGAGCTTTCATGTATATTATTTAAACTTGGTATTGTAATAACTATTTTACTCTGTTTGAAATAAATTTCCGTTGTAAACTCTGTGCTTGTAATATGATGTTTCCTTAATCAGTACGATCCTGTTGTAAGTTGATTTACCGAGGTCCTTTGTGACACTCGGCGGACTACCGGGTTTATATGAGAGAAAGTATGTGTGTGCCAACGTATTAAACGGGGACAACCATGCTTAATCTCGAATAAATTGGTCGGTTCTATCATACTAGGGTGGGGCCGGGCGGCGCCCTCCCAAGGGTTTCACTGCCGCCTTTTGGAGTCTTCTTCCACCGCCTCCCACGATGCATCTTGGCCCTTGTTTAAGTCGGTTTGATCCACCGGGCTATAAATAAAGAGGCAGACCCACTCCCTGAAGCATCAAGTCATTTGGAGATCAAGCCATCCAAAGCCTTTCTAGTTCATCAGAGCCCCTCTAGTTCATAGCTTTAGCCTAGTTAGATTAGAAGTAGAGGAGTTCTAGTTCTTCAGCGGTATCTGAAGCCCCTGGCGTCTGTCTAGAGCGCGGAGTTCGGTATAGTTCTAGTTCTTTTCTCTTATTGTATTCAACATTATGATTTGGAAGACATTGTTCTTAATCTTATATATGTTCTTAATTGCAATAGTCATTGTTAACTTTGATTATATATCTAGCATAGTTAGTTTGATCCTATTGAATTTATGTAATTGCTCGTATAGCGTTCGTCCAGAGATATCGTGGATGAATGATTGGCAGTATGTAGACGTGGTGTTTAGATATCTTGCTTATCTGCGAGTGCACCCTGATGTGCCGGGTCGTGTGGTAGTTCGCGTAGGTGACAGCTACGTTGATTCATCTGTAGTCCACCCCCCGTACGTAGGACGAGCAGAGCGCGGTCGCGAAGGAGGTGACCCTTGTGTCTTAATATCCTCATTAGAAGATGCTCCTTTACATTTAATCATGATGTAGGTAGAGCTAAACAATGATTGCTAGATGTAATTGCACTAATCATAGTATTCATTGACGTAGTTATAGAATTACTTTAGATATTAATTCCTTTATCTATTGGCTAGCTATTGTTATGACTAGATGAGCTCTGATATTTACCTATTTATGATGATGACTGATCATGTTTATCCTATATATCTTTATCATGTGACTTATCCCTGCTATGAGTAGGATTATAGTTATGGTTTATCTTGTGCATTAGCAGTATAAGTTGTAGATATAATTTGAGTCCTACTAGAACTTCCCAATGGTATAAATATAAATCGACAACCTGGTGATACTCTAGGTAAAATGCTACAATGGTATAATTATCTATCCGTTTGCAGAATTGTCTTTTAGTTCATGTTCTTATATTTATTTCTACCTAGTCACACGAAATAATAGATTCATTTAATACTTTATTCCTAACTAATATAATTAGGGATGACAACCTAGTTCAATGCTTAGGGATGTTGGTGAGAGATAAGTGGCTAGCTGCTAATGACAAGTTAATTTAGTACCATGTGTTTTTAATGTTGTTAAATAGTGATGACATTAAAATTACCAACAAGCATTTTTGACGCCATTGCCGGGGAAGGTAGCTAGGCATATTAAGAATATTGATAGACTTGTACTTATTAATGTAATTGAGATAACCATTAACCCCTGCTCAAGCAGGATTACCCGTGTTTTGTCTACTTTAATATCTTATGTAGGGTAATGAGTGACCGGTTAACGACCTTCCGGCAAGATCCCACGAAAAAGAAGAAATATAATAAATTCAAGATTGAAAAAAGAGGTCGACGTCACAAAAAAAATCAATTCATATATCAAGTGACGGGAATAAAGATGCTACATCACTCACAAATTCCATGATGTGAGACATGGTAAGTATGATCAAATAAAGGTGAGAAAGTCTTGCTCATTGACTTTAAATTTGATGAGTAGTTATCTTTTGCATTCCACTGCATGTTTACTTTAAATCCATATATTCACCCTATTTATTCTAAATTCTTTCTACTCATAACTTATTTAGTTCCATTCATATTTCCATCTCGCTTGCATTCTTATTAAAAGAAAGAAAAAAATATATGAGCACATGAAGGCTCATGATTAGTATTTAAAAAAAACTCATCATGATCATGCTTTTTCATCTCTATCTTAATAATTCCCTACTAGTGCTTTCATGTTACCTTTGTTTGCCATAGTAAGTTTTGGTTTGGAGGTACTACATACGGCCATATGAGTATTTTTCAAAGGTTTTTAAATTAAGCGTGGTGTTTAGGTTAAAATGCCTTCTTTAACTAAAGGTAGACATGGAGTTTGGTTTGGTTATTGAATTAGAAATTGCTGTAGTAGACATCGGATATTTTGTCGGACTAACCCCTGCAGGAAAATTTTGAATCAAATCTAGGGAAGCCAAGAGATGAGTTCACACCGAAGATGAATCAAGGCAGTAATGACTTTGCACAAGAAGACCTAGCTCATTCTTTATAAGAGGAAGAACTGTGAGTATTAATGTTTATTCATTTATCTTTCGTTGCAAGTTATCTCTGTTTTGAACCATACTAGAATATAGCAACAACAATATAAAACACAATAGACACAATCTATGCTAAACAATCTTAAAAACATATATCATCTTGTTAGCATAGAGGAAAATCACAAAATAATATGGACAACAAAACCTGTATTTCAATTTTGTTATATTCCCTCGGGTATGTGTCCATTAACATTTTGCAGAAAAGAACATTCTTAATCTATTGGAGATGAAGTTTTACTAAAACATCAAAAAAGCCCCCTGCCTTGATCATCAAGACGGCTGGCATGTCACTTAAAGAAGAACAACTCATTGCCATGCCAATAGAAGACAAAGATAAGCAGGGAGGAGCCTGAGTTTGCACCTCCAGTGGACCCAACCTCATCAACCGCAATTTAATCAAAATCAAGAAAAGGTTGATGAGTGAAAAGCTTGTAATTATCTGTACTTTCATCGGATGGTGAAAAGGCAAAGATGATAGAAGGAGGGCCTTGCTCAGAAGACCACAAGCTTTCACCAACAGATGAATCGGATAAGCCTCCTCTTCCAAGTAAGTTTGTCACCACTTACTTAGAAGGATGAAGACATAAGATACGTTTGTCCAAGCCTCATGCAATATTTAACTACAATCAACATCTTATATCATGTTGCTAATTTGTCTTGGTCACTCCTACCCTATACCATGCTCAAACTTAACTTGCTAACAATTAAAACAAATTAAAAAATGCTCTTTCTGGTTCACCATACACATTCCTGGTTCTATTTGAATAAATATCTTTAGTCTTGTAAACTTCCTTGTTCTATTATAAGTATGCTTTAAAATATTACTTGAACATAACTATGAGATCAAAGCATACTTGTCTAAGAATTTGGTTGTTGTAACACCCAAAATTTGCATCATTTTAAAATAGGGGAAAATTGATTTAATTGTGCAATTATTGCTTATTCAAATACAGAGCAAATAATGATTTTTCACAAAAATAAAATTCAACTCTAGGGCAAACTCATGTTGATGCATTCATGCAGGAGCATTGTGTTTTGTATTGCGTGTATTTCATTTGATTTTTCCAACCATTCAAAATCCCATTTCAAATCTATTTGGAAAATGTATTTAGAAATTGGAAAGAAAAATAAAAGCAAAACCCTCCCCCTCTCTGGCTTGGCCGAGGCCCAGCCAGCTTGGCCTGCTCGGCCTATCTCTTCCCCTCTCTTTCTGTATGGGCCCGAAGCCAAGGCCGGCCCAGCTAGAGCTGAAGCCGCGGCCTCCTTCCTCTCTGCCACTGGCAACCCAGGCCCGCGTGGCAGTCCCTCTCCCTCCCCTTTTCTTTCTTCTGCCCGAAACAGAGGGCACCGCAGTGGCCAAGCGCAAGCGCGCGATGCCACCCTCTCTGCAGCCGACAGCCGGGCCCCGCGCTCGGTGTCACTGACTTGCGGGGTCCGCAGGTCAGCTCCTCCCCTCTCCAGCCTCTCCCCTGTTCGTTTGGAGCATGGTAGAAACCGAATGGGGTGAGTTCGTCGCGGCTCGTCCCCGAATCAATCTCCTTGAATCTAGTCTATGCTCAACCTCCCTACCCTCGTCCTCAGGACTATATAAGCCGAGGCCACACCCTGCCGCCGTGACCAAACCCTTGCATCACCGCACATGCCTCACGCAGTGAGCGCAGCAAGAAATAGAGCCGCTGTCGAGTTCTTTGTCCACCGCTGCCGTGAGCAATTCGACGGGCTCAACGTCGATTTCCTCCCGGACCCCGCCACCCGCCGGATTACGTGGAGCACCGCCCTCGAGTCGATTTTCGCCCCTTCAAGAGCCCTAGGTGAGATCCCCAAGCCTCCCTCTTATTCCCAGAGCAACTTCCGAGCCGATTCATTTATCCTATAGCCGTTTCCGCGTCGCCGGCTGAACTTCCGGCGAGGTCAAGCCGCCGCCGCACGTGCTGTACGTCTGCTAGAAGTTCGTAGCTCCAACCAGCACCCTAGATCAACTCGTCATCAAGGTTTACGCCTTCCCATGTCTTTTCCGAGCGGAACCAAGCACCCAAGGCCATATTCGCCTGCTCCGGCGAAGTTCCGGCCATGGCGCCACCGCCGTCGGCCTCTGTCCGGCCGGAGTGCCACCCCCGTTTTCCCCGATCTGTTTCTGGCCCTTCATTTTAAATCGGCGGCCCCCAATAGCCGACACCGGTTCGCCGGCCCTTTTGCAAAAATGACCCTGACGTTTTTAATGTTAAACCGCAGTACATTGCGTATTCTGTGGTTTACGTTTTCCTTAATAGAAGGCGTATTTCAGTTCGGTTCAATTGAAAATGTGTCTTCTGATTTTCAGATTTACAATTAAAACTGTTTTAGCTATAATTTCTCCGTTTTAATTCCGATTCGAACGATTCAAATTGCATTAGATTCATAATTTAAAGATCTATCTGATGGTACCACTGTTTCCTATATTATTTACTGTTTAATTTCGAGATTATATATAGTATATTATTTATCTATTATAAATCTTCGGAAAATCATATCTTTTACGTTTTAAATCCGTTTTCAGTGATCTTTATATCGATGTGATCGTTGGAATGAGTAGAATAGTTTTACATCATTTTCAAACTATTTTTATTCTGTTGGTGTACTGTTCTTATTATTTTTGCCTTGTTTGCTTCGTGTATGATTGCCGATGTTTGTGTGGTGATTGGATGATCGAGTATAGACGGTGAGCACTACGTTGGTGATCAAGATCAGTACTTCGATGACCCGGATCACTAGGAGCTTGCTGATCAAGGCAAGTATTAGCATGGCCCATCTTTGTTGTCCTATTCACCAAATAATTAATTACATATGCATGTGTCTACCTTGTTAACCATAGATGCTCCCTAGTGTTGTTATCTTATTCCTTGTCACCTATGGGTTTGTGCATTGGGTAATTTATGCTAGCGCTCTATTGGAGTCATGATCATTTAAACTTGATTAATTGATTATGCAATATGATTAAAAGATGTCTTTTTAGCAACATGGAACTAGGGGATTGGAGCATAGTTTTTGTGATGTTCTAAATCCTTCACTCTTGGTAATGATCTGTAAGTATGACATCGGGATTGACAGTGCAACTATGAGGGCGACATGGCTCTGGTTTTAGTCATGTATGAGCACGTTTTCTAGCTTGTTAGAGGTTACCGAAAGGCGTGACGGGGCCTGACGACTCGGGTGTGGTGCGGCTTCTGTCCGAAGTGTGTATAATCTGCGTGACCTTGTGCGACGACGAAGGAGGGCCCTACATTTGCTTGTCGGGTCCCTAGCGGCCCTAACTTGTTAGACGAGGTACTTTGAAAGACTTCATAGTGAAACCCTGCTCACTCACCTTGGTAGTGTTATGGGAGTAATTAACCCGAACAAATGGGAATCACGACTCATAGTGAAAGTGCACAACCTCTGCAGAGCGTAAAACTGGTATACTAGTCCGAGCTCATGGTCACGAGTGGCCTTGGACGTCTTATGGAGTAATTATCTTTTGGGATGATGTTTACTTGTTGCTAATCTATTTATTGCTACTCATTAATTACGTTTACTATGATCATGAGAATGGGCTTATTCACTTGTTGCTATCCAACTGCATAAAAGCTGATTAATTAAAAGCAACCTGCAGTTCAACCCGTGTCAACCTTTTGAGCCTCATGAACCCAAGCTAGTCTTGTTGAGTACGACATGTACTTACGCTTGTTTATTTTTCGTTACTTGGATAATAATCCCGGATAGATAACAGATGGTGATAATGATGACGACTACCCAGAGGACTACTAGACTTGTGCTTCACCAGTCAACGTCCCTGTGCTATGGAGCTACCGCGAGAGTTATCTTTATTTTCCGCTGTGTAATGACTTTGATATTATTCGCTATGTATTAAACATTGGTTATGATACATTTATTGCAATTTGTTGGCTTATGTGTGTGACTGATCTTTGGGCGCACATAAGTTTATGCATCCCATTTTATCCTTAAAATCGGGTGTGATAAAATGGTATCAAAGCCATGTTGACTGTAGGACGCAAGCCTAGTTAGCACTGGACTAGACCTTAGCTTTGTTTATCTCTTTTTACTTGTTGTTTTAATTTGCTACACAGTTATGCTTATATCCTACCCATGTCTATTGCAAAATTTTGATCTAATCTTAGCTCAAAACTTGTAGATGGCCAATCTCAAGCGCACTGCCCGCAAGAGCGTCATGCTAGCTAGGAGGTACCTGCAGCACTTTAACTCTGGCAGGCGTGTTCCCCAGCACCTGGTGGAGATGCTAAGGAACCAGCAGGAGGAGCCCCAGGAAGCTGTGCCCATGGAGGAGCCCCAGGAAGCTGAGCCTATTGAGGAGCCTCTGGAGGACGACCTCGACGACGTACTCTTGGAGGATCCCCTGGGAGACGACCAAGAAGACAAACCTTGAAGAAGCAGAGCAGCCGGGTGGCCAGGATGGTGCTGGCGACCCTGATGGTGGAGATGACCCCGATGACGATGACGACAACGACGACTCCGACGATCCCGACAACGATGGTGGTCAAGGTGGAGACAACTGGGTGGGAGAGATCCACTATGATCCTCATGGTGATGACTACTACCACCCATTGCTCCTCGAACTTGGTGCGCCGCTTCTACCCCAACGCTTCGGTGCTGTACAAGACGGAGCACTGGACGCACCTTGAGTACTCCGACTACTACGAGACGAAGGTATACATCAAGGAGGGGACCCGAGCGAAGAACATCCACCATGCTATCTCCGTTCGACTCTCCCTCACTGCCGCCATCAAAGATGCAGCACTGACAGGCTCTCATGGTGCACCGCCACGAGAATTGGGACTTCATCAAGTGGGAGACACACCGCTATCTTCCACATCGTCAGAGTGGCTAGGCCAACTGCAACATCGCCGGACCACTTGGTGAGGTGAACGCCAGACTCCGGGCTGCTTTGGAGTGTTTGGCCCAGACCAACACTTTTCTGGACCAGACACTGGATGAGCTGAATGCCAGGACGGAAGCTAACTACAGGCTCAGCCGGGCGGTTGACGAGTTGCGTAGACAACTCGGAGTTGGACCTCCCCCGCCATCACCAAGGTGCCCAGCTGAGTCACCAACAAGAAACCAAGGTGACCATGGAGATGCTCACACCTGCACCAACTTAGACTCTTAGATGAGTTACCCAGTTGTAATAAAAGACGCTAGTAGCACAAGTCGAGTCAGGTCGAGTCAGTTTCGTGTCTTGTGAACTTTTATGCTTAGTTGCTTTTGATTATGAACAATGGTTGATTTGGAGTTTGTAATGAGTGCTAAGATTGTGGGCATGTCCGCAAATCTCATTTTTATAGGTTTGAATTAATGCATAATAGTTTGGGTTGGTTATCTCAGTTTCCAACAGTGCTGTTTTTCAGACCTCTCTGTCTTAGTTATTTTGCCTATTTAATTATGTACGACCAAAAATCGTGAAAATTTTTGTGAAAAACTAGACATTTGTAGTTTTCTCTGGCCACAAGAATCATCTCAATATCGGTTATGGTTTGGGAGCAACCATTGTCACAAGTCGAAGTTTCTGCGCTGTCTGTTACTCTAGAACAGTTTCGAATCAAATCTGGTTTTGTTAAACTTAACGACAGAATCTGGAAAGATGGTCTGAATAAAAATTGTAGAGTTTTTCTCATGCTTTCCAACCATGTATAGCACGTCTCTGTTTGACTTCGGGAACTCCAGATATGACTTTTTTCTGCTCTACTGATCTTGGATCACGCCCAGAAATTTCTATTCTATACTTTCAAGTGATATAGTATTGGAAAAAAATTCTAAAATCTCACTCAAATGATTTGAACAGCAGATGGCCAACACCAGAAGGAACGCGAGGAGTGGTGGTGCACCTGAAGACAACATTGACCCACCACCACCTCCGCCACAGCCTTCCATGGAGCAGCTGATGATGATGCAAACTCAGTTGATGCAGCAGATGGCTCAGAACATTCAGCTGCTGCAGCAGAATAACGACAATGGGAATCTACCTCCACCACCCCGTGATAAGAGGAGCGAGTTCTTGAAGGGACGCCCGCCCACCTTCAACCACTCCAGTGATCCTCTCCAAGCTGATGACTGGCTGTGTGCAATTGAAAGGCAGCTGGAGATCACCCAATGCAACGACATCGAGAAGATTCTCTATGCATCTAGGCAGTTACAGGGAGTTGCTCTAGATTGGTGGGAGTCCTTCCGCTTTGGATGTGCTGACCCCATCTCTTGGCAACAGTTCTGTGATGGTTTCCGCAACCATCACGTGCCTGCTGGTTTGATGAAGCTGAAAAAGAAGGAATTTCTCTCTCTCAAGCAAGGGGCATGCTAGTTGCTGAGTATCGTGACAAGTTCATCCAGTTGTCACGATATGCTCCAAAAGAAGTAGAAGATGATGCCAAGAAGCAGGAGCTCTTCTTGGAGGGACTGAATGACCACCTCCAGTACCAGTTGCTCTCTCACACTTTCTCCAACTTCCAACAGTTGGTGGACAAAGCCCTGATCATCGAGAGGAAGCGCCAGTGAGATGGATGAGAAGAAAAAGAAGAGGAAGTTTCAAGGGCAGTCGTCTGGAAGCAACAGCCGATTCCACAACAACCAGCAGCAGCCTCAGCAGCAACAGCGCTTCCAGGGACAATCTGGGTTCAAGAACAATTTCCAGAACCAACAGCGTTCCCAGAACCAGCAGCGTTCCTAGTACTGGCGAAGGTGGCAACCAGGCGCCACAACTGACTGCTCCCAACAACATCCCAGTGAAGAATGGCGCCCCCAACAAGTGTTTCCGCTGTGGCAAAGAAGGACACTTGTCCTACAATTGTCCTGAGAAGCAAAACCCCCAAGCCTCCCAGAAGCAGAACAACCAGCAGAGAGTGCCACCTCACACCGGGAAGGTGAACCATGTGTCGGTTGATACGGCACAGGAGACTCCAGAGGTCATGATGGGTACGTTCAATATCGACTCCATCCCCGCTACAGTTCTTTTTGACTCTGGTGCTTCGCATACTTTCATTTTGCACACATTTGTTAGAAAGCATGGTATTTCCCTTAGCGTCATGAAACATCCTATTATGGTTTCTTCTTCGGGTGGGGTTATGCAAGCTACTCTTCAGTGTCTCCCGATTACTGTCTCATTAAGAGGGGTAGAATTCAAGATAACCCCTACTGTGCTGAACACTGCCGGAATTGATCTTATCCTGGGTATGGTTTGGATGATGAAGAACGACATCAATATAAAGTGCAAGGAGAAGGTCGTGACTATCACTACACCAAAGGGAGATGAGGTCAGAGTTGAGGTTGTTTTGCAAGTTCAATAGAAAGCCACAGTGCATTAGCTTAGAGAAGAAGTGCAGCCGGATAACTCTGTAGTGGATGAGTTTGAAGATGTGTTTCCAGATGAGTTGCTAGGTATGCTGCCTGACTGTGACATTGAATTCATTATTGAGTTATTACCTGGTACTGCACCTATAGCTAAACGTCCATATAGAATGGAAGTTAAAGAATTAGAAGAACTTAAGAAACAAATTAAAGAGTTGTCATAAAAAGGTTTCATTTGCCCTAGTTCTTCATTTTGGGGAGCTCCAGTTATTTTTGTTGATAAGAAGGACGGTAGTCAAAGGATGTGTGTAGATTATCGGTCACTTAATGAGGTCACCATTAAGAACAAGTATCTGTTGCCTGGGATTGATGACTTGTTTGATCAGTTAAGAGGTGCCTGTGTGTTCTCCAAGATTGATCTTCGTTCAGGCTATCACCAGTTGAAGATTCATGCCTCTGACATACCAAAGACAGCATTCACTACTAGGTATGGGTTGTATGAGTATACAGTGATGTCTTTTGGTTTGACTAATGCACCTGCCTACTTCATGTACTTGATGAACAAAGTGTTCATGGAATTCTTGGATAAGTTTGTTGTGGTGTTCATTGATGATATCCTGATCTACTCCAAGAATGAGGAAGAGCATGCTGAGCATTTAAGGCTGGTCTTGCAAAAGCTCAGAGAACACAAGCTGTATACCAAGCAAAGCAAGTGCGAGTTCTGGTTGAGAGAAGTTGCTTTTCTAGGACATATTGTGTCCAATGGTGGAATTTCTGTAGATCCAAGCAAGGCGGCAGATGTGTTGAATTGGAAGTCGCCAACTGATGTGACTGGGATTCGTAGCTTTCTTGGTTTAGCTGGTTACTATAGAAGGTTCATTGAAGGATTCTACAAGCTTGCGAAGCCGATGACTGCCTTGCTAGAGAAGAATGCGAAGTTTGTGTGGTCTGAGAAGTGTCAAGCCAGTTTTGAGGAGCTAAAGAAGAGGTTGACCACAGCCCCAGTGTTGGTTTTGCCAGACCTGAGTAAGAAGTTCTCTATCTATTGTGATGCTTCCCGCCTAGGTCTTGGTTGTGTTTTTATGCAAGAAGGAAGAGTTGTAGCATATGCATCGAGACAGCTGAGGAAGCATGAGTTGAATTACCCTACTCATGACTTGGAGCTAGCAGCTGTGGTGCACGCTCTGAAGATTTGGAGACATTACCTTATTGGTCATAAGTGTGACATCTATACAAATCACAAGAGCTTGAAGTACATCTTCACCCAGTCAGACTTAAATTTGAGGCAACGTCGTTGGTTAGAGTTGATAAAGGACTATGACTTGGAAGTGCACTATCATCCGGGCAAAGCAGACGTTGTGGCAGATGCACTTAGTAGGAAAAGTTACGCTAACGAGATTCGGACAGCATCTATGCCAGCTGAGTTATGTGCAGAGATGAGACGTCTTAACTTGGGAATGGTGATCAATGCTATTGAGATGGAGGTTGAACCCACATTGGAATAGGAGATACGCAAGGCTCAGTTGGAAGATGAGAAGCTCAAAGAAATAGCAGAGAACATTGTAGTTGGAAAATCACCCGAATTCAGGCTGGACGAGAATGGAACATTATGGTTTGGAAAAAGGCTTTGTGTACCTGAGGTGAAGTCTATCTGTGATACTATACTGCGTGAAGCTCATGAGTCAGCGTATTCTATACACCCAGGGAGTACCAAGATGTATTTGGATCTCAAAGAGAAGTATTGGTGGGTTGGACTGAAGCATGATGTGGCAGAATATGTAGCAATCTGTGATACCTGTCAGAGAGTTAAAGCTGAACACCAGAGACCTGCAGGATTGCTACAACCACTGAAGATACCTGAGTGGAAGTGGGAAGAAGTCGGTATGGACTTCATAGTTGGATTACCCCATACTCAGAGAGGTTATGATTCAATCTGGGTAATTGTGGATCGACTGACTAAAGTTGCTCATTTCCTTCCAGTCAAGACCACTTATGGAGGTCCAAAACTAGTAGAGTTGTATATGGAGAGAATAGTGTGTCTGCATGGAGTTCCAAAGAAAATTGTGTCTGATAGGGGTACTCAATTCACCTCACATTTCTGGCAGACGATACATGAGTCTCTAGGTACTAAGTTGAATTTCAGTTCTGCATATCATTCTCAGACTGACGGCCAAACTGAGCGGATCAACCAAATTTTGGAAGACATGTTGAGAGCTTGTGCTTTGCAGTATGGAATGAGTTGGGACAAGAGTCTGCTGTATGCGGAGTTCTCTTATAACAACAGTTACCAGAAGAGTCTCAAGATGGCACCTTTCGAAGTATTGTATGGACGCAAGTGCAGGGCACCCTTGTTTTGGAATCAAACATGAGAAAGTCAAGTGTTTGGACCGGATGTGTTAAGAGACGCAGAAGAGCAAGTCCAGACGATAAGAGAGAACTTGAGAATAGCACAATCTAGACAGAAGAGCTATGCGGATACACGGAGAAGAGAACTAGCTTGTAATGTGGGAGACTGTGTATCTTAAGGTGTCTCCGATGAGAAGTGTGAAAAGGTTCAACAGTAAAGGAAAGTTGGCACCAAGATATATTGGCCCTTTCAAGATCCTAGAGAGACATGGAGATGTGGCTTATCAGCTAGAATTGCCAGAAAGTTTGGCAGGTGTGCATGATGTGTTTCACGTATCCTAGCTAAGAAAGTGTTTGAGAGTACTAGAGGAGCAGGTACTTGTTGAGGAAATAGTGTTCAAGGAGAATCTCACATATAAGGAACATCCAGTGAAGATCTTGGAAACCAGTAGAAAGAGTTACGAGGAGTCGAGTCATAAAAATGTGCAAGGTGCAGTGGCATCGGTATTCAGAAGAAGAAGCTACCTAGGAAAGAGAGAAGAGGATCTCAGAGAAAAGTACCCAGAGTTGTTTGAGTAAGCACCAACCGAATCTCGAGGACGAGATTAATCTTAAGGGGGGTAGAATTGTAACACCCAAAATTTGCATCGTTTTCAAATAGGGGAAAATTGATTTAATTGTGCAATTATTGCTTATTCAAATACAGAGCAAATAATGATTTTTCACAAAAATAAAATTCAACTCTAGGGCAAACTCATGTTGATGCATTCATGCTGGAGCATTGTGTTTTGCATTGGTTGTATTTCATTTGATTCTCTCAATCATTCAAAATCCCATTTCAAATCTATTTGGAAAATGCATTTAGAAATTGGAAAAGAAAATAATAGCAAAACCCTCCCCCTCTCTGGCTTGGCCAAGGCCCAGCCAGCTTGGCCTGCTCGGCCTATCTCTTCCGCTCTCTTTCTGTCTAGGCCCGAAGCCGAGGCCAGGCCCAGCTAGAGCTGAAGCTGCGGCCTCCTTCCTCTCTGCCACATGGCAACCCAGGCCCGCGTGGCAGTCCCTCTCCCTCCCCTTTTCTTCTTCTCCCCGAAACAGAGAGCACCGCCGTGGCCAAGCGCAAGCAGCGCGATGCCTCCCTCTCTGCAGCCGACAGCCAGGCCCCGCGCTCGGTGTCACTGACTTGCGGGGTCCGCAGGTCAGCTCCTCCTCTCTCCAGCCTCTCCCCTGTTCGTTTGGAGCACGGTAGAAACCGAACGGGGTGAGTTCGTCGCGGCTCGTCCCCGAATCAATCTCCTTGAATCTAGTCCGTGCTCAACCTCCCTACCCTTGTCCTCGGGACTATATAAGCCGAGGCCACACCCTGCCGCCACCACCAAACCCTTGCATCACCTGCACAAGCCTCATGCAGCGAGCGCAGCAAGAAACAGAGCTGCCGCCGAGTTCTTTGTCCACCGCCGCCATGAGCAATTCGATGGGCTCAACGTCGATTTCTTCCCGGACCCCGCCACCCACCGGATTACATGGAGCACCGCCCTCGAGTCGATTTCCGCCCCTCCAAGAGCCCTAGGTGAGATCCCCGAGCCTCCCTCTTATTCCCAGAGCAACTTCCGAGCCGATTCATTTATCCTATAGCCGTTTCCGCGTCGCCGGCGAACTTCCGGCAAGGTCAAGCCGCCGCCTGCGGGTGCTGTACGTCTGCTAGACGTTCGTAGCCCCAACCAGCACCCTAGATCAACTCGTCACCAAGGTTTACGCCTTCCCATGTCCTTTCCGAGCGGAACCGAGCACCCTAGGCCATATTCGCCTACTCCGGCGAAGTTCCGGCCATGGCGCCACCGCCGTCGGCCTCTGTCCGGCCGGAGCGCTACCCCCGTTTTCCCCGATCTGTTTCCGGCCCTTCATTTTAAATCGGACGGCCCCCAATAGCCGATACCGGTTCGCCGGCCCTTTTGCAAAAACGACCCTGACGTTTTTAATGTTAAACCTGCAGTCCATTGCGTATTCTGTAGTTTACGTTTTCCTTAATAGAAGGCATATTTCAGTTCGGTTCAATTGAAAATGTGTCTGCTGATTTTCAGATTTACAATTAAAACTGTTTTAGCTATAATTTCTCTGTTTTAATTCCGATTGGAACGATTCAAATTGTGTTAGATTCATAATTTAAAGATCTATCTGATGGTACCACTGTTTCCCATATTATTTACTGTTTAATTTCGATATTATATATAATATATTATTTATCTATTATAAATCTTTGGAAAATCATAACTTTTACGTTTTAAATCCGTTTTTAGTGATCTTTATATCGATGTGATCGTTAGAACGAGTAGAATAGTTTTACATCATTTTCAAACTGTTTTTTTCTGTTGGTGTACTATTCTAATTATTTTTGCCTTGTTTCCTTCGTGTATGATTGCCGATGTTTGTGTGGTGATTGGATGATCGAGTATAGACGGTGAGCACTACGTTGGTGATCAAGATCAGTACTTCGACGACCCGGATCACCAGGAGCTTGCTGATCAAGGCAAGTATTACCATGGACCATCCTTGTTGTCCTATTCACCAAATAATTAATTATATATGCATGTGTCTACCTTGTTAACCATAGATGCTCCCTAGTGTTGTTATCTTATTCCTTGTCACCTATGGGTTTGTGCATTGGGTAATTTATGCTAGCGCTCTATTGGAATCATGATCATGTAAACTTGATTAATTGATTATGCAATATGATTAAAAGATGCCTTTTTAATAACATCGAACTTGGGGATTGGAGCATAGTTTTTTGTGATGCCCTAAATCCTTCATTCTTGGTAATGATCTGTAAGTATGACACCGGGATTGACAGTGCAACTATGAGGGCTACATGGCTCTGGTTTTAGTCAAGTATGAGCACTTTTTCTAGCTTGTTAGAGGTTACCGAAAGGCGTGATGGGGCCTGACGACTCGGGTGTGGTGCGGCTTCTGTCCGAGTTTGTATAATCTGCATGACCTTGTGCCACGACGAAGGAGGGCCCTACATTTGCTTGCCGGGTCCCTAGCGGCCCTAACTTGTTAGACGAGGTACTTTGAAAGACTTCATAGTGAAACCCTGCTCACTCACCTTGGTAGTGTTATAGGAGTAATTAACCCGAGCAAATGGGAATCACGGCTCATAGTGAAAGTGCACAACCTCTGCAGAGTGTAAAACTGGTATACTAGCCGAGCTCATGGTCACGAGCGGCCTTGGACGTCTTATGGAGTAATTATCTTTTAGGGTGATGTTTACTTGTTGCTAATCTATTTATTGCTACTCATTAATTACGTTTACTATGATCACGAGAATGGGCTTATTCACTTGTTGCTATCCAACTGCATAAAAGCTGATTAATTAAAAGCAACCTGCTGTTAAACCCGTGTCAACCTTTTGAGCCTCATGAACCCATGTTAGTCTTGTTGAGTACGACATGTACTTACGCTTGTTTATTTTTCATTACTTGGATAAAAATCCCGGATGGGTAACAGATGGTGATAATGATGAGGACTACCCAGAGGACTACTAGACTTGTGCTTCACCAGTCAACGTCCCTGTGCTATGGAGCTACCGCGAGAGTTATCTTTATTTTCCGCTGTGTAATGACTTTGATATTATTCGCTATGTATTAAACATTGGTTATGATACATTTATTGCAATTTATTGGTTTATGGGTGTGACTGATCTCTGGGCGCACATAAGTTTATGCATCCCATTTTATCCTTAAAATCGGGTGTGACAGTTGTATATGTGGACTCACCTCTCCCATATAAAAATGTTTAAATCCTATTAGGAGACTATTCATAGAATGAAGTTGAGGTTGAAGGTACTTTTCAAATAATATCTTAACTTTAACCTTGTTGAAAAAAATGAATGAAATAATGATGAATCATTTAAAACTAAAGCTATAAATTAACCTTGGCAAACACTATCTGTACTTTAAATTGAATATTCCTTTGGGTATGTATTGTCTACTAACCCCTTGCAGAGAAAAATTTATATATATAATGAGAGAAGCAGGAGGTCTGAAGAGTGAGAACAAAGTAAAAGAAAAGATGCTAATGAACAACTCAAGACGCAATGAAGGAAAGGACCATTGAATTTCATCTACCCTTTATCATGCTCCAATGATGAAGATAACATCTTAAGGTAAGTGGTTATTAATTTCCTCTTGATCTTGGTATGCAATAAATGAAAAATACAACCATGTTAGAGTTACTACTTAAATTGATTAACCTTGATTAACTCAACATGATTTGTTCTCTAAGTTTGTTTATAGCGCTATTCTCTTGATCCCAGTCTTAAGCAAGTAAGCTAGAATTACTTTCGTCTATTATTATTGGAAAATAATAGTCATCATGAAAATTTTAAAGATGAACAGTCTTTCCAACGGTTAAGTAACTTCACTCTTTATCTCACAAGTTTAAATACTATATTTATACTTCTGTATTCTCACCCATGTTATAAATGAACAATATGAATAACATCAATCTTATTGTGCCCAAGGTTAGAGAATAAATAAATTTCTGGTTCTATTGGTGTTTTACCACCAGCAGAGCCCATGCACTTGATCTTTACCTTGTCTTTTTGGGCAGAACACACTTCAATCAAAGTGTGGGGAAGACAATCCCCTAAATTCGATGAGTGGAAGTTCTCAACCAGTAATAATGATGCACATAAGATTGGCTTCGAGATGCCGACAAAAGAAAGAAAGAAGGTGGCACCACCATTGGGAGACACTAGTGGAGGCATCACCTCAAGAGCAAACAAAAGTACTTGACTAATGAATCACTGCAAGGAGGAGTCCAATTTAGAAGACTCAAAACTTCGAACCCTCACCGTGAGGTAACATCGGTAGTTATCCATTTTTGCTTTTCTGCATTGCATGAATTATTTTCTCTTAAGTAGATTTACTCTTCTGCATTAGTTTTGCATAGAAAATAACAAGAGTGAATAGGCATGCATTAAGCTATATTGATGCATCTTAAAAACTTGAAGCCCCATGTGAAACCCTTGCGGTATAAAACCTGTAGGAGTACTCATCATGGTGGCCTAAAAATAAATACAAACATAGCATGCATATTTATCTTTCTGCATATTAAAACAAAATAAAAATCTTTACCGCTTTATTAGTGTCGGTTACCAAAGTTAGGGGTACCCAACTTCAATGCAAAAACGCTCATTCCCAACTTGGCCTGGCGCAAGTAAGGCGAGTGGAAGCCCACGAAGGCCGTGTCTACACAGGCCCACGACATCATTCCACTAATAACAGCCTCCTCGGGAGAGCTCGGGAGGCGGCGTCCTCGGCGCCCAAGGCTCCGATTCGCCCGACCCTCCTCGGGAGACCTCGGGAGGCGGCGTCCTGGGCGCCCAAGTCTCCGATTCACCCGAGCCTCCTCGGGACAGCACTCCTCGGCGCCCAAGTTTCCGATTCGCCCGAGCCTCCTCTGGAGAGCTCGGGAGAGCGGCCTCCTGGGCGCCCAAGTCTCCGATTCGCCCGAGCCTCCTCGGGAGAGCTCGGGTGAGCGGCGTCCTCGGCGCCCAAGTCTCCGATTCGCCCGAGCCTCCTCGGGAGAGCTCGGGAGGCGGCGTCCTCGGCGCCCATGGCTCCGATTCGCCCGACCCTCCTCGGGAGAGCTCGGGAGGCGGCGTCCTGGGCGCCCAAGTCTCCGATTCGCCCGAGCCTCCTCGGAACAGCACTCCTCGGCGCGCAAGTCTCCGATTCGCCCGAGCCCCCTCGGGAGAGCTCGGGAGGCGGCGTCCTCGGCGCCCAAGGCTCCGATTCGCCCGACCCTCCTCGGGAGAGCTCGGGAGAGCGGCGTCCTCGGCGCCCAAACCTCCGATTCGCCCGAGCCTCCTCGGGAGAGCTCGGGAGAGCGGCCTCCTCGGCGCCCAAACCTCCGATTCGCCCGAGCCTCCTCGGGAGAGCTCGGGAGAGCGGCGTCCTCGGCGCCCAAACCTCCGATTCGCCCGAGCCTCCTCGGGAGAGCTCGGGAGAGCGGCGTCCTCGGCGCCCAAACCTCCGATTCGCCCGAGCCCCCTCGGGAGAGCTCGGGAGGCAGCGTCCTCGGCGCCCACGGCTCCGATTCGCCCGACCCTCCTCGGGAGAGCTCGGGAGAGCGGCGTCCTCGGCGCCCAAACCTCCGATTCGCCTGAGCCTCCTCGGGAGAGCTCGGGAGAGCGGCCTCCTCGGCGCCCAAACCTCCGATTCGCCCGAGCCTCCTCGGGAGAGCTCGGGAGAGCGGCGTCCTCGGCGCCCAAACCTCCGATTCGCCCGAGCCTCCTCGGGAGAGCTCGGGAGAACGGCGTCCTCGGCGCCCAAACGTCCGATTCGCCCGAGCCTCCTCGGGAGAGCTCGGGAGAGCGGCCTCCTCAGCGCCCAAGTCTCCGATTCGCCCGAGCCTCCTCGGGAGAGCTCGGGAGGCGGCATCCTCGGCGCCCAAGTCTCCGATTCGCCTGAGCCTCCTCTGGAGAGCTCGGGAGATCGGCCTCCTGGGCGCCCAAATCTTCGATTCGCCCGAGCCTCCTCGGGACAGCACTCCTCGGCGCCCAAGTCTCCGATTCGCCCGAGCCTCCTCGGGAGAACTCGGGAGAGCGGCATCCACGGCGCCAAAGTCGGCATCCAAGGCACGGGTGATGTCAGCGGAGCAATCTTGGACCACAAGAAATCTCTCTGACCACTTTACAAGCACTGTCCCGTCAGGCGAGACTCTCGACGCGACTGTGCTTGGCACGCCCCTGACGGCCATACCACCTGTCGGTATTTCCCTGGCAGCAGATTTGATGGGCCCACTACGACCGTCCTCCACGGTATGGTCTACGGTGCGCCGCCCCGTTTTGGGAAAGACGCCCACTGCGCCGTCCACACGAAAGGACGAGCACGCCTTCAGGATCCCGAGCCTCGGGAAACAACCCCCAAGGTGATTCTCCCTCTTGTCACATCGTACGGAAGGATAGCCGGCAGATGTGAACTCACCAAAGTCATGCGGACCACGACGGCCATATCCAGAAGACCCAGAGAGCTGACGACAGGACATAGTCAGACGACTGTTTCTACCTTGGAACTCGCGAACCAAGATAGCCATACCCATACCCTCGAGACACGGAGAAAAGGCAGCAGCTAGTCAAAAGGGGAACGGCAACTCCTCACTATTTTAATAGGTAGCGTCGTAGCCGCCTTTGCCTCTCCCTTGCGGCTATAAAAGGGAGAGCAGAGACTAGCTTTAGAACACGAACGAACGGACGGAGAAATTCCAAGTTCTCGCCCACAGCAAACGACTTGTAAACACTTAGACACTCACAAGAGACCTGGGAGCACTTCCCTCTCTCGACTAGCTTGTAACCCCCTACTACAAGCACCCCGGTGCAAGGCAACACGACTCTCCTCTCCACTGGACGTAGGGCTTGCTCGGCCTGAACCAGTATAATCCCTGTGTTCCCCCTTTGCACACCATCCGTAGCCTCAACCGCAAAATACATATTTACTAGCCGGTGTTAGCCTCGCCAAAACTAGCACCGACAGTTGGCGCGCCAGGTAGGGGCCTTTTGCGCGTTGACATAGGTTTCGGATGGCAACCAGCTCCACCACGCTTCCCGCTGGCACGGAACTCCGGTTCGGGACTCTCGAGTTCATGGCCACTGGCCAAGGGCTCGAGATGAACCTGCGCCCGACCGGGCCCCGTGTCACGGTCGTCCCGACTCTGGCCCCGCAGACGGCCGGAGAAAGGACCCCCGCCACGCTTCCGCCCGCCTCGGAGGACGGGGGAGACGTTGCACGCCGCCCTCGGCGAATCAGGAGGAGGAGGCGCAGTGGCGCCAACCAGCCTCCCGCCGCGGGAGATGCGACTCACCAGGCAACCCCAACGGGCGTAGCCAATACTGCGCCGACCGCGGTCCCGGAATCTCCGGCACCAGCGGTCACGCATCCGCTTACCGCCCGAGGGACGGGCGAGGGCGGAAACGCGACGCCAGCCGATTTTTCTCTCCGCCCTCACCGGCAGAGGGGAACGGCGCCGTCGTCCTTCTTTGGGCTTCAGACCGCCATGGACGCCCACGTGCGTGCAGTTCATTGCACGAACTGTCGGACACTCCGGTCCAGCGCCTCGAGCGCCAAGATAGCCTCGTGGGAGACCACGTGGCATCCTCACCGCCATCCCCTGGGGAAAGTGCCAGGACACACGGCGGTGGGGAAACAGACACCACCGCCAACCTCACCCCTCGACAACGCTCGGAGGGGGGGAATCGTTATGACCGGAACTCGCCTCGTCGCAGCTACAGCGACGATGATGACGAATTCTGGGCAAATGTGGACAACGCCGCCCACACCAACGACTCGGGGGAGAACGCACCGAGCGTCGTCCCCAGCTCACACAGGACCTACATCGACCCCTCTCGGGAGTGCTACAACTTGATGCACCCTGATGAGGGGCGAGTAGAGGATGTCCACTCGGGGGGTGACGACGACATACCCCCTCCGTCGCATCCCCAGCACGAACAAGTCACGCCCCCTCCAGCGGCCCCGAAGCCCTCGCGGTCAGCCCCGCCGCTGGGTCAGGGGGCAGGAACCTCTCGCTCCGCACCTCAAACCCCGGAGCTAGAGCAGCTCCGGGAGCTTGAGGCACGGATGGACGAGGACCGCTTGCGCCTCACCCAGCTGCGAGCTACGCTGGAGCTTGGCGAGCGGCAAACCGATGGAGGAGCAGCTCGGCGTCGAGCCCGAGATGTCCAGGCCCGAATCATCGCTGACGACAGGGCCGAGACACCAGGGGTCGCCCCCCGAGCAAGCCGAAAGCTCGCGGAAGCAGCCATGCTACTCCGAAGCATACCTGAGCCCTCCTCCGAGGAGGCGCGACAGCTCAGGAATCAGCTCAAAGACCTCCTGGAGGATGCCGCCGTCCTCCAGGCGGAAAGTTCAGCGTCGCGACACCATGGCGCCGAAAGTCACCAGCATGGTGGCATAGCACGTCACAAGCGCGAAGCCTCGGTTCGACCCGAGGCTCCAAGGGCTCCGCCAGTCCACCAACGGCTTGGCAAGGACGTCGACGTCCGAGCCATCCTACAAGCCCGCGGTCGGCGAAAGACTGACGGAGCCGCGCGCGGCTACAGCGTCCATCGGGGCGGGCGCTACGACTCGGATGAGGATCGTGAACCCTCACCCGAGCCCTCGGGACCACGCGTCTTCAGCGAGGCCATCCAAAGGGCCAAGTTCCCGTCCCGATTCCGACAACCAACCAACATAGCCAAGTACTCGGGGGAAACTAACCCCGAACTCTGGTTAGCGGACTACCGCCTTGCGTGCCAACTTGGCGGCGCGCAGGATGACCTCATCATCATCCGCAACCTCCCCCTGTTCCTCGCCGATTCCACAAGAGCTTGGCTGGAACACCTTCCCCCACGAAAGATCTTCGACTAGAGCGATCTGGTCAAAATATTCGTAGGAAACTTACAGGGCACGTACGTACGCCCTGGTAACTCCTGGGACCTCCGCAGCTGCAAGCAGAAACCGGGCGAGTCCCTCCGGGACTACATCCGGCGCTTCTCCAAACAGTACAACGAGCTGCCCCAGGTCGCCGACTCCGATGTCGTCGGAGCGTTTGCCGCAGGAACCTCCTGCAAAGAGCTCGTTCATGAGCTCGGACGCCGGACACCCACCAGTGTCTCTGAACTCATGAAGATCGCTACCAGCTTCGCCTCAGGGGATGAGGCGGTAGGAGCCCTCTTCTCCGACCCCAAGGGCAAACGGAAGGAGGAGGCCCCCGAGGGCACCTCTTCCCGAGGACCGAACAACAAGAAGAAGAAGGGGAAGGGAAAGGCCCCACTCCGCGATGACTCCCTCGTGGCGGCCACCGAACCCAAGAGGGAACGACCCCCTCGAGGCCGCTTCGACGACATGCTCAGCAAGCCGTGCCCTTATCACCAGGGTCCAGTACATCACACACTCGCACAGTGTGTGATGCTCAAGAAGCACTACAGCCGGCAGCCGTTCAAGGACGACGCCGGCAAGAAGCCCGCCAGGGATCAGGAGGACGAGGGCGGGAAGGACGATGAGTTCCCGCCCATCGACAAATGCCTCATGATCTTCGGGGGGCCCGGGACCGCCCCTACGCCGCAGCAGCGAAAGCGCGAGCGCAGGGAGGTCTACTCCGTCGGACCAGCGACACCATGCTTCCTTGACTGGTCCCACGACGCTATCACCTTCAGCCGGGACGACCACCCGGACTACGTCCCATCGCTGGGACGCTATCCACTTGTTGTCGACCCCGTCGTTGGCAACACGAGGCTCTCCAAAGTCCTCATGGACGAAGGCAGCGGCCTCAACATTCTCTACGCTGAGACCCTCGACTTGATGGGGATCAGTCGCTCGCTCCTCCGGGCCACGACATCCCCATTCCACGGGATAGTGCCCGGAAAGAGCGTGCAACCCCTCGGGCAGATCGATCTGCCCGTCTACTTCGGGACTCCTGACAACTTCAGGAAGGAGCCCCTGACATTTGAAGTGGTAGGCTTCCACGGCACCTACCACGCCATCCTCGGGAGGCCATGTTACGCCAAGTTCATGGCAGTTCCGAACTACGCCTATCTCAAGCTCAAGATGCCAGGGCCAAAAGGGGTGATTACCATCAGTGCCTCCTACCAGCACGCGTACCAGTGCGACGTCGAGTGCTGCGAGTACGCCGGCGCGTTGGTGGAGTCAGAAGCCCTCATGACCGACCTCGACAGGTTAGAAAAAGAGGTCCCCGACCCCAAGAAGGCCACGGGCACCTTTAAGTCCGCTGAGGGGGTGAAGGATGTCCTCCTCGACCCGAACTCCCCCAACGGCAGGGCGCTGAAGGTCAGCGCCACCCTCGACCCAAAATAGGAGGCAGTGCTCGTCGACTTCCTCCGCAAACACGCCAACATGTTTGCGTGGAGTCCCCCGGATATGCCAGGCATCCCGAGGGAGGTCGCCGAGCACTCCTTAGACATCCAGGCCGGATCCAAGCCGGTGAAACAACGCCTGCGCCGATTCGACGAGGAGAAGCGCCGGGCCATCGGGGAGGAGGTGCAGAAGCTTTTGGCGGCTGGATTCATCAAGGAGGTCTTCCATCCACAATGGTTAGCAAATCCTGTTTTGGTTAAAAAGAAAAATGGAAAATGGAGAATGTGCGTCGATTACACTAGTTTAAATACAGCTTGTCCTAAGTATCCATTTCCATTACCTCGCATTGACCAAATAGTAGATTCTACTGCTGGCTGTGAGCGGCTTTGCTTTCTTGATGCTTATTCCGGTTACCATCAGATCCGAATGAAAGAGTCCGACGAATTAGCGACCTCTTTCATCACTCCTTTCGGCACATATTGTTACGTAACCATGCCATTTGGCCTCAAAAACGCGGGCGCAACTTACCAGCGTTGCATGCTCAAAGTTTTTGGGGACCTCATCGGGCGAACCGTTGAGGCTTATGTAGACGATATAGTGATAAAATCCAGGAAGGCGAGTGACTTAGTAGCCGACCTAGAAAAGGCATTCGACTGCCTTAAAAAGAAAAACATAAAGCTAAACCCCGAGAAGTGCGTTTTCGGGGTCCCACGGGGCATGCTCCTCGGGTTCATTGTTTCCGAGCGTGGCATCGAAGCCAACCCGGAAAAGATATCGGCCATCACACAGATGGGTCCGATCCGAAACTCGAAGGGCGTACAGAAGCTCATGGGGTGTCTCGCGGCCTTGAGTCGATTCATCTCAAGGCTCGGCGAAAAGGGCCTTCCCTTGTATCGGTTGCTTAAGAAAAACGAGCGCTTTACCTGGACCACCGAGGCCCAGGAAGCCCTCGAAAGGCTTAAGGCTCTACTTTCAAAAGCGCCGGTTCTTGTGCCTCCTACGAAGGAGGAAAATTTCTTACTATATGTCGCGGCTACCAACCAGGTTGTGAGTGCAGCGATCGTCGTAGAGCGACAAGAAGAAGGACACGCCTTACCGGTACAGCGACCGGTCTACTTCATCAGTGAAGTCTTGTCAGAGACCAAGACACGCTACCCTCAGATCCAGAAGCTAGTGTACGCGATCGTCCTTGCCCGACGCAAGTTGCGGCACTACTTCGAATCCCACCCCGTGACCGTGGTGTCGTCCTTCCCCCTCGGGGAGGTGATCCAAAATCGGAAAACGACGGGGAGGATCGCCAAGTGGGCCATCGAGCTCATGGGTGACGGCATCACCTACGCGCCACGCAAAGCCATCAAGTCCCAGGTACTTGCGGACTTCGTGGCAGAGTGGACCGAGACACAACTACCGCCACTCCCGACCCAAGAGGAATATTGGGTCATGAACTTCGACGGGTCGATGATGAAGACTGGTGCTGGCGCAGGCATCGTCTTCATCTCACCCCTCGGGGTCCGGCTCAAGTACCTACTACGGCTACACTTCACGGCTTCCAACAACGTGGCCGAATATGAGGCTCTGGTCAACGGTCTCCACATCGCCATCAAGCTCGGGATCCGACGCCTCGAGGTCCGAGGCGACTCCCAGCTCGTCGTGGATCAGGTCATGAAGGAGTCGACGTGCCAGAACCCCAGAATGGCCGCCTACTGCACGCTGGTGCGGTTGCTCGAGGAAAAATTCGACGGCCTCGAGCTCAACCACATTGCGCGTCGGTACAACGAGGAGGCCGATGAATTGGCAAAAATTGCAGCCGAAAGGGCCACGGTCCCGACGGGCGTATTCGCCAATGACCTCCACAAGCCCTCGATCAATGCCGATCCCTCGGGGGCTGCCGACCCTTCCGACAAAAGGGAGTCACCCGAGGTCATGGGTAAGGATGGCGACGAAGCCGAGGCAATGGAGATTGAAGCCGAGATGGACGACGACGAACCAGACTGGCGCGAGCCGCTGGTCAGCTGGCTAGTCCGAGGCATTTTGCCCCCGGACAAGACCAGAGCACGACGACTGGCTCGCAAAGCCAAGTCTTTCGCCATGATCGATGGTAGCCTCTACCGGCGGAGTCCCTCTGGCGTGCTTCAGCGCTGTATCCCTTTCAGTCAGGGCAAACGCCTGCTCGAAGAGATACACGCCGGAGCCTGCGGTCACCACGCAGCGCCGAGAACCTTGGTCGGTAACGCCTTTCGACAAGGCTTCTACTGGCCAACCGCCGTGGCCGATGCTACTGAGGTGGTACGCTCCTGCGAAGGGTGCCAGTACTATGCTCGGCAGACTCACTTACCGGCTCAAGCCCTCCAGACGATCCCGCTCACTTGGCCCTTCGCTGTTTGGGGACTAGACCTTGTCAGGCCCCTCCAGAAGGCACCCGGGGGCTTCACCCACTTGCTTGTCGCCATCGACAAGTTCTCCAAGTGGATCGAGGCTCGGCCGATCACCCAAATCAGCTCGGCTCAAGCGGTGTTGTTCTTCACCGACATCGTCCACCAGTTTGGCATACCGAACTCCATTATCACGGACAACGGCACGCAGTTCACCGGAAAGAAATTTCTGGCTTTCTGCGATGAGTACCACATACGAGTGGACTGGGCAGCCGTCGCCCACCCGAGGACGAACGGCCAGGTAGAACGCGCCAATGGCATGGTTCTCCAAGGCCTTAAGCCAAGGATATTCAACCGATTGAATAAATTCGACAAAAGGTGGCTGACGGAGCTTCCGGCAGTGATATGGAGTCTAAGGACTACGCCAAGTCGAGCCACGGGCTTCACGCCCTTCTTCATGGTATACGGTGCAGAGGCCGTCCTCCCTACGGACCTGGAATACGGCACCCCGAGAGTCCGAGCCTACGATGAACTAGGCAATCAAACTTCTCGGGAAGACGCGCTGGACCAAGCCGACGAAGCTCGGGACGTGGCCCTGCTGCACTCGGCCAAATACTTGCAATCCCTACGCAAGTACCATGCTCGGCGCGTCCGAGGTCGAACCTTCAGCGTAGGCGACCTGGTGCTACGGCTCAGGCAGGACAACAAAGGGCGCCACAAGCTCACTCCGCCGTGGGAAGGACCATTTATCGTCGCCGAGGTGCAACGCCCCGGCACATACAAGCTCGCGAACGAGAACGGCGAGGTCTACAACAACGCTTGGAACATCGAACAGCTACGTCGCTTCTATCCTTAAGATTCCATGCATTGTACTATTTTGAAAATCTTGAAATCGATGAAAAGACCCGACTTCTGCTCTTTTTAACATGATTTTAGATTTTCAATCCGAGCCTACACTCGGAAGTGAAATGAACCTTTATTTCACCGCGCATTAAAAGCGAGGCCCGGCCTATCCTACGGAAAGGCCGACCCTCCCTCGGGGGCTAGGACGGGGGGAACCCCCGGACTATCCCGAGATTCAACAATTTTGGAAACGCAAAAATTTCAAAACTTGTCGAATTCGTTTCTCCCTAAAACACGCTTCCTTCCGGAAATCAAGCATGAACTTATAGAATTCGAAGAATGAGGGAAGCCCCAGAAGACAGAGCCGGTCGAGTCGGAGACCGCTTATGCCTCAGGGCCACAGCATCTTCCCTCGCCACTCCGTGTTCGAAGGCTAACCCGCACTCGGAAGAAAACCTATAAGATCTACGCTGGGCCAAGGGAAGAAGCTCGGGAGGACGCACGTAAGTTTTTTTTTTAGGATTCTTTCTGCCAAATCTCCTAGGACATCGGCTGCGTCTATGCCACTAAAGCTACGACACCCAAAAAGCGTCCCCCGAGGCTCGATGGCCCGGGCAAAGGCTCGGCAAGAAAAAAACGCCTAAGGAAAAAAGCACAAAACAAAGCGAAACAAACATCCAGCAAAAATTTACATAAATGTTAAACGAAGGGCCATATTGTTTGTTTCCTTTCAAACCACTCCCGAAAGGTTACTTTTTACAAGGGCGCTATGGCCCGCTTCTTCTTCACGGCAGGTTCAGAGGAGGGAGCTCGACCTCGGCTTGGAAGAGACCCGCCATCACCGCGCACGCAAACCGCCTCGACTGAGCCTAACCGTCGCATCCGTCAGGCTTCGCGCCTCAAAAGGTAAGCCGAATCATTACAACCGCGCGCCTCGATTCCACCTACGTTTTCTCAATGAAGAAACCCCGGGCTCGGGCGCCCGTTACGTTCCCAGGGGATCGAAGACTGGCCCTCCGAGGCTCGAACAGTCGCCCCAGGGAAATCGAGTTAGGGACAGCTAGTGGATGGGTCACGAAAACGGCCAGTATCCCGACGCCCGGAACGTCACAAGGGACATCCCATGCTGTGTCCAAGTCCTAGTAGCGAGTCGGTTACGTGGAATCCCTCCGTGGGAGGCATCATGCCCTCGGGACCCATCGAAGGGACCCGACATCCACTAATTGACCCTCGGGAAATAATTGGAGTGAGCTCAGGCCACTAGCCGACCCTTAACGAATAGGGCACGGACCTCCACTTGGACCAACCCGTTTGTAGCTCACCGGAAATGCCGACTCGTGCCCCAGCGGGGAAGTCGAGCAGGACCAAACCTTCCTCTTCCCGAAAAAAGAGCGTGAAGGTCGAATTAAAAAAAAGACAGGGAAGGACCCGATCGATCTCCGATACGAAAACGGAGGCTCGGAAACTTGCCCTGCACCTTGGAAAGACCACCGAACGATCTCCCACACGGTGGGAGGCTCGGGGGCTCCGCTTCCAAGGAAACAACCCACATAAATAAATCGAAAAACACCCTAGGACTAACGAACACGATTCTAAGCCTTTGAAGGGATATATCATCCCTCTAAAGCCTCGGGGGCTACACCCGGCGGGTGCGCTCGCGCGCACCCCCCGGAAAAAACAACCCACTCTTTATCTTTTTTGACAAGAAGCACCAGCGTGAACCTGTGGAGGAGTGCCTTCACTCCGCCACCGGCTCGGGGGCTACTGTCGGTTACCAAAGTTAGGGGTACCCAACTTCAATGCAAAAACGCTCATTCCCAACTTGGCCTGGCCCAAGTAAGGCCAGTGGAAGCCCACGAAGGCCGCGTCTACACAGGCCCACGACATCATTCCACTAATAACAGCCTCCTCGGGAGAGCTCGGGAGGCGGCGTCCTCGGCGCCCAAGCCTCCGATTCGCCCGACCCTCCTCGGGAGAGCTCGGGAGGCGGCGTCCTGGGCGCCCAAGTCTCCGATTCGCCCGAGCCTCCTCGGGACAGCACTCCTCGGCGCCCAAGTCTCCGATTCGCCCGAGCCTCCTCGGGAGAACTCGGGAGAGCGGCATCCACGGCGCCAAAGTCGGCATCCATGGCACGGGTGATGTCAGCGGAGCAATCTTGGACCACAAGAAATCTCTCTGACCACTTTACAAGCACTGTCCCGTTAGGCGAGACTCTCGACGCGACTATGCTTCGCACGCCCCTGACGGCCATACCACCTGTCGGGATTTCCCTGGCGGCAGATTTGATGGGCCCACTACGACCGTCCTCCACGGTATGGTCTACGGTGCGCCGCCCCGTTTTGGGAAAGACGCCCACTGCGCCGTCCACATGAAAGGACGAGCACGCCTTCAGGATCCCGAGCCTCGGGAAACAACGCCCCAAGGTGATTCTCCCTCTTGTCACATCGTACGGAAGGATAGCCGGCAGGTGTGAACTCACCAAAGTCGTGCGGACCACGACGGCCATATCCAGAAGACCCAGAGAGCTGACGACAGGACATAGTCAGACGACTGTTTCTACCTTGGAACTCGCGAACCAAGATAGCCATACCCATACCCCGGAGACACGGAGAAAAGGCAGCAGCTAGTCAAAAGGGGAACGGCAACTCCTCACTATTTTAATAGGTAGCGTCGTAGCCGCCTTTGCCTCTCCCTTGCGGCTATAAAAGGGAGAGCAGAGACCAGCTTTAGAACACGAACGAACGGACGAAGAAGTTCCAAGTTCTCGCCCACAGCAAACGACTTGTAAACACTTAGACACTCACAAGAGACCTGGGAGCACTTCCCTCTCTCGACTAGCTTGTAACCCCCTACTACAAGCACCCCGGTGCAAGGCAACACGACTCTCCTCTCCACTGGACGTAGGGCTTGCTCGGCCTGAACCAGTATAATCCCTGTGTTCCCCCTTTGCACACCATCCGTAGCCTCAACCGCAAAACACATATTTACTAGCCGGTGTTAGCCTCGCCAAAACTAGCACCGACAATTAGTGCATTGAAAAGAAAGTCAAAAAATTTGTATAGCTTTTATTGCATCAAAAATATTAAAGCCCCATGTAAGTAGACTTATGGTAACCCCATAGGAATATTTGTTGTGGTGGCATCAAAATAAAAATAAAATGGAATCTATATTTATTTTACTGCATCACAAAATAGAAAATCTAAAAAGAAGAATCCTGCTAGAATCTGCCAACTAATATTAGCTCATTAGAATAATCAATTACTCATCTAGCTTACCGCTAACCCCTTAAATTCGAGCCTCGAGTTTTGGTTTTCTTTCTGGAGCATAATTATGCAGGAACAACACTATGACTAATGAGTGAGTCCATTAGTGGAGCCCACTAGGACTACTGCTACCAAGCTCGCCCTGAAGATCATCAACACTAAGTATTGCAAACATCTAGCTTGGAGGAGGAACATCCCCTAGTTATCAGGTAACTATACCTATACGATTATCGAGTCTGTTTTTATAACGTCATAAAATACCAAAAATATGTGAACACATGAAGGTTCACCATAGTACCATAAGAAAATCTAAAAATACCAAAAATATGTGGGCACATGAAGGTCCACACTTTTTAGAAAAATCAAAAAATATGTGGGCACATGAAGGTCCACCCAATTAGGAAACTTCTGCTGGAAATATAAAATCAATCACTTACCATGGAGTGGTACGAGACCTAACCCCTCTCCATGAGATTTGGTATTTTTGTTGGCAATTGAGTTTCACAGGAAAATACAAGATCAAAGAGCTAGTCAACCCGACACCCTTATACTGCCAATACACCTGCTCCCAAAAGGATCACTCAATTTGCAACATCGAAGACCCTGTCAAACATCTAGCTTGGGGGAGGGTGCCCTCCATTTAAAATCCAGATAAGTATAGGCTTCCCACCTTATTATTATATTGCTTTTCGCGTGAGTTAGCTAGTAAGATAAAATTTAAAAACTAAATAAATATTTAGCTATATATTAGAGTATGTTTAGAGTCAGTCTAGGCTAGAGTTAATTAAAACTGATGAACACTAAAATTTTGTCTTGGAGATGATGAATAGTTGCTCTGCCGTAATACTTTTCAAGTGCCTAGTTTTCAAACCATGAATTCTCCCGAGTTTTAGATATTGTTGTTTTGACTTAAGAATTTCTCTGAACCTGAAACTTGTGGAGGCATAAGCTTAAGTTAAGTCTAGGTAATTGATTGATATAATTCATGAAGGTTGAGCTGCTATTTATCTTATTCCTAGCATTACTAAGTTCTGGAGATTTATTTTGAAAATTTAAAATCTTACATGATGAGTTGTTGTATGACAAAGTTTGAATTCCTACCAAAGCCATATGTAATGCATTTAGAGTTAGGAAACCTTTGCACATTTATGCTGCTTGCTTTACAATGAGTTCAGTCAACCTTTGTTGTATACCTTATGAGAGTCTTGTCATGCTTTTAAAACCAAGATCACTTACACACTCCACCCACATTAGCATTACTCCTACTCTGGGAGTAAGCGCAATCATCTTCCACTTTCATCCAGATCCACCTTAAAAATATTTTCTCCTACACTGGGAATAAACACTCAAAAATATATACCCCATAGGACAGCCCCTGTTTAATTGCTCTAAGTTCTTATCATTATCTCTCCAATTATTTATATTCAAAGGATGCATGTGGCTATGCAAAAATAGTTAAAAAAAAGTTGAAAAAAAGGGGAGTAAAAGATGGACAAGTGTCCCAGCAATTAAAATAATGGGTACTTAGATGCCCGCCTCCCTGTAAAAAAAAAGAAGAAAAATAAAGAATAAAGATAGCCCATGTTTTCTCGCGAAACGTTTTAAGTTTTAAAGGAGGGAGTTATTTTCAAGGAGCAAAAGTAGAATTAGGATTTGCCACCATATATACACATATCCACCATATTCCATACACATGCACATCTTGGTTTGATTGTATGCCTTGACTCTCTGTGAATCCATTGTTTGACTTTACAATATATGAACTACAAGTATGCTCATCCTTGTTATTGCCACTCCTATAAGCTCCACTATAATCATTAGCTGTAGGAAGGCATAACATCATTAATGCCTCGGTGAGATCCATAAATACTACAGATACTGAGGGACTTGAGGTTGTCATACAATTAAACTCTAAGTTTTATTTTGAAAATTTGCAAAACTCCGGAATAATAGTACTATGAAGAATTTGAGACATAGTGCTTGACTTGATTGGTCTATCTTTCGATTGCTCAAGATTTATGCGAAAGCTGTAAAACCCCGTAGTTAAAGGTAAAATGGGCAAGTTCGAGAGTTAGAGCAGTTTTGTCTAATCCGGAGGAGAATCTATGTTTAAAGCATGTGTACTTAGAAAGTATGAAAGCATTGTAGCAACTCCTGATCCAAATACTTTGGTAAATTAGGCTTAGTTTGTTTGCCAAGGGACTGGCAAACAGGTAAGATTGGGGGTGTTGTTGACGGTGGATAACGTCAACTTTTATTAGAACTTTAGACACCAAAGGATACATGAATACACACTAGTCTAGGGTTTTAACTGACAGTTTCCACGAGTTTTGCATGTTCTGTATTTTCCAGGGGCTATTCCAGAAGAGCATAAAAGACACGAAACTTAACTGCGAAGGAAACATCGTCATCGGGACGTGAGAAGAGTGTACAAGGCACCCGAAGCAACCTGGGGCCGAACCCCTGCCAGGTGGGGCCGGGCGGCGCCCCCCTAGGGTTTCGCCGCCGCCTTCCGGAGTCTTCTTCCACCGCCTCCCACGATGCATCTCGGCCCTTGATTAAATCGGTTTGATCTACGGCACACGTGCACCCCACCGGGCTATAAATAAAGGGGCAGACCCCCTCCGTGAAGTATCAAGTCATTTGGAGATCAAGCCATCCAAAGCCTCTCTAGTTCATCAGAGCCTCTCTAGTTCATAACTTTAGCCTAGTTAGATTAGAAGTAGAGGAGTTCTAGTTCTTCAGTGGGATCTGAAACCCCTGGCATCTGTCTGGAGTGTGGAGTTCGGTATAGTTTTAGTTCTTTTCTCATATTGTATTCAACATTATGATTTGGGAAACATTGTTCTTAATCTTATATATGTTCTTAATTGCAATAGTCATTGTTCACTTTGATTATATGTCTAGCATAGTTAGTTTGATCCTATTAAATTTATGTAATTGCTCGTATAGCGTTCGTCCAGAGATATCGTGGATGAATGATTGGCAGTATGTAGACGTGGTGTTTAGATATCTTGCTTATCTGCGAGTGCACCCTGATGTGCCGGGTCGTGTGGTAGTTCGCGTAGGTGACAGCTACGTTGATTCATCTGTAGTCCACCCCCCGTACGTAGGACGAGCAGAGCGCGGTCGCGAAGGAGGTGACCCTTGTGTCTTAATATCCTTATTAGATGATGCTCCTTTACATTTAATCATGATGTAGGTAGAGCTAAACAATGATTGCTAGATGTAATTGCACTAATCATAGTATTCATTGACGTAGTTATAGAATTACTTTAGATATTAATTCCTTTATCTATTGGCTAGCTATTGTTATGACTAGATGAGCTCTGATATTTACCTATTTATGATGATGACTGATCATGTTTATCCTATATATCTTTATCATGTGACTTATCCCTGCTATGAGTAGGATTATAGTTATGGTTTATCTTTTACATTACCAGTATAAGTTGTAGATATAATTTAAGTCCTACTAGACCTTCCCAGTGGTATAAATATAAATCGACAACTTGGTTATACTCTAGGTAAAATGCTACAATGGTATAATTATCTGTCCGCTTGTAGAATTGTCCTTTAGTTCATATTCTTATATTTATTTCTGCCTAGTCACACGAAATAATAGATTCATTTAATACTTTATTCCTAGCTAATATAATTAGGGATGACAACCTAGTTCCATGCTTAGGGATGTTGGTGACAGATAAGTGGCTAGTTGCTAATGACAAGTTATTTTAGTACCATGTGTTTTTAATGTTGTTAAATAGTGATGACGTTAAAATTACCAACAGCACTTCAACTTCATCATCTTGTTGCACCGTCTCAATGACAATGGTGTTGGTGGTTGATTGCTTCTTTAGCTCTTTCTTCAAGTTGTCATTCTCAATCTTGAGCTTCAAATAGTCATCATGGCAATCGGCCACCACCACTTCCTTACCTTTACTACTTGCACCTTACTCAATGATCTCATCAATCAAGTCATCATATGATGTAGCTATGTCACACTTAACAATAAGGTTAGGAGCATCATGTGTTTCATTGGAAAGCAAGTCATAAGCCATAGCAAGGTTGTCATGATTCACTTTTACTTGAGTGTAGTCCTCTTTTAGCTTGTTGTAGTTAGTGGTGAGCTCAATGTGTATCCTCTCAAGTTTATCACGTTTTTCTTTGAGCTCTTTTATGTTAGCTTTGAGCTCCTTGAGTTTAGATGACACATTTTGATTTTCAACTTTAAGCTCATCACTAGCTTTAGTGAATTATTCATTTTGAGCTAAAAGGTAACCATTCTCAAGTTTTAGCTTTTTATTTTTACTTGTTAGCTTTTTTATCACTTAAGTGTAATCATTGAGCAAGCTAGCAAGTTCATCATAGGTGGGTGAATCATATTCAATGTCACTATCACTACTCTCATCATCATTAGGTACCTTCTTTTCCTTAGCCATGAGGCAAAGGTGTGTTGGAGATAAGGGTGGTGATGGCGGTGGAGGAAGTGAAGTCCCAATCACAAGAGCGGCCACCTTCTCTTTCTCGTCATCACTATCTTCTCCGGAAGAGCCACTAGAAGATTCAATATCAGTGAGCCAATCACCAATAATGTATGCCTTGCCATTCTTCTTGTTCTTGTGAAATTGCTTCTTCTTGAACTCCTTCTTCTTGAATGGCTTGGCCTTCTTCTTCTCATCATCACTCTAATCACTATAGTCTTGCCTTTTGCCCTTGTTCTTGTTTTTGAACTTGTCTTTCTTGGGCTTTGGACATTGATGAGCAAGATGCCCATGCTCTATACAATTGTAGCAATCCATCTCGGAGATGGGCTTTCTTTTGCTACTTGTGAAGAACTTCTTCTTGTTGGAATCAAACTTGATTCCCTTGTTGTTGAGCTTCTTGAGCATCTTGGTGATCTTCCTCACCATGAGAGCAATCTCCACATCATCATCATCATCGTCACTTGTGGAATCAAGAGAAGAATACTTGACTTGAGATTTGCCTTTCTTGTCGGCCTTGAGAGCTAAGTCCTTCTTCTCTTTCTTCTTGGATGATGAGCCATCTTGGGGAGTGATCTTCATGTACATCTCATGAGCATTGACTTATCCCAAGATTTGAGTGGGAGTTGCATTGGAGAGATCCCCTTGGTGAAGCACGGTCACAATGTGACCATACTTGTCAATAGGGAGAGCATTGAGAATCCTCCTTGCAACTTCGGCCGGAGTGATTTGAGTGAGCCCAAGGCCATTGACTTCCTCTACAATGATATTCAATCAAGAATACATGTCTAGCATTTTCATTAGAAAGCATTTTGAAAGAGTTGAGCTTATCAATGATAAGGTAATATCGTTCCTCACGCTCATTCTTAGTTCCCTCATGGAACGCACAAATGTCCGACCATAGTGCATGGCCGTTTTTGTGGTTCCTCACACGATTGAACACCTCCTTGCTAAGGCCTCTAAAGATGATGTTGCAAGCCTTAGCATTCCACTTTTCATGCTCTTCCTCAATGGGTGTGAGGGTTGCGCCGGCTTTAGGAGTGGGGTACCCTTGTGTGGCGATTTTGTGAACACTAAGGTCCACCGCCTCAAGGTATGCTTCCATACAAATTTTTCAATAAGGAAAATCATTACCGTCAAAGACGGGAGGGGGACCATCGTGACCACCGGACATCCTTCTCTTGGCGGTTAAGCCAAATTAGTGAGCACAAGGCTCCGATACCAATTGAAAGGATCGAGGATGCCCAAGAGGGGGGTGAATTGGGCAACTAATAAATTTTTCACAAATCAAGTCAACCTATCGCCATATGCCCAATCTCACCCCACAAGTGCTTGTGTGTAATTCTAAACCTAGAACAAGTTAAGCAACCTAGAGCCAACTCCTATCACAAGTATACTACTCTACGAATGTAAAGAACACAAAGTAAATGCGGGAAAGTAAATGAGTAAGAGATTGCAAGCCGAGTTTTTTCCGAGGTATCGGAGAGTCAGCACTCCCCACTAGTCCTCGTTGGAGCACCCACGCAAGGGTGTAGCTCCCCCTTGATCTTTGCAAAGACCAAGTGCTCTCTAATGGCTGATCCTTTGCCTCTCCAGCACGGTGGATCGCCCACAGCCGCTCACAAGCTTGGCTTGGGCCGCCCACAAGCTCTCCAAGCGGTTACCAAGCCTCCGATCACCATCAAACCGTCTAGGTGATGCCAATCACCAAGAGTAACAAGCCTAGACTCTCACTTGATCAAGAACAAGGCCAAAGAGGGTGATGGATGCACACAAGTCACTCTTGATCTCTCTCTAGGGAAGAAGCTCACAAGCAATGGATTACACTCAACCTCCCTAGGGCTCTTGCACTCTCACAAGATCACAAGGGTTGCTTCAGCTGTTGGAAGTGGCAAGAGAGCTAGAATGGAGGCAATGGTGGAGTATAAATACTCACCCTCTCCAAAACTAGCCGTTTTATACTTTCCTGCGAACCGTCGGACCCTGCAGAAGCCTCATCGTCGGACCAAACCCCTCGGCCCGACTCTCACAGTCGGCACAAAGCCGTTACTGTGTCAGAGGAGCGTCGGACGCAAGATAATGTTCCGAAGCCTAGCGTCGGACCCAGTCCGATGCCCTCCGGCGCTCTCGGGTGCTCTCTGCACAGTGCCAGACCGTGGCTAACACACGCGCCAATAGTCCGACGCAGGCTGTCGGACAGAGTCCAACGCCTAACTGTGCTCTTTGGACCTCCCTTGAAGTATCGGACGCTACGAACCATTAGTCCGACGTAACCAACACTTCCAGTCCGACGCTCACCTGAAACACCCAGGCACCGTAGGACGCTGAGCAATGGTCCAACAACCACCCTAGCCAGCGTCCAACGCTCCCTGGTGCGCTGAGAAGCACCCAGGGCGCCATGTGGCGTCGGACTCTGAGTATTGGTCCGAAGACCATACTGCTCAGAGTCCGACGCCCTAATCTGAGTCCAAACTTCGTCAAATCGAAAACTTTCCAAAAAAAGTTTGATCCTCTCTCTCTCTCTCAAGAGACTTCCTAGGCTGTCTAGAGTTATGTTGGACAAGTGTGAATCACATCTACACTCTCTAATCTTGCCCTAAGTCAAACGACCCATTCAAGCCCCTCTTTATAGTACGGTTAAAGAGAAAAACAAAACCTAAGACTACTCCAAGTGTCTCTCAACACCAATCGACACTTGAAACTAGTCTATTACCGTCTTGTCTTCCCTCCTTTGAAAACCGAATCGATTTTTATCGCTAGGGGTTTGAACCTACATGTTATTATGACCTAACCTTTAGGTTATCCTGCAAAACACATGTTAGTCATAATAACTTCTTTGTTGTCATTAATACCGAAACCACTAGAGCCTAGATGCTTCACAGGAGCCTACTAGTCTGGGAAGCTATAATGCAGGAAAGCTTTTTAGACATACTTTATTATATGACTCTCTCTAGAAAAAATCAGAGACGATTTTGTCTCCATGGTAGTTGGCATGCTAGACCGGATAATAAAGAGGCAAGACATAGCTCATTCTAGTCCTCTAGTTCTGATTACCATGCACGTCAGAACTAATATAATACATCCGGTATATATAAAACAAAAATTTGGATCCAAGAGTCTCTCTAAAATCGGCTCTCTAAATCATCATTTAGAGAGTCATTTACATAGAAATCGATGCCTATATCTTATTACTCTCCAACAGCTTTTGTATATGTTCTGCGTACTCTCGAGAGTCATTCTCGCTATCTATTTTTGGCTAGTGAGAAACTGGAATAGAGGATGGCTATATTTAGATAATCAATTAAAGAGTATGTTGGATAATGCTTTTTTAACCAGAATCTCTATTCCTAACAATTAGAAAGGATTTAGAGAGTCTCTTGGAGTTGTTGTACGTGCAAAACAAAAATGACAACTTACATATATGCAATTAGATAAGCTAGCCTATGCATTGTTAAGCTTCACCTCTGTCCATTTCTTTGAGAGCATAAATGATTGAGTTTATTCATCCATGAAGCTGTTTCAAAAAAATAGTATTCGACAAGTTAAAAAATAGCATGACGGTGATTTGAGGCTAATATATGGAGCCTATGGCATGTCGACACACGCCCCCCCCCCCCCCCCCCCCCCCCCCCCCAAGACGGTGCATAGCATGATGTATGGACCCTGACGCGGACGGGAGGAGGACGGAGACATGACGCGCATGGGGCCTGGCTGCTAGATGCTTGCAATCAGTACGCCGGAAGACTCAACTCAACGACGGCACCCCGCAACAAGTGTGTTCCCCAGGCCAGCAGCTGTTGCACGCCCGTACGTCGCTGTTCCTTGTTCAATTCCTCCAATCAGAGCCCCCATAGTATGGTGTACTGTTGGAGTAGGCAGGGCTTTCCTGGTCGTTAGCAAGCCCATTATTGTTGGTTCTGCTCGAGATTCACATCCGTCGCCGTCGTCCGATTTCATCCGATCCCTGTGTGCTATCTAGTTTTGGTAGCACTAGTATCTAATAGTTTTGGTAGCACTAGCTAGCACTCGAGGCGTGGAGTGGTCGCGTTGGGCCCTGCCACGAGGGAGCAGTAGTGTCACACTGTCACGTTGTGCTGGCCATTTCTGTTCTAGAGCAAGCAAGCTGTGTTTAGATGTACTCAGTCGTAAGTTAGAAATATTATAGTAGTTTTTATTTTTTTATAATATATAAGTGTCTAATCATGACCTACATAGATTTAAAAGATTCGTGAGACAATATTTTGTCAAGTTGTTAAATTAGTTTTAGTTTTGATCTATATGTAATGTTTCATGCATGTGTCCAAAAGTTAATATGACCAGTTTGATTAGAAGTTGAAAAAAAATCTAAACGGGCCCAAATTTTGTGCTAGATGCTTTCTTGTCCAACGTGGCTCCGCACTAAGGCTGTTTTGCATATTGGATCCTGTCTTCGGTTAACAGCTAGCTAGCCAAACAAGTTAACCTCGTACGGGGCCAAAGCTTTTTTAAACAAACTGGAAGGATGGAGTAGTACATATCCCCTCAGGGTCGAGGTTTTGTATATTAGCTTCACCTGCACCTCTACACCTTTCTTCAAGTACTTCATGATCCTAAATAGAGGCATGATTAGTAGCTAGGTGACGAATAGTTTAGCGGACTGCAAGTGAGAGGTCATGTATAAGAGGGCAACCTGCATCCATTCTTCTTCCTTAATCCGTATAGGGCCAACATCCAATCCTCCTTAAACTGTATAGGGGCAACCTGTGAGGGGTCAGAGATGATGAAGGACAATAATATGAAGAATATAATAATTCGGTTGAAAGATAATTCTATCAACTTGAACTCTAAAATTATGTAGAGATTTAGAGAGAATACAGGACTAGCCATAGTGGACCACATTAGACGACCAAACCTAATCCTCAATTCCATATACTGAGATATATATAATCTCAATGGATCGTCATCAACAGAAGTCGATCTGGAGTCTGGATCTGATGATGCATGGTGGGGATGACCCTACATATGTGAGCAATTTAGCTTGTACCATCGTCATATCTCTTTTCTCTGGCTGGATCCAAGCAGGCAAGCTTTCTACTCTAAAACACAACCAAATTTAGTGTGTTACACATCGAGTGCATCAGTAGTTTCCAGCTCCGACTCAGATGCTTTCTTTTTTTCCTAATAATTTGGCCGATGCTAGCTTTCACCCGAACTCTCGATCGATTCATTGATTCCAAGGTAATAAGGGCCCGCCGAAAGCGCGGTCGCACGTGAATTTAATAGTTGCTGCAGCGTACCTTGTTGGTCCATTGTGTGCTCCCTCGATGGCAATTGTCCCTGGGACACAAAACGACATGGCATATCATCACTTAAACAGGGACTAGATCCAGACGGATGTCCTCCAAATATACTTTTAATTAGCGAGCCCTTTTTTATTATTTTTTATTTCAAACATGGGCGAGATCTATACATCAACATTTCAGTTACCAGGACTAACTTGGATATCCATGACATGGAATATTATGAGGTAGATGCTGGATATCGTGGCTCTCTGAAATTGGTGGATGAGCATCCACATGTTGAATAGTGCATATTTTGTGTTATAATTATAGTAATATAGTGTTAATTAATATATTTTATTTCAAGTTAGTGATTATAATGACAAGATTGGTGTTGATGCATATTTTTAGTGTATACTTAGTTGTTATTATTGTTATATAATAGATATAATCAGTCTCATCCTATCCCATCCAACCAAACAGAGAGATAGCTTACCCTATCCATCCAACCCGACCGACAACGTAGATATCCATATCTCGAAATCCATATATGACCATATCTCATCCACCTTGTCCTCATATCAAACACATCCCAACTCCCAAGTAAATTTAGGATATATCATATGGTACACATATAAGTAATGCTCTATGTCTAAACTGCTTTAATCCACTCTATGCATTCAATGGACCACATACTTGTGTCAACTCGCGCATGTGACCGTAAGGATCCACACACTACACATTGAGTGGAACATGGACTCCCACCAGTAAGGTTGGCAATGGGGCGGGTTCGGGGCAGGTGGAGCGTCCGCGGACCCGCACCTGAGGTCCAACAAGAAAACCCGAACCCGCTCCGAACGTGAAACGGGGAAAATCTACCCCCACCCCCGAACCCGCTGGGTCACTTGAAACCCGACGGGTTCCTCAAAACGCAGGGAGCCCTATGCTTTGGAGGGAGCGACGATGCAGGGGACGGCCCTATGCTGCGGCCTACGGAGGGAACGACCGCGGAGGGGGCGAAAAGGCCTTCTACCTTCCCGGTCGCCGGCCATGCAATCCTAGCCGGCAGCGCGAACGGATGCACGGATGGAGCTCTAGGACGGTGATTTATAGATGCAGGGTGGGGGAGAGGTGGGTCGGCCGGCAGATGGCCTAGAACCGAGCCTTCATCGGTCGTGATGGTGAGGGTGAGCGGGTGGCGATGATGACGCGGCAGGGTCGAACGTGGGGAAGAGAGGGAGGAGGTGGCGACGAGCCATCGCGGTGTCACGGGGCCGGGGGCGAGCGTGACTGTGCGCGGTGTCGCCTCGCCTGGCTGTGGTCCTGCGGACTACGGATGCGGCGGCTGGGACTGGGAGCCTGGCTGCCTGGGTTGGGAGTGTGGAATGAGGAGGAAATCGCTATATATACTTAGGGTTGTTATGTGGGCCATTATATGGGCTAAATTTTCATGGATTTCGGGTCCCTGATGGAAACCCACACTCGCCCCGACTTGTTTTGGGTCCCCCAACCCGAAAACCTGCGGGGCCAAATCTAAACCCGCCCCGCCCCCTGCCGGGTCTAAAACCCATGGATTTCGGGTCCAAACCCGACCCGTTGCCATCCTTACCCACAAGCTCACTTAAAATTTAATATCCATTTCGTGTAAAAGAGTTTTTGAGTAGGTGAGATGGATAGTGGACTTATATATATAGCCTAATTAATGCACACCCTTGATTAGGAAGCTAGGATTAAACTTGAACAATCTCACATGCAGAGGCACATAGGGTATCACGGTCCTAATCCAAAACTGAATTGGAGGTCACATATGTTCTACTCTAAGTGATAGGCTTACCTCTAATAAGATTTGAGATGTTGCTTATCGACAATTTCATTACCAAAGTATTGATCATCTTGACCATTGCAAAAAAGTATACCATTAAATTTGCTTGTTGAGCTTCTTCTATTAGATATTCAACATAGTTGTAATAACCTTTCTGGCATGTAAGCTTCGCTGGTGACTTATGTTGTGACATCTGTGACTATACATTTGAATTTGTTGCATCTTATATATATAGTATCAAACCAAGTATATTTGTTCAATCTAACATATATTCCTTTCCAACACGCAACACGTCACATTTGATTAATTCTCTAACACCAATCGTCTAATTAACTATATATGTCAAAAGCAATTTTGACCAAGCCCCAAAACTTTAGCCTTTATTTTCTCAAAAAAAAGGAGGAGATCCCTATCAACATCTTGCTTCTATTCTCTTTGCAGCTCGAATGACTCCTCATATTTGCCTCGCAATGTATACTTTTTTGTTGACGGTAATTATTGTATGATTTTACCTGTCAACCAAACATGAAATAAGGTAAAGGCAAACACCACCATAGAATAGGGTTTTTACTGACAGAATTCCACAGTTTTGGTGATTCAGTGTTTTGTAGCTGGGTATTAATCAGAAAAGAACCAAAGGAGACCCACATGTCGGACTAATATATCAAATTCTACCACGAAAGTGGATCAAGAACATTCTAGAGAATATCAGAGACTCGCCTGTAGAAGCGGAGCCTGCTTGGTAGCCAAGGGAGGTCGGCAGACCTCCCTGCTAGGTCGACTGACCTGTCAGAGTCCCGGTTCCGCGTCTCCTTTGACGTGGACTCACCACCGCCTTTGAGGATTAATCTCCACCTTCCGTTGAAGTTCAGCCCCAGACCCCCAGGTTTCATATCAATCAATCAATTCATATCAAGTTCATAGCTAGCATTCAGAAATTAGAGCCAAAAAAACCTAGATCACTAGAACTTCACCATCTATAGCATAGCTACATAGGTTTAAAAGTAGAAGGAGGCAAGTTCTACTTGAATTCCAGATCTTGTCTGGAGCAAGGCTTCCCGGAGCCATTGTAACCTCTCTCTTGTATCTAAAACCTCTTTTGAGTGTTTTAGATAAAGTTGATTGACATTTTTCTACTATAGAAGGCATGGTGCTTAGATGTGATTTGTCTACAAATACACCCTGTATTCTGAGTTCTATGGCAGATCGCGGCCGTGACACTTCCATTAAGTCATTTTTAGTCCACACCTCGAATATTGGGAGGGTAGGAAGTTATTATTACTATAGAAGGCTGGTCATGATCTTGATCTTCCTTAGTAATATTGCTCTAAGTATGAGTATAAAGTACCTTTGCTATGATTGATAGTATAATTGGACCAATCTAATATGACTTTGGTAGTATAGTTAGAATGACTTATGAATATTATTATGCTTCTGCCTAATCCATGCTAGTGCCTAGATAGGAGGTGCTCTAAGTGATTACATTATCTATTGATTGATCATTATGCTTATCATTCATATTATTATTATTATTGTGACTTAACTCCTATTTTGAGTAAGTAGCAGCCTATTCTTTTGACTAATCAGCGCTTATTTTTAGTCACGAAACAGTATTTCTCTCTCAGAATAAATCAGCATTGGCCAAAATTATACATGGTTATCTCAATATTTGCATATGCATATGACAACTATCTATCTACCCCCTTTATTGCCAAGCCCTTCTCAGTGGTAAAACATAAATCGATAACCCAGAATACTGTTGGGTAAAATGCTATAATAATGTATATTTTATCTGTGCGCTTGCGGATATAATATAATTATTTCAGTCACATGGTAGAGGAAGTTCATAGATGTTTTAGAATCATGCTAGGGATGACAACCTAGTTATTTTTAAGAGATAGAGGTTAAGAGTTCAAGTGATTTGTAGCCTTATGAGGTAGCACATTAATTTATACCAACACTTTTCACCTTCATTTGAGCCACAGCCATGTTTGTTAGTATTTTTGGACAAAGAGTAAAGAACAAAGGGATACATATATAGAAAGTGGCATCACTAGTGTTTTCACTCACATATGCAATAATGCACAAGATGTGCGTTAGGAGGATCACCATACTGGGATCGTGCTAAAGGAATTGGTCATCAATATCACAGAAAAGATTTTGATGTGCTCTTAACTTATTTATATTGAGATTGCATGAGAAGCAACAGGGTGAGTGCCATATAGAAAATGGATCGACTGATGGATAGATGATGATAGAGAGTGGCCGACCTGCATGCGAGAGGTCAATGAGATGATAAGTGGGTCTCAGAATATAAATAAAAGGTTTGTTAATTGGATGCTATTAGTTCGTTCACCTTAACTCCTATGTATAGAGAGAAAACAAGACGAGTAGACCAAATCTACTACTCATTTGTGTTGGATATGTGATGATATAGTAGGGGCAATCTACATGTGAGGGGTCGAGACTCATATCTATAATATGAATAATAATATAATAATTTGGTTGGAAGCTAGTTCTGTCACTTTGGTTATTAAAAATGTATAGAGAGATATATAGAGAACACAGAAATATATAGCGGACCGGATCGGACCAGAAGTACTTCTCAGAGGGTCGTCATCAACACATAGTCGATCTAGAGTCTCGATCTGATGTTGGTGGGGCTGGACCACCATGTGTGAGCAATTTAGCTTGCAGGATCTCCATGTATCTTCTCCCTGGCCGGATCCAAGCAGGCAAGGTGTTTCTCGTCGGCTTGCGCTGCTGCTGTAGTGCAGAGAACCCTGTTTCCGTCCGTACGATGTGCGATCGAGCTTATAATGGTGGCCTCCTGTTCCCGTCCGTACGATGTGCAAGCTATATTATAGTGTTGGCCTCCCGTTTCCGTCCATACGATGTTACTATTCTGGTGCTGGTGGGCAGTGACATGCACCCCAGTCCAAAAGGGAACAATATCAGCAAGCAAAAATAGTACAAAAATGGTGATGGACACCAACATCGATCATCACGACATTATTATAATCGATTATTAATAGTACGTGTATACTAGTGTACAGTATCAATCAATTATATCAACGCTTGTAGGCCGTACGTACCGCCCTAGCTAGGCATGCACATCTTGCAACAGCCAACCAAAAAAAGCAACATCTAATTCGCAAAAAAAGAAAAAAAAAAGCAACATCTATCACTGACTGACAACGGTGGGCGACATTACAAGACGGTGACTAGAGGTTGAGGAACGTCGTTCCGCGGAAGAGGCACGGAAACTGCCGCCCAGGCGCGCCGCCGCCGCCGCCGCTTGCGCCGGAAGAAGGTGGATCACGATGAGATCATCAGGGATTCATGCAGCCAGTGCCGCGCTCCCGCGTCAATGATTTGATCTACAGCGAGCTGCTGCTACTCCATAGTCCATAGAGGCCAAACTGTAGTACTACTACTACTACGGAGTTCGTTGACACTCCACTATTTGATGTGGCGTGGCTTTGGTATTTTTAAGTGGGAAATCAGATAAATGTACCTGGAAACTTTGGAATATTGGAATGGAAAAGAAAAGAGTGGAGGCACAGTACTGTAGTGCGAGTGTAGTGTACTGATGAGCACCGTGCTACTATACTATTCATAGAAGGAGATGACGCAAATGTTATTAGAGAGCGCTAACATGATGATATATATAGCTAGGGCCAGTTTGGACTTGGGATCGATAATCTCCATTAGCACTAAAAATTAGAGACTAAAATTAGTATTAATGGATCTAAACAGGCTAGATAATAACCTTCTAATTGTTAGTTAAAATGTTGATAACTGTTATTTCTATTAGCAGGTTTGTAGTTGCTAATATATAAATGGTAAAAGTTTATATTTACTTTCATCTCACTATCCAGCCTTTTATTAGAAGCTGGATCACACACTTCCCTATTAAAAGTTAGCTAGCTAAAAAGTAGCAATTACTTGATATTGGCTAGCTAATTTTTAGTGTTCTAATCCAAACAGACTCATTGTGCTTAGGTATTAGATCGACCTAATAACTAGTCAGATTTACATCAACCCTAGTTCACTCTAAGTCGAAGTGCATCAAAACTCATTAATTTAAACCACTGTCGGAGCCAAAGACAAGTTTAGAAACACAGATTTAAAAAAATGGTGCATGGAACGTGTTATATTCCAAGTTTAGACAACTCTATTATATTAAAAAGAAGTGAAAAGGTTTATTGCATACTGGATGAATGAAACCAACAGAGAATTAGGTTAGGGCACGACCATTTTAGTTGTTAAAATGGAGCTAGGTTTGCTAGCAAAACAGTGGTTAGGGCACGACCATTTTAGTACATAAAATGGAGCTAGGCATGCTAGAAAAACAGCACACGGATGATAGATGTCCAAACGCATGTGCGTGTCTGGGCGCCCTCTTCCCCGTGATAGATGGCAGCACATCTTCCTAGTGTCGGTGTTCCTCTCCCCCGCCCTCCATCGCCTGTCATCAGCTGCCGCCTAACACCCACTGCTGCGATGCGGTAGGGTGGTGATCTCCCTCTTCTGCTTCTCTCGCCACCACCGCCTTTCTTCTCTAAGTCTGGCAAAACTCTACCGCCCCAACAATCCTGACCGCCGCCCAACATTCACTTCTGCGGTGCGGTAGGGTCGTAACCTCCCTTTTGGCCTCTTCCCCTCGCCACCGCCGCTTTTCTTCTCCAACTCCATTAAAACTCCTCCGCCCCAACCTTTCTGGGTGCCTCCATCACCACCAGGACCCAAACCGTGCCTGTTAAACAATGTATCGCTAGGCTCAGGTCTATTTAGCACACGATGTAGTTTGTTGTAACATGCAGAAAGAGATAGGGATAACCTAGAGGTTGTTGTAACAAACATCAAAATGTACATGCCACATAGGGGGTTGTTCCCTATTTATATAACACGCACCGAGAGACTCAGGTAAGGCAACTCACATTACCCTAATTATTTTACATCGCCCGCCTCCATCTCCACTGTTGACCTAACCGGCTTCCCTGGCTAGCCCCTTCTATACCCATCAAAGTTGGAGAAGAAAGAGGGGGAGTGCTCGCCGGTGCACATCCAGGAGGAGGCAAGGATGCTCACCTAGATCTGTGACCTCCATGCTATCACCGGATCCTCTCGCTGTAACCTAGAGTTAGGGACGTCGTCGGAGTTGGGAACGTCGCCAGGGAGAAGAGAGAGGAGCGGTGCCTCTGCCGCCGAAGGGAGGGAGGGAGGAGCTATGGCGGCACGGACGCAATGGACACGGGATCCACCAGGACGTCCGAAGAGGCACGTGACTGAGCATTACCGCAGTGAAAATTAAATAAAATCTCCTAGCCAGCACTAACAATGGAATTATGGGAAAAATGGAAAATGCTGACAGGCGGCGGCGGCAGGGGTCTCCCCATGGTGCGGTCCCTGAATTGGAAGGGAACCAAAGCAACCCGGAGGTGCATGCGGCTGCGAGTGCGAGGATGAAGGTTGATATCGACATGAGAAGCGGACAGAAGCAAGGAGACAAATATGGAACACCCGGCTTGCAACATTGCTTGCCATTATCATTCAAAAATGAAGTCCGATCTGCCTCAACCCTCAAGGGACTCGTCGGAAACGCTTCCTGCTTGCTGTGTGCGCTGCCGCTGTCGTCGCCTGTAGCCCTGTACCCTTCACCACGTCGCTGTTCCTTTGTTCTTCCTCATCAGTCGTCCTCACCACCTTCGAGACGGAGACTTCTCGATCGTCCCAGGCCGAGAGACTAGCTAGTTCTAGCCATGGATGAGGACATGGACATCCAGCCGTTGTTGTGTTGTCGTACTCGATTGATTCGTCGCTGTTTTCGTCCTGGCTAGATGGTTGGGTGTGTGGTCTCTGACAGTTGCCCCGTTCAGGAAATAATATATTTATTTCATAGAGCCATTTCAGATCGATCAAACTCATGAGCTGCTAGCTATCCCTCCCTCGCTCACGTGTTGCTGCCGGCTGTCACCTACCTCAAACTGGTGGTTGAGCGCTCGCTGGTGGTCGGTTCCTTGGCATTTTCGCTCCGTCCTTTGTCGGCCGGAAGACGACACGGCAGGTCGTCGGTGTCTGCTTCCTCACGGCCGCGGCCCGCGGGTTGTTGCGAGACCAGCTAGCCCCATATAGGCCCATACAAACATCCGCGTGGGCCAAAATCCAGGCATGCCGATTATATTCGACGATTAATCCATGCTTTGTAACATTCATCGTCTGCGTCCTTTAAGATACTATATGTTAACAAACATCCGCTGGGGCTTTTTTTTTCGACGGAAGAAGAATTATATTACTATATGATAGCTGGATACATCACTACGTTACAAACGCTCTGAATCATAGAAAAATACCCACGCTGTGAATAGCACAACTCAAAACCAAACCTGTTCGATGCTTTGCAGTGTGGATGACCGCACAGCCAAACACTCGGCAAATGGCCTGCGACCAAATGCCCAACGTAATTGAGAAAATTCTTCTTTCTGGGGTCTTCCTTCTTCTTCTTTCTGCCACCGAAGAATGAGGAAGGCTGATCTAAAATTTATTCTCCCTAGTCTTTCATTATAGCCAGATCTAACCATAACAAAACGGAGAAGAGACTGGAGAAAATTATTCCATGGCGACGACATCATCTCCGCCTCGATGCCACCGTCCGGAAACAAAGATCTCCATATGTCGTCATGTTGATGAAGATGCTGATGCCGAGGTTGCCGCCCTCATCTTCAGTGAAGCCGCCATGGAGAAGACGATTCTGCTGGGGCTGGTTTGGTTAGCTAGTACATTGAACGTTTTGCTTGTGAACTAACAGTATGCACAGTACGTCGAACTTTTTGGGGATTAATTCTCTGAGATATGGTGTCCTTTAAGATACTATGTCACTTTACTTATTATATGAATCCAATGTGTGTACAAGGGCAGATATCAAAGTTTACTCGTTTATGAATTTGTCGTGGATGGATATTTGCTTCACCTATCCTAGAGAGACATGTATGTCTAGGAGATGTTGCCATAACCTTAAGTATCATCATGCTCACCTCATCAGTTACATATTATTGTTCCTATCATGGGTTCGTAACCACGGCTAGTGTGGTTAGTGGATCAATCGATGGATCGATGTGTAGGACTCCGGTAGCTTATCACTCAAGACAAAGAAAAAGATTTCTCCTGGTTCGGGCATCTAAGCCCAATGTGTAGCATGAGTTTTTTGTGTTAGAATGCTTAATTGAGTTGTTGAGTCTAAAGCCGAACTCCATCGACACTTGGGGCCAACTGAGGGAGCAGTTCATCAACAACTACAGCGCCACCTACAAGCAGCCAGGCACGAAGTTTGATCTTGAAAAGCTTCAGCAGGCGTCACGAGAGTCTCTGCGGGATTATATTCGGCATTTCTCGTAGACCAGAAACAACATCTCAGGTGTCACGAATGCTGAAGCCATCTCCGTTTTCATACGTGGCCGCCGACCTGATGAGGAACTTCAGAGGAAACTATATCGCAGCAGACCAAGTTCCATCGCCGAGATGCTGCGCGTCACCAACAGGTACGCCGAAAGGAACGAGGCGGCCCGCCACTCCATTCATAGCCACCTCCATTTTCTCCGACCGGTCACGCCACGAGGATGCCGACCGCCTCTATCTCCACTGCTGACCTAGCTACCTACCTTTCCCGGCAGATCCCTTCTATACCCACTGGAATTGAAGAAAGAGGGAGAGTGCTCGTCGGTGCAGATCTAGAGGAGGAAGGCCTATCTGGATCTGTAACCTCCGTGCTGTGGATCCGCTCGATCGAGTTGGGAAGAATGTCGGAGTTGGGAAGGTCCCCGGGGAGAAGAGAGAGAGAAGCGGCCACCGCCGGCGTCGCCAGAGGGAGGGAGGGAGTGAGGAGCTGGGTTGGCACGGGCACGGACGGCATCCGTCTGGATGCCCGAGGAGGCACATGATTATATTGAGCATTACCGCACAGTGAAAATTAAATAAAATCTCCTAGCCATCACTAAAAATGGAATTATGGAAACACTCCATCTTTTCCTAATAATAATGGAACATGCTGACTGGAGGCAGGGTGCGGTCCCTGAATTGGAACCAAAGCAAGCCTGGAGGCTACATGGCTAGTGCGAGCAGGATGAAGGATGATATCGACCTGAGAAGCGGACGGAAGGAAGGAGACACGTATGGAACACCCGGCTTGCATTGCTTGCAATTATCATTCAAAAATGAAGTCCGATCCGCCTCAAGACTCTCGCTGCGTGCTGCCGCTGTCACCTGTACCCTTCATCACACGTCGCTGTTCCTTGTTCTTCCGCCACAGCCCTCACCTTCGAGACCGACGAGACTTCTCGATCGTCACAGGCATCGGCATGCGGCAGACCGAGAGACTAGCTAGTTCTAGCCATGCATGGATGAGGAGTTGAGGACATGGACATCCAGCCGTTGTTGTGTTGTCGTACTCGATTGATTCGTCGCTGTTTTCGTCCTAGCTAGATGGTTGAGTGTGTGGTCTCTGATAGTTGAGCATCGTCATGTGCCCCGTTCAGGAAATGATAAATTTATTTCAGAGAGCCATTTCAGATCGATAGGGCAGGCGGATTGGAAACTCATCAGCTGCTAGCTAGGTTGCGATCCCTCGCTCACGTGTTGCTACCGGCTGTCACCTACCTCAACTGGTGGTTGAGCGCTCGCTGGTGGTCGGTTCCTTGGCGTTTTCGCTCCGTCCTTTGTCGGCCGGAAGACGACACGGCAGGTCGTCGGTGTCTGCTCCTCACGGCCGCCGCCCGCGGGTTGTTGCGAGATCAGCCCCATAGGACCATACAAACATCCGCGTGGGCCAAGATCCAGGCATGCCGAATTATATTCGACGATTAATCCATGCTTTGTAACATTCATCGTCGATCTGCGTCCTTTAAGATACTATATGTTAACAAACATCCGCTGGGGCTTTTTTTTTCGACCGAAGAAGAATTATATTATATGGTAGCTGGGTATATCACTACGTTACAAACACTCTGAATGACAGAAAAATACCCATGCTGTGAATAGCATAACTCAAAATCTAATCTATTTGATGCTTTGCAGTGTGCAGTGGCGGAGGCACAGGGTATGCCAGGGTATGCCCTGGCATACTCTGTCTGCCCGGCAAGTGAACCGTATATTATACCTGTATATTCATATAAAAAAGAAAAAGACAACTTGGATCACACGATTGTGGCATGCATCACGGAAGCGGGCAAGCAAAAGGCCCATGACACGGCCCACGCGGCAAGTATGTTCTCAGACCTCATCAGTCAGCACGTATGTTTCCAGTTTCCGGTTTCTAATCTGTAGGATCGCTCGTGCCGCCGGCTTCACGTCAGACACCGCCGCTCGCGGCTCGCGCAGATTGTCGGTCGGCGGACAACGACGGCGTAACACGCCAACAACAGGGTGACGCCCTGGTCGTGTTGGCCTCTTACTGTTGATGGCTGGAACAATTAGGAATATAGGAGAGAAAGCACTTCTCAAACGTCTAGGTTCCAAAGGAGTTCTCCCGGAATAATTTGTTCAGACTTGAATTGCAACTCCATAATTATATATTGATGATATGAGACAGGATGATAGCTTCAAAGGCCTAGACAATATTGCTGATCTCTTAGTTAAGCTTGTTCAAATAAAGAGGCATAAAGTACATGATATGGTTTATGAGCTTCTCAAATTAGGTATTGATTCTACCCGTGGCAACGGCAAGTTTTGAAAGAGTATTTTCTGCAATGGTTTTAGTGAAAACAAAGTTACGAAATAAGATGGGAGATAGTCTTTTGGATAATTGTCTAGTCACTTTCATATTGAGCGGGATATTTTTTTTAAAGTTGATGAAGATGATATAATTAAGACATTTATGTCTCTCCGAAAGCATCGAATAAAATAGTCATAAAAATAACATTGTAAGTCTCTGGTACTCTTTTATGTCTATATTCAATTATCGATATCTCTTTTGAGCTCTTTATATTATATTTAAGTGAATGGTTTCAGCATTATCTACGAATTTAAGCCTTATCATGTTACTTAGTGCATATATACCGAATCACGTTGTCAAATTTAAAATGGATTTACCGAATTGCTAAAGTGGGTTTACCGAATCATATATGAACATTTTTTAGAGGCATACTCTAAATTGAAATCCTAGATTCACCACTGGCAGTGTGGATGACCGCACAGCCAAACACTCGACAAATGACCTGGGAACAAATGACCAACGAACGAGGACCAACATTGCTGTAGGCAGAATTGAAGAAATTCTTCTTTCTGGTGTCTTCCTTCTTCTTCTTTCTGTCACCGAAGAATGAGGAAGACTGATCTGAAACTTGTTCTCCCTAGTCTTTCATTATAGCCTAGATCTAACCATAACAAAACGGAGAAGAGACTGGAGAAAATTATTCCATGGCAACGACATCATCTCCGCCTCGATGCCGCCGTCCAGAAACAAAGGTCTCCATGTCGTCATGTTGATGAAGATGCTGACGCCGAGGTTTGCCTGCCCTCAACTTCAACGAAGCCGCCATGGAAAAGACGATTCCGCTGGGGCTGGTTTGGTTAGCTAGTACGTTGAACGTTTTGCTTGTGAACTACAGTATGTACAGTACGTCCAACTTTTTAGGGATTAATTCTCTGAGATATGGTGTCCTTTAAGATACTATGTTACTGTACTTATTATATGAATCCAATGTGTACAAGGGCAGATATCAAAGTTTACTCGTTTATGAATTTGTCGGTGGATGGATATTTGCTTCACCTATCCTAGAGAGACATGTATGTCTAGGAGATGTTGCCATAACCTTAAGTATCATCATGCTCACCTCATCAGTTACATATTATTGTTCCTATCATGGGTTCGTAACCATGGCTAGTGTGGTTAGTGGATCAATCGATGGATCGATGTGTAGGACTTCGGTAGCTTATCACTCAAGACAAAGAAAAGGATTTCTCCTAGTTCGGGCATCTAAGCCCAATGTGTAGCATGAGTTTTTTTGTGTTAGAATGCTTAATTGAGTTGTTAGAATGGGACAGAGAAAGGGAGATGTAGTAGCATAGCGTAAGCTAGTATGATCTAGGGTTTGCTTGGTTTGTCCCTTGCGTGGAATAGATTGTATCTCCTCTACAAGCGTTCCTCCCCTTATATCCCGGGGCCAGCGGACTACAAGAAATATTACTTCATGTCCTAATCTTTGAGAGTCGTTGTAGGCATCTAAGGACGTCTCCTTAAATAACCTAAGATGGAGTGTTGTATTCGAAGAGAACTATAACTTAGCAAATTTTTATTTTTATTTGAATTCATTTAGAATCGAGAAACTCTATTTAAAGATTTTAGATTTTGTGATCTAATTTTTATAGAAAAATTCAATTGACCTCGGATGGAGAAACGACCTAAACCATAATTATAGTACTTGAAGGGATCTAAAATTCGGAATTCAGTTTTTCTAAATGTGTGAATAATCTTGGATGGAAAAACGATGTGAGTAAGTAGTACTTATATAGATAGAACTAAAACGCTTTTATTTTTCTAAACTGTTTTTAGTAAAATGAATTGAATACATGCCTCCCGCCCACTTATTAGAACAATGGGAAATGAAATGGGACGGCAGTTCCATTTTAGTAGTTCCATTTTATTGGTTGGGTTGATTAGAGCCACACGGTGGGTACGCGTACGACGAAATCGAATCTTGCTTGGACGCGGATGGCAGGACGGAGATGGGACGGCGGCGGCGCCGGCCCTGCTCACCATGAAATGTCCGCTACACTCGCCGGAGGCCGACACCGCAGGTGCCGCGGCACATGCGCTGCCGCTGTCGCCTGTACTGTACGGTGTACGCACGTCGCTGTTCCTTGATGTTCGCCATCGTTCACCCTCCGATAGATAGATCCCAGCCACCATTGGCGAAGGAGATCGATGTCGTTGTTGAGACGATGGAGACGACCGATCGAAATTTGGCAACTGGGCCGGCCTGCAGCGGATCGCCCCAAGGCTGGCCTGCTTTGATGGCCACGAACGAATCTAATGCCGCCAGTACACAACTGCGGGCTGGGCGTCCGCCGCGCTGGGCCACATCCCACATCCACCTCGGGCTGTTCGAAGCAACAAACGGCCCAATTTAATTTGCCTGTCGTCCCCCCAATCTGGTGACCGGCTCAGTGGGCCGAAAACCACTGCAATGTCCCATACTGTGTAGTGTAGTTTCCGCCCCACGTTAATTTGCCTGTCGTCCAAATCTGGTGACCAGCTCAATGGGCCGAAAACCACTGCAATGTTCCTCTCTCTAAGAAAAACGACATGTACATGTATAATTCGTTTCATCTTTTTTTTTCCTCTCTGTTTGATTGAGGACAGTGCATGGATGCCTGCAGGGAGCACGTCTACAATCACACAGAGCATATATACATGTCATGTTTCTCTTAAGAGTATAAAAAATATCCAGACTATTGTCATGACTATTCTCACCCAGCAAATACTGCATATTAAGACCGAGACAAAAAAAAAAAAGGGTCCCCATGCCTGCATCCATATGGCGCTTTTCATGTCAGCAAGAAGCCATCGCATTGCATGATATAACCTATCATATCATTGTCTGCACATCTAACCAGTGCCACTAGCTTAGAGATCGATGAGGTTATTACGTGTGTTACTAGTAGTTTGTGTAGGCAATGGCAACATCACAGTACCTGCAAAAACACAGCAAGCGGTATGTACGCTAGTATAGAGTAGGGATTTTATCTCGGTCGGAAAACCTCTTTTTCCCGGTTTCCCAACCGGGATGGCGGATGCGAGACTAAATGTGGAGCCTTTTATCCCGGTTCATCAATCGGGACTAAAGAGGGACCTTCTAAAGGGCTGGCCAGCCGAGCCACGGGCCTACAGTCTTTAATCCCGGTTCGTATTTCAGACCGGGACTAAAGTGTTTCTTTTTTTATTTTGGTTCTTTTCTGTTCTTCTGTTGTCGTTGTTCGAAATTAGGTTTTTGAATACAGTTTTACGCTGTTATATATGAATATGTACGCGTGTCAAAAGTACAGTTTCAAAGCACAAATAACAAAATCAAAGTATATATGAAACTTAGACATACAATTTAAACCACATGTTCGAGTAAACCTTGATATACATAAGACCATATAATGATTTAGAAGTTATTACACACATAACATGTTCAAGTGCTCTCAAATAAACGATACAAGACACAACTACTACCTATAAATTTCTGAAATGTTCATTATATGTCACAAGCAGTTGGGTGAAGTGTAGGTCTCCGATGTAGTAAACGGTGCTCGAGCAGGATGGCATCCTGGTCTCTTATTCGCAACCAGCTTGTCCTGTAACCCTTCGCTTATACGTGTTGGCTTTGCATGAGCGTAGTCCCATTCATACTCCAATTGATACATTGTCTGGTTTAGGATGGCTTCAAAACTGCACGCTGTGTATGTTAAGTCATAGTCCCGAACCTGTAATTGTTCACAAATTAATGTATGTTAGATATTATATATGAGCTAGGTATAAAGAATTTAAATTTGACTTACCACATCATTTCGATTGGCTGCAGCGATCCTTGCACAAAATCCATGCGGGTCATGACTCATGTTTGCATTCATACATTGTACGAGCAACGAGCATAGTGTAGGTAAGGTGTACCCAATGTTCGATAGTTTAGTCACACATGCCATGGTAGCATATTTTTGTGCAACACTCGGCTAGGGTGTTGTTCGACCGACCTCTCAGATTTGTACAACTCCTCTACCATGCTTGGCGGTGATGGAAAAATCAATCCGACATTGTGTTAATTGGCCATTATCTACTTGAAAGGTTTCGACATTAACGGTCCGAACACCAAATCTGGACAGTGTTTTTTTCAGCCAAATAATTGGGTCAATTACCTACAATTAATATGTGTTAATGTGGGGGTATAAACCCGTATACCCGCGTGGCTATACATGGGCCGAGTCGTCCGATCAGGCCCAGACTGCCAAGGATGCGTCGTCTACACGTTCTCCAGAAGATCACGCATATCCGCCGGTTTAGAAGTCCTGGCGGTTAAGGAAATAGGTTTCCTAGTATCTTGCCGATTAGTTTTCTTGTTCGGCTAAGATTGTAATCTGATATACATGGTAATACCGACTTGTAACCCTGCCCCCCGGACTATATATGGCGGGCAGGGGATCCCCTCAATTCATCTGATCATAGCAATACAATACAGCAACACACAGGACGTAGTGTATTACGCCTCGCGGCGGCCTGAACCTGTACAAATCTCTTGTCTCGCGCTTATTGCGCAACTCTTACTCGTCTCAGGCGCACCTTCACCGATCATCTACTACCTTGGGCATACCCCTCGGTAGACTATCGCCGTCATTCTATCGACAAGATGGTGATTTTTTGAAGCTTCATCGAGCTCCCGACGCCAGGCCATATCTTCACGGTGGCATCCATCACCTGGGTCATCGGCCCCGACGGTGAAGGAAATATCCTGGATGCGGCCCAAATCGCATCTACTTCGACTTCTTCAGCGACCTCCATTCCGATGAAAAAGCTTCCACGTTACATCCGGAAGACCGTCGACAACGACGACCTGATCAGGTCGATGAATCGGGTCTCCCAAGGCCTGTCTGAGAGTCTCCAGATCTTGAAGTCGTTCACAGATCGCCTTCAGCGCCCATCAACGGTGCGACGGCCTTCTCCGCCCCGCCAAGGATATGACTCTGGCCATCACCGTCACTCCTCAGGGACGCGTCGTCGAACTGCGACCCCGAGCAGTTGCGGTTCCGAGGGCCTCCGACCACGACCTCCCTGAGTGGCTGGGAACGCGGCCTCCAGTTTCTCACATCTACTGCGCCGTCCCAATCACGCCTCCTCCGATCACGTCGGCACCAGCTCTGCCTTCATCATCGCCGACAACGATCACTCCGACTATGACAGCGCAGAAGACGGCGATCTAGCAGATCTGGCTCCTTCCACTGGTCGATATATCGGTGGGCCCATCCTCATCATTAGTGATGACAGCGCTCTGGTCCAAAATGAGAACGAAGAAGCCCGAACAGCTCGCGAGGCAAGAAACGCCGACCAAAGACGGCGCCGCGAGCAACGAGCTGAGGTAAGAAAGAGCACCGTGCGGAACCTGGAGCCAGAATTCGATCTGGTTGGAAAACACCAAGTATACAAGACTCCAAGTGTGAACGTCGCCGTTGCAATAGCTGAGGCCAAAAGACTGGCCCCAACTCCGGAAGTTGAGCGCCTTACGACTTACCTCCAGGCTGCCCATGTTTAAATCAATGAAGAACACCAGCTACCACCACCGTCGCATTCCACCACGTCAGCCACCGAGATTATTCATGAAGATGGCGGCCACTCCCGTGGTGGCTGGGGACGTCATCGCCAAGATGGAGACCAGGAGGTGAATCAGTCCGACCTCCGTGAGAAGCTGAAGACCAGAGATCTCTAGGGGTGCATCGAAAATCGGAAGGAAGCCGGGCACTCAGCAGAAACTGAGCGCCGCAATGAGTACGATGAAACACACAGCCCTCCGGTCAACGACAAGAACACCCCAAGCTTACGTTCATAGCAGAACTCCAGGCGGTGCGCTGGCTGCCGTACTTTAAGGTCGTCGACGTCGAGACCTATGATGGCACCGCCGATCCCACCAAGTGGCTTACCGTCTATGAGATTGCTGGTCAAAGCTACTGGAGGGAACTCAGACGTCATGGCAAATTACTTGTCCATCATGCTCAACGCATCCGCCAACAACTGGTTGCTGAGTCTAAAGCTGAACTCCATCGACACTTGGGACCAGCTCAGGGAGCAGTTCATCAGCAACTACACCGCCACCTGCAAGCAGCCAAGCATGAAGTTTGATCTTGAAAAGCTTCAGCAGGCGTCACGAGAGTCTCTGCAGGATTATATTCGGCACTTCTCGGAGACCAGAAGCAACATCCCAGGTGTCACGGATGCTGAAGCCATCTCCGCTTTCATACGTGGCCTCCGACCTGATGAGGAACTTCAGAGAAAACTATACCGCAGCAGACCAGGCTCCATCGCTGAGATGCTGCGCGTCACCAATAAGTACGCCGCAGGGAACGAGGCGGCCCGCCACTCCATCCATAGCTGCCTCTATTTCCCCGACCGGTCATGCCATGAGGACGCCGACCGCCGACCTGATCGGTGCCATGATGACCGAGGAGCCCGGCGGGACTACCGCCGTAGTGAACGCGACCATCGCGACCAGCACCGCTCCGATCGACGTCGCCACGACGAGCCAGAAGGCTCCAGGGCTGGAGAGAGGCGTCGCCATTACCATGTCTACAACACCCGACCAGCCCCGAAGCGCAATTATGAAGAGGCCTATGATTAGCTCCTCGACAGCCAAAGCCCCATCCACAAGTTTCACAAGCATACCATGAGAGAATGCTATGGTTTCTGCAGAGCATTCAAAGAGGAAGACAAGAAGAAGGCTCGCATCGAATCCAACAACGACAAGCGTGATGGTGATGACGCCCCGCCTCTGGGCTACACTGAGGCCCGCCGCACGATCTCCACCATCGTTGGCGGCCGCATAGCCATGGAGTCGAAGAGGGAGCAGAAGCTCGTCGCCAGACGTGTCAACTCCGTCGCCAACTACGACGCCTCCATCGCCGATCCGAAGTTCCCGCCATGGTCGCACAAAGCCATCACCTTCAACAGAGACGACCAGTGGACGAAGATCCCATACTTGGGCCGTTTCCCGCTGATCCTCGACCCGGTCATACGGACGACCCACTTCCGCAAGGTGCTGATCGACGGCGGCAGTGGCCTCAACATCCTCTTCTCTGGAGCCACCAAAGAGCTCGGACTCCGAGCAGAAGACCTGGAGCCAACCATAGCTCCATTCTGGGGAATCGTCCTGGGGCAGCCCTCCTACCCCCTGGGACAGATCAATCTCCCCGTCCAGTTCGGAACACCGCAGTCCTTTCGTATTGAGCACATTGACTTCTTGGTGACCGATTTCGACGCCGCGTATCATGCCATACTCGGCCGCCCAGCTCTGGTTAAGTTTGGGGCCATCCCCAACTACACCTACCTCGTCATGAAGATGCCGACGGAGACTGGCATCCTCACGGTCCGCTCCAACCTCCAGATCGCGTATGACTGCGCGAAGGAGGCCATCGCCATGGCTGAGGCCACCGACGTCTCCATCCTAATGAACACGTGCGCAGTGGACGCACAGAAGCTGGCGCCTGAAGAACAAGTCATCCCAGAGAAGACCCCGCCCAGTGCTGCTACCAAGAACAAGGAGACAAAGGACGTCGTCCTCGTCCCGGTGACCCAGGTAAAATTACTTGGATCGGGACAGATCTCGACCCCAAATAGGAATACGTGCTCGCCAGCTTCCTTAGAAAGCACGTCAGTGTTTTCATATGGAAACCTGCGGACATGCTCGGCGTACCTAGCAAGCTGATCGAGCACTCCTTAAATGTCTCGAAGACCGCCAAGCCCGTCAAGCAGAAGCTCTGGCGATTCTCTCCAGACAAAAAGGAGGCCATTAGGGTAGAAATAGCTCAGCTCCTAGCTGCCAGCTTTATCAAAGAGGTGTATCATCCCGATTGGCTAGGCAATCTGGTCCTTGTAAGAAAAAAAATAATGAATGGAGAATGTGCGTTGATTACACCGATCTCAACAAACGCTGCCCTAAAGACCCCTTCGGTTTCCCCCGCATTGATGAAGTCGTCGACTCCACAGCCGGCTGCGAGCTACTCAGCCTCCTTGACTGCTACTCCGGCTATCATCAGATCGCCTTGAAATAAGAAGATCAGGAGAAAACCTCCTTCATCACCCCCTTTGGGGCCTATTGCTACAAGACTATGTTCTTCGGCCTAAAGAATGCTGGTGCCACATACCAGCGAGCTATTCAGGCATGCCTCGATGACCTCATTCCGGATATTGGCGCAGCTTATGTTGATGACGTCGTCATAAAAACACAAAAAGCGGAAGTCCTCATCTCCAATCTCGAAGCAGTCTTCAAGAAGCTGTCTAATTTTCAATGGAAGCTGAATCCCTCTAAGTGCATCTTCGGCGTCCCGTCAGGCAACCTGCTCGGCAACATCGTCAGCAAGCACGGCATCCGTCTCAACCCATAAAAAATAGAGGCTGTCATGAGAATGAAGCCCCCGACCAACGTCAAGGATGTGTAGAAGCTCACTGGGTGCATGGTGCCCTTGAGTCGACTTATCTACAGACTAGGTGAAAAAGGCCTCCCCTTCTTCAAGCTGCTCAAGGCAGGCGAAAAATTCATCCGGTAGGAAGAGGCTCATTGGGCCTTCAAGGAGGTAAAGCAGTTCCTGGTACATCCTCCACTCCTTACAGCACTATTAAAGGACAAGACTCTGCCGCTCTACATCGCCGCGACCAGCAACGTTGTCAGCACGGCAATAGTCGTCGAAAGAGACAAGGACGGTCATGCATATCCAGTCCAGCGACCAGTCTACTTCATCAGCGAAATTCTGAATGAATCCAAAACTCGCTACTCGACGGTTCAAAAGCTGATCTATGCCATCCTCATCACGTCGCGCAAGCTCCATCACCATTTTGAAGCCCATCCAATCACGGTAGTTACCCAACATCCTCTCGGCAACATCCTTCGCAACAAAGATGCCAATGGCAGAATCATGAAGTGGGCTGTGGAGTTGGAAACTTTTCTCTTGAGTTCCGCAGCCGAAAGATGATCAAGTCATAGGTGCTGGTTGACCTCATCGCCGAATGGACAGAGATGCAGGAACAAGTACCCACCGAGCAGGAAGAACACTGGACGATGTACTTCGATGGATCCCTCAGCATCGGAGGCACAGGCGCCGGTTCTCATATCACCTTCGGGAGAACGCCTCCGCTATGTGTTGAGAATATATTTCAAAGCCTCCAATAACGCTGCTGAGTACGAAGCCATCATCCACGGTCTACAGATCGCCTCCGAGCTCGGCATCCAACCGCTGATGGTGTATGGAGACTCTGGCTTGGTTATCAACCAGGTGAATAAAGATTGGGACTGCAACAGCGAGAAGATGGACGCCTATGTCGCTACAATCAGAAAACTCGAAGGGAAATTCTTGGGCATCGAGTTTCACCACTTCGTCCGAGCTGAAAACTAGGTAGCCGATGAGTTATCTAAACTCGGTTCATCACGAGCTGATATCCCTCATGGCGTCTTCATCCAAGACTTGGTCCACCCCTCTATCCCAGCAGAAGAAGAGGCTGAAGCACCCCCATCCGATCAGATAGTGGCATGCATCTCTAACTCTGAAGAGGATTGGAGAGCACCCTTCATCGCTTATCTGCTCGAAGCCAAAATCTCTAAAGACAAAATAGAAACAGAGCGTCTCGTGAGACGGTTCAAGAACTATGTCCTAGTCGACAACAAGCTTATGCGTAAAAACGCCAAGAGTGAAGTCTTCCAGAAGTGCGTCACACGCGAAGAGGGCATCAAGATACTCCAAGAAGTGCATGGAGGCATGTGCCGTAACCACGCAGCCTCACGTACTCTGGTCGGCAAAGCTTTTCGAGTAGGATTTTAGTAGCCTACCGCTGTCCAGGACGCCGAGAAGATTGTGCACCACTGCGAGGCGTGCCAGTTTTTTGCGAAGCAGATACACGTCCTAGCACAAGAGCTACAGACCATACTTGCATCATGGCCTTTCGCCCCATGGGGACTCAACATGATAGGTCCTTTCAATGCGGCTAAAGGGGGCTACCGCTGCGTGTACGTCGCCATTGATAAATTCTCCAAAGGGATCGAGTACAAGCTATTAGTGAAAGCAATAGTGGCCAAAGCCGCGGAGTTCTTCAATGACATCTCTCACCGCTTCGGCCATTCCGAACAGCATCATCACCGACCTCGGTACCACCTTCACCAGAAGCGATTTCTGGGATTTCTGCGACAAAAGAAGCATCGTGGTAAAGTATGTCTCGGTGGCTCACCCTCGAGCTAACGGGCAAGCAGAAAGAGCAAACGGAATGTTGCTCGACACCGTCAAGAAGTGCCTACACGAAGTGGTCGAAAGAAATCTAGGAAACTGGATCCATGAGTTGCCAGCAGTCATCTGGGGCTTGCGAACCCAGCCTAGCCGGAATACCGGCGTATCTCCATATTTTATGGTCTACGGATCAGAAGCAGTGCTACCAGCCGACATCGCCTTTCGAGCTCCTAGAGTTGAGAACTACAATGAAGAAAGATCCGACGGCGCACGAGCAGAATACATCGACAGACTCGAAGAAGAGCGCCTGGCCTCCTGCATACGCACGGCCAAGTACCTGGAAGGGCTACAGGCGATATTATAACCGGAACGTCAACGACAGGTTCTTCGTGGTCAGCGACCTTGTCCTCCGCCGCAAGCAGAGTAAGGAGGGCATGCATAAGCTTTCTTCTCCATGAGAAGGGCCATACATGGTCAAAGCCATAACTCGGCCAGGCTCATACAGACTGTGTGACCTCGATGGCATCGACATCCCCAACTCCTGGAACATCAAACACCTCCATCGCTTCTATCCTTGACAGCATGTCAAGGCAGATTTGTGTATTTCCATTTTATTACTTCAATAAAAGTTATACTACTTTGATACACATATATGTCCACATCAGCAGATCAGCAAATCACTAACATCCGTCACCCGATACGTAAGCCCCGCACCTGATCGAGCAACACGACTTCGTCAATGCGTAAGCCCGCACCTGCTTGGGCAGCATTACTTCACTTATGCGTAAGCCCCGCACCTGCTCGAGCAGCACAACTTCGTCAATGCGTATGCCCCGCACCTGTTCGGGCAGCCTAACTATGTCGACGCATAAGCCCTACATTTGGCAGGTCGCCTAATATCATCGCTTCATCAACTGCCCTGATAGTTTCGGGAAGCCATCGCCCACGATAAGCGTAAGCCCTGCCAGGCGCAGGCAGCTTCGCCACCACATAAGCCCTAGGGATGCCTGGGCCGTTAATCTTCGCTATTACATAATCCCCGGGGACGCTTGGGCAGTTTTAGCAGCGTCTCCACAAGCCCCGTCAAAAGGAACGGGCACCGTCCGTCGATCCCTCCAAAGAGTTACACACTCTAGCTACTCTTTGACCAACTCGAAAAGTCTCTACCATGATCGAGCGCTGCACGTCACATGTGATCGCCTACGACGCTCTGAAAGCTCAGTGACCATATTAAGAATAAAAAAAATTTACATGAACTTCATCCGAACAGTTTTACTTACTACGATCAACAAGTGTTTACTACACAAGAAATCTACATTCTTTCATAGGTGTTTTCACTGTGTTCTCCGTTGGGAATAGCTGCATATCCGCCGCCAGAAGCTCCGCTGCAGGCCTCGCCTCTTCCTCCAGCTAATCCTCCCGCTGCTCGGTGGTCCCGCGGGCATAACCCTCTTTCACCCTATCATTACTCTTGCCAGGGTAATGGGAGCGCACCACGCCGAGCACGTGAGCCGCCACATTCTCCACCACGTCACCACAGAAGGTCTTGAAGTTCCGCAGTGCTTCACGGCTGCGCCGGACAATTTGAAACAGCTCCGGCGCTCTCTCCCCGAAAGCTCCAGCAGATGGATTGGCAGGCCTGTACTCGATGATGTCAAGGACGGGTTTAATACCTTCCGTCATGGTGTCATAACGGCCCTCGGTGGCTTCTAGACGCTGCGACAGGTCATTCATCTGCGCTCGAGTCCTCTGCTCAATATCTGCTCATGATAAAAAGCAAAGATTATAGGTCTCGATAAGATGCAACGAAGCATCATACAGGCGGAAGAAAGTCACCCAAGCGGGTCTCTTCATTCTTCCGAGCAGCTTCCTGCAGCATTGACACTTCGTTCTCTAGCTCCTTAACTACACCGAGGAAGACGATGAGTCAGCATCCCTTAGCAAAGTTAACTAAGAAGAGTTGAAAATCTGAAGACGCACATACCTCGGCTCACGGCACCATCAAACAAATCCTTCAGATCTGCACGACAAGATTTTGGAATTAAGAAGTGAGAAAGAGCTGGGATAAAATAACCAGCACCACGAAGGCCTCCATGCGTCTTTTATCCTACAACAGTTTCTACTCGGATTCCATCAGATCGCTGCAGTGCAACTGCAGCGTATCACGCTGCTCGCGGAGATCGTCCATTGCTTTCTCAAGACGCACAGTCTCCTTCTCCAACCTAGCATTCTCCACGACGAGTCCAGCAGCACTCTGAAGAGACTTCCAGCGATCTTCTGCTGTATCATGTATGGCCTGATCGATAATGATAGAACATGACAAAGAGCAAGAAGAAAAACCCCAAGCAAACTCAAGAATGGCGAAGCTACCTGAACTCGTGAAGACAGTTGCCCCAGTCGATGGAGGACCATCCTCAAGTCGGTGCATGTGTCTGTTATATCAGTCTTCAGAGCCTCAAGCTCATCATCTGCCACTTCCTCCTACACAGTGACGGCATACTTGTCGCCGATCGCCTCAAGGTCCGGAGTATCACCGGCGGAACCTCGTCAGCCGCTTCACAGGTGATCTCCTCCACATCACGCTCGGGCGGGGCATCGCTGGTTGACGGCTGCTCGGGGGTCTCTTGGCCTGATCTTGGCACCCCTCCAAAAGAGGGAGCGCCGGTTCCCGCGTCTGCCTCCTGATCGCGATCGGTGGGCGGCACCGACCCGTGGGCGTTATGCTCTGACTGGCGACTCCTCTCGGCGTCTCCTGACTGCCGTCCCGCATCTCGAGCTGAGGGCGGGCACAGTGGTGGCGGGGTCACTTCCCGCGGCTGCTCAGGTGGTGGTGGCTGCTCATGCGAGCTAAAATCCAGCAGCCGATCTAGCGAATTTTTTGACGACTCACGGTCAGAAGGCCAACCAGTGGCAACACCCCCTTCACCTCCTTCACTCACCGACGCACCACCACCAGCCTCTCCACTCACCATCCCCTCGACGTCTTCGGCTGAAGGATCCCTGGATAATAATACGGACTCCGTGACCAAATATAACAGAACATACTGTTCAGCAAAAAGCAGCAACGAGAAGACACGGACACTCACAACTCCGAACGGCGACGTTTCCATGCGAAGCGTTTCCTCCGACCAGAAGACCCCTCAACATCACCAGGGTTTTTGGTCGGAGGGACCTCCTCTTTCTGACGTTTTGACGCTGGCTCTTCATCGTCGCTTGAGCTCAGGATCACCGCTTGGCGACGGGTCTGCTCATCGGATATCTTCACTGGCTTCTCAGGCTTCCGAGCTCCGCCACTTGACGATCTAGCCTTTTCAGATGCAGCCTGCTTACCGTGAGCCACCCGTTGAGAAAGAGTCCCTTGATCCTCTTCCTCATCATTGGCTCCAGCTTCATCACTGGAGGGCTCTGCGAAGTCTTCATCTTTGTTACCGGGCTGGTAGCGGTGTCGAGGGTCAACTCCTTCGGGCCACTCTGTAGTGGACACCTCCGAAAAATATACCTTCCGGTCCTGGCCATGAATCTTCCAAAAATCAAATAAGAGATAAGGGATCGACGCTCCAAACAGAATGCACAAAGCAGAAAATTCCAGAGCAGCGTACCTCAGGCGGGGGTTCCCAATGTGCAAAGCCTTCTGTTGTCCTCGGTTGTCAATATGTGTTCGGCTAATCAAAAAGTTCTTTTAATCTCGCCGTCGCTTTAGAGCTCGACATGTGATTGGCTACTTCTCTGGTCGGGTCTGTTTCAACAACCCACTCATAACCAGGGTGAAACCTGTCCTTACAAGGCTGTACCCGACGCTTCACGAAATTGGCGGCTACTCCAACCCCATTCAGATTAAAGCCCTTCAGAATCTCCAACAACTCGTTTACCTGCTCCATCTCAACTGATGAGGGTCTGTCCGACCAGCTCGACTTCCTTTCGGGCATCTGCTCGACGGCACACCGAACAGGAGGGTCTTGATTCGGTAGATAGAACCACATCTTATTCCAATCACGAAGGCTTGTATTGAGAGGAATTGAAAGACAATGGGCGGATATCCCATCCCTCAGCTTTAGATATACTCCTCCAGCGATCCGAGATCCCCCGCCGCTAGATTTCACAAGCATGAATAGGTGGTAGAAGAGATTGAAGTGGGGAAGGATACCGATAAAGGCTTCGCAGAGATGGATAAAAATGGAGACATGGAAGATGGAATTGGGATGCAAGTGGCATAATGAAATCTCATAATTGTTGACAGTAGTTATTGCTCATTTTTACCCATCAAATAAACATGAATCAAGGGCATAAAACAATACACAACATAGTTATGGGGTTTGATTCTAACAAGTTCCACGAGTTTTGGTGTTCTCACTTGTTTTGTAGGGTACAAAAGGATATTCAATTTTTCACCTATTAAAAGTATCTTAAATGAGAAAATGGAGTTCACCATTGCATAGATCTCGCCGAGACGATCGAAACGGACCTATGGTTTGCTATTTTTGGAGTCCGAAATAAAGAGATATGGATTTTACAAACACCGGAAGATTCTAGAACTTGAGCTGCGGGATTAATTAAAGGCTACGGGATTAATTGGGGCTAAATCAGAATTTGGCCCATTAAAGCCTATGTGCACATGGTGGATGGGCTTAGTACCATATCGCTTGCCCAAGGTGGAGGGGAGGCTAGGCACCCCGATATAAGGAACCTAGGACCCCCCGAGTCAAGGGCACCATTATGGAGTTGTAGAGGCGTCCCTCGAATGGATAACCTCTCAACTCTAGAGAATTAGGGCTAGACTTTCCAATATAGTATATTAGTTCTAGTTGAGAGTTAGGGAGAGCGGAGCTGCGCTTCGATTCTAGGAGAAGTCTTCAGGGGTCTGGTATATCTTTGTATCTCATCTTTGTAAGAAATATGCTTTAATATATTTATCTTCTCTATTCACTTTATGCCTTAAATTTGATTGGTTAGTATAGTTGTTATACTTTGGCACAGGATCTCCACTCGCATCGAGTGCTCTAGTTTTCATATGGGATTAGAGTAGTAATTAATAGTGTAGGCATGGTGTCTAGACTAGAGGTTACCTGAGATTGCACTCAACCTTACGAATAGTTGTGGTAGCCCCAGGAGGTGATGGCCCTGATGGCCGACGTATTCCACCTCGTGTAGGTTGATGATTGTAGGACCGTAGTCAGAACTTCCTTGTCCCATTCTCATCCCGTTCCGTGGCTAGTGTTCTGATATCCTGAAGTGTTATTGTGTGATTGCTTTATCTACCATGAATTAGTTATTATAGAATCCCAGTAATAGAGAAGTATTTAGGAACCTTGAACTCTCCCGTTGTCCTCTCACTTTAGCTATCTACTCTTTTATCATAGAATTTTCCTGTGTGTCTATATCATTTAAACATAACTCCTATCATTTATTGTTTACCCCTACTATAGTCTAGTTGGTGTACTAAGTTAGTAGACATATGATGGTCAACTATCAAATTCTTTAACCATTGCTTCCCTGTGGTAAAATATAAATAACGATACCTAGAATACTCCCGGTAAAATGCTAACAATGGTACTCTGTGCGCTTGCGGAATCTTTCATATTTTAATTGTGCATAAGAAATATCAACAATAATAATCAAGAAGCTTGCGAAGAAAGGGATGGCAAGGAACACCAAACCCGCGGAGGAAGTAGTCGGCGAAGACAGTCATCTCGCCGGTGTTGGGCATGGGGTACGGTTCACCTCCTGATGGCCTCCATCCAGCGGTGGCACGATTCGGCAGTAGTCCTTTCGCCACCAACTTCAAAATGGCTTTTTCTATCATTGTGGAAGGTTGCCATTCGTTGTCCAGGCGGAGTTCTCCGGGCTTCGACTCCTCCTTCTTCGAGGGTACTCGCGCACTCTTCCTGGGCACCATTTCCTTGAAATTGCTTGCGGATTCGGTTGATGGAAGAATGAATCGGATGGATTCGAGCGGAATTGAATTTCGGTTCAGTAAATCGGAAACCCTAGATGGCGGCGGCTAGGGCAAGCGGTAGCGGCTGTTTGCGCGAATGGGTTCTGCGCGTCAAAGGAAGAAGGCGAACCGTTCCCAGGTGCACTATATAGTAAAGCGCGTCGATTCGCATACTTGCAAAAGGGCCACAGGATACTTAAAAGCTTGAGTGGCATCGAATCCGCTTGAGAGCCCCGTCAGTGCTTCCGAGCAATGGATGTGCTCGAGGACTTCGTCACCTCATCAGCGTTTTCGAGCGCCGGATGTGCTCGCGGACTTCGTCGCTTCGTCAGCGCTTCCGAGCACTGGAATTGCTCGGAGGCTTCGTCGCTTCGTCAACATTTCCGAGCACAGGAGGTGCTCGGGGACTTTGTCATTCGCCACATCAGCGCTTTCAAGCACTGGAACTGCTCGGAGGCTTCGTCACTTCGTCAACATTTCCGAGCACAGGAGGTGCTCGGGGACTTCGTTATCGCCACGACAGCGCTTCCGAGCACTGGAATTGCTCAGAGGCTTCTACGCTTCATCAGCATGTCCGAGCACTAGATGTGCTCGGGGACTCCGTCGTTGTTTCGTCAGCGTTTCCAGGCACAGGAGGTGCTCGAGGACTTCATCACCACCACGTTAGTGCTTCCGAGCACTGGAATTGCTCGGAGGCTTCTACGCTTCGTCAGCATGTCTGAGCACTGGATATGCTCGGGACTCCATCATCGCTTCGTCAGCGTTTTCAAGCACAGGAGGTGCTTGGGGACTTCGTCACCACCACATCAGCGCTTCCGAGCACTGGAATTGCTCGGAGGCTTCTACGCTTCATCAGCATGTCTGAGCACTAGATGTGCTCGGGACTCCGTCCTCGCTTCGTCAGCGTTTCCGAGCACAGGAGGTGCTCGGGGACTTCGTCACCACCACGTCAGCGCTTCCGAGCATTAGAATTGCTTGGAGGATTCGTTGCTTCATCAACATTTCTGAGCACAGGAGGTGCTCGGGGACTTCGTCAACAACTCACGTAGACAACAAGAGCAAGAATTTTGACCCTGACACTACGTGACTGCGTCACCTACTATCAGGCTCGGGGACTAAGTGGATACACTTCACCTATTGGTGAAGGTATTGATTCAGATGAGCCAAAATTGGATACACTTCACCAAAGAGAAGGCTTTTTCAAAATTTTTCTGAGTCCCTTACATCCGTCTGGTCAAGCAACTTCGAGATCTGCACCTCCCGACGAATGCAAGGTGCTCGGGGACTAGCTGTGGGGGTATAAACCCGTATACCCGCATGACTATTCTTGGGCCGAGTCATCCGATCAGGCCCAGACTGCCAAGGATGCGTCGTCTACACGTTCTCCAGAAGATCACGCATATCCGCCGGCTTAGAAGTCTTGGTGGTTAAGAAAATAGCTTTCCTAGTATGTAGCCGATTAGTTTCTTTGTTGGGCTAGGATTGTAATCAGATATACATGGTATAACCGACTTGTAACCCTGTCCCCCGGACTATATAAGGCGGGCAGGGGATCCCCTCAATTTATCTGATCATAGTAATACAATACAGAAACACACAGGACGTAGGGTATTACGCCTCGCGGCGGCCTAAACCTGTATAAATCTCGTGTCTCGCGCTTACGGCGCAACTCTTGCTCGTCTCAGGCGCACCTTCACCGATCATCTACTACCTTGGGCATACCCCTCGGTAGACTATCGCCGGCATTCTGTCGACAGTTAATCATTACATTATAAACATATACACATATTGGACAATATAATTACACAACTTATTCAATTGCTTTCAATGGTTGGATGGGGCCAATTTGCTTTAACAACCTCTGGATCGAATCCAAAACCATTTACATAGCCGTTGTGGCCAATCCTTTTTGGTGCAGGGAGACAACGTCCAGCCATCTCTAATTCATACATATATATGATATATCAAAATCCATATAAGTTGGCTGTTGGCCAACAATATCTGGAACCCAAAAAAATATATCTAGAACCGTAAACAAACTGTTCAAAAACTTCATGTCAAAATATACAATTTCTTCCCCTATTCATCCGAATACACTAAGATATGTTTAAATATCTCCCAAACATGATCAGTAAAGTCGTAGGCAAAATCTAAAGAATTAATGTATATCACCAGGGCGCAGCGGGGAACTTTGCGGCCGGGGTCGGAGATGGGCGCGACCGGTGGGTCGCAGTCAGAGAAGGGAGCAGCGGGGTCTGAGGAGAAGGCGGCCAGTAGTCAATGTAGCCTTCACCGGGAGTATTCCTGGTATCGTATTTCCCACAGGGAACGTGAAGTGAAATAACTAGGTTCCAGACCGTCAGATAGTGATCAAAGGGGTTGGTGATCAAAGAGGGTTAGGATATAGGTATAGAGAGGTTCTATGTAGCAAACGATATCTGGTCTTGGCTTTCTAAGTATAAAGCGGTTTACCACCTCCTCCCTTTACAAGAGGCGATAGGCCAAACAGGAGGAGATATAACTCCTCCCGAGGCGACTATGCTATTGTATTGATGCCCTGCCGTTATAATAACTTGTCTTACACACGTGGAGGGATACTAAGACCAGACAAAGCTGTCACCACTTGCTGGCACCCACAAACAATCCGTGCGACAAGCGGCCCACACTGATAAGATATAGCCTAGACACCACGTCTACACTATACTTACTACTCTAATCTTAGCTAGAGACTAGAGTACTTCACTAAGTAAAGCAATGTGCAAGTAAAGCAAGTATATACTTAAAATACCAGAAACCAGAATATCAAATACTAGAAGGACTCAGATGGAAAACTTACTAGAAGATTGCATCCGCTGAGGTACACCTTGGAGAAGACTCCCGACAGGCCCGGGGCTTTCCCCTAAAGACTTCCCTCACTCTCTTCCCTCTTATTCTAACACTAAAGTAGTCTTTCTCTCTATGATACACTTGATACTTTATTCCTTGACGTCTAGAGTGAAGGACTAGGGGGATATTTCTAGGGGGATGAAGGGGAGTGCCATGTCATTAATCCATGTGCCTTTCCATCTCCACCCTTGGATCCATCGACCTTGAACCGCCATGAATTGGATGCCCGGGTTCACCACATTGCCTATCTTCATGCCAAGAGTCGGTGGGCGAAAGTTGGACACCTAGGGAGGTCGACCGACCCCCCTATGACAGGTGGGCCCCACCATCTTGTGCCCCACATGTCATAGAGTCTTGCCCATGTATTGGTTATTCCATTCTTACGTCGGTTCCTCTGTTGTGGGCCCATGAATCCGTGTGCTTTGCTCCTTAACCATTGATTGAAAGCACACTTGTGATCCAAGGGTGGAAATGGACTCCAGGAGGTGTGCCAAGGATTGTGCCACATCAGCAGAGCCAAGAGGGCTCTCTACATGGTTCGGCCGACCCATGTAGGAGCTCTGGCTTGGTCCCTCTTCCTTCTACATGATGTGTTGCAGTGTTTTCTTGAAGGACATGTCTTGTACCCTCCAAGCCTGGGTCGGCCCTACCAATGTTGGTGGGTTCCAGGGGTCCTCTTGTTCATGAAGCCAAGCTCTTGAGGATTGTGACATTCCTTTATCATTTGGTTACATCTTGATTTGCATAATAGTGTCAGTTGTGGCTTCTATACTCTGAAAACTCCTGATTTGAGTTCTTGCAAGCAAATACTGACATGTACATGTGGAACCAAGTTATTTGTACCTAAGTCACTATGTGTTTGCTTGTTTCTTCTCTGAAAAGAGTGTTTTGTTGACGGTTATGATGGTAGAAAACAGGGTATAAATACCGTCAACAAGATTCCGCCACACTTAAGTCTTTGCTCGTCCTCGAGTAAAGGTTAGAAAGAAAGGTTGAAAAGACTAAGACATATCCAACATAGTGGTGAACAAAGTTTTCATTTGACACATAGCCTATACCAATGGGTTATGTGGCTTTGTCTAGCATATATCCTTGGGATGTTGAGAAATGGAATAACTGTCAAGGCAAAGTCATCTCACTTTTTACCCTCTCGGTACTTAGAATTTTTTATATTAATTTCAAAAATAAATCACATAGTTCATCCTTACTCCTCAAATAGTACTCTTAAGTCACTCAATTGTATATGATTCCTTACCAAGGCATATCTTGAGGATGCCTTCTTTGTTTTCTCCTACATCTATAAGGCTTATGTGTAGTTCAGGTAGGGATAAACATGGCAAGCATACTTACATTGCATATATTGTAAAATCAAAACAAGGATCGAAGGAGAAAAATGTCATAGTCCTAGATCAAGATGTGCAAGTGTGTGGAAAATGGTAAACTATAATGCTCCTTTATTTGAGATGATCTCTCTCTACTTTGTTTTGGGACATAACTATCATTTTTCTTTTCTTTTCTTTTTATTCATGAGCCTGGACTTGCTCAAATATATACATATATATTTTTTTTCTTTTCTTGGACTTTCACTTGTCCATCTTTCTTTCTTTTATTTTTAATTTTGCATAGCCATTGTCCCTTTTTCTATATCAAGCTAAGAGAGATATTCATTGACTTTTAAAACATGGAGCATTTATTCCATGGAAATGAATGGCATGTTGTTGCGTACTTCCAGTGTAGAAGCAGCATGTATGTGTAGTGTGTATGTAATCTTGATCTTTGGACTATGACATACTTCTCAACAAGGGTCAACAAGGTTTGATCAAACTCAAAGCAATTGCAAGTAGCATGATTAGAAGGAGTTTCAAACATGATGATAATATATGGCTTTAGTACGAATTCTCTTACTATTGAGGAGTAAGTGATACTATGGTTTTATGACATTTTTCAGAAATAAACTTCTAAGTACTTTGAATGGAAAAAAAGTGTGAGTCATGAGCCAAGAGTTATCTCACATTTATCAAAATCTTAGCCAATATGATTCCCTCTCAAGATATTTACCCACAAGTATAGGCATATGCATAAATTTGAACTTTATGTCACCTCTACTCTTCAAATGTCATGAATTTTATCTCTTTTATTTTGAGATGCAATTATTCAAATTTTTATTTTCATTTTTATTGAAGAACAAAGAAATAAATTAAGGAAATGTACGATTCGAAAGGGAGGAAGAGTGCAAACCAATCAGGAAGCATACTCTCGCTGCAAGGAGTCTGGCTGGTGGGTCCAGGCCCCAATGGTGCGGTCGGCCGATCCCACCAAAGGGCCGTTGTCCCCTCCATTTGAATCTCCTCGTCTCAAAACGTAGTCCTACACAATTGTTTTCCCGCTAGACTTCATTTTGTGGGTCGTTCGACCCAAGTTTTGTGAGCTTCCACGTCCTGTTTGATCCAGCAGACGTGTTGTGCACCATGGCATGTTCCAAATTGCCACGAGAGCTGTTGAGGGGTCGTTCGACCACCCCCCACACTTGGTTCTTTCCATCTGGTGACACAGGAACAGAGAACAACATCAAGTGCAGGTGTTCTGCTGGTGGCAACACACCAGCAGAACACAAACGCATTTTATTCAATTCTTTAATATTGAAGTAGGCATGTTTACAATTGTGAAAATCAAAAGCTTGAAAGGGAAATCTAGCTAGTGCCTACTTTTATTCTAAAGGAATCCTCATCTAAGGAGAAGGTGGTTTTAGGATATCCTCTTGGCCAATGGCAGAGGCCATGCGCTTGAGCTTCGCATTGGTACTAATGCGAAGTGCGCGGAAGTTGTCATCCACATCTAAATGTGCCATCCTTAATTCTGACACCGTCTTCTCTAACTCATTGTTCCTTTTCCTAAGACTAGTTACAATTTTGAGCATCTTCTCCATGTCGCTTTTCTCTTCCTGATCATCTTCAAATTGCCCTAGCGGGCCATTGATTGGTGGTGCATCCAACTTCCTCCAGATGTGGGAAGGAGGGTTTGAGTCAAGGGACTCCCTCAACTGCTTCTTCTCATCCGAAGTGAGAGGAGGGACGAACACCTTTCCTACACCCAGCCCACCACCAACGATCTTGCAGTCTTTGAACATGGTGGGCGTAGAAGGGGTGTAGGAGCTGATGCTCTTTGATGAATCCGAGTAGAGAGAGCTGGGGCGCTGTTCCGGCACCTCCGGAGCCTTCCCCTTCAATGCCAATTGGCCTGTGGTAGGCCTAATTGGCGTGGTGGAACGAACAGGGGGCTTCCGGAGATCCTGTCGCGGCGAGAGAGATCTTGGCGAAGAGGTGGACCGAGGGGACGGCCGTGGGGTGGTCGGCCAACCCTCCTAGGGTCGGGCGACCCAGCCCTGGCCCCCGGCGGTCCTCCGGTCGGCGGCAGCGAGTTCAGGGGCTCCACCTCCAGCACGTCGACGGCCATCGCTCTCTCTAGGCTCTCAGTCAGTGACCTATGGGGCTTGGAAGTGCCTTCTCCAGCGGAGATGGTGGCATTTTTGCTAGTGGGAGCCATGGTGGAACTCTCTGGTGGATCAATGTCGAAGGAAGGTGCTGGAATGGTGAAGGATGGAGGTGGAAGGAAGAAGAAGGAGAGGAAGGGGTTAAGAAGACGAGTGCCAACGTTCTCCTTTTCGAAATTACGAGAAAACGTCGGGGAACATTGGCACAACGTTCTAGACCTGGTGAGTCGCAACGGGATGCCACGGGTGGTTCGGCCGACACCATAGATGGGTCATCTGGCCGTGGCAACTTTCCCACACGCTCCCCAAATGCTTGCATAAACGTGACGAGGTTGAGGAGGTGCCAAATATGGGTCGGCCGACCCATAAAATTGCCCCAAATTTTTGTCACGTCACCTACAAGACCTCCTGAACACTGTCCCATTTTCGAAAATTTTAAATTGAGCCAAGTGTGGGCCGCCCAACCTGGGTTTGGATGACCCAGCGCGACAAAATTATTTGTTTCTGAAAATTATATGTCTTGGCCTAATTTTTGGTCCCAAGTAGTCACCGAAATTTTAGCTATCCACTTCTACTTGGGGTTTTGGGGACCCAAAGTATTAAAGGAGGAATTTCTAACTACTTGAAACCTATCTAGTGATCAAGCTATACAAACAATTGAAAAGAGAAGGTAAGACATGTAGATTTTAATTATGTTAATTCATTATCAGGGATGAACTCTACCATGTCAACTTCTTCTTCTATTGGTGCATGTTCATGAAAAACATTGAGACGATGACCATTTACCTTAAAGATGTTGCCGTCGTCGTCTTGAAGCGTGACGGTTCCATGCATTGTTGCATTGATTACCTGGTACGGTCCTTCCCATTTGCTCCTTAGCTTTCCATGGCCAAATAGCTTGACCCTTGAGTGGAACATTAGGACTTTGTCTCCAGGATGGAATTCCTTGGGCTTGATCCTCTTGTCATGCCACCTTTTGGTTCTCTCTTTATAGATCCTGGCATTGTGATAGGCTTTTTCTCTCTATTCCTCAAGCTCTGAGATCTGCATCTTTCTATTTCTTCCAGCAGAGGGCAGATCCATATTCCATTGTTTGATTACCCAATGTGCTCTGTGCTCCAGCTCTACCGGCAGATGGCATGTCTTCCCGTATACAAGCTGGTATGGTGACATACCAATTGGGGTCTTGTATGCGGTCCTGTATGCCCAAAGTGCATCTGGTAGTTTGCTCTTCCAAGCTGTCCCCATCTCATTGACTGTCTTTTGTAGGATGTTCTTGATTTGCTTATTGGACGTCACCACTTGGCCCCTTGTCTAGGGATAGTATGGAGTTGCAACATTATGCTTTATTCCCATGTCGGCCAGGAAACGTCGGAAGCCTCTGTCTATGAAGTGTGATCCTCCATCGCTTATGACTAGTCTTGGGGTGCCAAATCTTGAGAGTATGACTTCTTTAAACATCCTTTTTGAATGTGAAGCATCAGCGGTCGTGCAAGGCATAGCTTCCACCCATTTGGACACATAATCCACTACCACCAGGATGTACTCACAACCTTGAGATTTGGAGAATGGACCCATGTAGTCAATTCCCCATGCATCAAATAATTCCACTTGAAGGTTGTTTGTGAGTGGCATTGCATCCTGGGTGTTGATGTTTTCATGTTTCTGACATCTTGTACATCTCTTCACATAGTCTTGTGCATCTTTGTACATGGTAGGCCAAAATAATCCACTTTGCCATATCTTTGCGTGGGTTCTGAATACCCCATAATGGCCTCCATACTCTGCTCCATGGCATTTCTCAATGATCTTGATTGCTTCATTCATTGGCACACACCTCCTTAATATTCCATCATTACAGACTCTGTGCAGATATGGCTCCCCAGAGGTGCACCTTACTCTCTTGGATGAGTTTCTTCTTGTCTGCTCCTGGTGGCACATACCCTGTGACCATGAAATTGACAATGTTTGCACACCAGGGGTTGGAGTCCGTGACCTTGAGGAGCGTGTCGTCTCACAGGAAGTCGTCGATGGGTAGATCCTATTTGTCTTTGAATTGCATTCTAGACAAATGATTGGCTACAGAGTTTTCTACTCCCTTTTTATCTTTAATTTCAAGATCAAATTCTTGGATCAGTAATATCCATCTTATTAATCTTGGTTTAGCATATTTTTTAGTGAGCAAGTATTTAAAGCAGCATGATCAGTGTAGATGATTACTTTAGCTCCAACTAAGTAAGATCTAAACTTGCCTATAGCAAAAACCACGGCCAGCAGTTCTTTTTCAGTTGTTGCATAATTCAGTTGTGGCCCGGTTAAGGTTTTGCTAGCATATAAGATTGCATGATGTTTCTTATCTTTGGTTTGTCCTAAGACAGCACCTACTGCATAGTCACTAGCATCACACATTATCTGAAAAGGAAGCGTCCAATCAGGGGGTTGTATGATTGGCGCAGAGACGAGTGCTTTCTTAAGATAATAAAAGGAGTCTAAGCACTCATCATCAAAGTTAAAGGTTGCATCTTTAGCAAGCAGGTTTGTTAAAGGTCTAGCAATTTGGGAAAAGTCTTTTATAAACCTTCTATAGAATCCTGCATGACCAAGAAAGCTGCGAACACCCTTAACATTCGTGGGCGGTGGAAGTTGCTCGATAACCTCTATCTTACCTCTATCCACCTCTATTCCACGCTCGGACACTCTATATCCTAGCACTATTCCTTCTCGAACCATGAAGTGAAATTTCTCCCAGTTCAAGACTAAGTGCTTTTCCTCACATCTTTGCAAGACATGGTCCAGATTTTCTAGGCAGTCATCGAAGGTTTTACCATAGACTGACAAGTCGTCCATGAACACCTCCATGATTTCTTCGATCATATTGGAGAAGATGGACATCATGCACCTTTGGAAAGAGGCAGCGGCATTGCATAGGCCAAAAGACATGCGCCTATATGCATATGTTCCATAGGGGCATATGAAGGTTGTCTTACTTTGGTCGTCGGGGCGGATTGGGATTTGGTGATAACCCGAATATCTATCAAGGAAACAGAAGAAAGAATGTTTTGCGAGCCATTCCAACATCTCATCAATGAATGGAAACGAAAAGTGAACTTTCTTTGTGGCCATGTTAAGTTTTCGGCAATCTATACACATTCTCCAACCCATGACGGTTCGTTGAGAGATTAGTTCATTTTTCTCATTTTTAACGACCGTCATCCCTCCTTTCTTAAGCACTACTTGGACGGGGCTAACCCACTCGCTGTTAGGAACAGGGTAGATTATGCCTGCGTGCAAGAGTTTCAAGACCTCTCATCGCATCATGTAGCCTTCATTGCGGCTCCCTAGATGGTGCAGCATCTTGCTCAATTAGGATGCGATGGGTGCAGAGAGTGGGACTAATTCCCTTAAGATCTTGAAGAGAGTAGCCTAAGACAGAGCGGTGTTTTTCTAGAATGGTGATGAGTTTGGAGGTTTCCTCCTCAGAAAGTTAGTCACTAATGATTACGGGAGTCTCCCTATCACCATTAAGGAAGGCATACTTAAGTCCAGAAGGAAGGGGCTTAAGTTCTATAGAGGGTTTAGATGGGGGTTCAGATTTATCCAAGTCTAGAGGTTCTTCTAGTTCGGCCTCTTCTTGGATGAAATCTTTAGCATCCTATTCCAGATTAGGATGAGAAGGTTCTAGAAGAGAAGCAACCATTACTTCCTCTATCGGTTCAGACTCGGGTTGCAATTCAGCTTTAGAATTGGCAGAATTTGCTAGCGGAATCGAAAGACAAAGGTTCTTCCTAAGATGACCTTCAAGGTTCCCCCCATGGAATCCATCAAGGAATCTCATGAGCGGGTGTCCAATCAACAAGTCAAATTCCTCAATATCGAAAATAAAGAAGTGTAAGAGGATATGGACCTTGTTAATCGTGGTAGGAATGGTCTATGCAATCCCGCAGCTCTCGACCAATTTCCCAGAGGGTAATTTAAGAAATTTGTTGGTCGGGGCTAGAGGTTCCTCTCCTAGGAGTGCATTTGCTAATGACTTAGACATAATGCTCACTCCTATGGTGGGGTCATAAAGAGAGTCAATGGTAGTTCTATTTACGACGCAAGGAATGGTTGTGAAGTAAGATAGGGTCCTAATAACCTCGGGTGAGGCTTCGGCCACCTTCAGCCATTCGTCACTCATAATGGACGCGAACTCTTGAACAGTCTCCTTGAAATAGCGAGTCTCAAGGCGATGTGGGATGTGATCATTTGGAGCTCTACGTGTTTTAGACTTCTTTTGCACAGGCCGATTCGAGGCATTTCCAAAATCGGAGAAGAGATCGGCCTCGATATCAAAAGAAAATTCCAGAGGTATAACTTTCTCTGGGGAATTTGGTGGTTTTGGTTCAGGTTCGACAGCTTGTGATATGAGTGGTGAGGTTTCGGCTATCGTAGGTTCGTCCTTTGGGGTTTGATCTTCCTCGGGGGCTTCATCATAGACATTAGTGTAGGGGGTATTCTCAAGAATTTTCGCAAGAACTTCCTTACCTTCACTAATAGAGAGATGCAAGAATGCTCCCTTGGAGGCTAAATCAAGAAATTGTGCAGAATTTTAGCTAAGACTGAGGTAGAAATGTTGCAAGAGTGCTGGCTCGGTTATAGCTAAATTAGGGCCAGAAGATACTAAGTCTGTGAAACGGGCCCATGCTGCACCTAGAGGTTCCTTTTTCTTTTGTCTAAAGTTTAGGATCTCTATACAAAGACGAGCAACTCGGGGAATGGAGAAGAAGGTGATACAGAATTTTGATTGCAAGCTTCTCCCATTCTCCATTTACACTACCTACGTGATGAGTATACCATCGTTTGGCTATTCCCGTCAAAGAGAACGGAAATAACTTCCACTTAAGGGTATCTCGTCTCATCCCTTGGATATGTATGCAAGAGCATAATTGTTCAAAATCCCATAGGTGTGTATAGGGGGTTCTCATCTTCATACCTAGAAAAAGGTTTCTCCTGAACCATCGCTATGAGACTCGGGCGTAGCTCATAATGAACGGCCAAAATGGCCTGTGATGAACTAGGCGGCTCCATACTAGCGCCCGATGGAGCAGCATACTCGAAGATAGGTATTTGATCCATGTGTGTGTGAAAGAGATAGTTTTGATCAAACAAGGACAACTAAGATGACTCGACTCTAGTTAAGACAGCTACCGGTCCCCGGCAACGGCACTAGAAAGCTTGTTGACACCAAAGGTGGCAAATGGATATACCGCAAGCGTACGGTAGTCGATGTAGCCTTTACCGGGAGTATCCTAGGTATCGTATTTTTCACGGGAAACGTGAAGTGAGCTAACTAGGTTCAAGATCGTTAGATAATGATCAAAGGGGTTGGTGATCAAAGAGGGTTAGGATATAGGTATAGAGAGGTTCTATGTAGCAAACGATATCTGGTCTTGCCTTTCTAAGTATAAAGAGGTTTACCACCTTCTCCCTTTACAAGAGGTGATAGGCGAAAGAGAAGGAGATATAACTCCTCCTGAGGCGACTATGCTATTGTATTGATGCCCTGCTGTTATAATAACTTGTCTTACACATGTGGAGGGATACTAAGACCAGACAAGGCTGTCACCACTTGCTGGCGCCCACAAACAATCCGTGCGACAAGCGGCCCACACTGATAAGATTAGCCTAGACACCACGTCTACACTATACTTACTACTCTAATCTTAGCTAGAGACTAGAGTACTTCACTAAGTAAAGCAATGTGCAAGTAAAGCAAGTATATACTTAAAATACCAGAACCAGAATATCAAATACTAGAAGGACTCAGATGGAAAACTTACTAGAAGATTGCATCCGCTGAGGTACACCTTGGAGAAGACTCCCAACAGGCCCGGGGCTTTTCCCTGAAGACTTCCCTCACTCTCTTTCCTCTTATTCTAACACTAAAGTAGTCTCTCTCTATGATACACTTGATACTTTATTCCTTGATGTCTAGAGTGAGGGACTAGGAGGATATTTATAGGGGGATGAAGGGGAGTGCCATGTCATTAATCCATGTGCCTTTCCATCTCCACCCTTGGATCCATCGACCTTGAACCGCCTTGAATTGGATGCCCAAGATTCACCACATTGCCTATCTTCATGCCAAGAGTCGGTGGGCGAAAGTTGGACACCTAGTGGGGTCGATCGACCCCCCCTATGATAGGTGGGTCCCACCATCTTGTGCCCCACATGTCATAGAGCCTTGCCCATGTATTGGTTATTCCATTCTTACGTCGGTTCCTCTGTTGTGGGCCCTTGAATCCGTGTGTTTTGCTCCTTAACCATTGATTGAAAGCACACTTGTGATCCAATGGTGGAAATGGACTCCAGGAGGTGTGCCAAGGATTGTGCCACATCAGCAGAGCCAAGAGGGCTCTCTACATGGTTCGGCCGACCCATGTAGGAGCTCTGGCTTGGTCCCTCTTCCTTCTACATGATGTGTTGCAGTGTTTTCTTGAAGGACATGACTTGTACCCTCCAAGCCTGGGTCAGCCGAACCAATGTTGGTGGGTTCCAGGGGTCCTCTTGCTCATGAAGCCAAGCTCTTGAGGATTGTGACATTCCTTTACCATTTGGTTACACCTTGATTTGCGTAATAGTGTCATTTGTGGCTTCTATACTCTGAAAACTCCTGGTTTGAATTCCTGCAAGCAAATACAGACATGTACATGTGGAACCAAGTTATTTATACCTAAGTCACTATGTGTTTATTTGTTTTCTTCCCTGAAAAGGGTGTTTTGTTGACGGTTATGATGGTAGAAAACAGGGTATAAATACCGTCAACAGCTGACTCCTTACCCATGAGCTCCACATAAGCCATTAGTTATAGGGTGAGAGAAAAAGAGAAGGCATGCATCACTATTGCCATGGTAAGGATCCACAAATATCACATATTGAGAGACTTGAGAGAGTCATACAAAGGAAACTCTGAGTTTTATTTTGAAAACTCGCAAAATCTCCTAGGATAAGAGTTGAACGACAGAGCTTGAGACATAGTGTTTAACTTAGACATTATATCCTTCAAATACCCAAGACTCAAAAGAAAGCTACAAGCTCCATGGTAAAGATAATACATGTAAGTTTGAAGGTTTGCTTGGTCTACTCTAATCCTTGAGTACTTCTTGGTTTAAAACTGAATACTTGTGAGGGGTAGCTATAACTTTTGATTTATGCTAAAGTTTGGCTTTGTTAAGGGACTAGCAAAGGGTAAGCTTGGGGGAACTTATTGGCGCTAGTTATTGCTCATTTTTACCCATCAAATAAACATGAATCAAGGGTATAAAACAATACACAACATAGTTATAGGGTTTGATTCTAACAAATTCCACGAGTTTTGGTGTTCTCACTTGTTTTGCAGGGTATAAAAGGATATTCAATTTTTCATCAACTAAAAGTATCTCAAATGAGAAATTGGAGTTCACCATTGCATAGAGCTCGTCGAGACGATCGAAACGGACCTATGGTTTGCTATTTTTGGAGTCCTGAATAAAGAGATATGGATTTTACAAACACTGGAAGATTCTAAAACCTGAGCTGCGGGATTAATTAAAGGCTGCGGAATTAATGGGGCCTAAATCAGAATTTGGCCCGTTAAAGCCTATGTGCACATGGTGGAAAGGCTTAGTACCATATCGCTTGCCCAAGGTGGAGGGGAGGCCAGGCGCCCCCATATAAGGAACCCAGGACCCCCGAGTCAAGTCCACCATTATGGAGTTGTAGAGGCGTCCCTCGAATGGATAACCTCTCAACTCTAGAGAATTAGGGATAGACTTTCCAATGTAGTAGATTAGTTCTACTTGTGGGTTAGGGAGAGCGGAGCTGTGCTTCGGTTCTGGAGAAGTCTTCAGGGGTCTGGTATATTTTTGTATCTCATCTTTATAAGACTTATGCTTTAATATATTTATCTTTTCTATTTACTTTATGCCTTGAATTTGATTGGTTAGTATAGTTGTTATACTTTGGCATAGGATCTCCGCTCGCGTCGAGTGCTCTAGTTTTCATATGGGATTAGAGTAGTAATTAATAGTGTAGGCATGGTGTCTAGACTAGAGGTTACCTGAGATTGCACTCAACCTTACGAATAGTTGTGGTAGCCCCAGGAGGTGACAGCCCTGATGGCCGACGTATTCCACCTCGTGTAGGTTGATGATTGTAGGACTGTAGTCAGAACTTCCTAGTCCCATTCTCATCTCGTTCCGTGGCTAGTGTTCTGATGTCCTGAAGTGTTATTGTGTGATTGCTTTATCTACCATGAATTAGTTATTATAGAATCCCAGTAATAGAGAAGTATTTAGGAACCTTAAACTCTCCCGTTGTCCTCTCACTTTAGCTATCTACTCTTTTATCATAGAATTCTCCTGTGTGTCTATATCATTTAAGCATAACTCCTATCATTTATCGTTTACCCCTACTATAGTCTTGTTGGTGTACTAAGTTAGTAGACATATGATGGTCAACTATCAAATTCTTTAACCATTGCTTCCCTGTGGTAAAATATAAATAACGATACCTGGAATACTCCTGGTAAAATGCTACAATGGTATTCTGTGCGCTTGCGGAATTTTTCATATTTTAATTATGCATAAGAAATATCAACAATAATAATCAAGAAGCTTGCGAAGAAAGGGATGTCAAGGAACACCAATCCCGCGGAGGAAGTAGTCAGCGAAGACAGTCATGTCGCCGGTGCTGGGCATGGGGTACGGTTCACCTCCTGATGGCCTCCATCCAGTGGTGGCATGATTTGGCAGTAGTCCTTTCGCCACCAACTTTAAAATGGCTTTTTCTGTCATTTTGGAAGGTTGCCATTCGTTGTCCAGGCGGAGTTCTCCTAGCTTTCGGCTCCTTCTCCTTCTTTCAGGGTACTCGCGCACTCTTCCTGGGCGCCATTTCATCGAAATTGCTTGCGGATTCGGTTGATGGAAGAACGAATCGGATGGATTCGAGCGGAATTGAATTTTGGTTTAGTAAATCGGAAACCCTAGATGGCGGCGGCTAGGGCAAGCGGTAGCGGCTGTTTGCTCGAATGGGTTCTGCGCGTCAAAGGAAGAAGGCGAACCGTTCCCAGGTGCACTATATAGTAAAGCGCGTCGGTTCGCATACTTGCGTAAGGGCCACAGGATACTTAAAAGCTTGAGTGGCATCGAATCCGCTTGAGAGACCCGTCAGTGCTTCCGAGCACTGGATGTGCTCGAGGACTTCGTCACCTCATCAGCGCTTCCGAGCGCCGGATGTGCTCGCGAACTTCGTCGCTTCGTCAGCGCTTCCAAGCCCTGGAACTGCTCGGAGGCTTCGTCGCTTCGTCAACATTTCTGAGCACTGGAATTGCTCGGAAGCTTCTACGCTTCGTCAGTATGTCTGAGCATTGGATATGCTCGGGACTCCGTCGTCGCTTCGTCAGCGTTTCCGAGCACAGGAGGTGCTTGGGGACTTCGTCACCACCACATCAGCGCTTCCGAGCACTGGAATTGCTCGAAGGCTTCTAAGCTTCGTCAGCATGTCTGAGCACTGGATGTGCTCGGGACTCCGTGGTCGCGTCGTGAGCGTTTCCAAGCACAGGAGGTGCTCGGGGACTTCGTCACCGCCATGTCAGCGCTTCCGAGCATTAGAATTGCTCGGAGGCTTCGTCGCTTCATCAACATTTCCGAGCACAGGAGCTGCTCGGGGACTTCGTCAACAACTCACGTAGAGAACAAGAGCAAGAATTTTGACCCTGACACTACGTGACTGCATCACCTACTATCAGGCTCAGGGAGTAAGTAGGATACATGTTGGTGCTTCTTAGCGTCAGCAGAAAAGTCCGCAAGCGCACGAAAGTACCGTTGTAGCACTTCACCCGGAAGTATTCAGGGTATCGTATTTATAATTTCCCAAAGGAACGGCTTATGTTTATAGGCTCTTAGCTAGTTTACCCTAGAAAAAGGTAGAGGGGATAACTTGGGTAGAGAGGATACACTAGGGCTGGAAACACTAAGTGAAGATAACTTCCCCACTACTTGTCTGCTTCAGGACCACTGACGCAGCTGGTCTGCCAGCCGATACCAGTATCAGCGCTACTCCGCGTCCGAACGTGGGGGAATTCAGATACGAGTGGACAGGGCTGTCACCACCTGCCACCTATCCCTCTGCCCGTGGGCACGTGCAACATACGAAGGTAGACCCCGACTTAGACACCATGTCTACGACGGTGACTACTACTCTAGCGATGGCCAGGAACTTCTGTCTTTATCAGGAGTCCTCTAACTAGAGCACCCGTCCAACGGACGAGCAACGATCCCACAAACAAGTAGTTTTATGAAAATTACTTACTTAATGAATCAAAACTTTGAATGTATCACAAACCACTTACTTCAAGTAGCAAGATGGTTGTAGAGGTACAAGTTGGATGCAAGAGCCGACAAGTCCGGCACTTCGTCCACCCGAGAGTAGAACTCTTCGACCCCGCTCTCACTTCTCAAGCTTCTATCTCTCTCTCTAACCCTATACTAGCCTAGCTAGAAGCTAAACTAATGGAAAAATGGTGGCACTCCCTTCTTCTTCTCTCTTGTATCAAGTTGTTTTTTTATGGAGGGGGTGAGGGCCTCATTTTATAGCTCCATAGGACGGTTTCGGCGTAGCTAAGTATGGAAGGAGGTGAAACCGCCTTCAGGGAACCGCCATGAGCACTGTCACTGAAAACTAGGCCCGGGAAGCGTTAACCGGGGGGCGGCCGCACCCGGGGGCGGTCGGTCCTTAGGAGGCGGCAACTGACCACGGCCTTCGGATGGTCGGTTGCTCGCTGGGCCTGGGCCTTCCCCGCGGTTACAGATGGATCCCGTTTGATGGTTTGATGGGCTTTTCTCTTTTATTCTTGATTTGTGCCTTTTCTGAATATATTTTCTAGAAGTGCGCTTTCCAGTGATTTTTATGCATTTCCACGTGTTCGACCTGCAAGTCACATGTGCAACAAAACTCGTGAACAGGTTAGATAAAAAGCCCTATCTTCTATTTATTTTAGCATTAGAATGATGCTATATTTTGGTTGTTAAGGACCGCCAACAACTCCCCCACATTTGGTCCTTTACTCGTCCTCGAGTAAAGTGCTAAGGACCAAATGGGTTTATTTTCCTTATTCACAAATATCTGCATACAGTTTATTCCAAACTTCACCTGGATTTATGAACTTCGATGTGTCTACCAAATTATCTTGAGTAATTGCAAAATGGAATAGTCTGAATTCAAATCTGATTAGTTTGTCCATGTGTAGAAACTTGGGTTTTTGCAAGATTTTTTTTAAAAAAATCATAAGAATAGCTTGTGTTTCTTGAATGATTCTCTCAAATCACTCATGTATGTAATGTGACAGAACCGACCAATTTATAAGAGCACAAGTACGGCGATAGCCGTCGAAACGGCAAAATCGACCACACTTGAGCCCATATAAACCCGGTAGTCCGTGAAATCCTGAAGGATTTCAAACCAAATAGTAACACAACCAAGATCGTATATGGTTCAACAACATCCATTCATATTACATAGATTCACAGATACGGAGTTCGCACCAGAGTTCTTACACACAGAATTCAAACTCAGATTTGCGGAAGCCAAATAGTTTTGAATCTATATTTACTCACACCTACTTATGTAATTACAGTGCCAAGAGCGGATCATTCTTAAGCAAGATAAGTAGAATACAAATATCAGCTACCCAAGCTTCATCTAATATCCACAATTAGGTAGAGGCAACTCTTGCCTTAGCCAAAGAAGATACGCCACCTACAACAATTTGGGATAAACCCTGAGTACACAATTGTACTCCGCAAGACTTACCCGTCTTACCAAATAAAAAGACTCTCAAGGATTATGCCAGGCTATTTGTGTGGAGTTGGCTTGACTCATTTTGCATAAAAAGCCATTTTTAGTTTAACTCCAAGTTTCAATACCAGCAACTGCTTTTAGTAATATTAAATTCCTTATTTCTACATTAGCACCTGTACTAAGGCAAACACTTGATTATTTCTAAACAAGCAGTATAATAACCATAGCAATTTTGGCATTTCTTTCTTTCGTAACCATGTTCATGTTCAGAGTTATCCATTTCTACCATGAGGGAAGATCAGTCAAGTTTCTCACTATCCAGGAGAGATGGCAATTCGAATCGATTGCAAACCAGCTGGTGTCAAATGCCAATCACAAACCCAGACAGACCTGTACAGGGTCCCTTAGGTCACCCTTGGTACTATTTGGGTTCCTCCGCGGATCTGGGGGAGCCATATACTGGGGGACTGACTAGTGGCCAGGAAGCTCAGGAATCCACCTGCCCATGGTCCGATCTAGCTCCCAAAACCCTACGCGGTCCAGTATATAAACCCAGCTAACCAGTTCCCGGCCCAAATAGAGCTACTCGGCTTCGCGGTCGGAACGACTTATCCGGCCAGCTAAGTGATGGCGTCTTTCAATCTCGACCGATGTCCCACAGGGATTTGTTCCTATTTAACTTGGCGAGGATTGGTACACAACCAAGACCTCCATGTCTTGTTGTATCCAAATCATCATCCCGCCCCACTCATTTCCTCCCTCAACTCACATGGTTATATCACGATAGCAAATATAGCCAACCGTGCTTCTCATTTTCTTATTTTGGTGACCGGGATCACCATATCTACCGGTTCTAAGCAGGGCTAAGCAAAAGATACGATCCTGAACCTATTTAGGTGAAGGATATAGAGTTATCCAATATATGCAACTACGTTTTCAAATAATTACTATACTTAATGCGACAATCACTATACTCAAATCATTTCATTCGAAAACGTACGTAATAAGAATGCACCGGGGCTTGCCTGGGATCCGACTCAAAGTCAGTTTAGTTAGCTTGCACCGTCTTGGTGACATCTCTGGGAGTGTAGCACTTGCTTGTTTCGTCCATCATTGAGATAATCCAATGAACATCGTCTTCATGTTGGACCTCCCACGTTATAGTCTCCTTATAGTGCATTTATCGTACCTATATGAAATGTACTCGCAATGAGATGGATGATATGCATGATATGATGCAAACATTGTAGATGTTGCAAACCAAAGCACTTACGATGATAGCACACCCAACACAAAGCACTTCATCAAGGTGACAATGAGATTATACATAGGTTACTTATTTAAGAAAGATGTGCATATTTCTTCTCCGGTAGAGAGGACAACAAATTTTAATTCAGATTAATCATAATGCATCTTAATTACATGTCTGGACATGCTCACAACATGTTTGTTACAAGGCACACATGCAGGATGGAATACTCTTAAATCAATTATTAAAAAATTAGGCAAACATACATGTAGCAATCATGGAAAATAGAGAAATACACCCAAATAGCATTCTGCAGGTCTACAGACCTTACAGAAGCAAGGACATAGTCTACATATCCCAGAAAAGTCAAAGTTGCAGCCCAAGATAATTATTCACAAATATTTATTTATTTACCCTTTAATTATAGGTGAAAACGAGAAAGCCCACTTTTTGTACTCCGAAAATTCTGAGAACATTACAGAAGGTCACTTATGTTCTCAGTAGACTACTACAAAAATTTCATATTTGTTGGACCCCTATAACAACAGTTATAAAAATAATAATCCAGGAGAGCTATAGTTCACCACTAATCAAAATTGGCTCATGTCATCACAAAATTCATACACAACCTGCATGAATACTATTTTTCCTAGCTAGAACATGCCAAAATAAAGCAAACCACCACTGGAATCATATTTTTCTAAGGTTCCCAGCTCCAGATATTATTTATACAAGCTTAAATATACTCTTAATACCACTTAACAAAGATTATTTATACAGCATAGGAATTCCAAAAACACAGAACATATTATGGTTTCATCAGCTAGAAAACTTCAAGACAGAGCTAACAAGATTAACCTCACCATTTTTGGGGCTCTAGATCTCGAGTTATGGATATTTGAACTTGGGCACAAAATCTGCATAAAGCAAAAACGAAAATCAATTCAAACTCAACACTGCTAGGGACACCCGGCCTATTAAGCCAATCCAGCCCAGCGCACGGACCACTGACCAGTGGGGCCTGCCGGTGTTTTTGGGTCCACTTGTCACACACAGAGGGGAAGAGAGAGGAGGGAAGCTGGCTCCTTTCTTCCCCAGAACGCAAGGCAGAGCAGGGCACGAACGCAGCCGGCTCGGCCAGGCCGGCTGCCCAGCGGCCCGGCGGCGGCGGCACAGAGGCAGAGTGATCCCAGCCATGCCTGCTGGAAGGGCGCCCCCATGATAGGTCTCTTCCTGGCCAGAGGTTGCCCGAGGCGCCCTATGCGTGCGTGCACGGCAGCGGCGGCGGCGACCACCGCGGCGAGCTGCCCGTCGGCGACGAGGGGCACAGAAAAACGGTCATCTGAGCGCAGCACGGAGAGGATATGGTGGTGGCGTGGTCTATTTTGTTGGAGGGGTGCCAAAGGAGGAAGAACAACGGTGACTCGGAGCTCGCTCCAACCGACAACCGTCCATGGTGGCGGCAAGCCGCGTTCCGGTGGAACCCAAGCAAAAGGCATGGCGCTAACAGGTCGAGGGTCCAGAGAGTGGCGAATATCTGCTATGGTGGAGATGGATTGGACACTGAGGGTGCGGTTGTGGTGAATTTCGTGGACGACGACGATTTGCTCCGGTTGGCTTCGCCATTGCCGGCCGAGAGAGCATGAGCAAATCGAGAGAGACTGAATGGGATAGACAGCAGCGAGGATAGACTGGATAAGTCCAGGGAGATGACCTGCGTCGCTTCTGGAGGTTCGACGGGCGGTGGAAAGCAGGGCCCGGCGACACGAGGCACGGCCGGTGGCATGGCGACGAGCGGACACGCGGCTCTGTCCAAACTGAAGAACTAGCTTCAGTTCATTACAGTACTAACCCATCCGACTGACAGTCGATTTTTTTGGCGTCCATTATCTCCAAATCCAGTGAGTTTTAGGAGAAACTTCATTAATATGAGATGTATAACTGCATGAGATCTATCACCGGTATTAATACATTTTACCCTGATTCGGTCTAAAATAGAAACTGCAGATGCCCAAAGTAGGTTACTTTGAAACTGCACTCGATCCAAAACTTAGAAAAAATTCAGAATAGAGAATCCAAACCCTAATCTTGTTTTGGAAATAAAATTTGTTCTGAATTAAATTTCCTACAACTTTATTTAAAGCACAAAATCATTTGATCATTTTAATTGCACTTTTGATTTGAAATAGCAAAATAACTCTAAATAGCTCTAAGTCAAACCCAAGGTCAAATTTTTATTTAGAGACCAAATCAATTGGCCTTCACAACATGAAAAACATTTGATTAACTATTCTAAGCAAGAATTGACAATCCAAAATTATATAGAAATATTTTTGTGCTTCAATTTACAATTTATGTTCATATATATATATATATATATATATATATATATATATATATATATATATATATATATATATATATATTGGTGGCACGGCATGATCATTAGAAATCACCACATTAATTCAAACATGCAAATGATGGAATGATGTTCATGCTCATGCAATGCAATAAAATGTATGCTTAACACTGGGGTGTTACATGTAAGTGGTTCCTCACCAAGGCATAAAAATAATGCCTTCACATGGTCATCCTACCTCTAAAAAGGCTTATCTGGAGTTTTAGGTAGGAATAAAAATGATGAAGCACACTTACTCTGCATATGTTGTCGAGTCAAACCCCAAACCGTACCGGAGGGAGTGCGTCATACTCTTAGATCAGAATGTGCATGTGTGTGGAGAATATGAAGGTGGAAACCTAATTCTAAATCTTTTTGATATCCTATGCATCATGATTCTCCTTTTTGAAAAGACAAGATATGGGATATAGGAACTTCATCACTATTTATATTATATATATTTTTTTGAACGGGTATTTGGAATCTTCTTTTCCGTTTATTTTCTGATGCCCCTTGGCACAGTTTCTCTCTTTTTTTTAGCATAGCCCCATATCTTTTATTGGCATAAGACATATTTTGAATGAGGAGATATCATGATAGATGAGTAAAGTTTTTGTATCAAGGGTGCGTGTTTCTTTGGATAAAAACAGCACTTTTATTTGGTGGAGGAAAACTGCGCAACTCCTAGGGTAAGAGTTGGCATATATTTTTTTTATAGATGGATGCGTGTTTTGCGCAACTCACGGGGTGAGAGTTGGCTTCGTTTGGTGGGTGCATGTGAATTCTGATCTTGGGAGCATGAAACATCTCTCAACAGCGGTCACGAATTTTGACTATACTCATCACAAGGTAAGTGGCATATGTGGAAGGTTTCATTATAGAGAATCATATTTGGCCTTGGTAGGTATTTGTTAATCTTTCAAGGAACATGCTAATTGAATTTTTTTCCTAAAAATCAATTCCAAGTACTTTGCAAGAACGAGTAAGCATCATGTCATCCGGCTATATCTCATTTGTCAATTACTTAGATAAAAAGGGGTCCCAGATCAGTGTTCATAAATCTTGTAGGAATATTAACAAGGAATAAAAAGTATGCAAATATTCTGGACATAGGAAGACATGTTTGATGGAGTATGAAGGGTACATCATTCTGTAAATTTTATTTAAAACTTTTTAGTCAGGGAGAGAGAGGGGAGATGTTTGCACAAACCGAATTTGATTTTTGTTCTTGTGCAATTTAAATTTGAAGAGTCCTTCCCCACACTTGTTTTCTTTCCTGTCTTGGTTAGTCACAATATATATATATATATATATATATATATATATATATATATATATATAGAAAACAAGTGCGCAAAATATTCAAAGATAAAAACTTTTTATTTGATTGATAGATCAAATAGCCACGTTACATTGAAGGGAAATATGATTGAGAAGTAAAAGATTGTGGTAACGAAAATGTGTGCATATTTATTTGTGTAGCAGGAGCGTTCTAAAGATATTTAGAGAACGTGCTCAACTCCTGCTGCCTTAGCGAGCCTGCGCAGTTGCTCTCCATAGCCGCGGCGCATCTCATCTAATTCATCTCTAAGTCCTTTCACGCTAAGATGAGCCTCGGCTATACAGGTTTGTGCCTTTACAATATTTAGGCGCATGCTCTTGATGCTAGCATTGAGCGAGGCGATGGTTGGCCCCTTAGGAGGCTTCTCGTCCTCACTATCACTAAAGAAACCCTTAGGCTGCCCTCTAATAACTTCCTAAAGACCTTGCGCTTTTCGGCAGAGGATGCCGGATTACTAGAGGGAGCTTCACCCTTACGAAAAAGACCCTTGGCGTACCCTCCATCGGGTTTGCGCACTTGCCTAATGGTGTAAGAGCGACTATCCTTAGCGGAAGACGACAATGAAGGTAAACTGGAGGTAGAGAGCATCACGGCAGCACGTTTGCTAAGCCCGCTATTACTAGGAGCCTTCCTCTTGAGGCCTAAAGTGCCGGTAGTTGGTTGGGCAGCAATACTCTTCTTCTTGGCACCTCCATCGGGTGCACGGGAGCGTGCCGTGGACTTCAAACTTGATATGTTGCTGAAGTTATCGCTAGGGGGTGGTAGAAAGGCTAGCGGCTTCCCCACTATGGCATGAGCTTCTTCTCTCACAAAAGAGCTCTCTTGATAGGGAACTATGTCTAAGTTGGCAATGGAGCCAGGAGCTTGGATCAGCGAAAGAGCATAGCTAGACATGGTCACGGTTTGCAAGTGGGAGAGCTTAGCACCTTTTGTGAGAGGAAGAAGAGAATGGTTTGGTGAGAAGAGAGGAGAGGCCTTGAAATGCTTTTTATAGGTTCTACTGAGGTCTCTTGTTGAGGAAATGATCTGATCGTAACCAAGGACGTGATGCTGGAGTGATCACAAACAGTACGAAAAAGATTGACGTCATTTGAGCTGGCTGGGGGGGCGATCGACCCTAGGGGCGGTCGGTCCCCTGGGTCCACCTACCAGCCCTTGCCTTTTGCCCATATTCCTATCAGAACAAGTGGAATCATATCCCGGTTACGATCAAGTGTGATGCGCGGAGGATCAAAGTGATTGAGTGTAAATTTGATATGTGATTTTTATAAAAATATCTCAAGATTACACTATCATGCATTTATGAGAGAATATACCTATGATCAAAAGGATTTCATGTAAATGAAAGGAAAGATCATAGGGGCTTTTTGGGTATTTCATAAATGCAACATTATCGCTCTACAACCATCTATTTATTTATAAAATAGCCAAGTATAAATATGGAATATGTTTTTGTAAATTTATTTATTTTATGTATATATATTATTTATATAAGTTTTTAATGAATTCCTTAAAGGATATTATGTTGATTTCATCGACGAAATTCGGTTCGGGTTCAAGGAATACTTCAAGACGTTGACCATTTACCTTATGGATGTTCCCGTCATCGTCTTCTATTGTGATTGCTCCATGAGACTGATATGTTGATGACGGTGTAAGGTCCGTCCCATTTACTTCTAAGCTTGCCTTTCCCCGAATAATTTGACTCTTGAATTGAAGAGCAGAACTTTGTCGCCTATCTTGAACTCTTTATGTTGAATTCTTCGATCATGCCATCTCTTCGTTCGTTCCTTGTAGAGCTTGGCGCTATGATAGGCCTTTTCTCGCCATTCTTCTAGTTCTGCTATTTGTTTCTGCCTATTTTTACCAGCTGACTTGAGATCCATGTTCTAGGTTTTAATTGCCCAGTGAGCTCTATGTTCAAGCTCAACAGGCAAATGGCAACTTTTCCCATAGATCAGCTGATACGGTGACATCCCGATGGGGGTTTTGTAAGCTGTCCTATATGCCCAAAGCGCATCAGGTAGCTTATCTTTCCATCCCTTTCCCATCTCGTTCACTATTTTTTGAAGGATGTTTTTGATTTGTTTATTCAAAGTTTCGGCTTGTCCACTGGTCTGGGATGATAAGGAGTAGCTACATTGTGCTTGGCTCCCAGCTCTCGCAGGAATGCTCTGAAAGTCTTGTCTATGAAGTGTGAGCCCCCGTCACTTATCACCATCCTTGGTGTTCCAAAGCGAGGGAAGATCACTTCATGGAACATCTTCCTTGCATGTTTTGCATCTGTTGCTCGGCAAGGTAGCGCTTCGACCCATTTGGAGACATAGTCGACTGCTACGAGGATGTACTCACAGTCTCCTGACTTTTGGAATGGTCCCATGAAGTCAATGCCCCAGACATCGAAGACTTCAATTTGGAGGTTGAAATGAAGGGGCATGGCGTTGCAGGAGCTGATGTTGCCTTGCAGCTGGCATTGTCGACACCTTCGGATGAACTCTTTGGTGTCATTATACATCGTTGGCCAGTAGAATCCGCACTGCCAGATTTTGGCTTGTGTGCGGAAAGCTCCATAATGGCCTCCGTATGGTGCTGCATGACATTTTTCTATGATTTGTGCACCCTCAGCAGTCAGCACACATCTTCTCAATAGTCCGTCGGCACAAACCCGGTATAAGTAGGGTTCATCCCACAGGTGACGTCTGCTTTCATATTCTAGCTTCTTTCTGGATTCACCTGGGGGTACGTACCCTGAAACTATGTAATTGACAATGTTTGCATACCATGGGTTTGTGTCAGTGACCATAAGCAGCATGTCGTCGCGTAGGAAGTCATTGATTTCTTGTTCCTGCATGTTAGTGACTTGCATACGCGAAAGATGGTCGGCAACAGTATTTTCTATTCCTTTTTTATCTTTTATTTCAACATCAAATTCTTGCAATAATAAGATCCAACGGATCAAACGAGGTTTAGCATCTTTCTTGGTGAGCAGATATTTTAAAGTGGCATGATCAGTATAAATAATTATCTTTGCTCCCACCAAGTAAGATCTAAATTTATCGATAGCAAAGGCTACTGCGAGGAGCTCCTTCTCGGTTGTGGCATAATTAAGCTGAGGTCCTGTTAGAGTCTTGCTAGCGTAAGCGATCGCATGATGCTTCTTATCTTTGGTTTGGCCAAGGATCGCACCAACAGCGTAGTCGCTAGCATCACACATGATCTCAAAGGGTAGCGTCCAATCCGGAGGTTGGATGATGGGCGCAGAAATGAGTGCTTTCTTGATGGTTTCGAAGGCTTTTAAACACTCATCCGTGAACTCAAAGGGTACGTCTTTTGCTAACAGTCTAGTCAAGGGTCTAGCGATTTGTGAGAAATCCTTGATAAAACGTCTATAGAACCCCGCATGGCCTAGAAAGCTTCGGATCCCTTTGATATTCACAGGGGGAGGTAGTTGCTTAATAACTTCTATCTTTGCCTTATCTACTTCTATCCCCCTTTTGGACACTAAGTGTCCAAGAACAATGCCTTCACGGATCATGAAATGACACTTTTCCCAGTTAAGTACCAGGTCCTTCTCTTGGCATCTTTGCAAAACTTTGTCTAAATTCTCGAGGCAATGATTAAAAGTTTTTCCATAGACTGAAAAATAGTCCATGAAAACTTCCATGATCTCTTCAATCATTTCTGAGAAAATAGACATCATGCAACGTTGGAACGACGCAGGCGCGTTGCAAAGCCCGAATGACATTCTCCTATATGCATGCGTTCCATACGGGCATGTAAAAGTTGTTTTGCTTTGATCGTCAAGATGGATGGGAATTTGGTGATAGCCAGAATACCCATCGAGGAAACAAAAGAAAGAATGTTTCGCCAACCGCTCCAACATCTCATCGATGAAGGGTAATGGGAAATGATCCTTTCGAGTTGCCGCATTGAGTTTTCTATAATCAATGCACATCCTCCATCCGTGACGGTACGATGTGGAATGAGCTCGTTTTTAGCGTTCTCAACTACCGTCATTGCTCCTTTCTTGGGAACCACATGGACGGGACTAACCCAGTCACTGTGTGGTACAGGATAAATAATCCCGGCGTGAAGAAGTTTGAGGACTTCCTTCTTCACGAATTCCCTCATCGTATTATTGAGCCTACGTTGTGGTTCGCATGATGGTGTACTAGCAGGGTCAATAGGGATGCGATGGGTACAAAGCGGTGGGCTAATCCCCTTAAGGTCTTGTAATGAATACCCAAAGACCGATCTATGTTTTTCTAAAACGACAATAAGTCTTTTTGTCTCCTCGTCTGAAAGTTTATCACTAATAATGACAGGAGTGCTTTTGTTGCCATTTAGAAAAACATAACGTAATCCTTCCGGCAAGGTTTTTAGCTCAACGGGAGGTGGAGTCGGCACTTCCTCTTTAGGAAGGTCAAAAGTCTCCTCGGTGTCTTCCTCTTCTTCTATAAAGAAGTTAGCATCTTTTTCTAAGGACGACTCAGAGGGTTCAAAGGGGGGAACCGACATAACCTCCTCGGGCAGTATAGGACAGGGGAGAAGGTCTGCAACCGAGTTTTTGGCTCAAGCAAAAGCTATGGAATAATCATTCCTCCCCTAGTTTAACAATCAATTCCCCTGTTCTTGCCGCATTGGAGAGAAATTTCTCCAGGGGATGCCCGATCAACACGCTAAAGTCTACATCGTCAAAGATGTGAAAATCTAAGGTCAAGACTACATCGTCGTGCTGAATATTGACGTTGTGCACCAACCCTTTTCCCAGTTGACCGGTTCGTGAGCTGTTTCTCAGGGATAGGGTTGTAGGAGCAAAATGCTTATCACTCAAATGAGTGCGTGCAAAACTTGTAGACATTAGGTTTGCTCCTACTGTGGGGTTATACAACATCTCCACCCAATCATCCTGGATTTTGCAACGGATGGTTCACGAAGGGGAGCGAATCTGAATTACTTCAGATGAAGACTCCTTTCGTTTGTCCATTCGTCACTCATGATAGCCGTCAACTCCCTAATGGATTCCTTTAAAGAATCAGGCAAGGTTTTGGAGTGACAGAGACGTGGGTGTTTTTCTTGCATGCATACATCGAGACATTCCCAAAATCATCGAAGAAGTCGTCATCGAAGTATGGAAGATCCTGAAGTTTGGAGACCTTCCTTCGGATCTTCTGATTCGGGTGAGGGTGTCTCTATAGGTAATGTTGGTTCGGCCTCGGCCGAAGAGACTTCCTCATGACACAGCTTTGGCTCTACATGGAGGGGTTCAAATGGAGGAGTATTCTCTAGAATGTGATTTAGAAGGGCCTCTCCTTCGGCCGTGGTTTTGTGTGTGAACGACCCTCCTGCGGCTATGTCGAGTTGTAGGGCAGAGTCCTTGCTCAGTCCTAACCAAAAGTGCTGTAAGAGCACGTGGTTGGGAATAGACAAGTCTGAGCCAGATTTTGTTAAAATTGTAAATCTTTCCCAAGCTGCACCTATGGATTTCATCTCATTTTATTAGAAGTTGAGAATCTCTTGACGTAGGGCAGCGATTCGGGATATAGGGAAGAATGCTACGCAAAATTTGTTTCGCAATTCCTCCCAATCACCAGCTACCTTCCCTACGTTGAGGGCGTACCATTGTTTCGCTCTCTCATCAAGCGAGAAAGGAAACAATTTCCACCGCATTGTTTCATGTGACATGCCGGCAATGGTTAGGCATGCACAGAGCTGCTCAAACTCCCTTAAGTGATGATATGGGTTTTCGTAATCTAACCCTGAGAAGGTTTGTTCCCGAACCATGGCTAAGTTCGTAGCTTGAAGCTGTGATTGGCTTCACGGATTGTGGAGGTTCAACAAACTCGCCCTTAGGAGCAGAAAGTTTGGAGATGATGGGTTGCTCCATTGGACAAAAGGGGTAAAAGAAGAGAAAGGTAAAAACAAAGGATACACGGGCAACTAGGTTCGGAGACTAAAAATGACAACCGTTCCCCGACAATGGCGCTAGAAATGCTTGTTGGTGCTTCTTAGCGTCAGCAGAAAAGTCTGCAAGTGCACGGGAGTACTGTTGTAGCACTTCACCCGGAAGTATTCAGGGTATCGTATTTATAATTTCCTAAAGGAACGGCTTATGTTTATAGGCTCTTAGCTAGTTTACCCTAGAAAAAGGTAGAGGGTATAACTTGGGTAGAGAGGATACACTAGGGCTGGAAACACTAAGTGAAGATAACTTCCCCACTACTTGTCTGCTTCAGGCCCACTGACGCAGCTGGTCTGCCAGCCGATACCAGTATCAGCGCTACTCCGCGGCCGAACGTGGGAGAATTCAGATACGAGTGGACAGGGCTGTCACCACCTGCCACCTACCCCTCTGCCCGTGGGCACGCGCAACATACGAAGGTAGACCCCGACTTAGACACCACGTCTACGACGGCGACTACTACTCTAGGGATGGCCAAGAACTTCCGTCTTTATCAGGAGTCCTCTAACTAGAGCACCCGTCCAACGGACAAGCGACGATCCCACAAACAAGTAGTTTTACGAAAATTACTTACTTAATGAATCGAAACTTAGAATGTATCACAAACCTCTTACTTCAAGTAGCAAGATGGTTGTAGAGGTACAAGTTGGATGCGAGAGCCGACAAGTCCGGCACTTCGTCCACCCGAGAGTAGAACTGCTTCGACCCCGCTCTCACTTCTCAAGCTTGTATCTCTCTCTCTAACCCTATACTAGCCTAGCTAGAAGCTAAACAAATGGAAAAATGGTGGTACTCCCTTCTTCTTCTCTCTTGTATCAAGTTGTTTTGTTGATGGAGGGGGTGAGGCCTCATTTTATAACTCCATAGGATGGTTTCAGCGTAGCTAAGTATGGAAGGAGGTGAAACCGCCTTCAGGGAACCGCCATGAGCACTAGTCACTGAAAACTGGGCCCGGGAAGTGTTGACTGGGGGGCGGTCGGTCCCTGGGAGGCGGCAACTGGCCACCGCCTTCGGGTGGCCGGTTGCTCCCTAGGCCTGGGCCTTCCCCGCGGATACGGATGGATCCCGTTTGATGGTTTGATGGGCTTTTCTCTTTTATTCTTGATTTGTGCCTTTTCTGAATATATTTTTGGAAGTGCGCTTTCCAGTGATTTTTATGCATTTCCACGTGTTCGACCTGCAAGTCACATGTGCAACAAAACTCGTGAACAGGTTAGATAAAAAGCCCTACCTTCTATTTATTTTAGCATTAGAATGATGTTATATTTTGATTGTTAAGGACCGCCAACAATACACTTCACCTGTCGGTGAAGGTATTGATTCTGACGAACCAAAAATGGATACACTTCACCAAAGAGAAGGCTTTTTCAAATTTTTTCTGAGCCCCTTACATCCGTCTGGTCAAGCAACTCCGAGATCTGCACCTCCCGACAAATGCAAGGTACTTGGGGACTAGCTGTGGGGGTATAAACCCATATACCCGCATGGCCATACATGGGCCGAGTCGTCCGATCAGGCCCAGACTGCCAAGGATGCGTCGTCTACACGTTCTCCAGAAGATCACGCATATCCGCCGGTTTAGAAGTCTTGGCGGTTAAGGAAATAGCATTCCTAGTATCTAACCGATTAGTTTCCTCGTTTGGCTAGGATTGTAATCTGATATACATGGTATAACCGACTTGTAACCCTGCCCCCCGGACTATATAAGGCGGGCAGGGGATCCCCTCAATTCATCTGATCATAGCAATACAATACAGCAACACATAGGACGTAGGGTATTACGCCTCACGGCGGCCTGAACCTGTATAAATCTCGTGTCTCGCGCTTACTGCACAACTCTTGCTCGTCTCAGGCGCACCTTCACCGATCATCTACTACCTTGGGCATACCCCTCGGTAGACTATCACCGACATTCTGTCGACAGTTAATCATTACATTATAAACATATACACATATTGGACAATATAATTACACAAACTTATTCCAGTTGAAAGGTCCTTGTTTGGTTTTGGTAATTGAGTGACAACTTAGGTGGACTAATATATGTTTAAGTGTTGATTACACAGGAGATTAGTCCACAGGTACATGTGTGTGAGCAACTATGCCATGGAGGCGGATATGGCTTGGAGAGTGTTGCTTAGCTCACACATGTGGTGATGAAGGAGCTTAATGCACATGAGACATGACATGGAGTCATGTGGCTAGGTGGAGAAGATCAAGACAAGGCTTCGCGTCGAGGGACTGGTTGCAAGTGTGAAGGGCAAGTCGAGTGATGGCTTGGCGCCGATGGACCAACGCAACGGTGAAGAGCAAGCAAGTCGAGGATCGATGGACCAAAAGCCACATGATGATATGAAGTGGATCATATTATTCATGAGGTGTTGGTGCATGTGTTGCACTGGCATCGATGGTGTCGGAGACGGTGATCGGAATGGAAAGTGCAAGGCAAAGGTATAACCATAGGGGATTTCCATTTCACCGGTCTGAGGTTGGTAGAGAAGAGATTGACCGGATTTAGGATAGATGGCCGTACTATCAAGAGGGGCAAACTTGTTTACATATCGGTCATCTAGTGCCACTTGAGCGATCTAACTTGCATATGTTGCTAGGATCGAGTGGCGCGGCGGAATGAGAGAAAATCCTTTGTGAAAATGTTTGTGAAAAGCTAACACACATGCACTTGAGGTTGAACACTTGTGGTGTTAACACATTTGCAAAGGTGAAGGTGTTTGGAGGTGAAGTTGTGAGGTAGAGAGGTTTTCGGAGAAGTGGAGAAGCGTCGGACCATTGGTTTCGGTCCGATGACTTACCCTAGTTTTCTGAGCTGTGGCGAGAGCGTCAGACGCTGTCTGCAGTGACAGCGTCAGACTATTTCGTGCGTCCAACAGTGGTTAGCCTCTGAGAGAGTCGGACTGAGGGAGAGCGTCGGACGGTGTGTCCTCGGACCATTTGTTCAGCGTCCGATGGTCTGGCGAAGTGGCACCGTGCTAATAGAGCGACGCGTGGCGAGCTAAGGAAGCATCAGACAATAGGCATTAGTCCGACGCTGGGCGTCGGATAGCGTCTGACGAAGTTTTGGCTCTCGGGTAGCTCTCTGGAAGCGTCGGACTCTGGTGTCCGATAGTCTAATGGGTTGAGCGTCTGACGGTGGTGTCGGCGCAAGCAGCTAACCGTTGTGCTTCAACGGTCGACGTTAAACAGCTAGTGACACGTGGCAGCCATCGGAGGCGTCGGACACTGGGCATTAGTCTGATGGTAGCGCGCGTGAGCGTCCGACGGTCGGTCCGACGGTCTGTTTAGGTTGGCAATGGCTCTATTTGGCTTGTGGGCTATAAATAGAGGTTGTGGTCGGCCTTGGCACAGAGTTGAGCACCCTTAGGCCTGTGTGGCTTGTGTATGTGTGCTTGGGAGCCCTCTAACTCACTTGTGCGCTTAGTGTTCATTCAATTGATCGCTAGTGAGTGATTCTAGTGCTTTGCATTGAGAGATTGCATTGAGTGGCACTAGGTGATCGAGTTGCAAGCCGGTGATGCTTGTTACTCTTGGAGGTTGTCACCTCCTGGATGGCTTGGTGGCTTATGGCTCCGTGAAGCAAGCTAGAAGATTGTGCTTGGCTCCGGAGAAGCTTTGTGAGGGGTTGAAGCTCACCCCACGGGAGATCACGAAGAGCATCGCTAGTAGAGCGAGACGTGAAGAGCGACAAGTGGTCCGGCCGAGTCAAGTGCTAGAGCTTGTGATAAGCACTCCACATGGGAGAGTGTGACTTGCGGGTCATCACTAGCAAGAGGACCGGCGGTAACCTTGGAGCTTGTCTCAACGGAGGACGTAGCTTGTGGCGACAAGTGAACCTCTGGGAAATGAATCACCGCGTCAACATATTCCCATCCTTCGCGGTGGTTTGCTCCCTTCTACACAATTCCTTTACTTTGTGTATTACTTTACTTGTGTAGTTGTAGTTGCTCTTTTGAGATCGTTAGCTTGTGTACTTTGCCACTCACCTTCTTAGCTTGTGTAGCTTAGAAGTAGTGTCTCACTTAGTTTGTGTAGCTAAGTGAGTTGCGCTCCTTGATTAGGATTGTGTATCCTTGTCATTGAGCACGTAGTGAGCTTAGGTGCTTAGTGCACTTTTGCTTGCTAGTTGGTAGGAGCTCCCCCATGCTTAAAGTACTAGTGCTTAGGTTTGTATGACCTTGCGGTAGAACGGTTTAAGGAAGCTCAAGCTAGGCTTGCACCTTTGCTTCTTGGTAGGATCTTTTGCAAGGTTCTTAGAGTCTTAGTTAGAGGGGTGAATTGTCACTAGAACCGATTAAGTTTTATTTCTGCTGTGATTAATTTTTGTCGGACTATTCACCCCCCTCTAGTCCGCCATCTCGACCCTTTCACAGGTTCACACTACAAACCGGGACTAAAGGTTGACTTTTGTCCCGGTTCGTAGTTAGGACCGGGACAAAAGTCGATTTTGGCGCCCTACAAAAGTCGGTTCCCGCCCATGCAACCGCAACAACTAAGTTCACGGATCCATAACTCAGAACAAAAGATGTTCACAAATACCGCAGCAAGTTCACTGATGAGTTTACCAATTGTTCATCGAAATTCATGAGTTCACAAATACAAGTTCACAGCAACAAGTTTGAATACACACCAAGTTCACAAATTTGACAAACATAATTAAGAATAATAATTAAGTTTCACGACAAACTGAACGGAGGATCATGACAAACTGAACGGAGGATCACATATGCATCAAGCACCATCATCCTTGAATGAAATATTCTTAGATTCAGTGGTTTGCGCTTTCTTTGCCACATGTGCCTCGTCATCCTTGCATGAAGTATCCTTAGATTCAGTATTCTTCGTAGCTACATATTTAAATGAGTTGTGTTAGGTATAATTTACATGTATAATTTACCAGTTACATAAATAACAATTGTAGCTGAACTATAAATGTACCCTCTCGTGAAAGTGGTTGGGTCGAACCTTCGAGGTCACCCTGTGGGGCTGCTTCCTATGATCCAACGCCCGGTTCCAAAAGCAGTGAACCATCTTCTAAAGAAGGTGGCGTCTCCGGAACTTCTGTGGTGTCTCCCGATGCTTCCCTTGTGGTGCGTGCAGGCGAACCTTCTTCTGATGAAGAATCGCAGGGTCCCTCAAAGTAACATGTGCGTCCCGTAATTCAGGTTTTTTGTATATATGTGTTAACACCAAATTTTGGACTGGGAGCCGATAGCCGATACCAGAGGAAGATAGCCGATCTCGGAAGCAGATTCCGTCCAGTGGAAGGAAGGAAACAGCCGATTGCACGGTGAATCGGTTATCGGGCCAAGGTGACAGGACGCGCGCAGCGTCAGTATTGATGACATCATCCAGAGTCCGTGCCACCAGGGTGCGATCATGATCGGAGTCCATTATGGAAAGGGAAGGTTGGACTCCAAATTAACTTAGATATAGGATAGTTTGTTAGTTTCCTTATTTATTGATAAGTTGTAATTCGACTAGGACTCTATCTTCTTACGCTCAAGGTATAAATATAAGCCCTCAGCCATTGAAGTCAACAACACAACATCAATACAACACAACTTTCGGCTCCGGCCAACAAACCCTAGAGTCAGTCGAGTCCGGCGAGTTACTTCATCCAGGCTGGGTTTCATCCGGTGGACGCAGGCTTGCTTGTAAGTATCGTCAACCCCCTGTTAAACTATGTCTTTTTAGCGTCATCCGGTGGACGCGGAAGCATGGCGGACCAGGGTCCTTGCTAAGCTCTGTTTCTTTGGTGTCATCTGGTGGACGCGGGAAGCATAGTGAGTCAAGGATGATTCACGCTGGTTTACTCGATCAATCTGTGTTAACCGTCATCCGGTGGACGAGATGCAGATTAGGACGGTTTTCACGCGCGGATTAGTTATCGATTCGTGTTTGTTTGCTTGATTAATCTATTAGTTAATGTCATCCAGTAGACAGGCTATAGATTGAGATAGTTTGCATGCATGGATTAGTTATCGGCTCTAGCTAAATATGGCAATTTAGTTAGATTCATTAAGTTATTAGTATTGTTTGTTTAAATTGATTTACCTTATTATAACAATATCTCTGCGCGATCAAGATTGATAGATTTGGCCTTAGATTTACTTGAATCTGATCGTCGTTTATGCTTTTTTATGCTTATCTTACCATGATGATCGATTCCATGCTTACATCGGCTAATTTCCTATTAATCTTGTTCGTTACATGTTGTGCGTTCGGTTCTAGTTGAGACATAAGTGGTTCTGAGGTTATCATAAGTCTTATTTTCGTGTCCTTGTTTAAGAATAATGTCGTCCGGTGGATGTTATGTATTAAGTTAAACTGAGTGTCATCCGGTGGAACTGGTTTAACCTGAACAAGATATGCTAGATTAGACTTGCTTTAATTTGAGGTCTGTTTATGACTACGCTAGCATTCGTTTGTGGTTCATGGACCCTGCATCGGCTAAAAAGCCGATTCAGTTGTGCTTTCACGAATAGATCGTGCATATAGACTTATTTGGATATCCAACGATCTAGCTTTGTTTGCTGGGTTTGTTGAAGCCCGCTGGCCGTTAGACCAGGTGAACGCAGACTTGGTGAACTTAGCGAAGAGGGTTTACTAAAGCCGCCGGCCTTCTAGACCAGCTTTAGTAGATCTCTGCTTGTTTGACGTACAGATCAGATCTGTACACGTGATCTATTTTCTTTTGTACACATTAACCGAATTAGATCGGCTAGCACGTTATTATCCTTACATGAATATCCTGATAGCCTTTTACTCATTATTATACTATCAGTTCATAACATGACGAAATCGGCTTTCTAGTCGATCTTCGATTATACTGGCTCTTTGAGCCGTACAGTTAGAACTATCTGGACTCACGAGTTAGTTCCGCCTTGTGTTACTGATTATCTCTGTTTCCTTGTCAATTGCAGGTCAAATTGACTGGCACGCTTGGGTGTTACCGACACTCTCAGACCGGGTCCAAAGCTAACTGGATCTGCGAGAGCTCTACTGCTTTCAAGGGTCATTTCCGGCTTCGCTGGTGTGTTGGGCTTAGGGAACCACTTTTTGCGCCAACACACTTTTTGGCACGCCCGGTGGGACAGATCACTGAAGACCATGGCAAAAGGGAAGACCACGGCAGACGGCTCCTCCAAGGAGGCCGGAGGCCCCAGAGATGATGGTGTCCTCAGGGTCAGGATCGAAGACCTCAACGAGGAGGACGCGGCAGTGCTGAACAAGATCGTCGAAGAATTCGCTGATACCTGCCTGCTTTCATTCAGCAAGCAGCGCGATGGCTCCATAGTGAAGAAGAATACATTCCCGAGGTGGATCATGGATGGCCATTCTGATAAATCTGAAGAGGAGTGTAGGGCCGACCTCAAACAGATGCTGGAAGAAGCGACCTGGGAGACCGCCTATTCAGCAGTCGGCCACCACCACAAATCCTTCCTGCAGACGTTCTATAACATCATGAAGACCGTCCTCAAGCGGCAGGATTGGGAGTCTTTGGGTCCGGTTTACTTCAACATACCCGCAGAAGACGCGGATCCAAAAGCAGCGGCAGGGACCTCGAATTCCTCACCGCAACAACCGAGCCAGCCGAAAGCGCCAGTGCAAGGTGCCACGGTGGCCGGTTCGGCTCAAAAAATAGCAGCTTTTCCCAGATTATACAAAGATCACACTCCAGAGGAGATCGCCGCTTTCATGCAGGCCACTGGGCAGACGGTGAACTCGATGAACTCACCAGTGGTGAACCCGGCGGCTAGAAGTACGCTGGTGGCAGACACGGCCAACCCTACCCCTGGATACCACGAGGGGATTACATATCAGGACCTTCAGGCAGCGCCACATCCGGGGTACGCCCAGACGCCTAATAATCAGCTGCTGGAGCAGATGAGTGCCATGCTCCATGATACGTTCGGTTTGCAGCCGAAGACCGGGACTGAGATCAGGTACAGGCGTCCATACCCCGAGTGGTACGACCGAGTGACGTTGCCGCCCAGGTATCGCTTGCCCGACTTCTCCAAGTTCAGTGGGCAGGACGATGTCACCACCATGGAGCACATCAGCCGCTACCTGACCCAGCTCGGCGAGGCCTCATATGAGGTAGCTCATAGGGTCCGGCTCTTTCCGCTATCACTGACAGGGCCGGCGTTTAGCTGGTTCGCGTCCATGGAGCCTGGCTCGATTCAAGGTTGGGAAGATCTGGAGACCAAGTTCCATAATTACTTCTTCTCTGGCACCGGGGAGAAGGACATCACAGATCTCACCAACATGCGCCAAAGGCCGAATGAAGTTGGATCGGACTTCGTCAGGCGATTCAGGGAAACCAGGAACATGTGCTACTCCTTGAACCTGAACGACAAGCAGCTCACCAAGATAGTGGTCAGTGGGCTGCTCCCACACGTCCAAGAGAAGCTGGTGGGCACCAACTTCAACAGCATCGGCGAGGTGATGCAGAGGGTGGCCACATTAGAGCAGCAGGCCCAGAGCTTCAAGAAGGAATCGAAATACAAGCAGTCAGCTTACGTCTGTAATTCTGACTCAGAGGATGGGGAGGACGAAGTAGTGGCCGCTGTTGAGCTCAAATGGGGTACAAAGCCCATGGCCGTGCCAAAAGGTTGGAGCGCGGAGGATCAATACGACTTTGACACGTGCAAGCTAGACAACCTCTTCGACCTGTTAGTCAGCGCGGGCCACATCACCTTCCCTGCTGACTACGTCAAGCCATCTCTTGAAGACTTGCAGGGGAAACCATTCTGCCAGTACCACGGCCTCACCTCACACTCCACAAACGGCTGCCGCAATTTCAAAGCAGCGATCCAGAAGGCCATTAGGCGCGGCCTGTTGAAATTTGAGGCCCCTCCCAAGGGGAAGATGAAAATCGACAAATTCCCATTCCCGAAGGGGCAGAACATGGTCCAGATCACAAACCCCCCAGCCAAGGTGAAGGTGCTGACCTCCGAACGGGCCAAGAAGAACACTTCGGTTGATACCGATGCGCAGATCACAGCTGAGGAGCTGGCGCTGATCAAAGAAAGTATGGAGTAGAACCAGAAGCAGCTGGAGAAGGGAGAGTCCAGCGGCACCAAGAGCAGGAGGCCCACACACCAGCGTCTCCTGAATAAGTGGCGCCGTCAGAAAGAGAAGGACCATCAGAGGCAGCTGCAGCGCGAAGAGGAGGAATACCGCAGGTGGCTCCGCGAGGAAGAAGAGGCGCGCTATCACGAAGAACTGGCTCGCCACCGAGAAGGTGAGGAGGATCACTGGCATTGCCCGTTCTTCCGACACTGCTGGAACGAAGGCTTGAGACTGCCAACACTGCGCAACTGTCCAGAGTGCAGCGATTAGTATCGAGAGTACAGGCAGTCCCAGGTCAATCGCCGGTCTGTGCACGAGAGGCTAGGAAGCCCCCGCAGCCCGTGGGATCAGCGTGAAAAAAGGGACCTGCGCGATCGGCTTGATGAGGCAGTGGTTGAACGCCAACAGCCGGTTTGACAGGGGAACCAGTGGTGCCCGGGAGATTTAACTAGAAGCCAAAGGCGCCGGGTGCAGCGGCTCAGGAACAGGGAGCTCCAGGCTGAGGGGCGTGCCAAACGGGTGTGGCGCGAAAAGCCTTCACAAAGTAATGGGAAAGCTGTGGCCGACGCGCAGATGGTGTTTGTGCTACCTGCAGAGTTCAGAGCCAAGAGGTACGATACCGATTCCGACTCAGACGACTCGGGATCAGAAGAAAGAGTGGCCAAGTTAGTGCTCGCACAGCAAGCTACTTTTGACAAGCCGGCCAAGAATCGACATCTGAAGGCCCTCTACCTCAAAGGTTACGTCGACGGCATACCCATGACGAAGATGCTGGTGGACGGCAGCGCCACTGTCAATCTCATGCCCTACACCATATTTCGCAAGCTAGGCAAGGGCCCCGATGATCTGATAGAAACCGATCCGATGCTCAAGGATTTTGGGTGCAATTCTTCCAACACTCGGGGGGCAATCAACGTCGAGCTGACAGTGGGGAAGAAGACACTGCTTACCACCTTTTTCGCGATCGACGGTAAGGACGCCTACAGCTTGCTGCTCGGACGTGACTGGATCCATGCCAACAGCTGCGTGCCATCCACCATGCATCAGTGCCTCATTCAGTGGCATGGTGATGAGGTCGAAGTGGTCCCGGCCGACGACTCGGTCAGCGTGGCGACGGCGGATGCCGCGTACTGGGAAGCTGGGGATCATGACTGTTTCTCCGGCAAGGTTTAGAAAGGAGGCTCAATCAGGTCAGCGACGAGAGTCAACAGCCGATCAGGGCAATCGGCTCTGAGTCTTTTTATTAAATGGAGAATCCGATCGACGGCACAGAGGGTAAGTTGGGGCAAGGATTCACGTCGGCCGACAAGCTCGAAGAAGTAGATGTTGGACCTGGCAACAGGCCAAGGCCGACGTTTATTGTCGCCAACCTAGACCCGGAGTTCAGGCAGGAGCTGATTCAACTGCTAAAGGAGAACAAAGATTGCTTCGCCTGGGAATATTATGAAATGCCTGGATTGGACAAATCTATCGTTGAGCACAGGCTACCCATCAAGCCACGGTTTTGGCCACACAAGCAGCCTCCACGTCGGTTTAGAGAGGACGCTCTACCTGACATTAAGGCCGAAATCATGAGGCTGTTAGAAGCCAAGTTCATTCGAGCTTGCCGATATGCCGAATGGATATCGAACATCGTCCCTGTGTACAAGAAAAATGGTAAATTGCGAGTCTGCATCGACTTCAGGGATTTAAATAGAGCTACACCGATGGATGGCTACCCTATGCCAATAGCCGATATGCTGGTAGACTCGGCTGCTGGGCACCAGGTCATTAGCTTCATGGATGGCAATGCTGGTTATAATCAATTTTTTATGGCTGATGAAGACATCCCGAAGACTGCCTTCAGGTGCCCTGGTGCGCTTGGTTTGTTTGAATGGGTGGTCATGACGTTTGGTTTGAAGACTGCCGGTGCAACTTATCAGAGAGCTATGAAGTACATATTTCATAAGTTGATTGGCAAAATCGTTGAAATCTATATAGATGAGGTGGTGAAATCCACGAGCTATAAGGATCACCTGGCTGATCTGAGGGCCACTCTAGAGTGCACAAGGAGACATGGCTTGAAGATGAATCCTAACAAGTGTGCATTCGGTGTGTCGGCTGGTGAATTTCTGGGATTTATGGTCCACCACAAAGGGATAGAGATTGGCAGCAAGAGCAAGAAGGCGATCGATGAACTTGTACCTCCAACCAACAAGAAGGAATTGCAATCCTTGCTCGGTAAGATTAACTTTATCAGAAGGTTCATCACCAACTTATCAGAGAAGGTGATGCCATTCTCGCCATTGTTGAAGCTCAAGAATGATCAAGAGTTCAAATGGGGTGACGTGCAACAGAAGGCTTTTGACGAAATCAGAGAATACATGAAAACTCCACCTGTCTTAGTACCGGCACGGACAGGGAAGCCTTTTAAGTTGTACGTGACGGGCAAAAGCCATACTATTGGATCGGCCCTTTTTCAAGAGTTTGAAGGGAAGGAGAGAGTAGTTTTCTACTTGAGCAGGCGGCTCCTTGACCCTGAGACAAGATATACACCGACCGAGAAGTTGTGCTTGTGCCTATTCTATTTATGGACCAAGTTGAGGCACTACCTGCTTGCCTCGGAGTGTGTGGTGGTGTCCAAGGAGGATGTCATCAAGCACATGCTTTCGATGCCGATTTTAAATGGTCGGATCGGCAAACGGATCCGGGCGCTCTCAGAGTTTGACTTGAGGTTCGAATCGGCTAAGGCAGTCAAAGGGCAGGGGATAGCCGATTTCATCACCCAGCATCACGGAGGATTGGCTAATGTAGCAGATATAGCGCCATGGACTATATTCTTTGATGGCTCTTTATGCAAACAAGGTGGTGGCGCCGAAGTAGTGCTCATCTCGCCACGGGGTGTGCGCTTTGAGTATGCTTTCCAGATCGGGCCGATTGTCACAAACAATCAGGCTGAATATGAAGCCACGTGGAAAGGTTTTCAGTTTCTGCATGAAGCAAAGGCCGATGCAGTTGAGGTATTTGGCGATTCACAACTAGTCATCAACCAATTGCTCGGCCTGTATGAGTGTAAAGACGAGATACTCAGAGGCTATTATGATCAGTGCCAGGCTCTTATCAAGAAGTTCAAGTCGGTATCTCTCTGTCACATCCCCAGGGCCCAGAACCAGGAGGCTAATCGGCTGGCGCAGAACGCGTCGGGTTATCGGCCGATGCAGGAGATTTGCAACAGCGAGCAATCAGCTGATGACTGGAGGGGCGAGAAAGCAGGTTACCTGGCAAATCCTTCACAACGGGTTAACAGAAAGCTAAGGTACAAAGCCACCAAGTACGTGTTGTTGGATGGTCAGTTGTATACAAGACTGTTGAAGGAGTGCTGCTTAAATGCCTGGGGACAGAGGAATCAGTGAAGCTGATGAGCGAAGTACACGATGGAGTCTGCGGTGCACATCAATCGGCTCACAAGATGAAGTGGATCATCAGGAGGACTGGTTACTATTGGCCTACTATTAACACCAAATTTTGGGCTGGGAGCCGATAGCCGATACCGAAGGAGAATAACCGATCTCGGAAGCAGATTCCATCTAGCGGAAGGAAGGAAAATAGCCGATTGAACGATGAATCGGTTATCGGGCGAAGGTGACAGGAGGCGTGCAGCGTCGGTTTTGATGACGTCGTCCAGAGTCCCCACTGCCAAGATGCGATCACGATCGGAGTCTGTTATGAAAGGGAAGTTGGGACTCCAAGTTACCTTAGATATAGGATAGTTTGTTGGTTTCCTTATCTATTAATGAGTTGTAATTCGATTAGGACTCTAGCTACGCTCAGGGTATAAATATAAGCCCTCAGCCATTGTAAAAGAAATAACAACAACATCAATACAACACAACTTTCGGCTCCGGCCAACAAACCCTAGAGTCAGTCGAGTCCGACAAGTTACTTCATCCAGGCTGGGTGTCATCCGGTGGACGCAGGCTTGCTTGTAAGTATCGTCAACCCCCTGTTAAACTATGTCTTTTTAGCGTCATCCGGTGGACGTGGAAGCATGGCAGACCAGGGTCCTTGCTAAGCTCTGTTTCTTTGGCGTCATTCGGTGGACGCGGGAAGCATAGTGAGTCAAGGATGATTCACGCTGGTTTACCCGATCAATCTGTGTTAACCGTCATCCGGTGGACGAGATACAGATTAGGATGGTTTTCACGCGCGGATTAGTTATCGATTCGTGTTTGTTTGCTTGATTAATCTATTAGTTAATGTCATCCGGTAGACAGGCTATAGATTGAGATGGTTTGCATGCATGGATTAGTTATCGGCTCTAGTTAAATTTGGCAGTTTAGCTGGATTCATTAAGTTACCGATGTTGCTTATGTTTATTGTTTATTATTTAAAGCAATCATCAATTTGCCCATCTTGATCCATATGCGTCGGCTTATATCTAATAGATCTATATGTTCAATAAATTATGTTTGTCATTCGTTTTATATTGATAAGATAGAATGCTTTGCACCAGCCGGTTATATTTTGGATCTAGATTAGATACAGGTCGCACTCAAGTAATAAAATAAACATTGTCTAGATTCAAAGGTTAACGGATTTAAGTTGCAAATTCATCATGACTGCCTCGATCCGCTCGATCTCCACTGTTGCAAGATTGTGATTTAGATCTATTAGCCGGAGAGTTGAAACATTGTTTGCATTATAGGCTTGTATGTTGCTCGTATACACTAAATCGGCTGAAATAGCCGATTTCTTCTTGTTTTACATTGATACATCTTATGATCATGTCAGCTTGCTGTGACTACATCTTTATAGCATATTCCCGTCTAATGCAAGTATATGTCATTGAATTCATGTCTGAATCGGTTAACTTGGGTTATAATGCATGTTTCGCTACAATCGGTTCATATCATAACGGAATCGGCTTTCTAGTCGATCTCCCATTACATCGGCTCTTCGAGCCATACAGTTGGAACTACCTGGACACACCGGTTAGTTCCGCCCTGTGATTACTGATTACTATCTTTTTCCTTGTCAATTGCAGGTCAAATTGACTGGCACGCTTGGGTGTTACTGACACTCTCAGACCGGGTTCGAAGCTAGCTGGATCTGCGAGAGCTTTACTGCCTCAAGGGTCGTTTCCGGCTTCGCTGGTGTGTTGGGCTTAGGGAACCACTTTTTGCGCCAACACACTTTTTGGCACGCCCGGTGGGACCATTCACTGAAGACCATGGCAAAAGGGAAGGCTGCGGCGGATGGCCCCTCCAGGGATGACGGTGTCCTCAGGGTCAGGGTCGAAGATCTCAGTGAGGAGGACGCGGCAGTGCTGAACAAGATTGTTGAGGAATTCGCTGATGCCTGCCTGCTTTCATTCAGCAAGCAGCGTGATGGCTCTATAGTGAAGAAGAATGCATTCCCGAGATGGATCATGGACGGCCATTCTGATAAATCTGAAGAGGAGTGCAAGGCCGACCTCAAGCAGATGCTGGAAGAAGCGACCTGGGAGGCCGCCTATTCAGCAGTCGGCCATCACCGTAAATCCTTCCTGCAGATATTCTATAACATCATGAAGACTGTTCTCAAATGGCAGGATTGGGAGTCTCTGGGTCCGGTTTACTTCAACATACCCACAGAGGATGCAGATCCAAAAGCAACGGCAAGGACCTCCAATTCCTCACCGCAACAGCTGAGCCAGCCGAAAACGCCAGTGCAGGGTGCCACTGCGGCCGGTTCGGCTCAAAAAATAGCAGCTTCTCCCAGATTATACAAAGATCATACTCCGGAGGAGCTCGCCGCTTTCATGCAGGCCACTGGACAGTCGGTGAACTCGATGAACTCATCAGCGGTGAACCTGACAGCTGGAAATACGCCGGCGGCAGACGTGGCCAACCCAACTCCTGGATACCATGAGGGGATCACATATCAAGACCTTCAGGCAGCGCCGCATCCGGGGTACGCCCAGACACCCAACAATCAGCTGTTGGAGCAGATGAGTGCCATGCTCCATGATACGTTCGGTTTACAGCCAAAGACCGGGACTGGAATCAAGTACAGGCGCCCTTACCCCGAGTGGTACGACCGAGTGACATTGCCGCCCAGGTATCGCTTACCCGACTTCTCCAAGTTCAGTGGGCAGGACGACATCACCACCATGGAACACATCAGCCGTTACCTGACCCAGCTCGGCGAAGCTTCGTATGAGGTAGCTCACAGGGTCCGGCTCTTTCTGCTATCACTGACAGGGCCGGCGTTTAGCTAGGTTTGCATCTATGGAGCCTGGCTCGATTCAAGGCTGGGAAGATCTGGAGACTAAATTCCATAATTACTTCTTCTCTGGCACTGGGGAGAAAGACATCACAGATCTCACCAACATGCTCCAAAAGCCGAATGAACTTGGATCGGCTTTCATCAAGCGGTTCAGGGAGACCAGGAACATGTGTTACTCTTTGAACCTGAACGACAAGCAGCTCGCCAAGATAGTGGTCAGTGGGTTGCTCCCACACGTCCAAGAGAAGCTTGTGGGCACCAACTTCAACAGCATCAGTGAAGTGATGCAGAGGGTGGCCGCATTAGAACAGCAGGCCCAGAGTTTCAAGAAGGAATCAAAATACAAGTAGGCCTACGTCTGCAATTCAGACTCAGAGGATGGAGAGAATGAAGAAGTGGCTACTGTTGAGCTCAAATGGGGGACAAAGCCCATGGCCGTACCGAAGGGTTGGAGCGCGGAAGATCAATGCGACTTTGACACGCGCAAGCTGGACAAGCTCTTCGACCTGTTAGTCAGTGCAGGCCACATCACCTTCCCAGCTGATTACGTCAAGCCATCTCCTGAAGATTTGCAGGGAAAACCTTTCTGCCAGTACCACGGGCCTCACCTCACACTCTACAAACAACTGCCGCAATTTCAAAGCAGCAATCCAGAATGCTAATAGGCGCGGTTTGCTGAAATTTGAGGCTCCTCCCAAGGGGAAGATGAAGATCGATAAATTCCCATTCCCGAAAGGGCAGAACATGGTCCAGATCGCGAATCCTCTGACTAAAGTAAAGGTATTAACTTCTGAACGGGCCAAGAAGAACTCCTCAGTTGATACTGATGCACAAATCATAGCTGAGGAGCTGGCGCTTATCAAAGGAAGGAGGGAGCAGAATCAGAGGCAGCCGGAGCAAGGAGAATCCAGTGGCACCAAGAGCAGGAGGCCCACGCACCAGCACCTTCTGAACAAGTGGCGGCGACAGAAAGAGAAAGATCATCAGAGGCGGCTGTAGCGCGAAGAAGAGGAGTACCGTAGGTGGCTCCATGAAGAAGAAGAGGCGCGCTATCACGAAGAAATGGCCCGCCACCGGGGAGGTGAGGAGGATCATTGGTATTGCCCATTCTTCCGACACTGCTGGAATGAAGGCTTGAGACTGCCAACGCTGTGCAACTGCCCAGAATGCAGCAATCAGTACCGAGAGTACAGGCAGTCCCAAGTCAACTGCCGGTCTGTGCATCAGAGGCTGGGGAGCCCCCACAGCCCGTGGGATCGGCGTGAAAAAAGGAACTCGCGCGATCGGCTTGATGAAGCGGTAGTTGAACGCCGACAGCCGGTTTGGCAAGAGAATCAGTGGTGCCTGGGGGATCTAACTAGGAGCCAAAGGCGCCGGGTGCAGCGGCTCAGAAACAGAGAGCTCCAAGCTGAGGGGCGTGCCAAACAGGTGTGGCGCGAGAAGCCACCACAAAATAATGGAAAGGCTGTAGCCGATGCACAGATGGTGTTCGTGCTGCCTGCAGAGTTCAGAGCCAAGAAGTATGATACCGAGTCCAACTCAGACGATTCGGGATTAGAAGACGGAGTGGCCAAGTTAGTGCTCGCACAGCAAGCTACTTTTGATAAGCCAGCCAAGAATTGACATCTGAAGGCCCTCTATCTCAAAGGTTATGTAGACGGCATGCCCATGACGAAGATGTTGGTGGACGGTGGTGCCACTGTCAATCTCATGCCCTACACTACATTCCGCAAGCTAGGCAAGGGTCCCGATGGTCTAATAGAAACTGATCTGATGCTCAAGGATTTCAGGGGCAATTCTTCCAACACTCGGGGGGCAATCAACGTCGAGCTAATAGTGGGGAAGAAGACACTACTTACCACCTTTTTCGTGATCGACAGTAAAGGTGCCTACAGCTTGCTACTCGGACGCAACTGGATTCATGCCAACTGCTGCGTACCATCGACCATGCATCAGTGCCTCATTCAGGGGCATGGCGATGAGGTCGAAGTGGTCCCGGCCGATGACTACGGTCAGCGTGGCGAAGGCGGATGCCACATACTGGGAAACTGGGGATCATGACTGTTTCTCTGGCAAGGCTTGGGAAGGAGGTTCCATCAAGGTCAGCGATGAGAGTCAACAGCCGATCAGGGCAATCGGCTCTAAGTCTTTTTGTTAAATGGAGAATCCGATCGACGGCACAGAGGGTAAGTTGGGGCAAGGATTCACGTCGGCCGACAAGCTCGAAGAAGTGGATGTTGGACCCGGCGACAGACCGAGGCCGACGTTTATTGCCGCCAATTTAGACCCAGGAATTCAGGCAGGAGCTGATTCAACTGTTGAAGGAGTACAAAGATTGTTTCGCCTGGGAATATTATGAGATGCCTGGATTGGACAAATCTATTGTTGAGCACAGGCTACCTATCAAGTCAGGGTTTCAGCCACACAAGCAGCCTCCACGTCGTTTTAGAGAGGATGCTCTACCTGACATTAAGGCCGAAATCATGAGGCTGTTAGAAGCCAAGTTCATTCAAGCTTGCCGATATGCCGAGTGGATATCGAACATCGTCCCCGTGTATAAGAAAAATGGTAAATTGCGAGTCTGTATTGACTTCAGGGATTTAAATAGAGCTACAGCGATGGATGGCTACCCTATGCCAGTAGCCGATATGTTGGTAGACTCGGCTGCTAGGGCACCAAGTTATTAGCTTCATGGATGGCAATGCTGGTTATAATCAAATTTTTATGGCTGATGAAGACATCCCGAAGACCGCCTTCAGGTGCCCTGGTGCGCTTGGTTTGTTTGAATGGGTGGTCACGATGTTAGGTTTGAAGAATGCCGGTGCGACTTATCAGAGAGCTATGAATTATATATTTCACAAGTTGATCGGCAAAGTCGTTGAAATTTATATAGATGATGTGGTGGTGAAATCCAAGAGCAATAAAGATCACCTGGCCGATTTGAGGACCACTTTGGAGTGCACAAGGCGACATGGTCTGAAGATGAATCCTAACTGCGTTTGGCGTGTCAGCTGGCGAATTTCTGGGATTCATGGTCCACCGCAAAGGGATAGAGATCGGCAGCAAGAGTAGGAAGGCGATCGATGAACTCGTACCTCCAACCAACAAGAAGGAATTGCAGTTTTTACTTGGTAAAGTTAACTTTATCAGAAGGTGCTGCCGTTCTCACCATTGTTGAAGCTCAAAAATGATCAAGAGTTCAAATGGGGTGACGTGCAACAGAAGGTTTTTGACGAAATCAGAAAATACATGAAGATTCCCCCTATCTTAGTACCGCCACGGACAGGGAAGCCTTTTAAGTTGTACGTGACGGCCAAAAGCCATACCATTGGATCGGCCCTTTTTCAAGAGTTTGAAGGGAAAGAGAGAGCAGTCTTCTACCTGAGCAGGCAGCTCCTTGACCCTGAGACAAGATACACACCGACCGAGAAGTTGTGCTTGTGCCTATTATATTCATGCACCAAGTTGAGGCACTACCTGCTTGCCTCAGAATGTGTGGTGGTGTCCAAGGAGGATGTCATCAAGCACATGCTTTCGATGCCCATTTTAAATGGTCAGATCGGCAAATGGATCCTGGCGCTTTCAGAGTTTGACTTGAGGTTCGAATCGGCTAAGGCGGTCAAAGGTCAGGCGATAGCCGATTTCATTACACAGCATCACGGAGGATCGGTTAATGTAGCGGATATAGCGCCATGGACTATGTTTTTCGACGGTTCTTCGTGCAAGCAAGGTGGTGGCGCCGGAGTAGTGCTCATCTCACCGCGGGGTATGCGTTTTGAGTATGCTTTCCAGATAGGGCCGATACTCACAAACAATCAGACTGAATATGAAGCCGCGTGGAAAGGTTTTCAGCTTCTGCATGAAGCAAAAGCCGATGCAGTTGAAGTACTTGGCGATTCACAACTAGTCATCAACCAATTGCTCGGCTTGTATGAACGTAAAGACGAGATACTCAGAGGCTACTATGATCAGTGCCAGGCTCTCATCAAGAAATTCATGACGGTATCTCTCTGTCACATTCCCTAGGGCCCAGAACCAGGAAGCTAATCGGCTGGCGCAGAACGCGTCGGGTTATCGGCCGATGCAGGAGATTTGTAACAGCGAGCAATCAGCTGACGACTGGAGGGGCGAGATAGCAGGTTACCTGGCAAATCCTTCACAACGGGTCAGCAGAAAGCTAAGGTACAAAGCCACCAAGTACGTGTTGTTGGATGGTCAGTTGTATTACAAGCCTGTTGAAGGAGTGCTGCTCAAATGCCTGGGGGCAGAGGAATCAGTAAAGCTGATGAGCGAAGTACATGATGGAGTCTGCGGTGCACATCAATCAGCTCACAAGATGAAGTGGATCATCAGGAGGACTGGTTACTATTGGCCTACGATGCTGGAAGATTGTTTCAAATATTACAAAAGGTGTCAAGAATGCCAGAAGTTTGGAAATATACAAAAGTCTCCAGCCTCTGCTATGAATCCTATAATTAAACCATGGCCGTTTAGGTGATGGGGTATTGATCTAATCGGCCAAATCTACCCACCATCGAGCAAGGGCCACAAGTGGATCTTGGTGGCGACTGATTACTTCACCAAGTGGGTAGAAGCCATTCCTTTGAGGAACGCCACTTCAGCTGACGTGATCGAATTTGTGAAGGAGCATATTATTTACAGGTTTGGCATACCTCAGACGATCACAACCGATCAGGGGACAATGTTCACTTCAGAGGAGTTTATGACCTTTGCTGACGACATGGGCATCAAGAATTATAATTCATCGCCGTATTACGCCCAAGCCAACGGACAAGCAGAAGCCTCTAATAAAATTTTGATCAAGGTCATCAAGAAAAAGATTGAGCAAAACCCCAGAAAATGGTATTTGCATTTGAGCGAGGCACTGTGGGCATATCGCATGGCACAGCATGGGTCGATCAAGGCTTCACCTTATGAGCTAGTCTATGGACACGCTGCTGTTTTGCCATGGGAGATTCAGTCTGAGACACGGCGTGTCACGTTGCAAAATAAGCTTACAGCCGGTGAAGACAAAGACATTATGATGGACAGTTTAGAGGATTTGCACTGTCATTGGCTTAGGGCTTTGGAATACATTGAAAAGAATAAGGTACGGGTGGCCAAGTATTACAACACCAAGGTAAAAAGCAAGAGCTTCACCGAATCAGAGCTAGTATGGAAAGTCATTCTACCTATTGGTACCAAGGATAGCCGATTCTGTAAATGGTCGCCAAACTGGGAAGGCCCGTATCGTGTGGTTGAATACGCTCCGGATAATACTTATATCCTTGAAGACTTAGAAGGGCAGAGACTCGCCAGAGCCATCAACGGGAAGCATCTGAAGAAATACTACCCTAACATCCCAGTTGGGGGATAATAGCCGATTCATGTGAATCCGGCTCTAATAGCCGATGCCGTGCAAGCGGGTCGCCTTCAGGACAAAAATGGCTGACGTCGTATTAACGAGTCGCCCTTAGCACAAAAAAAAGAGAAGAAAATAATAAAGGAAAATACATATATGTATCCGAACACATATGGAAATCAGATTGATGCTTTTGAAGGAAATTTTATTTCTGATTGTGCTTACAGGAGTCCTATTACATTCTAATCATGCGTGGCTTTATATATAATGTCCTGGGCGTCGGTGACAGCCACGACCTCGTCGGCATGAGGGAAGAAGTTCGCCAGTTGGGCGCTAGCCTCCTCCATGTTCTGGCCCTCCGGGAACCCAGGCTCGACGGCTTCCAGAGCAATGCCGGAGCAGAGTCGCGCGGCTGTCAGAGCCCCAGTGGCGCCGTGACGAACGCCGGCCATGGCCACCTGGAAGACGCGGTGGTGAACATCCAGGAGCAGTTCCGCCTGCGTGTTGCCATGCGCATTAACGGCATTGGCGGCGGCCTCGGCGGCCACACGTAATTCTTCAAGCTGCGCGGTCAGGACTGCAAAAGAAAGAAGTGTCAGCATGAAGGTGATTGTTAGCACGTCACAATTCAAGTTGTTACCGGCCACTGCAGCGTCCGATTCGGCGAGTTGGGCTTGCACCCTGGCCATCTCGGTTTCGGCGGCCGTAAGGGCAGCGGCTTGGGCTTCGGTGACGCCCTGCAGCTGGCCATTCTCCTTCGTAGCCTCTGAGTAGAGGTTACGGTACTCCACCATCTGGTGATGGAATCGGCGACCAGTCGGCGGCGGTGTAGGACCCGTCAGAAGACCCCGATTCTGATCCAGCGCTCGGGGCCGGATTTTGAGGGGGTTCCTGAGGAGGCGCAGTTCTGAGAGGCCGGGTGTCCACGCCAATCGGTGCTCCCGGTGGAAAAGGAATCACGCGGGCCTGACTGAAGGTTGACAATGAAGCAGATGTGTCAGAATTGAAAGAAAACCAATGTCTTGGGTACAAACTGATTTACCTGCTGTAGATGGCTAACTGCCGGGGCGTCACCCAGCGACGACAGCCGTGATGCGGGTCAGCAGCGGCATCCGAGCGAGGGGTGGCTCCAGCGGCTGCAGGGACGGCTTGAGACGGCCCGGCACCGGTTCCCGAACCTCCGACGCCGGCAGTGCCCGCATCGCTGCGTAGGACGGTGATGGTCAAATTAGATCAGGTTGATCTATCAAGAAGTGAGCAGCAGCCTTACCCTAACCAGGCTTGCAGGCGATGCCTCCGTTCACCCACGGCTCGTAGGCTCCGGGTGAAGTTGTCACCTTCGGCGGAACTTGAGGCCGGCCGCTTGCCGTGGTTTCCGTCGCTAGCCATGGATTTGGGGGATTTTGTTTTCTCTGGTCTGAGGAGAGAAGGCCGGGAGAGCGAAGGCTTCGATGTTGCGGTTGCTTGTCCAGGCCGAGTGTGTATTTATAAAGATGAGGGTACTGAGACGGTTCCTCCTCGGAAGGCGAGACGACGCGGCGGATTTTAGGTTGCGGTTAATCCGCGTTTCTTGAATCCGGAACAGTTGCCGAATCGGCGAGACGAAGCGCCGCCATCAATGGTCGCACACCGATCGGCTTTTACGGGTCAGGCTGTTTAGCCGATCCTACTGTGAGTACCCACAAGCCGATTCGTGATGGATCTGGCTGAGGGGTTAGTTCCAAAGGAAAGCCGAACAAAGCCGATACTAAGAAGTACGCCTGAAAGCCGATTCGTATGCAGTACAGGTCAGGCTATGTGATTGATTCTAAGATACAAAGCAATTCGAAAGCCGATTCGCTATACAGAAGTATATCAGGCTGAACAGATTTAGTGCGAAGCAAGACAAAGTCGGTATTAACGTGTAAAATCTAAATGCAGATCAGGCTGAGTTGTCAAATTCAGGGTGAACAGCACATGCCAAGCAGTATATCCATCATATTACAAAGATAATAAGGATCGAATCAGATCTACTAATTCAGCACGGAGCGCGTAGCCAGCCTGCAGCAGTTGTTGATCTCGGTTTTCAGTGAACTGCAACAAGTTTAGGCGTTGGCATGACTTTCTGTCCGCAACGATCAAGCTGCTGATTTCCTTCTTTTTCTGGGAGAGCTCGATCGTGCTGGTGGAGTTAGTGATTTCGCGCTCACTGATAGCCGATTCAACTGCTTCCAATTCTTTTCTCAACTGGTCTCGCCTTGTTTTCAATGTCTCCAGTTCTGTTTCGGCCGTACTGATGGAGGACTTGAGCAACCTAGCTCGATCGGCTAATCCGGTGGCTTCTTGTCTGTTGGTCGATTTGTTGCTCCTTAGCTGTTCAAGCTCTACCAGGTTCTTGTGAGCAGTGATGATCCCTGATGCTGTAACTTTAAGATCGTCAAGTCTTTGCAGGGACTTCAAGGCTGACAGATTGGGTTGCTACTGGACGAGTTCCATTATTTGATCAATCAGATCGGGATTCGAGGCCAGAGTGACCAGAACACCCTCTAGATGGGGTAACAGTGCACTTAGCCGATTGTTGAAATCTGGCTCTGAAAGTCTCTCGGAGGAAGAGGCTAGTTCATCTTTATCACAGAACTCTTCTATGTCGAATGGAAAGCTAGGAGACAAAGGCTTCGGTGCCTACAGTGCATACATTCTCTCATCAAAAAAGGTACAATATAGATTAATTGTTTTCTGGCAGAGATGGGATACCTGAATGGGGCTTGAAGGTTGTAGAGTTGATGCCGATGCTGTTTGTTCGACTAAAGCGGTTGTATCTTTTGCGGCATGCGGATCCTCGATTGTCACTGCCTCAGGTAGTTGGGTTTCTGCAAACCAGAAGTAAGAACAGTATGGAAGCAAGGATAATTGCTAACAGCCGATTAGGAGTTACCTGGATTCCTCTCAGGGGGCAACTCCTCTTCTTCAAGATTCGCCCAGATTTCTTCGTAAGGGCTGTTCGGCTGTATTTTTGAAAAGAAGATTTGGTCAATTAGGACATTTAATAAAGAAGAACCCAGTGAGTAGTACCTGAGTTTTAGCTCCTTCTTCCCGGATCCCTTCTTCTTGAGCAGCTGATTCCTCATGGCCGGTAGATTCTATTGGTTCTTCGGCCTGTTCCTCTCCCAAGGTACCTTGAGTTGGTTAGGGATTCACCTGGTAGAAAGCTGATTTAAGAGTCGGGGCGTACTGAAGTAAAGGAAAATGCTACTGGGTACCTGAATTTTTCTTATCGATCGGCGTTTCTTGGGAGTTTGCTTTTGGAGCTGGGATGCAGCTGGTCGTTTTGAAGCAGAAGGGGAGGTCAGTACAGTAGGGCCTGCCATTAGTTGTCTCAGCGTTGGTGCTCGGGAGCCTAGTCTTGCTGTTGGACAAGGTGGATAGTATTCCACTCGCTCTGGTGGATTGGATGATGGGTCCTGCGAGAAATATCTGTTAAGTAACATGTTTGAATAAAGCCATTTTTATTGGAATCGGCTGAGAACACTTACTGCTCGGGGAGATTGGAAGTTTGAATCCAGGGCTCTGCATTTGTCGTGGACGGTTTGGCAGAACAAGTGAGCGTGCCATTGTTGCCACCAATCGTCAAAGCTCTGATGAGCGATGCAGATTTGATTCTACGGCTTTGGCGAGAATGTGGGCAGGTTTGCCCCGAGTTGAAAGATTCTGACAGCCTGAAGATGCTCTGTAATGTTCTCCCTGGGTTTCAGTGTATTCAAAAAAGGGAGCCGAGGGGGCAATTGGCCGAAACCTCGCTGTCTTGCTGCTATATTTGGATGATAGAATTCATAAGAAGGATAGCTAGTTGCCTTGCCGCTTGCGCTCCGAAGGTGCTTGAAGTCTGCTGGCAAGGCACAGGGTTTGATGATTGCGTTCAAGATACTGATAGCCTCATCATCAGAGCACCCATTGTTGAATTTGAAGCTGGAGGGCGCTGGAAACTCATCTTCATCTTCATAAGGGAACCAGGTAGTAACATTTGGTCCCAAGCCCCTGTATAATGTTTCCAGCATATTGCCCTTTGAGGTTGAGATGGTTATGGCAGAGGCGGCTTCACCAAAACTTTGACAGCCTCTGGTTTTTGGGTCTTCCTCCTCTGAATACTCGGTGGATGGAAAGTTGAGGCCTTGGAGTTGTGTCCTTACCAGCTTATGCAGGTACAGGTTGAGCCATAGCTGTACTAGCCACCAAGGGCCTGTTATGCATTGCACTTCTTCACCTATGATCAAGGAACTGAATACCTGCCTCATAAGCCTGTATGCTGCACCCAAAAAGAGTTTACCCAGGGGGATGGAGTGCCCTTGAGCTAGTTTCTCTGCTAAGACCCGATAAGGATATGCTGGCCCGGCAGTGGCGCCACAGAACACGAATCTTTCAAGCCACATGCTCAAGAATGCGACATGTTCTTTCTCGCTGACAGAAGAAGAGCCTTTCTGGTGGTGTTGAATATAACCACTCCATCCTTTGTATGTGTCCAGCTTCGGGAAATACGGGTCCTTCTTGCCACTGGAACAAAGATCCCAGAAATCATATGATCCTATAATCTGAAGCCCGGTGAGCATATGGATATCGCCCAGGGTAATGGTTTTTGGACCGTCTCCGAACACGAAAGCATTCAAGGAGTTGGACCAAAAATGACTGGCAGCGATCAGGAGCGGCTCATTCCTTGTCATCTCTGATAATGATAGGTCAATACATTGGCTCAGGTGGTGCATCTCCCAGTCAGCGCGCTTCTTCGCCGCGACGCGACGGAACCAGTTCCTCCACCCAGCAGGTGCGCTTGGCCAGTTTCTGAAAGATTTGGCCCAAGAGGAGGCGCCCATCATGGAGCTTCGGAATGGGAGCTGGTTGGTTTCTTGAATGATGAAGTCTTTGGGGATCGGATCGCCCATCGGGCCCAGATAGTAGGTATTGGGGATGTCCTTCAGTGGAATCAGAATATCATTCCTCAGCACCTGGATTTGAAACTCGTACTCAGTGAGATTGAAGAGGGATTCACAAATCAGGGGGCGGATCGATGAAATTGATACCTCAGGGATCTCGGAAGGAGTCGCCATTAGCTCGGGAGTGATTTGACGGTGACGAATCGAAGCTGGCGGCGGCGAATCAAAACTAACAACGGCGGATTGGAGCCCCGTGGCGGAAGTTGCGACGGTTTAGGGTTTCGTTTTGGTGCGAAAGTTTGAAGTGCCGAGAGGGAAGCTGTGTTTTGGCTATTTGAAGGCTCAAGCGCTAATTTCGGAATAAACCAGTTTATTCCAAAATTGGGGGGCATGTGTTAACACTAAATTTTAGGCTGGGAGCCGATAGCCGATACCGGAGAAGGATAACCGATCTCGGAAGCAGATTCCGTCCAGCGGAAGGAAGGAAAATAGCCGATTGAACGGTGAATCGGTTATCGGGCGAAGGTGACAGGAGGCGTGCAGCGTCGGTATTGATGACGTCGTCTAGAGTCCGCACTGCCAAAATGCGATCACGATCGGAGTCCGTTATGAAAGGGAAGTTGGGACTCCAAGTTACCTTAGATATAGGATAGTTTGTTGGTTTCCTTATCTATTAATGAGTTGTAATTCGATTAGGACTCTAGCTACGCTCAGGGTATAAATATAAGCCCTCAGCCATTGTAAAAGAAATAACAACAACATCAATACAACACAACTTTCGGCTCCGGCCAACAAACCCTAGAGTCAGTCGAGTCCGACGAATTACTTCATCCAGGCTGGGTGTCATCCGGTGGACGCAGGCTTGCTTGTAAGTATCGTCAACCCCCTGTTAAACTATGTCTTTTTAGCGTCATCCGGTGGACGTGGAAGCATGGCGGACCAGGGTCCTTGCTAAGCTCTGTTTCTTTGGTGTCATCCGGTGGACGCGGGAAGCATAGTGAGTCAAGGATGATTCACGCTGGTTTACCCGATCAATCTGTGTTAACCGTCATCCGGTGGACGAGATACAGATTAGGATGGTTTTCACGCGCGGATTAGTTATCGATTCGTGTTTGTTTGCTTGATTAATCTATTAGTTAATGTCATCCGGTAGACAGGCTATAGATTGAGATGGTTTGCATGTATGGATTAGTTATTAGCTCTAGTTAAATTTGGCAGTTTAGCTGGATTCATTAAGTTACCGATGTTGCTTATGTTTATTGTTTATTATTTAAAGCAATCATCAATTTGCCCGTCTTGATCCATATGCGTCGGCTTATATCTAATAGATCTATATGTTCAACTGAATTATGTTTGCCATTTGTTTTATATTGATAAGATAGAATGCTTTGCACCAGCCGGTTGTATTTTGGATCTAGATTAGATACAGGTCGCACTCAAGTAATAAAATAAACATTGTCTAGATTCAAAGGTTAACGGATTTAAGTTGCAACTTCATCATGACTGCCTCGATCCGCTCGATCTCCACTGTTGCAAGATTGTGATTTAGATCTATTAGCCGGAGAGTTGAAACATTGTTTGCTTTATAGGCTTGTATGTTGCTCGTATACACTAAATCGGCTGAAATAGCCGATTTCTTCTTGTTTTACATTGAGACATCTTATGATCATGTCAGCTTGCTGTGACTACATCTTTATAGCATATTCCCATCTAATGCAAGTATATGTCATTGAATTCATGTCTAAATCGGTTAACTTGAGTTATAATGCATGTTTCAGCTACAATCGGTTCATATCATAACGGAATCGGCTTTCTAGTCGATCTCCCATTACATCGGCTCTTCGAGCCATACAGTTGGAACCACCTGGACACACCGGTTAGTTCCGCCCTGTAATTACTGATTACTATCTTTTTCCTTGTCAATTGCAGGTCAAATTGACTGGCACGCTTGGGTGTTACTGACACTCTCAGACCGGGTTCGAAGCTAGCTGGATCTGCGAGAGCTTTACTGCCTCAAGGGTCGTTTCCAGGCTTCGCTGGTGTGTTGGGCTTAGGGAACCACTTTTTGCGCCAACACCTACGATGCTGGAAGATTATTTCAAATATTATAAAGGGTGTCAAGAATGCCAGAAGTTCGGAAATATACAGAAGTCTCCAGCCTCTGCTATGAATCATATAATCAAGCCATGGCCGTTTAGAGGATGGGGTATTGATCTAATCGGCCAAATCTACCCACTGTCGAGCAAGGGTCACAAATGGATCCTGGTAGCGACTGATTACTTCACCAAGTGGGTAGAAGCCATTCCTTTGAGGAACGCCACTTCAGCTGACGTGATCGAATTTGTAAAGGAGCACATTATTTACAGGTTTGGCATACCTCAGACGATCACAACCGATCTGGGGACAATGTTCACTTCAGAGGAGTTTATGACCTTTGCCGACGACATGGGCATCAAGATTTATAATTCATCGCCGTATTATGCCCAGGCCAACGGACAAGCAGAAGCTTCCAATAAAATTTTGATCAAGGTCATCAAGAAAAAGATTGAGCAGAACCCCAGAAAATGGTATTCGCATCTGAGCGAGGCGCTATGAGCATATCGCATGGCACAGCATGGATCGATCAAAGCTTCACCTTATGAGCTAGTCTATGGACACGCTGCTGTCCTGCCCTGGGAGATTCAGTCTGAGACACGGCGCGTCACGTTGCAAAACAAGCTTACAGCCGGTGAATACAAAGACATTATGATGGACAGTCTAGAAGATTTGCACTGTCATCGGCTTAAGGCTTTGGAATACATTGAAAGGAACAAGGTACGGGTGGCCAAGTATTACAACACTAAGGTAAGAAGCAAGAGCTTCACCGAATCAGAGCTAGTATGCAAAATCATTCTGCCTATTGGTACGAAAGATAACCGATTCGGTAAGTGGTCGCCAAACTGGGAAGGCCCGTATCGTGTGGTTGAATGCACCCCCGGGTAATGCTTACATCCTTGAGGATTTAGAAGGACAGAGACTCGCCAGGGCCATCAATAGGAAGCATCTGAAGAAATACTACCCTAGCATCCCAGTTGGGGGGTGATAGCCGATTCATGTGAATCTGGCTCTAATAGCCGATGCCGTGTAAGCGGGTCGTCCTTCAGGACAAAAATGGCCGACATCGTAGTAACGAGTCGCCCTTAGCACAAAAATGAAATACCCTCGATGGGGTGTAACAGCCGATGCGATAAGCATCACCTTTAGTCCAAAAAAGAAAAATAATAAAGGAAAATATATATGTATCCGGACACATATGGAAATCAGATTGATGCTTTTTGAAGAAAGCTTTATTTCTGATTATGCTTACAGGAGCCCTATTACATTCTAATCATGCGTGGCTTTGTCTATGATGTCCTGGGCGTCGGTGACAGCCACGACCTCGTCAGCGTGAGGGAAGAAGTTCGTCAGTTGGGCGCTGGAATCCTCCATATTCTGGCCCTCCGAAATCCGGGCTCGACGGCCTCCAGAGCAATGCCGGAGCGGAGTCGCGCGGCTGTGAGAGCCCCAGTGGCGCCGTGACGAACGCCGGCCATGGCCACCTGGGAGACGCGGTGGTGAACATCCAGGAGCCGCTCCGCCTGCGTGTTGCCACGGGCATTGACGGCATTGGCGGCGGTCTCGGTGGCCACACGCAACTCTTCAAGCTGCGCGGTCAGGGCTGCAAAAGAAAGAAGTGTCAGCATGAAGGTCATCGTCAGCGCGTCATAATTCAAGATGTTACCGGCCACTGTAGCGTCCGATTCGGCGAGTTGGGCTTGCACCCTAGCCACCTCGGCGGCCTTAAGGGCAGTGGCTTGGGCTTCGTTGACACCCTGCAGCCGGCCATTCTCCTTCATAGCCTCTGAGTAGAGGTTACGGTACTCCACCATCTGGTGATGGAATCGGCGACCGTCGGCGGCGGTGTAGGACCCGTCAGAAGACCCCGATTCTGATCTAGCGCTCGGGGCCGGATCTTGAGGGGGTTCCTGAGGAGGCGTAGTTCGGAGAGGCCGGGTGTCCACGCCAATAGGTTGACAAAGAAGCAGATGTGTCAGAATCGAAACAAAACCAATGTCTTGGGTACAGACTGATTTACCTGCTGTAGATGGCTAACGGCCGAGGCCTCACCCAGCGACGACAGCCGTGATACGGGTCAGCAGCGGCATTCGCGCCAGGGGTAGCTCTAGCGGCTGTAGGGACGGCCAGAGACAGCCCGGCACCGGTTCACGAACCTCCGACGCCGGCAGTTCCCGCATCACTGCGCAAGACGGTGATGGTCAGATTAGATCAGATCAATGTATCAAGAAGTGAGTAGCAGCCTTACCCTAACCAGGCTCACAGGTGATGCCTCCGTTCACCCATGGCTCGCAGGCTCCGGTTGAAGTTGTCACCTTCGGCGGAACCCGAGGCCGGCCGCTTGCCGTGGTTTCCGTCGCTAACCATGGATTTGGTTTTGGGGATTTGTTTTCTCTAATCTGAGGAGAGAAGGCCGGGTGAGCAAAGGCTTTGATGTTGCGGTTGCTCGCTCAGGCCGAGCGTGTATTTATAAAGATGAGGGCATCGAGATGGTTTCCTCCTCGGAAGACGAGACGACGCTGGCGGATTTTAGGTTGCGGTTAATCCGCGTTTCTTGAATCCGGAACAGTTGCCAGATCAGGGAGACGAAGCGCCGCCGTCAGTGGTCGCACACCGATCGGGTCTTTGGATCAGGCTGCCTAGACGATCCTATTGTGAGTGCCCACAAGCCGATTCGTAGTGAATCAGGTTGAGAGGTTAACTCTAAGGGAAAGCAGAACAAAGCCGATGCTAAGACGCAGGCCCGTAAGCCGATTCGTATGTAGAACGGATCAGGCTGAGTAATCGATTCTAAGGTACAATGCAAGCCTGAGAGCCGATTCGCATGCAGAAACGTATCAGGCCGAACAAGTCGATTCGAAACAGGACGAAGCCGATATTAAGGTGTGAATCCAAAGGCAGATCAGGCTGAATGTTCAAACTCAGGATGAAACAGCACGAGAACAAAGTTGCAAATAGAAAAGAACATGCCAAGTAGTATATCCATCACGTTACAAAGTCAATAAAGATTGGATCAGTTCCACTAATTCAGCACGGAGCGCATGGCCAGCCTGCAACAATTGTTGATCTCGGTTTTCAGTGGACTGCAACAGATCCAGGCGTTGGCATGTCTTCCTGCCTGCAACGACCAAGCTGCTGATTTCCTTCTTTTTTGGGAGAGCTCGATCGTGCTGGTGGAAATGGTGATTTCGTGCTCGCTGATAGCCGACTCAACTGCTTCCAGTTCTTTTCTCAGTTGGTCTCATTTCATTTTCAGTGTGTCCAGTTCTGTTTCAGCTGTGCCGATTGAAGATTTGAGCAGCCTGTCTCGATCGGCTAATCCAGTGGCCTCTTGTCTGTTGGCCGATTTATTGCTTCTCAGCTGTTCAAGCTCTGCCAGGTTCCCATGAGCAGTGATAATCCCTGATGCTGTAACTTTAAGATCACCGAGTCTCTGTAGGGATTTTAAGGCTGTCAGATTGGTTTGCTACTGGACAAGTTCGACTATTTGATCAACCAGTCCGGGATTGGAGGCCAGAGCAACTAGATCACCCTCTAGGTGGGGTAGAAGTGCACTCAGCCAATTGCTAAAATCTGGCTCTGAAAGCCTCTCGGAGGAAGAGGCAAGTTCGTCTCTATCGCAGAATTCTTCTATGTCAAATGAATAGCCGGGAGACGAAGGCTTCGGTACGTGCAATACATACATTCTCTCATCAGAAAGGGTACAATATAAATTAATTATTTTCTGGCAGAGACAGGATACCTGAATGAGGCCTGAGGTCTGTAGGGTTGATGCCGATGTTGCTTGTTCGACTAAGACAGTTTTGTCTCCTGCGGCATGCGGATCCTCAGCTGTCATTATCTCGGGCAGATGGGTTTCTGCAAACCAGGAGTAAGAGCAGTATGGAGGCAAGGATAATTGCTAACAGCCGAATAGGAGTTACCTGGATTCCTCTCAAGGGAAGACTCCTCTTCTTCAAGGTTCACCCAGACTTCGTCGGAAGGGCTGTTCGGCTGTATTTTTGAAAAGAAGATTTGGTCAACCAGGGTATCTGCGTCGAGAAGAGAAAACCCCAACGAGTAGTACCTGAGTTCTGGCTCCTTCTTCCTGGATCCCTTCTTCTTGAGCAGCTGACTGTTCATGGCCGGTGGATTCTGGTGATTCTTCGGCCTGTTTCTCTCCTGAGATATCTTGAATCGGCTGGGGTTTCACCTGGTAAAGAGCCGATTTAGGGATCGGAGCATACTGCAGTAAAGGAAGGTCAATGCCAGTTCTGGATACCTGAACTTTTCTTGTCGAACGGCGTTTCTTGCGTGTTTGCTTTTGAAGCTGAGATGCAGCTGGTCGTTTTGAGGCAGAAGGGGGTGTCAGTATAACAGGGCCTGACATTAGTTGTCGCAGCGTCGGTGCTCGAGAACCTAGCCTCGCTGTCGGACAAGGGGGATAGTATTCCACTCGCTCTGGTGGATTGGATGATGAGTCCTGCGAGAAACATCTGTCAGGTAACATGTTTGACTAAAGCCGTTTTTACTGGAATCGGCTGAGAACACTTACTGCTTGGGAAGATTTGAAGTTCGAGTCCAGGGTTCTGCACTTGTCATGGACAGTCTGGCAGAACAGGTGAGCGTGCCATCGCTACCACCAGTCATCAAAACTCTGATGGGTGATGCAGACTTGATTCCACGGCTTCGGCGAGAATGTGGGCAGGTTTGCTCCAAGTTGAAAAATTCTGCCATCCTGAAGGAGCTCTAGTAACGTTCTCCCTAGGTTTCAAGGTACTCAAGAAAGGGAGCTGAGGAGGCAATTGGCCAAAGCCTAGCTGTCTTGCCGCTATGTTTGGGTGATAAAATTCATAAGAGGGATAGCTAGTTGGCTTGCCGCTTGCTCTCCGAAGGTGTTTGAAGTCTACTGGTAAGGCACAAGGTTTTATGATTGCATTCAGGATTCTGGTAGCCTCATCATCAGAGCACCCGTTGTTGAACTTGAAGCTGGAGGGTGCTGGAAATTCATCTTCATCCTCATAGGGGAACCAGGTAGTAACCTTTGGTCCCAAGCCCCTGTATAATATTTCCAGCATGTTGCCCTTTGTAGTTGGGATGGTTATGGCAGAAGCAGCTTCACCATAGCTTTGACAGCCTCTGGTTTTTGGATCCTCTTCCTCTGAGTACTCGGTGGATGAAAGCTGAGGCCCTGGAGTTGTGTTCTTACCAGCTTGTGCAGATACAGCTTGAGCCACAGCTGTACTAGCCACCAAGGGCCTGTTATGCATTGTACTTCTTCACCTATGATCAAGGAGCTGAACACCCGGTTTATAAGCCTGTATGCTACACCCAACAGGAGTTTGCCCAGGGGGATGGAGTGCCCTTGAGCCAGTTTCTCTGCCAAGACCCCATAAGGGTATGCTGGTCCGGCAGTGGCGCCACAGAACACGAATCTCTCAAGCCATATGGTCAAAAACGTGACGTGTTCTTTCTCGCTGACAGGAAGAAGAGGTTTTTTGGTGGTGTTGAACATAGCCACTCCACCCTTTATATGTGTCCAGCTTCGGGAAGTACGGGTCCTTCTTGCCACTGGTGCAGAGGTCCCAAAAGTCATACGATCCAGTGATTTAAAGCCCGGTGAGCATGTGGATATCACCCAGGGTAATGGTTTTTGGACCGTCTCCGAATACAAAAGCGTTCAGGGAGTTGGACCAAAAGTGACTAGCGGCTATCAGGAGCGGCTCATTCTTTGCCATCTCTGATAATGATAGATCAAGACATTGGCTCAGATGGCGCATCTCCCAGTCCGCGCGTTTCTTCGCCGCGACGCGGCGGAACCAGTTCCTCCATCCAGTAGGTACGCTCGGCTAGTTTTTGAAGGACTTGGCCCAGGAAGAGGCGCCCATCATGGAGCTTCGGAATGGGAACTGGTTAGTTTCTTGAACGATGAAATCTTTGGGGACCGGGTCGCCCATCGGACCCAGGTAGTAGGCGTTGGGGATGTCTATCAGCGGAATCAGAATATCGTTCCTCAGTGCCTGGATTTGAAACTCGTATTCAGTAAGGTTGAAGAGAGATTCACAAATCAGGAGGTGGATCAATGAAATTGATACCTCAGGGACCTCGGACGGAGTCGCCATTAGCTCAGGGATGGCTTGACGGCGGCGAATCGAAGCTGACGGCGGCGGATTGACGCCCGTGGCGGAAATTGCGACGGTTTAGGGTTTCGTTTTGGTGCGAAAGTTTGAAGTGCCAAGAGTTTGACTATTTGAAAGGCTCAAGCGCTAATTTCGAAATAATCCAGTTTATTCCAAAATTGGGGGGCATGTGTTAACACCAAATTTTGGACTGGGAGCCGATAGCCGATACCAGAGGAAGATAGCCGATCTCGGAAGCAGATTCCGTCCAGTGGAAGGAAGGAAACAGCCGATTGCACGGTGAATCGGTTATCGGGCCAAGGTGACAGGACGCGCGCAGCGTCAGTATTGATGACATCATCCAGAGTCCGTGCCACCAGGGTGCGATCATGATCGGAGTCCATTATGGAAAGGGAAGGTTGGACTCCAAATTAACTTAGATATAGGATAGTTTGTTAGTTTCCTTATTTATTGATAAGTTGTAATTCGACTAGGACTCTATCTTCTTACGCTCAAGGTATAAATATAAGCCCTCAGCCATTGAAGTCAACAACACAACATCAATACAACACAACTTTCGGCTCCGGCCAACAAACCCTAGAGTCAGTCGAGTCCGGCGAGTTACTTCATCCAGGCTGGGTTTCATCCGGTGGACGCAGGCTTGCTTGTAAGTATCGTCAACCCCCTGTTAAACTATGTCTTTTTAGCGTCATCCTGGTGGACGCGGAAGCATGGCGGACCAGGGTCCTTGCTAAGCTCTGTTTCTTTGGTGTCATCTGGTGGACGCGGGAAGCATAGTGAGTCAAGGATGATTCACGCTGGTTTACTCGATCAATCTGTGTTAACCGTCATCCGGTGGACGAGATGCAGATTAGGACGGTTTTCACGCGCGGATTAGTTATCGATTCGTGTTTGTTTGCTTGATTAATCTATTAGTTAATGTCATCCAGTAGACAGGCTATAGATTGAGATAGTTTGCATGCATGGATTAGTTATCGGCTCTAGCTAAATATGGCAATTTAGTTAGATTCATTAAGTTATTAGTATTGTTTGTTTAAATTGATTTACCTTATTATAACAATATCTCTGCCCGATCAAGATTGATAGATTTGGCCTTAGATTTACTTGAATCTGATCGTCGTTTATGCTTTTTTATGCTTATCTTACCATGATGATCGATTCCATGCTTACATCGGCTAATTTCCTATTAATCTTGTTCGTTACATGTTGTGCGTTCGGTTCTAGTTGAGACATAAGTGGTTCTGAGGTTATCATAAGTCTTATTTTCGTGTCCTTGTTTAAGAATAATGTCGTCCGGTGGATGTTATGTATTAAGTTAAACTGAGTGTCATCCGGTGGAACTGGTTTAACCTGAACAAGATATGCTAGATTAGACTTGCTTTAATTTGAGGTCTGTTTATGACTACGCTAGCATTCGTTTGTGGTTCATGGACCCTGCATCGGCTAAAAAGCCGATTCAGTTGTGCTTTCACGAATAGATCGTGCATATAGACTTATTTGGATATCCAACGATCTAGCTTTGTTTGCTGGGTTTGTTGAAGCCCGCTGGCCGTTAGACCAGGTGAACGCAGACTTGGTGAACTTAGCGAAGAGGGTTTACTAAAGCCGCCGGCCTTCTAGACCAGCTTTAATAGATCTCTGCTTATTTGACGTACAGATCAGATCTGTACACGTGATCTATTTTCTTTTGTACACATTAACCGAATTAGATCGGCTGGCACGTTATTATCCTTACATGAATATCCTGATAGCCTTTTACTTCATTATTATACTATCAATTCATAATATGACGAAATCGGCTTTCTAGTCGATCTCCGATTATACTGGCTCTTTGAGCCGTACAGTTGGAACTATCTGGACTCACTAGTTAGTTCCGCCTTGTGTTACTGATTATCTCTGTTTCCTTGTCAATTGCAGGTCAAATTGACTGGCACGCTTGGGTGTTACCGACACTCTCAGACCGGGTCCGAAGCTAGCTGAATCTGCGAGAGCTCTACTGCTTTCAAGGGTCATTTCCGGCTTCGCTGGTGTGTTGGGCTTAGAGAACCACTTTTTGCGCCAACAATATGTAAACCCATGTATGTAAACCCATGTATGAACTGTTTGTACCTGTGCCTCCTTGCCGATGACCTTTTCCTTGTGCACCTCCATGTCCAGAAGTCCTCGCACCTCCGCGATCCATGTGTGGGTACAGTGTGTATCGGATTCGATACAGAGACAGGGCTGTAGTAAGAGTGACAATTGTTAGAAGGAACAGTGTAACATACACGCAACATGGTTCTGTTGTAAGTGCACCAACCAGTCACAGGACGATGGGCCTCCTGTTAATCATCCGGTGGTAGTGAGTCTACAATAATCTAAACTGGCCATACGTGCATCATGGAATTCCCGGAAGGTGACTGTTTGCGGACTCCTATATGTGCAACCCTGGGTATAGTTGATCTTTGAGCATATGTGATCATGTGGATTGTGATATCATTTCTATTGTACTGGACGTCGTGAACTGGACATAGGTTCGCAAACATTCTAGGTACTACGAAAGGTTGCACAAAAAGATATGGGGGAACTCCATAAATGACAATCTTGAGTGGTTCGTAATATCCTGGAGGTGATGCTGCTTCTGCTGCTTGTACCATGGAGGTGGGTAAGGTGGGATCCAAGCCAACTGTAGTGGCACCATAGTCGGATGTCCATGGAAGGATGACAAGCTCATGACCACCAACTTTGATATATGATACACTCATGATGGCAAGTTCATCAGTTGGAGATGAGGCTAGCACCAGATAATCCCGAAGATAATGTGAGATATTGTTTAGCGGAACAAAGACTTGACACTTGCTTCATGTATCGTGGCGCGATTCATGAAATACGGGTGCTCATCAGGGATAGCTTGCACGGGGACCTTGATAAGTATTAAGCAGTCTAGCATATTAGTAGTATGCAAGTTGACCTCATGTGCGTCAAAGATTGTCATGTACTTGCGATTGAAGTCCGACATATCTTTGGGTTGCCGAGGTACGCCGATTGAGACCCCAACGGCAGTCGTCATGCACAATTACAAACAAAACAATGTCAACCCATAAATTTATTTTAAAAACACTGCTGTTGTTATTTTAATTTTTTTCTCAGTTTCTAAACAAGGATATTTTCAAAAACCACTAAATTGCTCTATTTCTCATAACCATTAAAAAAGCTATATATGAAAATACAAGTTGTCTTCATCCAATAAAATGTGCATTATAGTTAAAAACTAATAAAAGGGCATTCTAGTTAAAAACAACAATAATAAGCTTTTTTCATTCAAAAATACAAATATCAAGAGAATATAAACTTAAATGGCCAGAAATCAAGAAATACACCACAAAAGACAATATGTTACATCCTTGCCTATTTCTAGACAATGCAATGACATATAGTAGTGAGGTGTGAAAATAAAGTTAGTTACCTTCAAAAATTAATGTAGACCGCAAGAAATCGTGTGACAGCCGAAGAACGAAGTAAGAACACAGAAGCGAGTGGAAGAACAGAGGTATGCCGGGGCAGAGGTGGAAGAAAGAACGCTTGAAGATTATATACGAGAGGTTGTAGTCCCGGTTAGGATTACTAACCGAGACTACGTGATCTTTTTTTATCCGGACAGTGTCTCCAACCGGGAATGAACACTGCCTGGGACTAAAGAGTAACATTTAGTCTCGATTACATTCACAGATCAGGACTAAAAGTTCTCTGACACAGCAGAGTATACCAGTATCCGTTGCCAAGAACCTTTAGTCCCTTTAGTAAAAAAAAATACGGAACTAAAGCCTAATTAAAATGTTGCACGGGATAGCGGCACCTAACGACAGCAACTGGCAGCTGAATTCAATTAATCCGTCAAAGTGGGAGCTGCCCCGCCGGCGGCCGAGCTTGCTCTCGCACCATGGCCAGGGCCAGTCACCACTCACCACCCCAGCGCGCGCTGCCGCACTCCAACTTACGACAGGCAACCACGTGTATACCTGTAAATATTAGTGGCGGAGCCAGTGGGTGGCACAGGATATGGCACGGCATACCCTAGCCCAATGCAAGTTACAGCGAACGTATCTTTCCCCTCGCCAGGTCGCTTAGTCTCAGCAGCGACGGTCGTCGAAATCACGATGAAGACGCAAAGGAGAAGAGGAACAGGGAACCATCGTCGCACGTTTGGGTTCCTGGCCTAAGTGGGCCTTGTAGTATTCACATCATATATGTGCATCGTTTTAGGCCATAGCCCAAGAGCGCGTCATAGGCCAGTCATTAGATGGGTAACGTAGGTTTGCTGATGTTCTTTTTTCTTACTGATGACATTTCTTTCATGCTCATGTGGCACTCATTGATGGGCAACAATAACAATGGTGTCCGCAAGTTTTCTCAATAGATGGAAAGAAAATATAAATTGTTATTGCATACCAATTTTCATTAACTAATGTTAGATTTGATCATTTTGTGAAGGAATACGTTTTTGCATTATTACTATTTCATTCATCACACATATTTTTGTGGTATAGAAAAAAAGGATATGAGAATTTTGATGCATTATTACCAGTTTACCACACATTTATTTTAGATTTCCTATATACTTCATCACACATATCTTGAAGGGATACTTTAATTGCATATTACCATGAGTTTACTTCGTCACACATGCTAAATTGCATGAGAATTCTGATGTGGCATACCCTAAGCTAAAATCCTAGATCCGCCACTGCCTGTAATGTACGTGCCACTACTTTTTTATTTTTTTTCTACACACACTGCAACTTACATGGCAGTTTGATTTTCAACTATAAACAACCAAATTTCATGTTGTGCTCTCTCAACTGTTAGAACGAACTAGATAAATTTAGCTTCTTTATTTAAGAAGCTTCAAAGGCAGTTTTATATATTTTTAAAACTCATAAAAACATATTTTCATAAATAATTTATTTTAAATCAGAAAAAATATGTAACTAGTACAATGTTTCCTCTGAAAGTGCTATCTTTTCTGCTGGTGGTTTAATTTTATTGACTTCTGCACCTATTATTTTACTACTCAGTTGTGCTCATGGTTTATTTACATTTTCATTTTTGCGTTGTACCAAAATCTTGGAGATTGCCTAACAGGATCTACTAGTAGTAGACTACGAATTCATAGATAGAAGTCGAAGCAGCCAACACCAACCTAACAGGGGAGCTCGACATGATGAAAATCCACGTTCCATTATGGTGTCTTTTCTCGGTAATATTTCTGTCTCCTGGTCCTCTAAGTGATGGCACATCACCCCTTGTTCTAGATCTAGTGTTGATGCCGAATATCATCATGATGTGGCAAATGGCGGCGTTGAAGCAAAGTTGCTTGCAACAATTGTTGGATGAGAGCTTCATCAGGGCCCTATAAGCTTCATTGTCCCCTTTGTCATCTACTTTATATTGTCTGCTAATCTGTTCTAACGTCAGCGAACTAAACACATCGAGATTTCCTGCAAAAAAAACATATGGCGATTTATATCGATTTGCACTTTGTCTGAGAGCGGGTGGCCACTTGTTATTATGTCCTGTATTTTCATGTCCCCACAACTACTCCATGAACAAACATTGCATCGATCAAAGGGCTGCTGACATGAGTATTCACAGAGTTTGGATAGCTCGTCAACGTTTCTCCTCCTACCATTTCTACTGTGGGGAAGTGTTAGACGTAGGAGTAGTGCAGGACACCATCAAAATAAATCAGTCAATCTGCGGTCAATAGATCCGTGCACATGCGGAGATCCTAGAGTCATAAACTCACACACAGCCGCTCTACGTACGGAACGGATATAGAAAAGGAAACAAGTTATCGTGGACTATCAATTTCTGAATGAAAACCCATATATTTTAACATCATATATAGAGCCTCATATATATGAATTATATATGTTTCAGATTCAACATGACAAATTAATGTTTCTTGATATATGTAATTTTTGCTTTTTGTTAACCTATTCAAATATAGAAGCTGCCGGCTAGAAACAGAAGTATTTGACTTATATGGTAGATGGTAGATTAAAGTGAGAATGATAGAAAGGGCATGTTTGGATTTCTCTCCTATAAACTTTAGACCACTAAAAACTTTAGAGCAAATTAGATCAATTTTGAGGTCTAATGCTCTAATGTGAGTTGGACTAAAGTTTAAAGCTAACGTTAGACCACCTGTTTGGAGGTTTTAGCTCTAAAGTTTGGAGGGTGGGACCCAAATTAAACAGGGCCTAAGTAATTTGAGAAGAGCATGAAAAGGTTTACAGTAGTGCAAATATATTCACGTACGTGAGCGCGCCGTATAGTCGTCGCATGCCTGTTAGGTCGTCTAGCTTGGTATACATCTACTAGCTTTTTACTATTAAGAAAGACGACCTTGATTGATTCATTAATTAACCAGACTTATGGAACTTAACCACCTGCCTAACTGCCTGCCTGCCTTGAGAATCCATCTTGTCTAGATATCCCGACATGAGTGTCTTTTTTCTCGAGGCTAACAACAATACACGTATGCCAGGGTCGGCAATGCTCTAATAATCATTCATGCTAGTAGTGTATACGTACGCACGTGCTTGAATGGACAGGGCATCTCAGTGAGTGCCAGGGCCCACACACGGCACGCGGGTGGCGGGTCGTCAGGTAGACACGGAGGAGAGGATGTTGGCGATCGATGTCGACACGGGAACACGGTCGCTCTCGCTCCCGGCCGCAAAGCCGCCCAGTCTACTTGGCACAGCCTAGGATAGGCGTGTCTGAATCCAACAGCTCGTCTCGATCGAACAACCAGCCAGGCAAATTTACTGTTTCCTATGAACAGATGATGATATGAATATGATAAAACAATTATTTGTTTGTTGATTGGTCGATGATGAATATATGCAGCATGCTTGATGGATTTATTTATGATGATGATCAAACAAACAAACGAACGAACCATCGTCGTTTTCCCCCATCTTCTTTTTTTTTCAGCATATGCATGCACACACATTTGAATCATGTAGCCAGCGGGGTCGTCATGCAATGCAATAATCCAACAGATATACTCATATGACGAATCATGCATGCAGTGAACTGAAGATGCATGCATCTGAGACACCCGGATCGATAATCAACAAGCTCACACATGTACATCATCCGTTCCACACGTTCATCGGCGCGTCGGAAGATTCCAAAAGCCAGCCGCACGTGTCCGGACGGGCACGGAAACCTGCCAGGTGCCGCCACTCGGGCTCGGGCTACACATACTTCTGGGTACGTAGTGCAGTCAGGAGGTCAGAGCCGGCCGGCCGGCCGGTCAGCACTAGCTCAGCACCACCATCAGTAGTCCATTCATTCATGTCCGTCATCCTGAACCGCCTGATCGATCATCCATGCATGGCATGACATGATGAGATGACACACTACTAGCTACCTCCACTAGCACCCAATATGGTGCTCTGCTTCTGCTTCTGCTTCTGCTTCTGCTTCTGCTTCTGCTTCCAATCCCTTCCATCATGCAGCTCCCGGCCAGCTCCATGTGTCGTTGCTCTGCAGCCGACACGCATCATCTTGTTTGTACCGATCGACGACCACGGACGACAACTCCCTGCACTTGTAACTATCCGTGTCCACCCTGTGTTCCCTGACTACTCCAAACGTGCATTTTTCCTTCGTCGTCGTCTAGACGTACGTACGTGCATTTCCGGCCGCACGTCACGTGCGCCAAAAAGAAAAAAGCATCACACGCAACGCAACTAAAAATAAGCTAGCAGCTAGCTATGGCGATCGGTCAGGGGCTGCACCGATGCACGCAAGCATGTGGTGTGCACTATGGTAGTGGTTTTTTTTTTTTTTAAGATTTGGTAGCGACTTTTAGGAGTGTACGTAAGGAACACTGGGCGATATTGCGTACGTACTGCCCGGATTCTGAATCTCCACATATATATCTGCGGAGCGCTTGCAGTGTCTCACCACCTGTGTCAAACTTTTTCGCTCCACCGACGGGGAAACACATATTATTATACACTTTTATTTATTACTATAATCTCTGTTTTATATATAACCCTGTCCAGAAAAGGTAGGATAAAATTTCGATTCAAGTTTAACTAAAATTTACATAAAAAATATATACTTCGTCCGTTTTAAATCTTAAGTCATCTTAAGAATCTTAAAAAGTCAAAATATCTCACGTTACATCGAAATTATGGAGAGAATACAAAGATCTATGGCATCGAATAAATAAACCATGAAAATTTGTTAAAGACCACTATACATGAACCAAAATCATCGATTTAATTTTTTTAGCATCTTAACGACTTCAAATTAAATACCTCAAAACTGCAAAGTTGTAGAACTCCTCGAACACAACAATTTTCATGTAATTGTATCTCCATTTGGTTGCATGAGATACAATTTTGGAATATTCTACATATTGTAGTTACAGTAACCAAAATTAGATTTTTTTTAAAAAAAAAATGTGCCGAAATTAGCTACAGTATTTGGAACTTGGATTACACCTCTACCAAGTTTAGGGACTAGCAGTGATTACCTTAAAAATTTGGTACCTGTATGATACCCTCTGTCAAAGTTTAAAGACCTACAGATATCACTTGAAACTTCATAGATCTAAGTGACACCTTGAGACAAGTTGGAGGACTGGTGGTGTATTTTCTTCATTTGGCATTGTCATAGGGCCTTCAGTCAACTGTAATTACCATTACATATATATTATGTCTAGGTACATAATAAATGTTATGAATCTAAAACTAAAATGTCTTGTAATTTGGGACGGAAGAAGTAGTATTTGCATTTACACGTGCCTCAATTTTGAAGCATCGCATAACTGAAATACAAGCTAACACACCACACCTTATCACTCGCACTATGCATAGCAGGACTGTGTGCTAGCTAGCCAGGAGTATCTGAAGAAATTAGCAGATCCCGATCCGTCACCTCGTATCTTTTTGTGTTTTGACAGAAAATTATATTCTCATGCACTTTCGTATCTCATCTATTGTACATCTGTCTGCATCTCTGATGTAACATGAATCTAACGGGTGTGTATATCAATTTTCAGCGACGAAGGTGTGAAAAACTTCCGAACATGAACCACCGCAAGTGGCCGACACCCGACAATGTAATACCTTTGCAATGATTCATTTTCTTTATAATTTCATACCTCGTTGTGAAATACACTACTACTTAATCCGTCCCAAATTATAGGTCGTTTGACTTTTTCAACCCTAAGTTTGACCACTCGTCTTATTCAAAAAATTTGCATAAAAAGAGTTAAATTTAACATATTCTCGAAGAACTTTTGTTAATAAAGCAGGTCATACAAAAAAAATATCATGTTTTGCATAAATTTTTGAGTAAAACGAGTGGTCAAACTTGCCGCCAAAAAAGTCAAACGACTTATAAATTGAAACGGAGGAGGTATAAATAAATACCTTTTAGAGACGTCTTCTATTTTTTTCCCCCAAGGACCAACCATCTCTAATTAGACCGAGGAGCATTATTGTATCTCCTCAGCCTAAAAATCATATTTTCATGATCAGATCCTTATGTAAACCACCAGTAGATAATTTCTAGAGGCTGTTGGCATAGTTAACCATCGCTAGAACTGATTAATTCATAACTTTTGAAAATGAAATCGAATGGGGACAAAATTAAACTATAGAGCTCGATCAGCGAGATGTAAAACTCTGTAGCTAAGGGTTTTTTATTTGAGATCATTTAAGGCCCAGATATATACTTTAATTCTTGACATTTTCAAACTTAAACTTACAAACTTTTCAAAGATCTATGATGGAAACAGTCCCTATATTAAACTTGTTTATGAGCTCTAAAACTTTGCAGCTGAAAAGTTTTCCATTTGAGATCGTTTAGGAGCAGAATTCAATATAAGATTCGTAGATGTTAGTACTAAAACATTATTATACTGTGTAGGTATTATCTTATACGTCACCAGTGATTATGTGTTGTGTTTCAGGCGAGATCGGCAATTGTGGAAAAATGGTGTAACATTTTTCAATCAGCAGTATACTAGCTGCCAACACGTTTTGCACAATGTTATCTGATGGCTATAACTTCCGTTGTTATCTTCAAGACCCTAAAGCGGTGCTTCTTCCACTGATTTTGCGTGGACTTATGTTAAAGACAAATTGACGAGGTCCTTATCATCGGAAAGACAGACGAATATCGTCGTTGGACAAATTCAAATAAGCTAGTGCATGTACTGGTTCAATTCATTGACAAGACATTCCTTTTGTGCAAGACAATTCTTCAGGCGGCATATACTTAATAACTGAACAAGATCCACTAATTATGTTAATTTCTAGTCAAAAAGCAAGGAGAGCCTATAATTGCTTGCCTGGACGCGCGCAAATCATATATTATACACCACCACTTTGACTTGAAGTAGACTAACACTCCGACATGTGTGCATATGTGGTGACGCTTGGAAGGCAATATATATAATGCATGTATCTAGCTGGTTAAATAGCTTAAGTGAGTGATCAGGTGTCGTACCGTGCAAAACTCTAGCTAGTTCTCCATGCGTGTGAGCTGCTCTCATGCGTAAGAGAAGACGCCATCCTGATATGCAATGCTTTGGTCTACCCTTCTTCCAACGTACATTGCAACACAGACCACACATTCACAGGCACTGTATGACCGCGGGAACTAGAAAAGTCATATGCCGTTCGGACTACGTACGTACACTGTCAGAGAAAGAGCCATTTTGAACTGGAAGGATCGGTGCATAATAACCGTCGGTCCAGTTAAACGATCGGCAAAAAAGGTAGTAGTCAACCACTCAAGCAACAAAAAAACCATAAATATATGCTTAAATCCTTCAAAGACAAGTAAGCACTTATAAAAATGGATATGTGTGCATGAAAGAGTTTAAATCCTAGTTGTGTTGTTCTTGTAATTTGTGCTAAAGAAATATGGCTATTGGCAAATGTGTGTAGATTTATGGAGCCATAAATAACATCATTCTTCGTTATACCATCCTATTCCTCGGCGAATATATGCTTGATGTTTGAGTGGTTAATTCTTTGACTAATTTACAAAATTGGTTTGATAAGTGGCTACCATTAAACTGGAATGAAGAATAGGAATTATAGTAGGAAACTGCCTTTAAAACAAAGTTTGGACTATATGAATAGGTTAGTTATGCATTTTGGTTTAGCACATGCTCCTAGTATATTCATGAGATTAATTAACCATGCATTGAGTGCATTGTTTCGGAAAATTTTATTTTGTTTACTTGGTGATGTACTAACTTATGTAAAGCAAGACATGAAAAAAAATATTTGCCTAACGAAATGCACGTTTTGTTCAAGTTAGGTGTTTATTTCCTTAATGTTTCATGTTAGGGAATTCAGGTCGATGAATCAAATGGGAAAGAAATCAAGGATTGGCCAAGTCTAAAAAAATGTAAGGTAGGTGAGAATATTTCATGAATCTGTGTGTTTTTACAAGAGATTTCAGCATCGTAGTTACTTCATTGAATCAGATTGAGAAAGATATAGGTCTTACCATCCAATGTGGTGAGCCTCAAGAGAGCTTTTCAGGAATTGAAATGGTTGACTAAAATCCTCTTACTTATATTGCAAGATTTTTACTAAAATCTTTGAGGTTGAATGTGATGCGAGTTTTATTGGAATTTGAGTGTTCTCATGTAAGATGAAAAGTTCATTGCATACTCTAACGAAAAAGTTGGGAGTAGCAAAACTGAACCCCAGTTATGACAAGGAGCTATATGTTGCAGTAAAAATAAATAAATTAAGACTAACAACATTACTTATGCATGGATATCAAAATTTGTAGAACATTTAGATCATGAGGCTTTGAAGTACTTGAAAGGTCAAGCTAAGTTAAACCGTAGACATGACATATGTATTGAATTATTAATTGAATATTTCCCTATGTTGCATTGTGAAGTATAAGAAAAGTAAGAGAAACAATGTTCCTAGTGCTTTGTTGTGAGCAAATGTTTTTTAATCAACTATAAGCTTAAGTGCCCGGAGTATATAACATAAAAGGATTATGCCACGGTGACCTTGAATTTTTCGAGCCATATATATGCTCAATGTACAGAAAGAGAAGATGAAACAAATAGATATACATGGTAGATTCTTGTTTTTAGAGCAAACAAATTTCCCGCACGTTAGCACGGCTCCAGCATGACAATGTGCCTGCATTGGGCCCCTAACGTTGAGTCGAGTCTAGGTAGGTCGCAAAGTCTCTTATCCCTGTCATTTGGGGGAGAGGGAGAGAGAGAGAGAGAGAGAGAGAGAGAGAGAGAGAGAGAGAGAGAGAGTTGGCATGGTCATGATAGTGATGACAGCAATGTGGTGGCGGTCCCATCCATTAGTGAGAGAGAGATGATAATATAGAGGCACGAGGCTTCGCTGGGCTTGGCCCAAGCTGGCTTGGTTCAATCTATATAGAGGGGGAAAAAAAGACAAGATTGGGCTAGGGTCTTTTTTTTTTTTTGTGTGTTTGTGGGTTTTGGCCGTAGGGTAGTTCAGTGTTAGGATTCAGTTTATATTTTCTGGAGTGTGTGGATTCGAATTCAGTGTAAGCTCAACTCAACTCAGCACAAAGATCCATGTAAAATTTAATAATGACCCAAAGCAATCATGCAACATGAACAAATTTTTTGTGATGTGAAATACAACTTTACTAGTTTCAATTGGAGAAGAGAAGATAAATCGAAGCGTTGAATTAGGTATGGTGGCCTACACGCACGTACAGTTACATGGTTTCTACTCATTTAAAGAACAAAATTTGTGGTAGTTTACAATCACAGGCAGCCATTCTTTCAGGTTGCAGAGAAAGGGACAATGTGATGGCCTTTGGGCTCCGACGACAGTGACGACCCACTGTCTCCTAGTGCCAACCGGAGGCAAATTGCAGTAAGCAACCGGATCGAGGAGGACCTTTAGTTAATTAGTAACTATGATGCTGGATTACGGACTAATATTAAGGTAACATACTAACATATATACAGTGCTCGTGGGACCGATAGAGATGCACAGGCAAATAAAACAAGAGGAAATTTCACCTCCGGTCCTCGAACTTGACAGGAGGTGTCAGTTAGGTCCCCGAACTTTCAAACTGATATCTATGGGTCCCTAAACTTGACAGAGTGTGTCATCTAGATCCTAAACTTTCAAGATGATCACCACAGGTCCCTAAACTTCCCTAAGGGTGTCATTTAGGTCCCAAATACTGTAGCTAACTTCAGCACAAAATATTTTTTTAAAAAAAAATGTAATTTTAGGTACAGTAACTACAATTTGTAAAATACTCAAAAAATTATATCTTTTTTATACGATCTCTGATGAAGATGATTTTTATATCAAAATTGTAGATCATGACGAGATCTACAACTTTATAGTTTTAAGTTTTCGTTAACATACTAAAAAAATAATTTTTGAGCAGTATATTAAAACGCTAATTTCGATTTATGCATATTGGTTTTGTATTTTTAATTTTTTCAGTATCTTAACGATTTTCAAATTTAAAAACTCAAAACTTGAAAGTTGTAGATTTCCTCGAACGCTACAACTTTTATATATAAAGTACCTCCATTTGATAGCGTATAATGAAGATTTGATTTTTCCAGGACGGACTTGTGCACGATTAATATACTACTAAAAACTTATTTAATTTTTTGAGCATTTTGGTTACTTTAAATTAAAAAACTCCAAACTAGAAAGTTGTAGATCTCGTCAAGAGCTACAATTTTTATATAAAAACCATCTTCATCAAAGATCGTATGAAAAAGATACAATTTTTTGAGTATTTTACAAATTTCAGCTACTGTACCTAAAATTACATTTTACTTTTTAAATATTTTGTGCTAAAATTAGCTACAGTATTTGGGACCTAGATGACACCCTCTGACGAGTTTAGGGATCTATGGTGATCACTTTAAAAGTTTTGGACTTAGATGACACGCTCTGCCAAATTTAAAGACCTACATATATCAGTTTGGAAGTTCAGGAAATCTATCTTACATCTCCTGCCAAGTTCGAGGATCGGAGGTGAATCTTCCTGTAAAACAACGTTAACGCGGCCTGTTCAGTTGGAGGTGCGAACTAAAATTAATTTCCACGTGTGAATTCTCTATTTTGACGCACGTACGTCGGTAGGAATCGTACGTGTGAGGCGACCAAATAAATAAAAGCAACATTCACAGTCCTTAGACTGCAGGCTTCTAGGAAGCTACGTACGCGACCACCATGCCACCTGCAGGTTCCTTTTGGTTGTCTCTGTTGGCTCTCCGACGCCGCCTGGCTGGATGCCAGGAGGCTGCAGCTCAGCTGAAAGCGCCACGCCGATCTCACTGGGAGCAGCAGGGTCTCCACGTGTCCCATCACCTGATGATGGTGGCTTTCATGGTGGCGTCACTCGATCTGCTAGCTAAGCTAATTGGATACGATCACTACTACTGGCCTGCTGGATTAACCAAGATTAATTATTCTGTGCGTGTGTGAGTGAGCCCGACACACTTGCTTGATACTCCACTAACCTAACCATATAGGCGACTAATTAAGTCTTCATTCCGCAACTGCTAGCTTTTCCTCAGATAGACCCCCACTTCATCAGCAGTTGTATCCTGTCCGGCTGAACCTTCATGTTAATGTTACCGTACACGACTCTTGATCCCCAATGCATGGAAATGCAGCAAACAATCGGTAGAAAATGCACATATGTATACACACGCAGTTTCATTAATCTTTCACCCTATTTATTGTGCTACATTATTCAATTCAAATTATATATCCAACTTAATTAGCTAGGTATTCAGTTATACGTGGTGGCCAGTTAATTTGACCGTACCGTGTTTAAAAAAAAATGATGCCAGCCTAGCTAGGCGCTGGTGATATCGACGACGTGTGCTCCGACACACCGTTTTGGGCAAGCTAGAGCAATAAGCAATTGCAAGCAGCCACTGCGGCATGCCTGACGATGCTGAGGGGGGATAGGTGTCTACTTATCCATCACACACAATATCACCGATCCCTAGCAGAGAGCTTGATTAATCTAATCTACTGATTAATAAATTAACAAAGGTTGCTGCATGACTGCTAGAGATGAAGTGCAACGTCAGGATCAACATCGGAGCTTATTAGCATGCAGCACTTTCTAGTCTAGTCAAGTATACGATCGATACGAAATAAAGAGGTGGTTACTGCGAAAACGGCACGATTCCGCGTTGAAACGGTCGAAATGCAAGGAGAAAAGCGGGGGCCCTCGCTCTCAGCTCTCTGCGGGCCGGTGTAGTGCGTGCATGCGTGCAGATGCAGTGCGCGGTCGGTGCATTTTGCATGCAAGTGGTGCAACGCCGGACGCCCTGGGCCAGACACGTAGCTCAGCTACGTGGACGCCTCCCACTGGAGCCTGTCTCTGTGTGCCGTGTGCTATCCGGCCGGGCCAAACCCTAGGTACTACCCACGATCATGTTCGCTTAGAGCTCATGCAGTAAAAATCAGTGTTTTAAAAACACTGATTTACTCGAATAACAAATTCGTATCAGGTAAAATCAGTGTTTATTTTTAGCTTCAGCTCAGTACTACACTACGAATTTACCTGATACTGAATTTGTTATTAGAGTAAATCAATGTGATGTGCATGCGGGTGTGATGATCCTGATCCTGCTGCCTGCTTGGTGCTTGGACCAACTAAAAGGTAAGGCACTACGTGTTCAGCTGCTTCTGATGCGGTCAACACGGCTTCGCTCATGGCCTAGCTACACCTAAGCTGAAGCCATCACTCCTGGAACTGAAAGCACCAAAACACTTTGGCCAAGGAACTGAAGCACAGATAAGAGACTTCGCTAGCTCCATGCATGTGTGGTGGGCCGCCGGACCTGTCTCTTCCCTAGCTAGTAATGTTGGGCACAAAGGGCACTTTGTTTGCACGCAAAGCTTATGCGCTGCATGCGCAGAGCTTTTTGCCGTCCAAACGATGATTAAATCCCTTGACACAAATAAATTACCCTATTTTGTGGTTTATTTATGTATCCAGTATCCTCTCCTAGAATAATATACCTACTACTCTCTCCATCCCAAAATAAAACATGACACATTAAGAGGCCCAACATCTGAGTGAGATGCAAGAGGAAGGCCTCAGCCTCAGCCCTCAGGGCATGGGTTGCTGCATTTGTCAAATCAATGTTGTCTCATGGCAATTTTGTTCGCGTGGTGGTGACGATATGGTCTATTTGGTATGCAACAAGAAAGGCTATAGCACTAAATGAGAATATTTATCAGAGCCCTATATTAACACATAGTTTTGTCAACAACTATGTGTCTGGGTTTACTGGTGCCTAAACCGTCTCAGGTAGTGAAGACGACAATCCAGACTAGAAGACCAAAGTGGCTCGCACCTCCAGCAGATTTATGAAAATCAATGTTAGGGCAGTAATCTCCAAGAGCATCGATAAAACGTATGTTGTAGTTGTTGCTCGGATCAGGGGGAAAAGTTATTGAGAGCTTCAAATGTGATAATGGAAGGCGATGCTAAAACAGTTGTGACGATTGCATACATCGAAGGATTAGCACTGGCCTCTAATATATATTTGCAGTCCTTCTGATTAGCTTTAGACAGTGTTAATGTCGTTATGAGTATTGGAGAAGAAGGCATGGGTCAGTGTGGCCAAGTTGTGAAGAAGGTTAGAGCTAGGACTCATGATTTTATTATTTTATTTATGCTGATTTTTCTCATGAGAGAAGGAATTCAAATATTGATGTTCATAATCTAACTGCTGGGTGCATGATTTCTTTTGTAACAGGCAAGCATGCTAGGCTGCTAGATCAGCACAAGAGCATATTAATGTTGTATGATCAACTGAATCAGTAAACAGGGGTTGTTTCTCAAAAAAAAAGTGGCTAGTAAATAAATTCTAAAAATTAAAAATCTTTTGAATTCCCACGTCTATTAATAGCCAATAATTTGAGATATGGGACAGGCATCATAAGGCCTATAAACACAATAAATTAATAGAAGCAGTCTCCTTAGAAAGCTCGTCTTTGTAAATGATTAAAATTGTGGCAGGGTATTTATCTAAGACTCGCATCACCTTTTACAGAGGCAGCTCCTGATACCCGCGTCTATGTCAATCAACAACCTACCTCCTAAGATTCTATATTAGTATTAACTTGTCCAGGTACATAACCAAGGAGGTATTTATTTGGACAGGGAGGGGAGTATTTAAGAGCTTTCATAGGTGATATAATAAATAGTCAAGTATTTTGTTTCCACACTTAGAGAATGTAGTCTGTTTCGACATGGCTACGAAAGAGCCCTCATAACAAAGGTTACAAATCACCAAGCTACTAGTGGTGAGTGACCAAGCGACCACGGCGGTCAAGTATCCACCATCCACCATTGAAGAGCAAGCGACCACGACAGCTAAGTATCCTCCAAGTAGGAGGCCAGTATGCTCTTGGCGGCTATTAGGGATTCCACTGACGGCGAAGCATCCATCGGGAAACAAGCGAAGACGCCCACTATGGTAAAGCATCCGTAGACGGGAATGGCCATAATACTCTCAACAGTAAAGCGTCTGCCAAAGAGTAGACCAGTAACAACAACGACAAAGTATCCACTAAAGAATCCAATGACGGCTAAGCATTTGTCAATGCAGAAAGCAATAGCAGCAAAGCATCCGCTATGAAAGCCAAACGACTGTGCCAAGCTCAAGCGCTATAGGGGAAATCATTGGAAGAAGAATATAGGCACGTACAAACACATCGAGAAACTCCGCTAGGAGCCCACGACTCGGAGGAGATCATGGCTAAGAAATATGAACTAAATCTGTTAACAGATTTAATTTCATAGCGAGAAACATAGTCGTGTTTTGTCGCACCAACGAGAATGATGTTAAGAGATTTAATTTCAACGAGAAGATGATTCCTATATGAAATTGTATGTTGCGCTGAGATATGAACTTTTTTGTTTTGAGCTTCTTCATTTGAAATCGTTAATATCCTTGAAAGCAATACAAAGTTTTAGGAGAATAATAATCGTGTACAAGAGTTTATCGATGCAGAAAAGTAGTGTCTTTCTTGTATGTCGTCAAATAAAGATACTTTTAACATAAATGTTACAGCTCTCAGTGAGATCTACAATTTTATAATTTTGAGTTTTTAAAATTTTAATGTCGTTAAGATGATTAAAAATAATATAAAATTCAAGTAGCATATCGATCAATCGCTGCCTAAAAAAATCATATGTTTATTATATGGTGCTAAATGGAGAGTTTTTATATTAAAGTTTTAGCTATCCCATGAGGAAAACAATATAAATTTTTAAAACTATATTAATCGTGTATTAGAGCTAATTTTCCTTTTAAGAAAACATTATCTCTCTTATATGATGTTGGATAAATATACTTTATATATCAATGGTGTAACTCTCCAACATCATAAAAGAAATATATGATTTGAGCTCAACGTGCTTTGGCGACAAAGCAAAATTTTAGCTGGCTTTATTCCTTTTAGCTTCCTTCAACAATGTCGCTATGATTCATTCTAGCTTCCTACAACAATGTCTGCAAACTTATGGTAATGATCCTCTTTTACTAATGAAGGAGAGCGTCTTTTTCCACAAAAAAAAACAAAGAAAAAAAGAAACAAAAAAAACCAGGGTTACGCACTTTACTTGCACAGAGTGGCGAACTGGCAGAGAGCAAGAGCCAAAGGCAGCGGGAACATGCCGGCATGGAGAAGACGACTTGTTGTGCGGCGAGCGGTGGCGGCACTAGCACTACTGACTGCCGTGCAGGCTGACGCGCGGGGAGAGCCGCATCTCGACCGAACCATCCATCTCTCTCTCTAGAACACCCGGAGAAGAAGACGACAGGCACAGTCGTCACCGGCCTCGCCTCCCGCCACGTCGTCGCCCCTCCTCCCCCGTTTGACTGCACCACCCACCCAGCGCCTCCTATAAATCCCGCCCCGACTCCACCACACTGGAAACCCAACCCCAGCTCTCTCCTCCTCTCCTCCCTCTCGACATCCACGCCGCCGCGCGCCACAGCCCTCTGCTCCGCTCGAATCAGCTGGCTCCGCCGTCGATCCCCCAATTCTCAGCTCCAGACTGATTAGCTAGCTCCCGCAGCAATGGCGTCCTCCATCTCCGCTCCAGCCCCAACGGCGGCAGCTCCGGCCGCCGCGCCGGCGCAGGCCAGGCCCAAGAAGCCGTCCCAGCTCAACCCGACCAGGACCCCGGCCGCCCCGGCGCGGCCAATGCGCGCCGCTCCTCCCGCCGCGCCCAAGTGGAACCCGCTCCAGCGGCTCGCGGCGGCGGCGCTGGACGCGGTGGAGGACGGGCTGGTGGCGGGCGTGCTGGAGCGCGCGCACCCGCTGCCGCGCACGGCCGACCCGGCCGTGCAGATCGCCGGCAACTACGCGCCGGTCGGGGAGCGCGCGCCCACCGGCGGCGCGGCGCTCCCCGTTGTCGCCGGCCGCGTCCCGGCCTGCCTCGACGGCGTGTACGTCCGCAACGGCGCCAACCCGCTCCACGCGCCGCGGGCCGGGCACCACCTCTTCGACGGCGACGGCATGCTGCACGCCGTGCGCCTCCGGGGCGGGCGCGCCGAGTCCTACGCTTGCCGGTTCACGGAGACGGCGCGGCTCCGGCAGGAGCGCGCCATCGGGAAGGCCGTGTTCCCCAAGGCCATCGGCGAGCTCCACGGCCACTCCGGCGTGGCGCGCCTCCTCCTCTTCGCCGCGCGCTCGCTCTGCGGCGTGCTCGACGCGTCGCAGGGGATCGGCGTCGCCAACGCCGGCCTCGTCTACCACGACAACCGCCTCCTCGCCATGTCCGAGGACGACCTCCCCTACCACGTGCGCGTCACGGCCGACGGCGACCTCGAGACCGTGGGGCGGTACGACTTCGGCGGCCAGCTCGACGCGTCGGCCACCATGATCGCGCACCCCAAGCTCGACCCGTCCACCGGCGAGCTCTTCGCGCTCAGCTACAATGTCGTGGCCAGGCCGTTCCTCAAGTACTTCTACTTCACCGCCGACGGCCGCAAGTCCGCCGACGTCGAGATCCCCGTCGACGCGCCCACCATGATGCACGACTTCGCCGTCACCGAGAACCACGCCGTCATCCCGGACCAGCAGATCGTCTTCAAGCTCGGGGAGATGCTGCTGGGCGGCTCCCCCGTGGTGTACGACCGGACCAAGGCGGCGCGCTTCGGGGTGCTGCCGAAGCGCGCCGCCGACGCGTCGGAGCTCCGGTGGGTGGACGTGCCGGACTGCTTCTGCTTCCACCTCTGGAACGCGTGGGAGGACGACGCCACGGGCGAGATCGTCGTCATCGGCTCCTGCATGACCCCGGCCGACGCCGTCTTCAACGAGTCAGCCGCCGGCGAGGAGGGGGAGGCCTTCCGCAGCGTGCTGTCGGAGATCCGGCTGGACCCGCGCTCCGGCACGTCGACGCGGCGCGCGGTGCTGGCCGACGGCGACCAGGTGAACCTGGAGGCCGGAATGGTGAACCGGCAGCTGCTGGGGAGGAAGACGCGCTACGCCTACCTCGCCATCGCCGAGCCGTGGCCCAAGGTGTCCGGATTCGCCAAGGTGGACCTCGAGGCCGGCACCGCCGAGAAGTTCATCTACGGCGACGGGCGGTTCAGCGGCGAGCCCTGCTTCGTGCCGCGCCCGGGCGCCGCCGCGGAGGACGACGGGTACGTGCTTGTGCTACGTGCACGACGAGGCGCGCGGCGCGTCGGAAATGCTCGTCGTCAACGCCGGCGACATGCGGACCGAGGCCGTCGTCAAGCTGCCCGGCCGCGTGCCGTACGGCCTGCATGGCACCTTCATCTCCGGCGACGAGCTGCAGCGGCAGGCCTAGCAGCTGCGTACCGAGCTCACGTGCTACCTCGTCGATCACGAACTCGACCACCTGTTCTCACCACGTACATACTCAGATACTCTACTACAGAACGGAGACTACAGTAGCAAGCTGACAGTGACGTGGCAACTCAATTATTTGCAGCTAGTGTTGCTTAGTACAGTAATTTGTTCATTAGTACAGCAAGTAGAGGGCCGTGTGGGACTGATTTTTGGGGCAGACGCCGGCCTCTACATCAGTACATATACATATATACTATACAAATACAGGAATCAAAATTGTTGAATTTCACTTCTGTGCAGTAACAAAAAAGGGAGGCTTTTATGTTGTATATACATAACCGTATATGTATCCGTGTACGGCTACGTGTGTATATTTGCATGCGCTATACATGTAGTCTACTCTACCAAACAATTTGCATCAAACTAATATTTCTTTTTTGCTGAGTTTGACTTGTGTCGGCCGGCCGGCTAGCTTGTCGGAAAGAAACACAGTGTGAACTGAGTATACCGTATATTCTGTGCTGACAAAGGAGTGCATCACGCGTGTTAGTTCTATGGGATGCTCTGTCAAGGGCAGAGCAGCTACCTTAACAGAGTCAAGAGTCGTCTTAAACAAAGTGGTAAAAGCGTCAACTTTAAAGATAAGGTTGATTAATCAAATAAACACTCCGTTTACAAGCAAGGCATTTTGATGTAAAGTTACCCTGTACATACTCCGTTGAAAAGTGTATGTTTGCTTTGGCTCTATCTTCAAAGTTATACTATATACTTTCAGCCTTGTTTCTTTGTTATGGAATTTATAGCTACTTTATTGCTGAATCCGTATCATTATATCGTAGGAAAGGAAAATATGAGTTAGTTATATGAAATATTTGCATTTCAAATACTTCAGTGTGGGTCAAAATATATAAAGTTTACTTTTTTATATAGGGGAAAACGATAGATAAAGTAAACTTATAAACCAATGAATCATGTTCACCACCTGCTCGGATCCCGAGGCATTTAATTTGACGGTGTAATCTTTGATGTGAATCTTTCTTTTCTCTCTGAAAATATAAATCTGTTTGAAACACTAGAAAAAACAGAGAAATGGAAAGCGTCTTAACTATGCAGCCTTGTTTCGTCTTATCATTATATTGTAGGAAAGGAAAATATGAGTTAATCATTTGAAATATTTTTACTTAAAAAATTCAGGACGCTTTTAGTTTACAGGATGGCCAAAGGAATTTTATAGGATAGGAATTTCATAAAAAAATTTCCTTGCCTGTACTTTGGTTCTTGGGAGAGGTAAAGGAATTATTTCATGAGGCTTTTACCTGTGTACCATTAAAAAAGATGGCACTTACCCATGTACCACTAAAAAGTTAGAACGAACCTGAGTACCATGCATGTTAACTTTTTTTTTTTTTGTCTCCCGTGCCATTCCGTCCGATTTCTCATCTAACACCGTTAAATTGCGTTGGAAAAAGTCACAAATACCCTAGGAGTCTGAGGAAGAGGTTTTTTTATAAGAGCAGCCGGGGACTGCAGCGTCGTAGCGGGGCAGGCCCGGACCTTCGCGCTGGAGGGTTAGAGGGAAACCGGACTCCGGCGAATACAAGACGCCGCCACACTAACGCATTGTTGTTGTTAGAGTCGGAGTAGATCGCCGAGCGGCTCCCCGACGAGGCGCTGCTCTTGAGGCCCTCCTGCACCTGCGAACAGAGCACTCAATCATCGTCCATCTGGTCACGGGCGAACAGAGCAGAGAGCACTCATCAGTCACTCAATCAGAACAGAGCACCTGGTCACGGGCGAACGAATTGCAGTTTCCACCGCGCGCTACCAACCTCAAGCTGATGATCATCACAACTGTCCTCGTCATCCGAGTCTCGCTGCAGCTGCAAGGGCGACAGCTCCGCCTCAAGATCAGCTTCCATCCGGTCCATGTCACGGCACCCGCCGTCTTCACACTGCCCCACGGCTCACCGTGGCGGCCGTGCTCAGGCGCGAACCGTCGCCGCCAGCACATGCAACGGGCCCCTCGACGACGCTGGCGCAGTCGGTGCGAGGCGCTGGGCCGGCCATTGCAGCTGCGACTGCGCACGTTCGCCCTGGCATCGGCGCTCCATCTAGGCACGCTGCTCCGCCATCCTGCTCAGCTCCGCCGCGCTCTTGGACAGCAGCAGCACCAGGCTGGCGCCCAGGCCCAGGCTCGCCGGCAATGCGTCCTTCCCTGCAAACAAGTGTCGTCACCATCTGGCCATGCAATACACGGGGGAACACCGTGGACAAAGGCACCCACGTGCGCGCACGTACCAAGACTCCAAGAGAGCTCCGAGGGGACCCGGGCTCGCGACGCGCTGGCTGGCTGCCACCACCGCCGTGGGCGCGGCCACTTCCGCCGGCTCGTCCTCCTCCTCATGCTTTGCGGCTTTGGCGGTTCCGGCGGCGACAACGGCGTCCTTCTTGGCCGTCGCGGCGCTAGCGCTGGCGCAGTACCGCGGGAGGAGGCGGACACGGCATCCGAACCCGGCGCTGCCGCGGCCTCGGCCCCTGTGAAGGATGCGGGGCAGCAGCGACCGCGGCGACGAGCACCCGCGGTGGCGGTCGTAGGCCGCGGAGGCCCTGGTGAGGACCGTCCTGACGGTGGGAGGCGACGACGAGGCCGACAGGCGCGGTGGCGCCAGCGCCGTGGTGGTCCGGTGGTCCCATCCGTTGCCATCGGTGATGGGAGTGGCTCGCTAGCTCGAGCAGCAGCCGAGGCGACTCGACGTCGACCAGGATCTATCTGTGGAGGATTAGGAGTCACTAACAGCTTGGCCCCACTGGGCAGAGTGAAAGGAAGACGATAGGGATATGAGAAGGGTATTTCAGATATTTTCACAGGCCGGACCCACATGTCAGGGCTAGCAAACGGTTAAAACGCGACGGAAGATGGACGGAATGGCACGAGAGACAAAAAAGTTAACGTGCATGGTACTCAGGTGCGCTCCAACTTTTTAATGGTACGTGGGTAAGTGCTATCTTTTTTAATGGTACACAGGTAAAAGCCTCCTTCCAAGATTTATCACCCAATTCAGATCTTGGGATCCTATGTGGAAGTGTTCGCTCGTATGAAAAAGAAGTGCTGATTTTAGTTAATACTAATTTATAGTGAAAGATAAATAGCTTTTTTGTGCAGTGGAGCTTTTTAATATGTCACAAACAGGAAATGGTCGATTGTAGTATTTTTTTTTTCTTGTGTCTAGTTGCCGGACTACCTACCGGAAAGGTCATAGTTTCTTTGTTTTTGGTTTCTTTTTTTATCTCTGTTTCATTTTCCTCTACTAATAAAAATCCAGGTAAAGTTTTTGCCGTCTTTCGAAAAAATATTGTGAGAGAAAAATATTATTTCATAGCTGAAAAAAGTGCTGATAAAAACAAGCGAACACGTCCACATAAACTGTTTAACACAAGGTGATTTAATTTGTAGTTGCATATACTGTATATATGCCATACAGTATTCTTCCACAGGAAAGGAGAGAACGGCCGTCCGCACCAACCAAATGTATATATACATATTAATTCGTGTAGTTCTAAACTAATTTAAAATCCCTTGATCAGCTTGTTCAATCAGTTAAGATTTTGGTTTTTTAGACACGGCATAATATTTTTTCTCTCATAATAAATCAGCATCAGCCAAAGTCTATATTTTTTCAGACAAATTAATGACGTTTTAAATAGAAATATGGATGTCGTGCGTTCTTTATCCTAACTGAAACGCTCCTTGCAGCCAAAAAATTGGAACGCAGGAATCGAATACGCTGGTGACGACAGATACTCCATTGCCGTGATGCCGTGAGAGTCGACACGCTTTCCCGCACCGTGTGGAATTAAAATACAATTAACCTCCCCGATCCGTCGGTATCCCTGAGACGACTAAAGTGCGCGAGACTATCTTAAGTATTTTTTTTTTTTTTGATAGAGACTATCTTAAGTAATTGGGGTACGTGCACAGCAAGGAAATGGCGTGCCTAATCACGTGTTACGGGCGCACGGCACGCTAATGACTAATTAGCAACTCACTACGTAACTAATGACGACGTCCGTCTCTGAGACGATATTGCTCGCTTTTGGAATTGCCAAGAAAATTAAAAGAGGATCCGTGCGACGCGAACACAGTGCGACTGGCCGGCCGGTCCCTGCGTTTGTGTCGGTCGTCGCCGTCGCCGTCGTCGACGGCGACCGTCGTCGTCATGCATCCATCGCGATCGAGTCAAATGGACGGCCGGCCGGAGAACCGAACGGAAACGGCGTGATCTCATTCTCAGCTGAGCCTTTACCGACGGGTGTGAGCGATCCTCAGTGTAAAGCCGAGCTGGGCCACTTATCAGCTAGCCTTCGGGTTGCTAGTTGCTGCTGCTGCTGCCTGTCGTGTCGTCTATAATTAAGCACCCTGGCCGCAGGCTGCGTTACGTACGTAGATTAATTATCAGCCACTGATGGAGTCAACTCATCTGCATGCCCAGTGGTAGTACTCCTACATATACTACAGTGCTTACGATTCTTGGTCCACTACTGACTATACTGAGCAGCAGCGCACTAAACCAGCAGATCGGATATTCCCACTCAGCACCTACGGCCAATTCCACACGCGTTGAGCTCCTTTTGTGCTGATAAAATTAATAAAGAAAATCCAACATATTGAGCCATTTTTGTCTTTATAAAAAATAACAAATTCCCCGATGCATTAGATTCAGCTGAAAGAATAACCCTATCAAAATCGTGAAATAAATCTGCATCAACCTTCTCAGCGGCGAGATCCCGCCCTTCCTCGACGTCACGGACATGCTCTAGAGGCTCAACCTCTCCTACACCTCCTTTACGTGAGGACCTGTGCCAGCCATGCTTAGAAACCTCTCCACAGATCTACAATGGTCATATGGCTACCTTCCTTCCCTTCACCTTCTATGTCTTCTCGGATCCATGCACTACTTCCATGACACGGAGATGCGGTCATGGCGCCTAGAGATGTAACTCCCCCTTTTATCAGAGGGAGATGGAAAGTTTTTTTGAGGAGCACTATTGGGATTCTACTTGAGATTGAAAAATATCTCATCTCCTCCCATATGGTTTTAACAGGATGAGGAGTATTATTGGAGATGCTTTAGCGGGTTCCACCACAAGAATCTCAACCACCTGAGTTAAGCTTAGTTCATAAAACTCTTACTACTTTATACAATTAACATCATAAAGATTAGCATCACTGGATTCATAAGATGAAGAAAATATAGTATTGCAAATATTGCTAGTAACCATGTCAGTAATGTAACGGACTTATAAAGTGTTTTTCATAGTGAATTACGTAAATATAGACCCAAAGCACTTGGAATCCATGTTGTAAAATCTTGATTGACTAGACTGGAAATTTCTTCTTACATCAAAGTTGACTACAATTCAACAATGTCCTAAGTTAGCGTATTAATTCTACCAATTTCAGCCTCTGTTTAGAAATGGGGTTTTGCAATCCCAATACCTAGGGTCGGGTTTAAACAAACTTAAAAAAAGAGTAATTTTTTCTAAAGTATTCATTGTTGATGTTTCGTCACCGACACATTGATGATAAGACATTGTGCGTGAGTCAAAGTTAGATGGTAGCATAAAACAAGCTGTGTTTATATTGGTTCAAGATCTCGAGTATGTAATACTCAATGTTACTCCCTCTAGGTTGATAAAAGAAATCATTTTTGGAAAGTGACACGGCTTTGGAAACCTTTGTCGTGACTGAGGTTTTTCAAGGGTGCCCAATTGAAGTATTCAAGCCAATTCAGACTTGACCTTGTAGTTTTTAGGTAATGTAAGTACCATTTTAATCTTGGCCATAGTGGAATATTTCGACAGGAGAACCAGGATTCATGGCAACAACCAAATAAATGTTTGTGTTACAGTACGAAAGAAAACTGAGAACTAAAAAACGATAATTGAATATTATAGATAAAATGGGAACAAAATTAAATAGTATGTCTCAAACCTTCACTCAATCAATCTAATTATGAAAACAATCAGAAGACTAATACTAAATAATATAGATGTCATTGGGGATCAATTTGAAGAGAGCAGATTATAATTAACAAGCTAATTAGAGAATGTATTATGCATACAAATTAGATAAATTGAATAAAAGCACAAATACCATCATGACTAGCTAATTGTATAAAATGCTATTAGAGATTACTATAAGATGGTGGAACAAAGTGGTGGAGAAAAAATATAGGATGATATAATTCTTGAATATATAACATGCTATTAGAGTTAATATGGACAAAGGACATGTAACCAAAACACAAATAGCATCATTAACTCGCTAATTAAAATATTTAGTATATATCTATTTTCGTTTATAAATCTTGGATGGAAGGGGTAACACGGTTAACAAGTTGTAAATATCGTCATTATAAATAGTGTGATCCTGAATAATAGAATGCCGGTATACATCAAAACCTATTGTCGAAGTCCGAAGGCTTCTGGACAACACCGTATATGAAAGCACTCTAATGTTCAATAATAAATCTCGTTCCTATTATTTTAACCCTATGGAAGACCATGGTGTGTGAAGTACGCTCTACTCCCTCCGTCTCTAAAAATAGTCGTTTTCGCTTTCTGAGAAACAACTTTGACTAAATATATATTAAAAATTATTAATATTATAGTACATAATTAGTATCACTAGAAAGATTTTTAAATCTAGTTTTTAAATAAATTTATTTAGAGATATAAATGTTGTATATATTTTTTATAAATCGAGTCAAACTTATGACACGCATACTAACGGTGACACTTTTAAAGGGACGGAGGGAATAGTTTGTTAGCAATGGAGCATACACATATCCATGTAACCACACACAAGTATCCATGGATTTATATACTCTCTTCGTACCCATATTACTTGTCGTTTTAGACAAGATTTTGGTTAAACATTGGGAATATAAATCATGAATAACTTTTAAATTATTGAGTTTGAAAATATGGAAACTATATAAATATATTTGTTTTGAAATATGCATATATCACTTTTCAATAAATATTTTATAGAAATATGAAGTCAAAGTTATACTTTGGAGACCGTTGTCTAAACAACAAGTAATACGGAAACGGAGGGAGTATATAACTTACCACTGAAATAATTAATGTCGCAAATCTTAAGACTGACAAGGTCACCATAGACACCTCGCTATCGATGAGTACGTCGCCTACCAATTAAAGAATAGTGTTGTCAAATTCTGAAATAGAAAAGAAAAATGTAAATATCCTAATCAAGTTGAAGACTTGAATCCATGATCTAGAATGACCGATGATGAAATAGTATACTTCTCAGCCTGTCCGAGGGCTTGACAACACCATACATGAAGTTAAGCATACTCTAATGTTCAATAATAAATCATGTTCCTGTTATTTTAAACCTGTGCAAGACATGCGTGGTGTGTCCCCGCAAGTAGTATATGCTCTAGACTGATGCCCAAAATATGAATAGTAGTTAGAGTATGCTTCAGCCTTCAAGGCACACATGCAACCTTCGCAGGGCTACAACTGTATCCATGGACATACGCGTGTAACCTCACAAGTCACAAGTATCCATGGACATGGGCTCGTGTGGTTGGTGAACACTAGATCTCGCGATGGTCCCTGCGGCAACACCAAGGGTCACCCGCTGCCGGCTCGCCGCATCCATGAAAGTACACCTCCTGTTTTAGACTATGCGTATGTTCTCCTCGTCGTGGTCCAGAGAGTTCAACGAGAGGCACATATTTGACTCTTTATTACTCATTCCGTCCAAAAAAAACTATAGTTTTAGGCTTGTCAGACATCACGTTTGACCATTCGTCTTATTTGAAAATTTTGTATAAATATTATTTATCTTTTTATGATTTGTTATATCACTAGAGATACTTTAATAATTATTTATTAATTTTGTATTTTGTACAAAAATTTTGAATAAGACGGACGGTCAAACGCAGTTTCTGAAAAGTCTAAAACAATAGTTTTTATGGGACGGAGGGAGTACGTCTATATATTCTTTGAGTGCTGCACTCAAATCGATATCGATATGGAGATCGAAACACAAGGATACTTCTACAGTTCTATGGGGCAGAAAAACATACTGTATTTCCTATGTATCAGTTGCGCTAGCAGAGAAACGGCTTTTGGTACGCATCAAGGTTTGGCTTTAGTCCCGTCATTTTATTATATTCGGAACTAAAAATCTTTAGTCCGAGTTGGTAGCACCAACCGAGACTAAAGGTTAAATATTAGTCTCAGTTCGTAATACCAACCCAGACTAAAGATAGACCCTTTAGTCTCTGGTTGGTGTTACGAACCGGGACTAAAGGGTCATTTACGCGTTAGTTCAAAAGAAAAACGTTCTGTTTGAAGTCACATATGCTCGTAAGTAGAGTGGTAAGCCACGCGCGATGCTATGACCGAGGTCTTGGGTTCGAATCTCATGATCTCCCCTAAAATACCTTTTACTTTCTAGGCCTGTTTGGATTCACTATCTCATAATAATTATCTAGCTAATATTTATTATCATATTTAGTTTAGCTAGTTGGATAGTTGTTATATATGTCTCAAACTAACAACTATGTGGATCCACTATCTATACTTGTTTGGATTCCAGATCGATAATTATATTATGGGGATTCAAACGGAGCCTAACTTATATGTTCCACGTGCATGTACACCATCTTAAATTTTATTAGAAAAATATAGTGGTGATATATATGGATCTTCACATAATGGAGACCCAGGTTAGTGAACTTGAAGTTGACAAACCATAGACACTCCACTTAAATACTACTCAATAAACAACTTCATCTGTGAACAAACCAACAGTTTAATCCCTAGTAGATAGGGGTGCCATCACTTCTGCGACCTATTGAAACCATACTCTTCTAGCAAGTCACGGGTTATTTCACTACTACACAAACATTTTTACCATCGGTTGGGAAATTAAACCTCCATCTTCATCGGTTTTCATCCTTCGATAGTGAAAGTGGACAGACATGTATTACCAACCAGCAGTGATGATAAAAAAAATTAAATCTAAACAAATCCTTTTTAGCTATGACGATGAGGCCATCGTCGTCCGCTTTGATCTACATGGGAAGAGGGGAGAAGGCTCATGGTAGGTAGAACCGCATCCGTGTTAGCACCTTTAGTGATGGGGAGTAGACCCATGTTGTGGGGCCGCCACGCTAGGCTGCCACACTGCCAGGCCAAAGGCTGGCGGCGCTGGGTTGCCGAACCAAGTGTCCCATACTGTCGGGCCACGAGCCACCTAGACCAGGGCACCACGCCGTGGGGGTCATTGATCACTTGGCGGCACTTCCATGAAATAGAGAGGGAGAAGTAAAGGTGGAATAGAGAAGGAAAGAGAGGGTGTGTGAATGGTGGGGAGAAAAGTAAACACACAAGGGGTCGATTGGTTCATCGACCGTTTGACACCCTCCACCCCACACACACATGGGGCGCTATGTGAGTGGGCCCTGCATGTCTGTCACCCTAAGGAGGACATACAGAGACAACAGTGTTTAGTATGTAAATCCATCTTGTTTTAACCAACAATTTATACCCTCAGTGAAAGTTTTATCAAAAGAGAAAAATTAGTTGGCAAAATTACTTTTTCGTAGCCTTTGAATTATCACACCAGAGTTCTAGAAACAGGTTGAGGTTCCTATAGAAAAAAAAAAGAAAGATAAAAAAAACTACCAGCAATCGGACTTCTAGCCCTTTGGTTCTATATATAGCCACGTATTAGGTTTGGAAAGAAAATTTCTGACAAGATGGAAAGAGGATGTCGATAAGTAATGTTACCAATTATCCTGTCACTCACTCAAGGTGCTAATTACCCCTATATGTAAGCGCCGCACTATCTGAGACTCGGATGATGTACTGTACAAGTGGGATGGGAACAAAAATAAATGAGCTAGGCAGTTGAGGGACAAAGCTGAACACTGGACAGTGGCAAAAGAACAAAATTCTTTTCTCCCCTGGCTGCACTACAAGGATTGTGTTGATACATGACGGTTTCAATTGGTCATAAACACCCTAAAAATTGTCATAAGTAACTATCTGTGAGGGTGTTAAAAACCGTCATAGAATCCACGTCATAATTCTTCCGTGTGGGAAAAAACCGTCACAGACGTATTGCAATAGTAACGTCCACAATCGTCATAGAGTAGCGGTTCAGGAGGTTTTGAGGCAGTGCACAGTGACGAATTGGAGCGTCATGAATACATCCTACATCAGCAGAGCCACTTCAGCATGGTGACATGGAATCTGATTTCTTAACATGCCTAAAATCAATGGCCTATTTATTTATTAACAAGCTAAAATCAATGGCTGATTTATTTATTAACAACCCATATGCAGCCTACTTTCGCACATACAGCCCATCTGATAGCACATCAGATAAAAAACTTATTGTTCCGTCAAACATCACAAGAATTTTCATCCAACATCAGATTACATGAATGTCATCCAAACTCATCCACCAACCTTGCAATAACATGGCACACCATGGCACATGAGCCATAACAAAATAGAGAATCAAAAAAATGGATACCACTTCAGCACCTTAATACATGCAGCTGCAGTGGCAAAATACAGCACACCTACATCTAGCATTCATCTGCACGTAGTGTTCATCTGAACTGCATGTCAAAAAAGAATTGAACACAACAATTAGCAACAAGCCACTCAATGCAGCAGATTAATAGAAGGGTAATAATCTAATTTATCCAAGGGATAAGGCATCTAGATATCAACTTGCACAGATATGTATGCTAATTCATTAGCCAGACAAATAAGCAACTGACGTTAGGCTTAAAATCTAACAAGTTTGAATAATCAGTTACTCAAAAGCATGAGCACAAGTAATACTTCATTAGCCATACAAATAAGCAACTGACGCTATGCTGCTGCTTTGAAGGATTAGTAAGAAGAAACTAACAGCTTGCAGCTTGCTACTATGGTTGTGCTCGGGTGAATGAAAGTTGTAGCTGCACTAGCAGCCTATCCACTTGGTTACCTGAATGTAGATGGTGGAGTCTGTGATCCAAGTATCCAAATTGCTATTGCCAAACATATAAAACAGCAGGGCAATACAGATGGTACAGAGCGTCAGCTAGTGAACACCTGCAGCAATACAACAGCCAAGTTAATGTTATAGAGCAATACTGAATATTCAAATTCGTTCCAGAACAAAATGTGACTCTCTTTTAGCATGACTACATGAATAAGATCTGGAAGCTACGGGACTGTAAGAATAAAGAAAAAGGTATTGTTTTCTATTGATGACTACACAGACTCTACAGTACAAGGCCACCTTTACAGGATTTGAATAACTTGAGCATGGCAACAATTTGAATTAAGAAATAAACACCAAGGAAGTTTTTTAATCTTAACTTATCAACTACAGGCACCTAAAAAATTCAGATTAGATATTTCTTGATAAAAAACTTTGATGATCAAAACATGCTCTTTGGTGAGCAAATCCAGTAATAAATTATTTCTGGTAGTATGCCAGCACAACAATCTCACTGAAATCAGATGACATAGCATCCCACTGGGACACAAAATTGCTCCAGGCAGCGACCAGCAGAGATGCTATCAGCATTCATAGGACTATAAACTAAATAATGGATAATAAGTAGCTAAGGACAGATTGCAGAGCCTCGGCTATCAGGACAAAGATTGCAGTGCACATAGTAATGATTAAATGAAACGACCTCGATTTCCACGAAGGGAAATCCACAGGTTCGAATTGTAATTCAACAGATTGCTTGAGACAATCCATAAAATTACCCATATCTCAGTTGCCACCAGGATCCATACAACGGTAAATAAGTCTTACATAAATATTTATTACATCGCCACACTGGCGGAATCAACAATCAGAGAAGCTTTAGAAGATGCGGAAGCGATTCATCCTTCACGGCCAACTTGAGTGTAGCACGTGACCCTATTCCTCGTCATCATCTCCCTCGAAGTCGTACTCATTCTCATCACCTGACAGCAAATTTATCAGTACGATTTGTACTGGCCACGGAGCCCACCTATGCAGCATTTGCTTTGTGGAAAGTGGATGCAAGGCTATACAAGCAGACCTATAGGCTGAGGTTTTCCTATGCAGCTGTAATCAATGTTTAATTAGTCAAGTTTTATCACTAGTTAACACCATCATCCCTTTTCCCATCTCCATACCTCACATACCCACACCTCACTCTCATTCGACAGGCCCAACTCCCTCTCGGGCCTATCTCAGCGGCACACTACCACAACGGGTACACTGCCGGAAAAATGTCATCCAGGGGGAGAAGAGAACACTCACTACACTAGTAGAAGCTTCACAGGAAAGGTCCATAGCCAACAGGTTGGCATATGTATCGATCGATCAACCGTACACTCTGCAGAGGTTTCACTACCCACAAGATTAGCCATCATAGGTGTTGCGCAAACACCTAGGTAGAATTCCGGGTGCTTGCTTGCCTAGGTCGATGCCACCCTACCACTCAGCCCTGGGATATTCCGGATCCTACACCGTTATGCTGAGACTGGGAGACACAGTACCGGGCCCATCCAGTGGTACTGTGCATCTAGAACGGAACGGGAACCCATCGACCGTCTCCGCCCACCCTTATCACCTTTCAACCTAGCAGTAGTGGCACCGTCCTACCAAATAGTCTAGCCGTCTCCCGCCCATCAGAAGCGAGTGAGTAGAAAAGGATTCCCATGAACCTGAAACTAGTCCATCCTAGGTTTGACCAAGCAGGCATCTCCACTTAGGGGATACTCTCCCCGTGCCATCACAGCACCTCCGTCCACGGGCTTCAAACCACCAAGGCTATCCCACCCGGAACCTCCTCAACAACTTTACCCGCCACAGGTATCTCGCTTGGGGATGCCCAGGTTGCACCCCCGGCACGACTTGCCCCATGGGCTCGTCTCACATCCCACTTGGTCGACATCAACCCTTACCACGCACCCAAGACGCACGCAGCACTCTCTCCCAGTGGTTATAATCAGTTGTACACCGTCCCAATTCCACCACATAGCATATAGCAAGTAGAAAGTAGTGGAAGAGTAACAGTAAATTAAGCAGCAGCTAACCTAACAGCGGATAGCAGGGTAAAGTCTTATCAAGGCAGGGAAATCAAATATACTACCATGCAACCAATCCATACGTAATCATAAAGCAATAGCAACAATGTTATTTGCAATGCGTAAATAGGATCTAAGGATTTGGTGGGACGTGGCACCTTCGTAGTCGTCTCCTAGCTCCTGAAAGTACTCGTGGTCGTCTTCCTTAGTCAGATCCTCCTCCGGCTCTGAAATCGAACACGAAACAGTCGCGTCAGCGACTCCTATAGAGTATTTCAGAAAAATCCAATAAAACAAAGAGCCAAATGCACACAAACATAGTCTTAGATTGTAGATCTCATTTTCCTGAGAATTTTGATATATGGTGCGCAATTTTTGGTTATCGTATGAATAAGTTATGAATTTCCGAAGATTATCCTATTTTCTGAAAATGGGAAAACTGGTCGGTTAATCAGGGGCAGCTCGGGATTGGTCCACGTGGCGCGCGGGTCCAGTAGTGCGGCAAGTGGCGCCTCATCAGAACACAAACCCGATGGTCGCCCACCAGGTGTTCGATGCTGGTTCCCAGAGAGTTGCCGGCGTTGGCGTAGCTCGGCGTGGCTCGGCGGTGGTCGGGGGTAGCTCGGCGGGGCTCGGCGTAGTTCGGCGGGGCTTGGCTTAGCTCGGCGGGGCTCGGGCGAATCGGAGATTCGGGGCGCCGAGGGTGCCGTTCTCCCGACGTCTCCCGCGGAGGTTCGGGCGAATCGGACATTTGGGCGCCCGAGGGTGCCGCTCTCCCGAGGTCTCCCGCGGAGGCTCGGGCGAATCGGAAATTTGGGCGCCGAAGGTGCTGCTCTCCCGAGCTCTCCCGGTGAGGCTCGGGCGAATCGGAAATTTGGGCGCCCGAGGGTGCCGCTCTCCCGAGCTCTCCCGGTGAGGCTCGGGCGAATCGGAAATTTGGGCGCCCGAGGGTGCCGCTCTCCCGAGCTCTCCTGGGGAGGCTCGGGCGAATCGGAGATTTGGTGCGCCGAGGGTGCTGCTCTCCCGAGCTCTCCTGGGGAGGCTCGGGCGAATCGGATATTTGGGGTTAGCAGGGTTCCAGGGCGTCTGTTCAAGGCGGCGGTGTCTCTCCGGTGCGGCGGACGATGACAGGGCGGCGATGACCATATTTCGACAGGACAGGGCTCGGCTATCTAGCGGCGGTGCCGAGGCAGACTTGGCGAACCTCGGCGGCCTTTCTCCGCAGCGCGAGGCGACCGGGGGTACTCGGAACGGATCTTAGGCGAGGCGGAACGTGTCGGCGGCGATGTCGTCGCGACTGTGAGGTTCCGGCGGGGCTAAGGAGGTCTTCTAGGAGATGTATACGCGTCCAGGGTCTATGGCGATGGTATACCAACTACCAATTTTGGCTACCGAGCTTTCCAAGGTGCTCGGTTGTGGCGGCGGCGTGTCGCCGACGACGGCGGAAGGCGGCAACGCGGCTACGACCAAGTATTGGTTCAATCGAATGCGGTCTTGTCAAATTGGTGAGGCCAGAGAGGCATACAACACTCTGGAAGGCGAACTTTAGCCATGGCATGACCTTCTTTTGGCGACGGCTCGCGGCGGCGCTCCGGTAAGGTCGCGGCGCACGCGGCCAAGGCGATTCAGGCTTCCTCTAGCGCTTAGATCCGCGTAGCTAGCTCGAGGGGGTCGTGGCGGTGCTCCACGACGCTCTAACCTATACGGGTGCTAGTCGGATTGCTCGGAACGGGTGATTCGGCGTCGGAACGCGTCGGTGGTGAGCGCGCTCCGCCGAGAACGCGTCGTGCTGCGTTCTCGGTCTAGCAAGCTAGTAGTCCGGGGGTTTCGGCCGGTCGAATGAGTGCATGGTGCAGGTGATCTTCCCGAGCCGGTAAGGGCTCGTGCCTGCGCGTCCCGAGGGTGGAACGCCATGGCAAAAGCAGGGCAAGGTTCGGACATGGCGTGCGATGGCTCACCGTGGTGTCGGTGAAGCTAGGATGGCGGTGCAGTGGCGAGTCGGAGCCGTGCAGAGCGATCGCAGTGCCGTGCCGCTCCTCGTCCGCAGCTCGGGCTTCTCCTCCGTGTCCGGCTCCGGCGTGCTCCGCGGCGGCGGCGCTCCGGCAGCTTCTCCTCCTCTGCTCCGCCCTTCTCCTACGCTCTCTCTCTCGGTTTGGTGCAGTGTGCCGGTCTGTGCTGCGGTGGCGGCGAGGGGAAATGAGGGTAGGGCTTCGGGGTGCTCCAATTTATAGGCGAGCTTGGCCAGCTCCAATGGCGAACGGTCCTGATTGCGCTCGACCGATCGAAGGGCCGTGGCTCGAGTGGATCTAGGGCTCCGGATGGGCGCGGGTTCGCTTGGCGGCCAAGAAAGGAGGGGACAGGAGGGGGACAGCGGGGTCAGGGCTCTGCCATGCTGTCGGCTGTGGGACCGGGGTCACGCCATTCGCGCGACACCCCCGGCAGGCGCGTCGCCTTCGTGAGGAAGAAGAACAGTGGGGGGGCGAGAGCGGCTGACAGGCGGGGCCGGGTTGGCAGCGAGCGCGAGCGCGAGCGCGTGTGTGCCGGTCGTGCGCGTGCGCTGCTGAGCCGCGACGTGGGCCGCGCGCGGTGAGATGAGGAGAGGAAGGTCGGGCTGGCTTGGGCTGACTTAGCGACCCGGCTGGCCGAAACGAATGGCTGGCCTAACTCTCTTTCTCCTTTTCTATTTTCAATTTAGTGTATATATACATATATTGCCCATTTTAAATATTGAGTAAATACAAACATAAATTGCATTAAATCCCAAATGTGATGCATAAGTTATTATTCTATGTGAATGGAATTAAAATGCAAACTACACTCCTTTATTTACCAATTTCATAATGAAACCTATATGCTTGCACAAGAAAAATGGGTTTTCACAATAAATAAATGAAAAATTTTAATTGGTTGGGATTTTTAGATTGTGTGGATTTTTAGGGTTGTTACATTAAATATTTGTACAAACTGAGAACAGAGAGCTGCACTGCATAAATGCTATCATCACAATTAGATCATGCTGCTGCCTGATACTGGTATGGAATAAGAAAAGATCTTAGACTACCTCAGAGGAGTTACACTAGTCTCTGAACACACTAGTTAAGTCACTAAAAATAATAATAAACAGTTATACACATAAGAAGACTATGTATTCAACTATTAGGTTGCATCACCAAAACTATTAGAGTGCTAGGCTTCTGAATTTCTAATTCTCAAAAATGAACAGAACCTGAAATTAGTTGTACAAAGGCTGAGTTTAGTGCACCAGAATTCATTTTTTTTCTACCTCACATTAGAAAGACTACCTGAGTTTCTGATTTTCGGAAATGACAAAAGACTAGTTCAGCACCAAATTAGCAATTGCAATAGTCACTGTCACTACTCAAATCAATTAAACAAGTTATAATTCTATTTTCACTTAAGTAGGAATACAAACAACACCAAGAAAAGGCAAATTTACTACTCACCTTGCCATCCTTGTTCTTGCAGATGTTGGGTCAGCAGCGACACACGAAGTATGACAGCTTTTTTACTGCAGATGTCCAATGTCACTCTGCAAAATATTGGCCGCTTTCACAGCATGTCAACGTTTCACAAATCTGGACGAAGCAAATTATTGGCCACTCTCACCGGCAGCAACTTGACTGAATCTGAACCCAAATTCCTGGCCAAAAAAAAAGAAAGAAATCCAAAGCTTTGGTCATCACTGCATCTGAAGCCACGCCGGAGAAAAGAGGGAAGGAGGGCCGTGGAGAGCGGATCCACCTGTGCCGGCCTCGGGCACGCCGCTGCTGCCGGAGGAGTGCCGTTGAAACGACCTCGATTTCCGCGAAGGGAAATCCACAGGCTCAAATTGTAATTCAACAGATTGCTTGGGACAATCCATGAAATTACCCATATCTCAGTTGACACCAGGATCCATACAACGATAATTAAGTCTTACATAAACACTTATTACATCGCCACATTGGCGGAATCAACAATCAGAGAAGCTTTAGTAGATGCGGAAACGTTTCATCCTTCACGGCCAACTTGAGTGTAGCACGTGACCCTATTCCTCGCCATCGTCTTCCTCGAAGTCGTACTCATTCTCGTCACCTGACAGCAAATTTATCAGTACGATTTGTACTAGCTCGGAGCCCACCTATGCAGCATTTGCTTTGTGGAAAGTGGATGCAAGGCTATACAAGCAGACCTATAGGCTGAGGTTTCCTATGCAGCTGTAATCAATGTTTAATTAGTCAAGTTTTATCTCCAGTTAACACCATCATCCTTTTCCCATCACCACATCTCACTTACCCACACCTCGCTCTCATTCGACAGGCCCAACTCCCTCTCGGGCCTATCTCAGCGGCACACTACCACAACGGGTACACTGCCGGAAAAATGTCATCCAGGGGGAGAAGAGAACACTCACTACACTAGTAGAAGCTTCACAGGAAAGGTCCATAGCCAACAGGTTGGCATATGTATCGATCGATCAACCATACACTCTGCAGAGGTTTTACTACTCACAAGATTAGCCATCATAGGTGTTGCGCAAACACCTAGGCAAAATTCCGGGTGCTTGCTTGCCTAGGTCGATGCCACCCTACCACTCAGCCCTGGGATATTCCGGATCCTACACCGTTATGCTGAGACTGGGAGACACAGTACCGGGCCCATCCAGTGGTACTGCGCATCTAGAACAGAACGGGAACCCATCGACCGTCTCCGCCCACCCTTATCACCTCTCAACCTAGCAGTAGTGGCACCGTCCTACCAAGTAGTCCAGCCGTCTCCCGCCCATCAGAAGCGAGTGAGTAGAAAAGGATTCCCATGAACCTGAAACTAGTCCGATCTAGGTTTGACCAAGCAGGCATCTTCACTTAGGGGATACTCTCCCCGTGCCATCACAGCACCTCCGTCCACGGGCTTCAAACTACCAAGGCTATCCCACCCGGAACCTCCTCAACAACTTTACCCGCCACAGGTATGTCGCTTGGGGATGCCCAGGTTGCACCCCCGGCACGACTTGCCCCATGGGCTTGTCTCACATCCCACTTGGTCGACATCAACCCTTACCACGCACCCAAGACGCACGCAGCACTTTCTCCCAGTGGTTATAATCAGTTATACACCGTCCTAATTCCACCACATAGCATATAGCAAGTAGAAAGTAGTGGAAGAGTAACAGTAAATTAAGCAGCAGCTAACCTAGCAGCGGATAGCAGGGTATAGTCTTATCAAGGCAGGGAATTCAAATATACTACCATGCAACTAATCCATACATAATCATAAAGCAATAGCAACAATGTCATTTGCAATGCGTAAATAGGATCTAAGGATTTGGTGGGACGTGGCACCTTCGTAGTCGTCTCCTAGCTCCTGAAGGTACTCATGGTCGTCTTCCTTAGTCAGATCCTCCTCCGGCTCTGAAATCGAACACGAAATAGTCGCGTCAGCGACTCCTATAGAGTATTTCAGAAAAATCCAATAAAATAAAGAGCCAAATGTACACAAACATAGTCTTAGATTGTAGATCTCATTTTTCTGAGAATTTTGATATATGGTGCGTAATTTTTGGACATTGTATGAATAAGTTATGAATTTCCGAAGATTATCCTATTTTCTGAAAATGGGAAAAATGGTCGGTTAATCAGGGGCAGCTCGGGATTGGTCCACGTGGCACGCGGGTCCAGTAGTGCGGCATGTGGCGCCTCAACAGACTACAGACTTGATGGTCGCCCACCAGGTGTTCGATGCTGGTTCCCAGAGAGTCGCCGGCGTCGGCGTAGCTCGGCGTAGCTCGGCGGGGCTCGGCGGAGCTCGGCGTTGGTCGGGGGTGGTTCTCAGAGGTCGGGGTTGGTTCTCAGTGGTCGGGGGCGTCGGCGTAGTTCGGGCGAATCGGAGATTCGGGGCGCCGAGGGTGCCGCTCTCCCGAGCTCTCCCGGGGAGGTTCGGGCGAATCGGACATTTGGGCGCCGAGGGTGACGCTCTCCCGAGCTCTCCCGGGGAGGCTCGAGCGAATCGGACATTTGGGCGCCGAGGGTGCCGCTCTCCCGAGCTCTCCCGGGGAGGCTCGGGCGAATCGGAATTTTGGGCGCCAAGGGTGCCGCTCTTCAGAGGTCGGGGCTGGTTCTCAGAGGTCGGGGGGCGTCGGCGTAGCTCGGCGGTGGTCGGGCGAGCTTGGCGGTGGTCGGGGGTGGTTCGTGACCTTGGCCGACCATTCAGCGTGCCATGGCGGCCGGCGGCGAGCTGCCGCAGGGCTAAAGCTCCGGTAGGCTACGTTGCTGCTCACAGCGAGGCAATTTCTCTCTTGCGGGCCCCAATATTCGTTTCTAAGGGATCCAATTTGGCTAACAGGGTCCCTTTTGGTGCTCGGCCTCGGCACAGGCGCTTCTCTGGCGAGGCGGGCGGCGGTGTGGTGGCCGGGGTTCGGTTTTAGCACGAACGGGTGTGGTTCCCTTCTATCCCACGGCATACGGCGGTTCTCCGACGAGGTGGAGGCGCACGTAGCCAAGGCGACAGACATGATTCGGGGCTCGGCTATCTAGCGGCGGTGCCGAGGCAGACTTGGCGAACCTCGGCGGTCTTTCTCCGCAGCGCGAGGCCATCGGGGGTACTCGGAATGGATTTTAGGCGAGGCGGAACGTGTCGGCGGCGATCACGTTTCCCCGAGAACGCACCTCTCGGTGTTCCGGGCTATGGAGGTTCGATCTTCCGCAACTAAGCTTGTCCAAGGTGGTCGGTTTTTGTTCCTGGTCGCGGTATTGAGATGCTCCGGTCATCGGCGGCGATGTCGCCGCGACTGTGAGGTTCCGGCGGGGCTAAGGAGGTCTTCTAGGAGATGTATACGCCTCCAGGGTCTATGGCGATGGTATACCAACTACCAATTTTGGCTACCGAGATTCCCAAGGTGCTCGGTTGCGGCGACGGCGTGTCGCCGACGACGGCGGAAGGCGGCAACGCGGCTACGACCATGTCTTGGTCCAATCGAATGCGGTCTTGTCAAATTGGTGGGGCCAGAGAGGCATACAACACTCTATTGGCGAACTTTAGCCATGGCATGGCCTTCTTTTGGCGACGGCTCGCGGCGGCGCTCCGGCGAGGTCGCGGCGCACTCGAGCAGGGCGGACGAGGCTTCCTCTAGCGCTTAGATCCGCATAGCTAGCTCAAGGGGTCGTGGCGGTGCTCCACGACGCTCTAACCTATACGGGTGCTAGTCGGATTGCTCGGAACGGGTGATTCGGCGTCGGAACGCGTCGGTGGTGAGCGCGCTCCACCGAGAACACGTCGTGCTGTGTTCTTGGTCTAGCAAGCTTGTAGTCCGGGGGTTTCGGCCGGTCGCATGAGTGCATGGTGCAGGTGATCTTCCTGAGCCGGTAAAGGCTCGTGCCTGCGCGTCCCGCGGGCGGAACACCATGGCAAAAGCAGGGCGAGGTTCGGACATGGCGTGCGGTGGCTCACCGTGGTGTCGGTGAAGCTAGGATGGCGGTGCAGTGGCGAGTTGGAGCCGTGCAGAGTGATCGTAGTGCCGTGCCGCTCCTCGTCCGCAGCTCGGGCTTCTCCTCCGTGTCCGACTCCGGCGTGCTCCGCGGCGGCGGCGCTCCGGCAGCTTCTCCTCCTCTGCTCCGCCCTTCTCCTACGCTCTCTCTCTCTCGGTGTGGTGCAGTGTGCCGGTCTGTGCCGCGGTGGCGGCGAGGGGAAATGAGGGTAGGGCTTCGGGGTGAGCTCCTTTTTATAGGCGAGCTTGGCCAGCTCCAATGGCGAACGGTCCTGATCCCGCTCGACCGATCGAAGGGCCGTGGCTCGAGTGAATATAGGGCTCCGGATGGGCGCGGGTTCGCTTGGAGGCCAAGAAAGGAGGGGACAGGATGGGGACAGCGGGGTCAGGGCTCTGCCATGCGTGGCGCTGTCGGTCACGCCATTTGCGTGACCCGGTGACGTCGTCTTCGTGTGGAAGAGAAACAGTGGAAGGGGAAGGCGGCTGACATGCGGGCCCGGGTTGGCAGCGAGCGCGAGCGCGAGCGCGTGTCTGCCGGTCGCGCGCGCGTTGCCGGGCCGCAACGTGGGCCGACAGGCTGGCTTCCGTTCTTCCTCTCTTCTCTTTTCTTTTTCCTTTTCTATTTTCACTTAAGTGTATAAATACATATATTACCCATTTTAAGTATTGAGTAAATACAAATATAAATTGCAATAAATCCCAAATGTGATGCATAAGCTATTATTCTATGTGAATGGAATTAAAATGCAAGCTATACTCCTTTATTTACCAAATTCATAATGAAACCTATATGCTTGCACAAGAAAAATGGGTTTTCATAATAAATAAATGAAAAATTTTAATTGGTTGGGATTTTTAGGTTGTGTGGGTTTTTAGGGTTGTTACAGCCGCCGCTGCTGCCGAAAGAAGAGCCGCGCCGAGGAAGGTGTCCCTGCCTGGATCCGTCGCCGAGGGAGGTCGTGTGCCGCCGCCGTCGCAATGTGCCGCCGGTGCCATGCGCAGCCGCGAGGGAGAGGCCGTGCGCCGCCGTCGCTATGCACAGCCGCGCGAGAGAGGGGCGCTGACTACATGCGCCGCCGCGTGGGGGAGAGGGGAGGTGTGTGGTCGCTGTGTGCTGTTGCGGGAGAAAGAGGACAGGCGCAGCGGCGAGAGGGAGCGACCGAGAGCGTACAAGCTTGAGTAGTGAGAAACCATAACTTGTGCAATATATACTAGTGCATTCGATCCAACGGTCATTGTTCGTCAGGGTTCATCTAACAGCTGCAATACATCGGGCCCGAAGTATTGGGCTGCATAGTAATGGGCTGAATTACAATGGTTTTATTTTCCATTTAAAAAATATGAACTCTAAACTGAATAAGAAATTTTTTTAAAAAATAAATCTATGACTAATAAAAAGATATTCACTACAAAATATTATAAATCATCGAGATCTACAACTTTTGTTTTGAGCATTTCTCCATCCGACTTTGTTTGAGCAATTTAAATTTTTGAATTTCAAAATATGAAAACTTCAAGCGTAGTTTTTCATAATAAAAATTATTTCAAATGAAAAAATTATCAACTATAGAGTTCTATAACTTTTCAAGATCTACATATTTTATTTTGGTCATTTTTTCTAGGACTTTTTTTTATCAATTCAAAATTTGAATTTTAAAAAAAATCAACTTCAAACAACACTTTGAAAGGGTAAATTATTTCAGCTAAAAAAGTCATGAACATAAAAGTTGTACAACTCATCAAGATCTATAACTTTTATTTTGATTATTTCTTCATCCAACAAAATGATTATAACATTATTTACAAATTTTACATCTTTCTCTTACAATTTCATGAACTCTAAGACGGACATGTCAAATTTATGAATAATGTTACAATCATTTTGTCGGATGAAAAAATGACCAAAATAAAAGTTGTAGATCTTGATGAGTTGTACAACTTTTATGTTCATGACTTTTTCAGTTGAAATCATTTACTACTTCGAAATGTTGTTTGAAGTTGCTATTTTTGAAAATTCAAATATTGAAATGATAGAACAGAGGCACATGAAAAAATGACGAAAGATAATAGTTCTAAGAACACAATAAGTTGATAGAGCTTGATTTTAGAAACATTTAGAAAAAGAAATCACCAGATTTGGAGTTAGCATGAGAAAGAAAGACTAGTTACAAAATTTCGCTGTAGATTAAAAAGAGAAAATGTTGGTTCATACATGTTCTTCAATTTCTAGCATTTGAGCAATCCATTTTCTGGTAGTGATTCCAGTTTCTGTAGTGATAAGGGAGGCACAAATAACTACGATAGTGACAGTTGGTTAAAACCATCACGGAGTTACTACCTAATTCTCAAATCGTCATAAGACCGTCATAGATTCGATACGCAGTGACGGTTTCAAAAACCGTTATCAGAAAACCGTCATGGATCAACACAATCCTTGTAGTGCTGTGATCTGTATTTGCGTTAATTAGTTGTCTTGTGTGTGTCTTTGTCGTAGCCATGCATGTCCTGCCATGCCGGTCGCCCGAGATTGCCGGCGAAGGAAGGTCTGCAGCTGCACGGATCCTGAGGCAGGGGGGCCATGTGGTTGGCGGCTTGGCGCATGGCCTCCAAGCGCTTCGGTTCATTTTCATTCCAACAAGTGACTATACAGTGGTGTGCATCGGCGACTAAAAACAGACTTCTCGTTCAGCTATCGTTCCTGGAATATTAATCGTACAATGTTTAAAGAGGACGTTTAGATAGGAGAAACGTTTTGGATTCTCATCTGAAACCCAAAAATTCTATATCAAATAACAAAACGTTTCAGCCTAGAAACATTTTCTATTCTCTCTCTCTCTCCGAACTACTATCAGCTAATACATCGCAACGTGATTTAGTACCATTTTGCTAACAATTGTATTTTATTTGATGGGTTGCATTTAAATTGTTCTTTACCCACAAAAAGATTGACTTTTTAAAATAGTTTTATTTATATAAACTTTAATAAAATATAAATAAATTTGTGAAATCATAAACTCAGTCTAGTAGGCAGATGGTCTAACAAAGTGATTCTAATTCATCATCAAAACATTCCCTATTCTGATTCTGAAACGTTTTTACGAGAATCTGAATCGAGTTCAGAAAGTTTGCCCTTTCTTTACTCAATCTCTCTACTTACTGCATTTGTAGCTTTGGCGCGAGCTTTGATTGTGTGACCTTCACCTTTCTATATTAGTTATGGGATTGTCCACCCACAGAATGTCATCGTTGCCTTGCTTCTCCACAGATTATCTACCCACGCATGCCACCGATGCTCCTCATTGCCACTTTGAGCAACTCTCTACCTACGAGGGGCAACAGAGTGTTGGCGAGAGAGATCTGAGAAAAAGGGAGGGTGGGGAGGGCGAAAAAGGAGTGGAGATTAAGGGACAAAGAGCGAATCAAAGATGGTCGAGAGTATTAGTGTGTGAGACAGAGAAAGGGTAGAGTTGTCAACGGAGCCTTTTCTCTTTATCAGCGCCAGTAGTTTCCATGGCACTACTACGTAAAGATTAACCGTGGCGGTCATTTTAGATTAACTGTGGTGGTTTTTCCAACCGCCTCGGACACAACGTCACGGTTAATGAAAGCATTTACCGTGACGGTTTCCTGCCCGCCGCGGTTAATGGAATAAAAAAATCAAAAAAAAGAAAAAAATCCATGGATAGGCCCGACGAGCCCATCCACAGGCCCGTCGAGCCCATCTACGGGTCACCGCCGCGGCCGCTGCTCGCCAGCGACTTTTCCTCGTCAGACGCCGGGATCCGCCCACCAGTCGCCGGATCCAGCCTCTGGCCACCCAGATTTGGCCCGCCTGCGTTGAATCAGGCCCGCAACACCGCCGGGGGGCCGCACCCGCGCGGCCGCCCGGGGTTGGGGGTGCACCCGAGCGAGCCGCCGCCGGGGGGGCGCACCCGCGCAGCGGGCGAGGAGCCGCACCCGCGCCGCTGCCGGGGGGGGCGCACCCGCGCGAGCTGACGGGGGTGCCGCGCCCCGAGCCGCCGCCGGGGGGGCGTGCACCGAGCCCGCGCCGCCGGAGTGCCGCGGCCGCGCCGCCTGGGTGCACTGGAGAGGGAGGGAAGGGAGGGGGCGCCACGAGAGAGGGAAGGGGGCGCTGGGGAAGGGCAGGGGCGCCGCCGCGGCTAAGTGTGGAGTGCGGCTGGGAGGGAAGGGAGGAAATGACTTAGGGTTTCTGATCCGATATATATATATATATATATATATATATATATATATATTATATGCTAGTGGGCTGAAACGGGCCTAGCGGGCTGGGCCCAATTTTAGGAGACGGTTCTTATAAAATAACTGCCTCAGTTAATTGTTTATCGTGGCGTTTGCGTTATAATGACTGTCTCGGTTAGAAGCATTAACCGAGACGGTTATATTACATTGTCCACCTCGGTTAATAGATTTTAGGAGGTGATTTTTTTAACCGCCTCGGTTAATAAAAAAATAACCGCCTCGATTAATATTTATCGTGGCGTTTGCGTTATAATGACCGCCTCGGTTAGTAGCATTAACCGAGACGGTTATATTACATTGTCCACCTCGGTTAATAGATTTTAGGAGTTAACCGCCTCGGTTAATAAAAAATAACCGCCTTGGAAAATAAATTGGAAGTGTCTCGTAAAAGATTTTTTTATAGTGTGGGAGAGATCGAGGAGAGGAGAGAGAGGTGGGAGCGGCCAAGAGAAAACAAATGAGGCAGTGACGATCGGATCATATTGAATCAGAGGAAGTACCAGGGAAGGACTGGAGAGTGGACATGATCAGAGCCCGGCTTATAAAATCCCATTTGATTAAAATATTGGTCTTGACCTCGTAACACTACCATGGTGCTGTGAGCACTGGCAGCTTATAACTAGAATCGACAATAACAATACACTATTATTGCTGGAAATTGAAAAATCAATAGTGATGATTAGATCTAGTACTGATACCTCGTCACTGGCGGTTTAAAAGAAAGCCATAATGATACATGGCACACAATGCTATGGGTATGTGTTCGGCTGAGGGTGTCAACATATATAGTGATTTATGAGAGGAAGTTGCTGCAGCAGCAGCACCAACATTTGCAAAAACAAGTTGCCGAACAAGCAAAAATATGTTTATGTACTACTCTCTCTATTTCAAATTTTAAGTACTGGCTTTCTGCTCTAGCGTTTAGTATGTATGTATATGTAATATTTAGGTCGTTATATAGCAAAATACTATGTATCTAGAAAGAAAAAATAGAACGATTTTAAATAATTTAAAACGTTGTGTGGTCCTGCCATGCGCGCGTATATATACCGTATACGCACGTAATGACGTAATCACTGCTACAATAAAATTAACCGTGGCGGTCAAAAAACATTAACCGTGGTGTTTTTTCCAACCGCCTCCAACCAATGGTGACGGTTAATCGGACCATTAACGGATGCGGTTAGCAGCCCGCCACGGTTAATAAAATAAAAATAATAATTTTTTTTTGAAAAACCCGTGGACAGGCCCAGCGATGAGCCTGCTGAGCCCATCCATGGGTCGTCGCCGCTGGGGAGCTCCTGCCCGCCGGATCCGCCTCCAGGGAGCTCCAGGCAGCCGGATCCGCCGCCGGGGAGCTCCTCCTCGCCAGATCTGCCGCCAGGGAGCTCCTGGCAGCCGGATCCACCGCCGGGGAGCTCCTCCTCGCCGGATCCGTTGCCGGGCCGCCAGATCCATCACCGGGCAGCCGGATGCGCCGCCGGGCCACTGGATCCGCCCGCGGGCGCGCCGCCGGGTCGCTGGATCCCCCTACAAGCGCGCCGCCACCGCCTTGCCTCCCTGTGGTCGCGCCGCCACCGCTTGGCCGCCCTGTAGCCGCGCCGCCGCCACCTGGCCTTGCTGTGGCCGCGCCGCCGCCGTCTGGGCGCCCTATGGCCGCGTTGCCGCCACCTGGCCTTGCTGTGGCCGCGCCGCCGCCTCCTGGCCGCCCTGCAAGGCCGCCCAGCGTGCGAGCCGCCGGGGCCTGGCCGCCCAGCGTGCGAGACGCCGAGGGCTGGCGGCCCAGCCGACGCGCCGCCGACGCCTGGCCGCCCAGCGCCATCGCCGTCCTGGGGGAGGGAGAGAGAGATGGGAGGAAGGGGCGTGAAGAGTGGAGGCAGGGGGAGGGAGAGATGGACGCGGAGGGGGCGGCGGCTGGTGTGGTGTGAGAGAGGAGGAAGGGTCTGAGTGTTAGGGTTTGTGCATTCGTTTATATATTCGAGATGAGAATGGGTTTATGTGGGCTAGCGGGCTGGGCTTAATTTACTGTGGCGGTTGAGTTACAATGTCCGCCTCGTTTAATCGATTTTGCGATAACCGCCTTGGTTAATAAAAAATAACCGCCTTGGTTAATGCCTGTATTAACCGAGGCGATTATATGTCTTGACCGCCGCGGAAAAGAAATGACAAGCGCCTCGTAAAAGATTTTTTAGCAGTGAATCCAACCTACATCGTCATTATTAGTTTAGCACACACGTATAATAGAAAGTCTAATCCACCGAGTAATAAAGTGTCTCTTAATTTTTTCATGGTATCCACCGACTAATTAAACAAAATCACCACAGTGATCACTACGGGCACCACACCGAAACAGGCTATATATCTGTGCATAATCCATCACCATGCATGGATAACCTAAGCTACTAGCTAGAGCTAGTGATCGGTCGACGACTAGCTATCTTCACCGCCACCTTTCATTCTTTTTATATGAAAAAGTGCATGGACATAAATGCCATGCTGACACGTGCACGTCCACGTGTCCTCTCCAGCTTGCTCGTTACCGATGCTTTGTTTGCAGCATGGTTGTCCACTCATTTTTGTATGCAGTGACTTTGACGCTTTGTGCATACATGTGATGCACGATGCAGGAATGTCAAAGCAGTGTTGGATTGTGCAGGATTCATGGATGCATGGATGTATACGTACAGATAGTAGTACGTGGTGGGGGTTATCTGTTATCTCTGATTACATCTAAATGCAGAACGTATGCCATGCACCGTACCTGCGCTAAACTCCGGCGGGCACCCCCAACCTGCTGCGGCCGGCCCCACATATATAAATAAGTCTCCCGCCTAATTTCAGTAAAGATGTTCCAGGATAGAGCGAAGCTGGCCCTTTTATTTGTTTGTTTACTGTAGTAACAGTATACTTACACTCTAGCTAGCTATCTAGATAGACCATACTGATGAATTGGATGACCCCAGAGCTGGCCGGCTCAAATATACTCCCTCCCTCCGTCCAGTAAAATATAAACTAACTGTGATATAGTGTTATTCTGAAAATTTTAAGAAACACTCAAATAATGCAAGTATCCATAGATTATATCAAGAAGTTTCTCCTCGTTTCTAAAAATTAACTTTGCCAAATCTAGACATAATCATTACATTGAATTGAATGTATTATATTTTACTATAAATTTTAAAAAGTCACAATCACAATGCACAATATTTCAGAATGGAGGGAGTGTATATATTGTAAGTTTGTAACTAACTTCCACTGGATATGTGTCTCATGATCGAATGATCTGCGACGTCCCAAAATCCCACACATGCAGTCTTAAAATATACTACTACCATCTCCAATGTGAATTGTTTACGCGAGAACCGTCGAGAGGAGGTCGATCCAGCCATTTGCAATTTTATTGCAACATACTAATTCGCTTGAACTTACCAAGCAGCATCCAGCCAACATCAACCAGTTATTCAACAATATTTTTCTCTCACAGCAATTAGGTAGCCAGCCGAACAGAGAGACACTTAAAACGGTCACCATAAAATTATGCACCCGATGCAAAATACCCTGTTGCTAGCTGCTGGTCAGTGGTCTCCACATACAGATGATGCTAGTTTCTTCAATTTTGATTTCTGGTGGCCAGCCGCCGGCCATTTCCGATGTACCGCTAGCTGGGGACTTGATGTTGAGCATGCAGCAGGTGTACGTAGACCTTGGTCCACTAGTACAGAAAAGCTCTATACAGACGGTTGTAAAGATATTTTTACAGGCGTTTTTTCAAACCGTCAGTGGGAAAGGCCAATACAAATCACAGACGGTGGTTTAGAAAACCGCCAGTACAAATCGATTTATACTGACGGTTATCTTAACCAAACCGCCAGTACAAATAGGTTTGTACTGGCGGTTTTCTTAGCAAACCGTCAGTACAAATCGGTTGTACTGGCGGTTTTCTTAGCCACCGGCCAGTGCCCGCCCGTCCAAGTCGCAAGTCACGGCATTTTTTGCGCGCTACGCGGCCGGCGGGATTCGAACCTGCAACCTCTGCTTCGCGCGTACCCCCTCTAACCACTCCACCCATAGTTCACTTGTGTCTAAATAGTATTAGGTTCGCCACATATTGTTACGTAACCGATAGAAAACTGATTGTTTGTGGTCCTAAACGAAGTCAAATAAAAAAATTGTCAACTACAAAGTTGCATAACTTTTCGAGATCTACAACTTTCATGTAGACAGTTTTTTCATCCGAGGCTTTTTTCAAAAAGTCAAAATTCAAATTTCAAACTTTGACCGTATTTTACGTCAATAAGATGATTTCAAATAAAAAAAATTTCAACTACAAAGTTTCATAACTTTTCGAGATCTACAACTCTGTAGAAATGCCCCCATTTCTACAGGCGGTTTTCTTAAGATAACCGCCTATACAAACATGGTTTTCTACAGGCGGTTTTCTTAACAAAACCGCCTGTAGAAGCCATTTCTACAGGCGGTTGCAGAAATCGATTTCTATAGACGGTTTTAGATTTGGGCCCATCATTTGATTTTCAGTGACGTCCGATAATCAAAACCGCCTGTAGAAATAAAAGCGTGGCGCCTGCGTAGAGCTTTTGTATACTAGCGGACCTTGTTGCACGTACGTACTGCAGTCGACGACGTGGATCGATCGAATAATGCAATGCAAGCAATGCAATGCTGTGTCACTAGCTAGCTGCGTTGGGACTTGATATATGCCGACACACACCAGCAACGTCGTCGATCCTTGCGTTGCACCAGCCTGGGTGGATACCACAACGTCCAGTCGTCCACGTTTAAGCATGCATGGAGTATATATATATGAAAAATGGAGAAAAATTACACGAACGACGCTGTACATGTCACTGCTTACGTGTACTACTTGGGAGCAAAAACTGTGTGCTTCCCCGCCTCCTCCCAAAACCGTGGTTCCAGCCCGGCCCCGCCCTCCAGAGCGTGGATGATTTCTATCTTCTTCTATATATAATATAGGGAAGAATGCACCTATACGAACGAACGGCTGCAATCCATGGGACTTGCTCAGCCACAGCCCGGCAACAACGATCACATGAGAATATTTTTTCTATATATATACGATCGATGAGCCGGCAACAACAATCATGCATCTCTGCCTCTGAAAATCCTGATTAAGGAAGTCGTTTCGTTCGCTAATAAATTTTGTAGCACAGGCAAATTAAAGCATGTGTATGGCTTAATTACACAAATCGTTCCATCGACTTTTTTTCAAAAAAAAAAATCCGGCCCATCGATTTCTTTTATACATATATGCATGCATTTCGCTTACGTATGCGTTACTGCGTGCGTGCATTCATCATGCATGATGTATGCATGGGGCCATGGATTGTGGATTTCTGGTTGTGCGATTACATTATATAACTTTGTGAAGGACGACGGAACGATCGATCCATCGATCCCATCCGTGAGCTGTATAGCCATGGGCAACGTATACATACGCCTATATATATACGGTTGTGCAAGAGATTTCCAGATTATTCCTGGAGAATTTCGAGATGGTTATACAAGCATCGATATATGCATGAATTATGTTGCATTGTAGTCAAACCGCGCAAGTCCACAAACTGGGACGGTCTCACGTGCGCACGTCTATGGATCTCCAGAGATTCTAGCTATCTGCAGTGCACGTATCTGTAGGATGCATTTTGTACGTACGTACCTAGCTAGCTAGCTGTACCTGTACATACGTGAAGTGTCAATCAATTATTATACATGCATATACATACTATATTCAGGGTTTTTTTTACCGACCGGTTACCGCGGTAACCGGCCGGTTACCGGTCATACCGGTCCGGGCCGGTACCGGTACTGGTCGGTTTGAAAAAACCGAAATTTCAAATTTAAAATCGGTGCAAAAAATGGTAAAAAAATTCCTAAAAATACTTCATGATTTATAGATTCCAATGGTGTCAAAATTTTTCAAATTTGACTACATTTAGAATTTTTTTCGAAGTCCCAAAGTAAAAAAAAAAAAGGCCCATTAAGTCCCGTTAGGCCCATTAAATCATGAAGGTCGAAAAATATACTAAACGCACTCAAATTTGAAAAACTTTGACATCATTGGATTCTATAAATCATGAACTATTTTTAGAAAATTTTTTAGCATTTTTTTTAAAAAAAATAAATCTGAAATTTGAAAATGCGACCGGTTACCACCAAACCGGTCGGTAAACCGCTCAAACCGGCCGGTAACCGGTCAAACCGGTCGGTATACCGGTCCGGAACCGATTGAACTGGGGTTCAAACTCAAAATTTGAATTCGACCGGTTTCTACCGGTAACCGGTCAAACCGGACCGGTATACCGGTACCGCCGGCCGGCGGTTACCGGCTACCGGTCGGTAATAAAAACCCTGACTATATTTACACATGCATGCACGTATGTACACACACCTTACCAAGACCCAGTTGATCCCGGGTCGAAGACTGCATATAATTTTTTATTCCCCGAATGTGGCAGGATGGTTTTATATGATTTTTTTTAATAGATAAAAGAGGAAAATGTACCCCCGTCCCTCAATTTGGTTCAAGGTATCATCTATGTCCCTGAACTTTCAAAGTGATATCTATGGGTACCTAAAATTGACAAAATGTATCATTTAGGTCCCAAACTTTCAAAGTGATCACCGCAAGTCCCTAAACTTGACACAGGGTGTCATCCAGGTCCCAAACACTGTAGATAATTCCAGCACCGAATTTTAAAAAAAGAAAATCTAATTTCGAGTACTATAGCTACAATCTATAAAATATTCCAAAAATTGTATTTTTTCATACAATCTCCGATGAAGATGGGTTTTATATAAAAATTGTAGCTTGCGACAAGATCTACAACTTTCTAGTTTCGAGTTTTTTAATTTGAGGTGGTTAAGATGCTAAAAAAAATTAAACAAAATTTTTCAGCAGTATATTAATCACGTACAAGCGCGTGTCGCCTTGGAAAAATCATATCTTTCTTATATATTATTAAATTGAGATACTTTCTATACAAAAGTTGTAGCATTCGACGAGATCTGCAACTTTCTAGTTTTAACTTTTTTTAATTTGAGATCGTTAAGATTCTCAAAAAAAAATTAAAACGCTAATTTTGGTTCTTGCACGGTGGTTTTGTATTTTAAATTTTTTGAGAATCTTAACGACCTCAAATTAAAAAGTTAAAACTAGAAAGTTGTATATCTCGTCGAACGCTACAACTTTTGTATAAAAAGTATCTCAATTGGATAGTATATAAGAAAGATATGATTTTTCTAAGGCGACACGCGCTTGTACGTGATTAATATACTGCTGAAAAATTTTGTTTAATTTTTTTGGCATCTTAACCACCTCAAATTAAAAAACTCGAAACTAGAAAGTTGTAGATCTCATCGCAAGCTACAGTTTTTATATAAAGCTCATCTTCATCGGAGATCGTATGAAAAAATACAATTTTTGGAATATTTTATAGATTGTAGATACAGTACCCGAAATTAGATTTTCTTTTCCTAAAATTTAGTGCTGAAATTATCTACAGTGTTTGGGACCTGGATGACACCCTGTGTCAAGTTTACGGATCTGCGGTGATCACTTTAAAAGTTTGAGACCTAAATGACACATTTTGTCAACTTTAGGGATTCATAGATATCACTTTGAAAGTTCAGGGACCTAAATGACACCTTGAGCCAAGTTGAGGAACCGTGGTGTATTTTCCTCTAGATAAAAATGTTCTCAAGTTCCAGATCATAAGTTTTTTTAGCTTTATTATCCTAAGATAATCTTCACTAACTTTCTCTAAGTTTTATATAGAAAATTATACACAAATCTACTATAAAAAAACTATATTTATTAGGTATATTTTCATAGAGGCTTGTGTGAATGTGCCAAAACTGCACCAAGCTAAAAAAACACGGCCCCCCAAATGTGAGATAAGAAGGCTAAATAAAGATCTAAGACCTGTTTAGACTTCAGTTGCAGTCTTGAGAAAGCTGCCTAGGGTCAGGGCGTCGGCAGTAAGATATGATCACAGGCAATCAAATCTAGATGTCTATAATTGTTATCTGGGTCAGTTTTTTTTAGAGTGTGAACCAAACAGACGCCTAGTCCATTGGCGCTAGAAGCTGAGAGCCTATCTGCCTATATGTATTGAGGCTAGCTTTTGGGTTTTTTTGGGGCTGAAAAGCTAGCTTCCTCGCTTATTTTGGCTTTAGTTTTCTTGTGAATTTGTAGCTTTTCAGCAAACCAAAAGTCAGGAGAAAAACTCGTAATGAAAGTTTGAATTTAATTTGAGTTTATTTTCTAACATGCCAGCTTTTCAAAAGCCACCTCTCCAGTTAAATTGTTTTGATTTAGCATCTGACTTCTCAGTGGCAGAAACAGGCACAAAACTGATATAAACTGTGACAACATATTTTGCACTGGTAATAGGAATGGAGTGTCATTTTCTGTGAGAGAAAGGGGGAGTCAAACTCCCAAAAAACCCTATAGGTTGCGCTTTGTGTACCCCTACCGTTGTACTGTAATGTTCTCAATTACAAATTCGGTGATTTATTTTTCATGTTCTTCTATTTTGGTTGAAGGCAGCGCATTACGCATTACTCATCATATGGCGCCAAGCATCACTAATTCTTCATTTTTTTTGAAAAGCCATCAACAAGAGCGTGCTAGGCATATATTGGTATAGAAGAATCAAGTACAATCAAAAGAAAGGAAAGAAAAACATTTACACTCACGAAGGTGACTGCAAGACCACTAAAATAAAACAATACCAACGCAACCACCCAAGCAACAATCGCCAAAGCCACCCTAGGACGCCACAACAAACAAGCTTCGTGGCTGGAAAATGAGGGAGATGGTTTCCACAACGAGTCCTTGAAGGAGGAAAATGACATCCACAGATGTCGCAAACGTTGTTCAGAGAACTAGGGTTTTTCATCCCAAACTCCTCAAGGGGCAGAGGCCTTGCTGCAATGCCTCCAACGAGGGGAATGACGCCAAAAACATCACTATTGCTCGCCACAGCCAAAACTTAGGCAAGGCTTTCACCCGAGAGCCCCAAACACCCTAGACCCAAATCCTACCACGACGAAGAACCTCGCAGAACCACTAGTAGAAGATCACAGAGGGACCGATGAGGTAGATATGCGTGGTCTGTCACCACCACGCCGGCCCACGAGGAGGCCGCCTCAATCCTGCATCACACCGGCCACCACACAAAGTAACCACTTGCTGTTGCACCAAGCCAAGGGAGTCACCAGCGCTTCTACACTTCGATGTCTATGGAGCTTCTAGAGAAAGCAACGAGCATTCCCGCCCAGACCGCCATCCACAACGAACCACCTTCAGTTGGTTGTCGCAGCAGCGGTAAGTCGGCCACAGACATGTGTGGCACAACACGGTCGCATCGGTCGACACGGACCGCAGCCAACCCACCATCGCCGGCCCAAAGAAGATCGCCTAGGAAGAGACCCGCCACAATCACTGTCCACTTGCATCAGACATCGCCACCGAATACCACCCGTCAAACTCTAAAAATGGTAGTAGTCGTCATGTCGCAACCAACATAACCGCATAGCCACACCAACGGAAGGAGCTATCTAGCCACACTAAATTGACCACCAGTAAGAAGGATCGGTCGCCATGAACATGACTTCGAGAAGCCGCCGTAGATCCGCTGTCGCTACCACACCAAAATAGCACTGCGGAGGCAGCACTACCCATTGCATCACCGGTCACCAAGGACCACTGATAGCCTGGCCAACACCACCACCACAAAATTCTCCATGATGGAAAGGGGCATCCCGAACAGCTCCACGCAGCCTCGCCCAGCTGGCGTCGGGAGAAAGCCGCCGTAGCACTACACAACTACCTCACCTTGCTTGCGTAGATCACCTGTTGCAGCCAGGCGCTCATATGCCGAGCTTCATTCACCGATGTCCCCATCAGAGAAGGCAAGTCATCTCACGGCGCACCCCAACGCCCGGTGTCCACCCTGAGGCATGGCGCATGCCGGGATCATGTGGATCTAGCCCGGGACTGCCTCATCCTGTCGCCTGGGAAAGAGCCCCACCCTAGGATGTCTCCCCACCACCCCGCTGATACCCGGACCGCAGCCGAGGTTGGAGAAGGCCAAGCACCAAGCGCCACGCGGATGCCGCCACCGGGAAAGGGGAGTCACCATCGCCACGATTGCCATCGCCTGAAGTCACTGCTGCACCCAGAGTTGGGGAAGAACGCCTCGCTGTGCTTTCCCTGCGCCCGCGCAGGCTCCCAGCAGCGCGCTCTAGTGGCGGCGAGGGAGAGGGGGCAGGGAGAGGGAACAACGGTGCAGGGACGAAGTTCCGTCTGTGTCGCCCGAGGTGGACGACGCGGACGGGGTGTGGGTTACCTCTCGGGGCCACTGGACCTATTCCCACCATCACTAATTCTTGTTCAAGGTTTAAATTCTTTTGTTTTATTAATTTGGTGATTTTTTTATAAGCAATTAGCTAGGCCAGAATACATAGTAAGGCTATGGTACATTTTAGTGAAAGTATGTTTTATTTATAGTAGGCACATGAAGTTGATAATTTTAGAACCCTCAATTTGCATTTCATTCGCTATAGCCTCCAAATATTTGGAGACCACCCTTGTGGAAGGTCAAAAATGTCTAAGGACTTGAAACAGCAGGAGTATAGGTTGCCGATCACTTTGTTCTTCCCAATCAAATCCTACTCATCAGTTCGTCCACATCCACATTCCATTCCACCATGTGCATGGAAGCAATAAGCAAGTACATACACGCAGCAAGAACAATATATGGCCTTCTTATCTTCTCGGATCCGAAAAGGCAGCTTCACGAGGAGCAGATTTAATGGTCAAATGAGCAGGGATAGATCTTTGCGACCTTATCTAGTTCTAATCCGACAATCTTTATGCTTTACGATCGGAAGTCGTACTGTGAATAGTGACCAAAATATCTACTTGCTTTTCGATCGGACGTGAGTAGTGGCCAAATTAAAATGCACGCTTTCCAAATGGTCCATTAAATTGTGGGGGCTCTTAAAGCCGATTAAACCCGCACATGTTATGTATCCCACTTCCCACCAGCACTTTGGAAGATAAGATCAGTACGTCCATATGCAGCGGCCAGTAGATTTGTACCAGCTACCACATTTCTTTTGGACCAACGGCCCGCCAGTATCACTCTCCATCATGTAGCTACGCTAACATGCATGTGAGCGTTATTATATTATATATGTATATATATCCACATGCATGTGACCGATCGACCATGCATGCATTTGTGACACACGAAAAGAATGTAACACGATGTGAACAGGGGATTGAAAGAGCGAGCTCACCTGGTTTGGACTTTGGACGTCGTCGACGGTAGAGCAGTACAGCTTATAGGAAGAAAGAAGAAAGAAAGGCCAGAGAGCACAAAAACATCATGCATCCATATACAAGGTCTAAGCCGCAGTGTGGTTAATTACATCAGCAAGTACGTACTTATGTAGAATAATAAGGTCAGCTCAGCAGTCAAAGCTGGAAACACGTGCGTCACTGCGGGCATCAGCACGCACGACGCCCGCACGGGACGACGTAGGACAGGTCAGTTCAAATTGCATTGTTTGCACAACAACTACAAGCACACGAGCAATTGCAAGTTCAGAGTTCAGACACAACTTGCAGTTGTCCAGCGATCGAGATGGAGCAGCCAAAGTGCATACAGGCAAGTGGAAACGATCCATCAATCGGATGAGAGGCTTGTTGCGTAATTGAGTTTTGCCACGTGATCCATGCATTATATTCCACTAAGGTTGAACAAGAAAGCAACATCAGCAAATTCAAGTCAAAAGGGTAATGGATGAATACATAATATGTAATGACCCCAAGAAAGTGGGCCATTCAGATATCAACCGGAGAAAGAAGGAAGATGACACGTCAGACATGGCTGGGTTACATATGCGCTCACCTGAACCTTGTAATCTGCACAGCTTCTCAAGGCTGCAGTTCAGACGCAGCTTGTCGATCGATTCAATCAGACAGGCAGCGTGTAGTAAAAAAAAAAAATGCAACCACTAGTAGGTCAGTGACTTTGTCGGGCAGGCACTGCAGTAAACAATTTGCAGAACTTCCGACTCCCTGCCTCCCTTGGTGGTGATCCGTGCAGCATCTGGAGGAAGCAAGAAAAGAGAGTGAATTTAGGTGACCGAGAGCCAGAGGGCTGCAGCCAACCAGCGGGAGGTAAAACGTACGGTTTGAAAAAGTTGAGAAAGATGGTTTGTTTGATTTTAGAGTTGAGGAAGACAAAGCAGACTTTGGCAAGTCCACTTTACCTCTCTCATCTTTTATCAAAGTCTGCTTTGCATCTCTCAACCCCAAAACCGGACAAACTACCTTCCTCAACTTTTCAAACCGTGCACTTAACCTCCCTGAAGCGGTTTTGAAGGAGGTTTTGCTACAGTGACGGTGGTTTTTTTTGTCTTTTTTTTAACTATTTTGGCTGAATTTTTGAAAAATCATAGTAAATCACAGAAAAATCATAAAATGAAAAATCCAGTTTTGTTGGTCTCCACATGAGTAGATCTATGCAGTGAACATATAGTATGGTATGCTTTAGTACAAAGTTTTTCTATGAAGGTTTTGTCTTTTTCTTTTTTATTTATTTTGCTAAATCTTTGATAAATCATAGTAAATTATAGAAAAATCATAAAATAGAAAATCTAATTTCTTTAGACTCCACATGAGCATATCTACAAGTGAACATATAATATGGTATGCTTTAGTATAGAATTTTTGTTGTAGTTTTAGATCAATGCTTTTTTAAATACCCCGGGTATTACGGCTAATTAATTATGCCATATCATCATGTTTATTATTAAGCATTTGCATATGATTGTGCTTAGGGACTTTAGAGTGACTTATTTATGAATGTTATTGGTGTTGCAATTGAATCCCTAATTGGCAAGTAAAAATAAATCAAAAGAAAAATCTGAATTTAAGCCCTAATCGGACCCTAAAACCCTAACTCAAAACTACTTAGAATCAGGAGATGGTGTCTCAACAAAAGTTATAGATATTTTAAAATGGAACAACTTTTATTTTGGGTGTTTTTGAAGCTCTTTAATAGAAATTTAAGTTAAACACTAATTACTACTTTGAAATTCAAATTTGAAATGTTAATTTAAAAATTATTGAGAATCTGACTAAACTGCCTTAATAAAAGTTGTCAAGCTCAACTAATAGAACAACTTTTATTTTGGAATTTTTTCATATTGTAGAGAAAAATTCAGAGAATTTAACAGGATTAGAAATGGATTTCAAATAGTAGTTTTACCCCCTTTCAAATATTTTCAAATATTTTCAAAATTTGGATTTGGTCACCAAACCAATGTTATTCAGAATTTAAAATCCTACAACTTTGGTATTTACACCTTTCTGAGTTGATGCACAAAAATTGGGTGGATTGAGCAAAAACCGATTTGAAGGCAATTCAATGTCTCCAGTGCGCTGCCCCTCTCCTCTGTTCGCGCATAGCCCCGGCAGCCGACCGCGCCGAGCGCGCGCGGTGCCGGCCGGCCGTGTGCCCCCCCCCCCCCCCCGTAGCCGAGCTAGTAGGGGACCCCGCGCCGCCCCGAATCGCCTCTGCCCTCTCCCCAAACCCAACTTAAAGGCACCCGGTCGCCTCCCTGCCTGCTCTTCTCCATCTCGGCACGCCGGCGACCACCTTCACTGCCCGGCCGAATTGGCTAACACCCGACCACCACTTCAAAATTGTCCGAGCAGCTGATCTTCCTACTCCCTTGCGCACCCAGTGCATCAATTTGTGCTTAGGTTCGTGCCCCGTTGGTCCGGAAACGCCTGTCGTCATCCTCGGGTCCGGCCGGAGCGCCGCCGCAGCCATCCCTCACACGTCTAGCTTGCCGTGGTGAGCCTCTCCTCGTTTGGCCTCCCGTTTGTGACTCTCTGTTTCATGCTTTAGCTTATGCTCGCGTCGGTTTTCCATTTCGTCCACTAGGATCGCCGGAACGGGACTTCGCCGTCGAGGCTGAGCCGCTACATCCGCCGCCGTCGTCAAGCTCGCCGCTCCGCTCCGTCTCAGCCTCAGCCAGTCGTCGGTCTAGAGTCGTGGTGAGCCTCTGGACTTTTTCCCGCGTTGTTCTCAAACGCTACCGCGTTCGGATGGCCGGAACAGGGTCACCGTGCCGCCGTTTCCGCCATAGGCAGGTCAAGGCTCGTCGGAGGCGCGTAGGGTAGAGGCTAACCAAGCTTGGGTGTTCGCTAGGCTCTGGGGTTCACGTTGGCATGCTCGGCTTCGTTACTGGAGTCGCCGGCGGCGAGATCCGCGGCGGACCGCCGCGTGTGCGCGCGCGCGAGCGCGCGGGAGGAAGAAGAGGGAGCTGACAGGGGGGTCCCGCCTGTCAGCGTCCCTGAGAGAGAGCGCGCGCGCAGGCCAGCACGCAGGCGAGTGCTAGGCCGGCCTGCTGTTGTTGGGCTACCACGGGCTGGAATCGTTTTCTTTATTTTTAGTGAATTTCAGTGGCTTTTCTAATATAAATTAAAATGAATAGTACGGCTATTTGTTATTTTGATAGGAATATTTCTGTTGAACTAAAAATCATGAAAATAATTGTGGGTACTCTCTGGAGCATGTAGTATTTTATAAAAATATTAAATATAAGATTTTGACACCTTCTGTAGGAACTAAAAATCAGCATATTAATTAACAACTGAAACTTTGGGAAATTTTAATAAATTCCAGATTAATCCAAAAATCATGAAAATTTATGTGGCACTGTTGTAGGGTGGAACCTATCTGTTGGTTAAGTTTGGGCTCAATTGGAAACTGTTTGGTCACTTATCAATTAAATATTGGGTTAATTGTATAATAAAATTGATTTAACCAAATAATCCCTGTAGTGTGTGTGATTTTTGTATTGATTGGGTTCATGGATCTTTCACCATAGTGATCCTTGACAAAAGTAATGATGTCACTTGTTAGTTATAGTAAAGCTGTGTAGCGGCTTTCTATGACTGTTAAAATGGTCGATAAAACAAAATATGAAAACCCCATTTTACTTTTCTTTAAAACGTTTACAACTTTACCGTGAAGGAAAGTTGTACTCAAGGATTTAATGGTTTACTTTTGAGCATTGTATTCATTATCTTCATACCATGCTAAGCATGCATCATTGCATACGTGTAGTGCCCGTCACCGAGGAAGTCAAAGTCGAGGCCACTGCGGAGGAGGTCACCCCGGAGGTCGTCCAGGGATTCGACATCTGCGGAACCGAGCCCGACCCGACACTTTTCGCAATCCAAGGCAAGCCCCGGTGCATTCAGCCCCGCCTTATGTTTTATAAAATATTTATAACTTGAGTCTATTATTGCATTAGGTTGTTAGGAGTTGTTTGTCACCTATATTGTTGCATTACCTGCCTTGATATATAATACCCCGGAAACCTGTTTAAAAATAAAAATGTTCAAAAATGTTTAGCTCTGCTTAATCAATTTAGATTTGCATAAAAAGACTATTTTTGACCTATGGGAATGTGATAATTATGAATCATGAGAAAGGAGAAAGGGACATGAGTCCGTTCGGGGATTGTGCACTTGGGTAGCAGCCCCAATGCATCGTAACCGACGGAAAGGGGTTTTCCGTTCGTTGGTTGTGAATTTGGGTTAGAGTCCCAATGCTCGACCATCGACGGGAAAGGGATTTGAAAACCGTTGGGACACTTGTATTTGGGTTAGAGTCCCAATGCAATGTCGCCGGCGGAAAAAGAATTAGGGACCGTTCATTGTAGGCCTGTTGTGATCGAGACTTTGCAACTAGCCACATACTACGGAAAGCTCTGACTCCGGTGGCTCTACTACTTGAACCGACAACCACGCACTGTGAGTGGAGAGATGGCGAGAGCAGCGTGTACCCTCGTGGCCGGCGTGCCTAAAGAGGAGAGGAGTATTGTGTTCTCGGGTGGCGCAGGACCGGTTCAGGGGTAGAAAAGCCGTGGTAGCCGGGGTTGGTATATGCAAGCTTAAGTGCTACATATGCAGTGTGGATAGGGATCCCCAGCTGGGTACTAATCGATTTGAATCGTCGTTGCTCCTCGGATATGGAGACTTGATCCTTTGACCTACAACTGAAAAGTGGTTCGAAACTAAGTGTTTTGAGAATGATTAAAGAATTGGAAAGTATGATGATTTATGATGAAAAATTTGGAATATTATATTATAACTAGAATAAAATTGAGATAAAATATGAAGATAGGGTAATAAAGCTTTTTTGCAAAAAAAAACTCTTTGATTCTTTCTCAAGTCTTACCTTGAGTCCCTTCAGCCTGCATTCCTGAGTCTCACTCTTTTTCTTTAGTCGGGTAAGTCTTGCGGAGTACCCTAGTACTCAGGGTTTATTAAACCCATGTTGCAGGGATACAGCAGTCGGAGGTCTGTTTCGCCCCCTGCTGTGTGACAGTGGTCCAGGAAGGAAGTGAGGAGGAGTAAGGTTGAACCCATGGGCAGGGTTCTTATCATTAAATATTTAATTATGTTGTATCGCCGTTCCACTGCTACTTATTTTTATTTATGGTCTGTAATAATTGCACCTTAGTCTTATCTGGACAAATGTTTTGTATTCTAAGTACCTTATAATCTTTCCGCGTTTTTACTCTGATGTAATTTGTTATGAAATGTTGTAATTCTGTAATGGCTTCGCAATGGGATCCTGTCGGAGGAAAACGGACGCTAATGTAGCCCGGCAGGACCTCCTAGATCATTTGGGACGCGGGCTCGGCTGTCAGAGGTCATTAGTGACAATGACAGGTGCCTGTGGGCCATGTGATTTAGGCGGTTTTGTTACACTTTTCTATAATTAATTGAAATAATTCATACCTGTAGCTTCTATAATTATTTTGTTAGACTAAAGCATACCGTATTATATGTTTCACTGTGTATATCTACTCATGTGAAGATCAAAAAATTATATTTTCTATTTTATGATTTTTCTATGATTTATTATGATTTTTCAAATATTCAGCTAAATAAATAAAAAAGAAAAAGATAAAACCTTTATAGCAAAAACTTTGTACTAAATTATACCATAATATATGTTCACTGCGTAGATCTACTCATGTGGAGTCTAACAAAACTAGATTTTTCATTTTATGATTTTTCTATGATTTACTGTGATTTTTCAATAATTCAGCCAAAATAATTAAAAAAGAAAAAGATAAAACCATCATCACTGTAGCAAAACCTCCTTCAAAACCGCTCCAGGGAAGTAAAGTGCACGGTTTGAAAAGTTAAGGAAGATGATTTGTCCGGTTTTGGAGTTGAGAGAGACAAAACAGACCTTGACAAAAGATGAGGGAGGTAAAATGGATTTTTTCCCTATAAGAAGAAGGTTGGGACTTATATGGGCCATGGCCGCATTAGGTTTTGCAACTGTATTTGTGCTCCACGCATAGACAAGCCCAGAAGCCAAGCAGCCCAAAAGCAGAAAGCAAAGTTGTAGGGGCTGCTTGGTTCCCAAAGGGCCGCCTTGCCTCACGTAGCCTAGCTGAGCAAGGCTTGCCTTGCTAGCCCGGGCGAGCCAAATTCGCTCTTCTTGATGAGCAAATCAAGACCTTGCCCACACAGGTTACGAGGCAAGCTTACTTAGGATCCAATCAGAGCTGATTTTGGGGGGTGTTTAGATCCCCTCCCAAAACCCAAAACTTCCGTCACATCAATTTTGCGGCACATACATGGAGTACTAAATGTAGATGAAATTTTTGTATGTTTGCACAGTTTGCCTGTAAATCGCGTGACGAATCTTTTAAGTCTACTTGGGCCTTGATTGAACACTTATTAGAAAAGATTCCTCGCTGCTACAGTGTCAAAATCCTAAAACTTTACAGATCTAAACACCCCCTTTATTTAGGACTGAATTGTTATGAAAGAAAATATTATTCTATTATAAAAAATAAACTAAAACTAGCTTGAATGAACATGCGTGCACACAACCGATGGCTGATCCATCGCCAACGGCCTAAGACCGGTCATAATGTATCATCCTGTTCTTTTAGCTGAAAAATAAGCGCTGATTTCAGCTCGTGCTGATTTATTGTGAGAAAAAAATACTATTTCGTAGCTAAAAATAAGTGTTGATTGGTCAAAACAACGAGCTGTGCCTTTTGCGGTGCTTAGAGAAGAAAGATGACCATCAGGCACCCGTGCCAAACATTGTAGCCGGTGCCAAGTCCAAAAAAATTTAGGCACCGGATCAGCTACAAGCATCGATGCTTCAACAATAAAAAATTCAGTGCTCACGCTATGCTTCGACGCAGACTACTCTCTTCGTCCCAAAATAAATATCTTTTTAATTTTTTAAAATCAACATTTAATCATTCATCTTATTCAAAAAATTTATGAAAATATAAAAATAAACAAATTAAGATTAAAGTACTTTTAATAGTGAATCATTTCATAATAAAATAATTATTTTTTTACAAATTTTTTGAATAAAACGAATGATAAAAAGAGATAGTTAAAATCTTAAAACGATACTTATTTTGGGACGGAGAGAGTACACCACAGCAGCCCTAACGCAGGTCCACATTCTCTGACAGGCATGGATGCCCATGTTGTGAGAATCTATCGAAGTCTTGGCACAGGTACGGGTGGCCCTCGAAAAAAAATTTGGCATCCGTCACGCTGTGGCCAGTCTAATGCGGTGACCGGACCAGCGATGGTGGCAGGTTGAGGGGTGGTGAGCCGTGAGCGAGACCACTGGAGAAGATTTTAGTTAAATATTAGGAATATAAATCATGAATAATTTTTAAGTTGTTAAGTTTAAAAATATGAAAACTATATAAATAGATTTATCTTAAAATATATTTTTATAAAAGTATGCATATATCGCTTTTTAATAAATATTTTTATAGAAATATAAAGTCAAAGTTATACTTTGAAGATCGTGTCGTCCAAAACGATAAGTAATATGCGTACGGATGAAGTATAGTTAGGAGAACTCACAGCGGAGGTCAGGTTGCTTGAGCTCTGGCTCCTCGGGGAGGGCAAGTTGGAGGGAATTATATTATACTCCCTCCGCCCCATAATAGAAGTCGTTATAGGATACGTATAGGTCAAATTTTTTTAACTTTGACTATATTTGTAGAAATACGTGCAACATGTAAATCTCCAAATAAGTTAATTTTAAAAGTATATTTAACTGTCCATATAATGATACTAATTATATATTATAAATATTTATATTATTTTTCATATAATTAGTCAAATTTTGAAAAAGCTGACTTCTCATGAAACGAAAATGACTTTTATTTTAGGACAAAGAGAGTATATATTGTGCAGGTGTACATGTTATATACAGTAGTCAAAGGAAACGACGAAAAGTCGCGAGTTCCTCTAGTTTGGGGGAACTTTGATTTGCATGACGAGGACCCCATCGTTTTCGTGCTGGTGGGAAAAAACACAAGACAACTGGGAGTCGAGGATCGCCTCGCCTAGTTGACTTGGAGCTGCCGAGTCCGCCCGGCCCATCCGATCCAACCGCTGCGCTCCACACTTACCAGGCCGGGACCACAGCAACGGCCCCCTGTCCCTCTGCAACTGGTTGGCTTCCAACCTCCGTCGACACTCCACTGCATCTACCACATCACCAGATCCGCCGCCCGTACAGAGGACGACAGAAATTTCTCTGTACGACAGCAATTTCATCACGATGGGGGCGGTGGTGACGGCGGTCATCGCGATCGCGGCGGTGGTGCTTGGCTGGATCACCATCGAGATGGCCTGCAAGCCCTGCCTCGAGACCGGACGCCGCGCCATGGACCGCGCGCTCGACCCCAACTACGACCCGGACTCCCCCACCAACGCCAACGCCAACGCCAGCGCCACCACCGGCGGCGACGCCTCCGCCAACGAGCCGCTCCTCGCCGACCTCTCCGCCTCCACCGCCCCACCTGCCAAGGCCATCTGAATCTCAGTCATCTCCCAGATGCAGGCGGACCAGGCCGGGCCGGCGATGTTGTAGTAGGCTTGCTCCCCCTTCTCCCCTCGCATTGTAACCTTGGTTATTTCTAGACTGCCCGTCTGTGCTTATGAGTTATGAACTTATGATGATGAGTTTGTTATAAACGACAACTGCTACAAATATATGAACTGCTGTCAAACGGGATACATACCCTGAGCATCCGACTAGGTGAATGCTCCTGATTCAGACTTCGTATTTACATGTGACGCCCGACTAGGTGAATGCTCCTGATTCAGACTTCGTATTTCCATGTGACGCTGCAACCTAGATTCTGATGTGGATCCTATCTTTCTACACCAAATGCACACACGCAACTGTTAATTTTGGGGCCAAAATTTAAAATTTGGTCAGGTTAGAGAGAGAGATGTACCACTATTCATCTCCCTCCTCCATCGGCGTCTCGTTACTCCCTTCCACTCCATCCTCGTCCATGGCATTCTCGTTATCGCTCTCCTCAGCAGCCGGAGCGTCGGTGTCGGTCTCCATTTGGTGCTCATCTTCCTCATCCACGCTCCCATACACTTGAGAGCTCACCACATGGCCTTGCAAGTCCTTGTGCTTCAAAGTGCCTGTCACAGTTCAGAATTCACAAAGTGGTCATCATTTGAGGAGGTAGGCAGGCACCGCTTCGTGGGTTGTAGCTCACAAAACCAAAGGTCAAGCATAGTCTCGCAACTTGGCATTTGTGCATAACTAGGCATGGTGCTGGAGAAATTGTGAATGAGATTGCAAAATTTACCCATCTGGAATTCCTTCTCGGTGGAGCAGTTGTGTAGCAGCGCTTTAACCTGGAACAAGAACCGCTCCATGGATCTCTTTGCAGGAGGTACTTTGCTTGTGATCATTGTCCGCTTGTTACCCTGCATAAGATTGTCAAGATTGTCGAGGTACTGCCATAAGCATTAAGCACAAAGCTTATGGTATGAACGCCATGTATACACGGAATGACATAATCATCAGCTGTACCTTAGCATCTGAACATATGGATTGGATTATTCTTGTCGCTTTCTGAAGTAGTCTTAGCTGTATCAGCACAATTCATCAGCGACACTGATCAGCCATTGTAATTCATCAGTGATACCAAAAGGAGCATATGTGTAACCTACAGCCCTTACCATTTTAACTATGGTGCCATTATGTTGCTCGAAATGTGTCTCTAGAAAGTTGAAGGCTGCAAAAGGTAAATAGTAAATCGAACATTTTATTTTGTCAAAGATCAAGGTGAAGATACACCAAGATTGGTGTTACCAACAAGACGTTGAAATGATAAAGGCATGTATGATGTATACATAGTGTGAACTTATAGAGCCTCAATTCTTCACCTTTCAGAAATGTGTCAATAAACTTTCCCCCATGTTTAACTGCCATTGCATGCATAGAAACCTGTAATTTAAGAATCGTGATAGTGTCTCTTTCATCCAGCAGCCCAACTGATAAACAACCGCAAAAGGTACTGTTTGAGGGCTTAGAGTTTGAGTCGCTATGGTGCAACTAACCTTTTCGTGAGCCTTGCACATTACTATTAGAGAGACAAATGCCTCCACTGATTTCTGAATTTGTTGCAGAATAGTATCAACTGATCCTCTTTCAGGTGATGCTCTAGCCTTCAGTGCTTGTTTGATCTAGAGTAGGATGGAATATGGATTATGGAAATTACTCAAACATCAGGCATAGCTACAGCTTTAGATTAGGACACAGCAATAGGGGGGAAAGAAGCAATTCTAGCGCATATATGCTGATTTAAAATGCTCACCGTCTTGTTTAAACTCCCAGTGTTCTCCTCATGCTGCATTAGTGACCAAAATGTTATAATACAAGACAAGCATGGGATAGTTCACAAATGCATCAAATGCCATACTTACAAGTACACGGTACCAAGAGGGAATAGTGGAGGAACACAATGTTGGAAAACCATACGATACATCTTGGGTTTCTTTTGTTTTGAGCGAAGGTTCCTTAAAACATGAAATAAGAAGCTATAAGGAGTATTCTCAGGCAAAAAGAAAAGGATCATGTAGTTCATACGCTAAATGAGGTGTCCCTCAGAGCACCACTCAAGAAGTAGAGATGGCCTACCTTAGGCAATTTACAACCTATTATCTCAACAAGTAGATCTGAAGTAGAGTCACTATTCCTGAGGTATATTTGCAATATCTTCTGTATAAGATCACCCTGACAGACAAAAGGAAGGGAACATATTAGGAGCTACTAAATCTGTTCCAATTTATAAGTCGTTTGACTTTTTTAACCCCAAGTTTGACCACTCGTTTTATTCAAAAATTTGTGCAAATATCACTTTTTTTGTTATGGCTTGCTTTATTAATAAAAGTTCTTCAAGAATGATTTAAATTTAACTCTTTTTGCGCAAATATTTTGAATAAGACAAGTGGTCAAAGTTAGGGTTGAAAAAGTCAAACGACTTATAAATTGAAACGGAGAGAATACAAGCTTATCACCTATCAGCTAGCACATTAAAAAGGTAGTTTGAAGGAACTTAAGCTTACTTTACTCTGCCATCCTTTTTCAGCATCTTCGCTAGGGAAATCAGCGCTTAGCAGCTTATAAGCTGAGTATCCAAGACGCTTTCGCAGAAAGGGAATGATCGCTTTGGAGCATCCCATGTGTATATTTTTCCCATTTGGTTCCCCAGATTTTTCCAACAATACAACAACAGAATTTACAATTGATTGTATAGTAATTAACACATCAGAAGACAAAAGGTATGAGAATGAGGACACTGCAAAAAGATTAGAACACTAAAATTAGGCAAAAAGGTTAAATAATGTCCAAGCACTGTGGGCACCAATAGCTAGTTACCTGCATCCATAATATCTTCCAACATTTTACATGCTCCACAATATAGGTAATCAACATTGCAAGGAGCAAGAGATGGTTGGAACTCAGAAAGAACATCAGCAAAATTTTCAGTTGGCTGCAAAGTCTGCAAAAGTTGCTTCAAAATTGACATGTTTGGTTGATTCAACAGATCAGGAATAGCAAGTAACTGCAAAGGGCACCAGACTTGTTAGCAAGCAGCTTCAGTTTCTAGATATCTTGTGTATTTTCAGATTAAATAAAATACATCCATAGAACAACCTTCCTGTAGCAGCCAAGAATCTCCTTGCATACAGCAGTCACAATTGATGATTTGGAGACCACCACATATGGTATGTCTGGGTTGCCAGCAGAAGATGAATGTGAACTCCAGTTATCTAGGCAGCTCTCTGATACTGAAAAAATAGTAGCGTATCGTGTTATCAACCGAAAGCGGGGAGAGTCAATGAAGGATTATACAAAATTCAAACACTGTTTTTCCCTTGAACAATACAGGAGTAGGAGGAAAAAGAGGGGGTGTTAATCCTACCAGCACATACAGCCCCGACCATAAAGAAACTGGCTCGGCCCATTAATTATCTAGTAATTTAAACAATGCAAAAGTAACAAGAAGCAGAAATTATGAAACAGAAGTTTACCATCTTTGATCAATGAAACTGCTCCATCCAGATGCTTCCTTAAAACTAGGAATAGTGGCTGGATTTTGTCAAGAAATTCATGTGTGCTCTTATGGCAATGAGTACGAGTATATTTTGCTTGAGAAGTACCAAGAAAAGGCCTGGTTGAAGGATTTAGATTATCTAATTTGTTATGCAGATCACGGAAGAGGTATAGATATGTTGGTAACTGCGTGAAAAAATTGCCAGACGTTAATAATATAACCACATTTTAGTAGTAATATAACCATTTTAGTAGTAATTATCTAGTAGGAATAAAGTACCTCAGTTTCAAGGTAAAAAGATGAATCTTGACACTGTGAAAAAAGCATTGTTTTAATGAACATAAGATAGCAATTAAGATGGGAAGAAAAGGTTTTCTGATCCACTAGTCAATATAAACTGAAGAAATCCATACCTCTGAGTAGTTCAACAAAGACAAGCATGTTGTATGGAGAGTTCTGAATTTGAACCTTTGCATATCCAGTTTAATTGGTGTTGCCATTAAATCTATAATCCCAAATTCACCAGGATCATTAGCATCTTCTTCAATATCCTTCGACATCATTCCACTTGATGATGGTTGTGAAGAAGCTTTGTTTGTCGCTTGACTGACTGTTACTCCTGCTCTTTTGAAAGCATCCAATATTGTAGGTTGCTTGAGTTTATCATCAGGATCAACTTTTTCTGAGACTTTGCCCTTGCAACCCTTCTGTCTTTTGGTGGAAGCAAAATTTATGGTCTGTTCTCCCATGCTCTTTGGAATGTTGAATTTGCTGGTGCTTGTTGATCCAGAACAATCCCCAAGATATCGCAGCTCCGGTAGAGATAATGGATAATCTTTTAGAAATGCATTCAGCAAGCCTTCAAGTAATCTGAATTGCACAAATTTGACATTACTCATATAGGCATATGCCATACATGAATACATAAAAAGTTTGGAACCTACTAACTTCTCAGATTTAGATTAATCAACTGGACAGTACTGATGGAAATTCGCTGCCCACACACTTGGAGTCAGAAATTTTTTGAAAGAACTTGGAGTCAGAAATAAGAACAACACAAAAATTTAGTGCCCAGGGTCCAGGAATGGTGATGACAGAGCAAACAATATCCAATGAACACAAGGATCTAAATGGTTCTATTCCATTTATAGATGTTTTCTGAAATGGGCCTAACTATGAATGTGACCATTATCAGTATAAAAGCACAATAACTATGGGTGTACACTCACATCAGATTTCTTACACGCTTCAGAAGTTTTACTGCTGTCTCATCCCTTGCTTTCTGTGAAACATTATCAACCCTGCTTTCAACTTGTGTGCCGAAAGCATTGAGCTGCATTGATGCTCTAGTTTAGACAATAGAGATGAAAATCACAGTTTGAAAACTAAAGCATACAAAACCACTCACCAACTCCCTGATCCAGTTTATCGCATAGTACAGGGAATAGCACACTGATTTTTTCTGCAATCCTGACAAGTTTCCCCATTTAGCTCCATCCAAGTGCTGTCGGTGGTACATATTAGAAGTTACTATTTTGCTTGATCATTAAATAGAATCTCTCAAAATTTTCAAAATTTATATACTGCAAAAGTGACATTTATATAGCGGAAGCAGTGAAGTCCTTGTACTTCTGTACAAGAGTGAAGAGACCTGCAAATATCCTATAGGTAAACACTCCGATTGGAAATATTTTGCAAACTACCTTACGAATTACTCCCTTTAGTCGAAAACACTTCACATTTGAGTTTGCAGAGTCTACAATGCATATATTTGACCACTAATTCCTTTAACAATATATTTTAAAATTCTTCAAGTTTATGAGATTTTGCAAGTACTTTTCAATATAATTCTACGCATGTACTGTAACTTGCATTTTTCAAGCTTGATACTTTAAAGTTTTGATGTAGTTTTTAAGGTTTGACTAAATCTTGTCTGAAACGACATGTTTCTATGACCGGAAGAAGTAAATAGTTTTGATTCGCCACTAGAAAATATTTGAGTGAAATTGCAAGTGAGCTAGAAGCATTCCACACCCAGACAATTTAGAACTACACCAAGAAAGGTAGATAGCGATAATAATTGAACAGAGAAATTTATATAACCTTGGTAGACGGAAGGTGCAATGGACAGCCAAGTAGTGCATTTATTCCACCAAGTGAGCCTTCATTTCCTAAACGCTCAATCTTTGATATTAAGCACGAAGAACGTAAGCTCAGGAATTAAGACATGTAAAACTACATAGTTATTGCACTTACTGTTGTTAAAAGTGAAAATTGGGACATAAGGATCTGCAGGCAGGATTGAGATCTAACAAAAGTGAAAAAAATATCAGTAAGTTTGGCTAGTGCAGGTTCTTTGAAACTAATTAGCTACTCCCTACATTCCAAATCATGTCGATCTGACTTTTTTAGATACACAGTTATCTAGGTGGGCGGATAAAGTTATGCATCCAGAAAAGCCAAAACGACCTATAATTTGGCATGGAGGGAGTACCAAATAATGACACCATTATAATAACTAAAATGGTATTTTACTTTTGGGCTGAAGTGGAGGCTAGAGGCATAATATTAACACATACTGGAGAGGTACTTCCATCCAACTTCATCCATAACTCTCCTGTAACCAAGATGTCAACAATTACATTTGCACTTGTTTATTGTAGGTATTGACATCCTATACTCAAAAGAAATAGAGTCCATAACACAAAAAATAAGTCTGACATCATTTAACTAACCTTCTATGTCATCACATAGACATTTCTCTGGTAGTTCGCCATTTTCTAGATCAGCAAGAAAAGGAGACTCCAACAATTCGGCAGCATGCTCTCCTACCCTGAAGACCAATTGGTGAAATGAACCATCTTGCATGAGCACAACCAGCAGAAAATACATATGACGAAATATTTGAACATGTAGCATCATTTTGTACCTACCACTCATGAATTGAATAGTGAATAACTTTGCTGTCCAGCAAAGCAGCTAATTCATCATATAGAAAAATCAAGGGTAATGTCACAAATTTGCACGAGTTAACAGACATCTTCAGCAATTCCAGGGCCTCCTCACAATTTGGTTGCTACCAAACCAGACAAATAAAATTAGCATTACGATTTCATGAATGTAAAACAAGGTTGATGCAGTAAGTGCAGTTTGTGCAATAAGTGCAGATGTGTCCCAGAAAAGGAACTTTACCAATTTTGCTGTACAGTATATGCATTCCTAACATGTTATCCTTCATTTCAGCATGTGTATAAGATATATGGTATACTATTGTATCATTTGTTCATGATGCTTTGCAACAAACAGAATCACCAACTAAGAATGAGTAGTTTACTTATTCATCCAAATTTGTTATTATGTATCAACATTTGTCGTGATAGATGGTTTATATCTGAGGTACTCAAGGGATTTAAATAATTTCAGCAATAAGTTTGTTATGACAGTTGTGTCAGATGAGAGCTGGCATTCAATTGAGCATATGAAGGAATGCCATGGTCAGACATAGCATATGCAATTGGCATGTTGTTTCAACAAAATATTGCCACTTATCCTAAATTTACATTGTGGCATTGTGCTTAACACAAACCTGAGATGATGAACAGCTCACAGCAGCATTGACATCAGTGGAGGCGATAGTAGAAACTATCCTTATAACCCCAATTATTCCCATCCGTCTATACTTCATGTCTGGATTACTAACCTACAAGGTAAGAAGCAGGAACAGAAAACAACAACGGATTGTAATTTGCAAGTGAAAGATATCTTTGCCGGAAGAATATGTCGCCCATGTAAGAAATGTGGTCATACCTGCTTTCTCACTACCATTAGAAGCTCATTAGCTACTGAAGAGCCACCTGAACCAGTATTGAAGCCAGCAGCCAGTGCCAAACGACAGAAGATATCGTAAACCTATATAGTTCTTGATCAGGTATTATTGATGGAGACACAAATTAGGAGAGAAATGAACAATGTATCACAAACCTTCCGAAGATTATCTTCATGAAAACTCTCCAAGTAATCCAATATTCCTGTATTGAAAAGGTCGATACGTCTGTTCAGCAAATGAAAAGCACTAAATACAAAGGAAAGTTTTTTTTTTTCTCGAATATGCAGGAGCTCTGCATATCACTGCATTATTATATATCAAAAGAAGAATACAAAGGGTGGACTAAAGACCAACTACTACCATAGGAAAGTATCTTACCAGTTATATGTGAAGATATAGGAATCAGTTCCTCCGAATTGCTGGATGTTAGAGAAATCATGATATCCAGAGCAGATGAAACTTCATAGCTAACCCCAGAACCTATATGAGCGATCAATGAACCCACAAGCTGCAAAAAAAAAAGGGACAAACTATTAGGAAATGATGAACAGATAAAATGCACAAAACAGAACACATAATTTGTAATAAAAGATAAGCAATTCCATGTGCAAGAAAATTCCATTGACTAAATTTCTTCAGCTTAACATTTGAGAAATCACATCCAAACACCATGGTTTTTGCCAACTGCTTGAAAAAAAAAGCTACCACTCACTGAAAGCAATATCAGACTGCAACGAAAAGATCCATCCCAAGGTTATGCTACCTGAACATAGAACATATCATAAGACTTGCTTCTCTGCTTCTGTGGGATATGAACATAACCTATGTCATAACCAGAAATCAGATGACACTAAGTTTCTCAACTGTAATGAGTTATCGTTTACTTTATCATCAGCGCCAACACTCTTCTACCTATAGTATAAGTACTACATTTCCTCTAGCATGCAGACATACTATGAGTTTAATAACATCTTTTTCAATGCATCATTCATATATATGCTGGACCTGACATGGGCATTCAATATTAATTCACAGAGCACATATCCATTTGTTATGTATTTGCACTTAAACCACCAAAGTGTCTGAATGTTTCAGAAATCACAAAGATATAAGACATTCTCAACTTTTTAGCCTGCGGATCGTGACAACCAAAGTGTCAGAAGACAAGTGGTACCTCTTGCCTGGAATATGTATCAATGAACTCTTCAAATAGTGCTGTGAACAAATAAGCCGCAAACTCTCTAGCTTTCTCTTCCTTGCAAGCCAACAAGTAATCGCTAACTGAGAGGTATGACATGAAATGTTCCTGATTCAAGTTAAATCATGTCGCATTTAGACTCCAAATTACCATGAATATTTACATGTATACAATCATTGCAGTATAATGAAGAACTAACCTTCACCAGTTCAGTGCTTCCATGAATGCATTGATCAAACAGCGTCTCTCTTATGCACTCCTGTAAGATCTTGGACTTCAACATTTTCTCTGCACTCTTCTGTAGAGCACCACCATTGGCATAGATAAGCATGATGAGCCAAACATCAATCACTTTGTGATCCCTCGGGTGGTCAACTAACTTCAGCTCCTTCAAGAAAGCTTCACAAAGCATCTGTGTTCACAACAGAGCACAGCCAAGAAGAAGCTTGAACATAGCTACAAAATCTCCAATCTACAGTACTTTGCAGCAAAATAAACTGAAGGTTCAAACATTTTACATTCTTAAACCGTAGGCCTGATCTCAGTGTATCAAGTATCGCCCCATCAGTACTATTAGCCGATGCCTTCCCTTTAAGCTTCTTACTCCGTGCAGCCCGTGGATCCACAACACTAACAAACTTGAGCTGCTCACGTATATGCAATATAATCCTCCCAGCATTGCCTGGCGTAGCCGACAAAAGCAAGAACCTGAGCAAATGAGGCATCTGGTCTGGAGCAATTGTCCGGATGCATGATATCGCAACAGTCACCGCCTGCAGGAGAGCCACGTCATCAGATCATAACATCATACAGACGCATGCAAAACAGTGTTCACTGACAGACACACAACACAGAGAAGAAAACGTGTCCACATCACCTGCTCCTGCAACTCCTCGTTGAGGTTAAGATCCGACAGCACATCAAGCACAGCGACCACGATCTCGGAGTCCTCCTGCAGGAGCTTCTCGAGTGCGGCGACCACGGCGGCATGGCTCTGGTCACCGACGATCTCCGGGAGCGAGCCGATGATCTCCTTCTTCAGGCGGGGCGGGGCCACGGAGAGCACCTCCACGAGCCTGTCAACGAAGGCGCCGGCGTCGACGAGGAAATCGAGCCACCGGAACTGCGACACGATGAGCCTCCCCACGTCATCCTGCAGTGGCAATCCGTCGAGCGCGCCACAGCCGCCATCGTCGAAGTGCTCGGGCAGCTTCTCGAGGAGCAGCGCGAGTAGGCCCGGCTGGAGCGCGGGAACGGAGAGGAGCGCGCGAGCGAGGCTCGGCGCGTGCGGCGCCGTAGGGAGGAGCAGCTGGCGGAGCCGCGCAGGGGAGGAGGCCGCGAAGGCCGCGAGGCCCTCGAGGAGGCGCCGGGCGGGGGCCGAGGGGGAGGAGGCGTCCCCACCGGCGGAGAGCTTGCGCGAGAGGAGGGCCGCGAACGTGTGCGGCGAGGAGAGGGACGGGGGCTGGTGCGGCGGGACGAGGAGCGTGCAGCCCGCGTCGGCGAGCAGCGCCGCCGCCGCGTCGACGGCGGAGGATGCGCCGGGGTCGGCCCTGGGGACCTCGGGCTCAAGCGACGGGGCCGGACGCTTGCGGGGGTTGGTGGGGCGGGTGCGCTGCAGGAACACCATCGGCGCCGCCGATCGCCGCAGCGAAGACGAATTGTGGCTTCTTCGAGAAGACAAGGGACAGGGGTTTGGGGAATTTTGGGATGGGTTTGTGGGAACTGGGAAATGAAATTTTGGCGCCACGAGGAGTTACGCCGGTGGTGGTGTGGTACGCGCACAATCCCAATGGCAGGTGGGGACCTACGATCTGACATGGGCCCATGGTGTCAGCTGAACGGTCTTAGGGCTTGGTTGGACCTAAGCAACGCGCCTGGACCAGGCCGCTACGCAGCCCGTTTAAGGCTATCTGCACCCATCTCTACAACTAATAAGATTAAAAAGAAAACAGTCTTTGTGCGATATTTATTTAGGGTCGTCCGTCCGCCTCTCCGTGCGATACCGCAAATCGGCCCCGCGGTTCGCTCCCTCCCCGGTGCATGCGAGATGCCGGCTCCAATCACCCTGCTTCCCGTTCCGCAGCCACACCAGCGCCTCTCCGCACGCACCCCCACGCCGTCGTCGCGCGCTGACCCTCGCGCTATCTCTCCCTGCCTTTGCCCACGCCGCCGCTGCAGGCTGCACCCTCCACCTCGCACCACCACCACGTGCGCCATGGAGAAGCAGCGGCATGAGGGGTCGAGGCGAAGGCGCACCACCTGGCACCGGCAAAGACGACGGCGGCAGTCTCCTTCACATGAGTGTGCTTATCTATTCACATAACTGCTCTGCTCTGCGATTGCCGTCTTGTCTGCTCTGCTTGGCCCTTTTTTCGGTGGAAAAATTCGAAGAAGCGGATAAGAGGAAGAGGAGCGAACCCTAGAGCCTCCGGGCTCACCTCGCGACTGCAGACCCTCCGTTACAGTGTCGCGCAATGGATCAGCTCCTCAAGTACAGGTTCAATTTTACCCAGATCATCTTTTTCTTCGCTGATTTTGACTGAGAGCTCAAACGAACCGTGTCGCTGTAGGAGTGTCGGGGATGCAAATGTTCCAGAGGTTTGAACCAGACGATCCCTCTCTCTCCGTTACAGCGGTTAGCAGAGGGGGATTAGCCCTGTCCCCATGCATCGATCGGGAGGGAAAGATGATCTCACTTCACTGAGTTCCAGGAGTCAGATCGGTCATGGTCAAGCCATCGAAAATTTATCATCGAAATAAGTTAGCTCTATTTGCGTTATCGTTAGTCTATTTGACACCCATTCCTTGTTTAGCTCAACAGAGGCAGGTATAGCTTTTAAGCCACACAAGTACATTAGATACCTAGCCACACAGAGCAGGTATAGCTGCAATGACCAGCCTTTTTTGTTTTGTTTTGTTTCCTGGCATAATTTGTAGATGCTGATAAACTTGTCAAGCAATATTTGTGTCAGCTTGTAGTATGTACTCCATATATACATACAAAGGGTGGGCTCAGGTTGTGGACATCGAGTGCTGCATCAGTAATTTGCCCTACCCTTGAAGCTGCCGCTCCAATTTTTTTCTATATGTACAAGATACATGATAGAAAATCAAAAGCTAATCCAAATTAATAGTGATTGTCAACGATTCACAGGCGCGACCAATGTACTGATACATTATCAGCTGTGCAGTACTTGAAAAGTAATTATGTAGGCCTATATGGGGTCAAATGTATACTGCTAAGGTAAAGGTTTGATGGTTATGACAATAGAGAATGTGCAGTCGATCCCACAATATCCATCGTTGCTCTTGAATCATATCTGAAGAATTCGAGGCTCAAGATGCCTTTTTTTATGGTCAGGCTCAAGATGCTTGTGACCAATAAATCAGGGAAGGAGCTGAAATTCATTGCACTACATTAGCTGCACATCATAGACTAATCAATTCACTAGCAAACGATGTAATGAATTACTTATGATATGATAAAATCTCATGCCTGTGCGACTTAATTTGGTTGAGTTTTGGTAAAGCTTAGTGGAGTTCACACTTCACATTAATGTTTTTGCACTGCTGCTATGTTTTTCAGTTCAGAGTCGAGTCGACCTGCACTGGGTGCGCCTCCTCTGCCTCGCCATCGTCACCAGCGTGCTCCCTCGCCCCTGCCGCCAAGTTGTGGTCGGCAGTGACGTTGTCGACATGCCCTGGCGGTCCTAGAGCATGGCCAGTGGCACCTTCAACCGTGCGTCCACTCCTCATCTCTCCATCATTAAGGTCCATAGTACCCTCTCCGGCTCTCCCCCTCGCTGTGCTGCAAAGTTCTGCACGCTCATAAAGAAAACACATCCACTTATGATCTGAAGGCTATAATCAATCTAATTCAAAGGTTATATGGCTGAAGCCAATTCTATGGGAAGCTGAAAGGTAGAAAATCGGTCCTCACATTTGGTTTTTGTATCACTGGCAAATTAAAATATAGCCCTTTGCCTGGCAGAAAAATGCAGCAAAGCATCGCCCAAAGTGTACTTAACTACTTAACCAAAATATGTTGATTGATATGCTAAAAAAAATCTGATACATGATTAAACCATAGGGCGATGCTAGAAATTGGACACATAAAAACTGAAGGCACTTGTATTTCCTATCTACAGGAAAGGAGGTTGAACATTTTGATTTACATCTACTTTGCAAAAAATTAAGCCTACTCCTATTCAAGAAAATTGCAGACTACATGTTACAGAGTATAGATCACGTCGCCACCAGGCTTCCATTGCGGCAACTAAAAAAATTGACTGCAAGGTTATATTTCTGGAATAAGTAACAAGAACCGGTACCTAATTACTAACCTAAAGCAATATTTATTTGATCGTTCAAACTGGAATTACACTGAAATTGATGCTACCCTCTGTTGACCATTCAAGACAATTGGTCAGGAGCTTGAAAAGAAAAAATCAGTTTGGTTTCTAAAATTACATGCTTCTTTGATATGCATTAATTGCCTATTAGTTCATAGACCTTTATGTTCTCAGGATGAAGAGCCCAACACCTGGTTTTAGATATATGTGCTGTTAAACATTTGAGGAGCAGATAAATTAAAATTGTGTGTTTCATCTGTGTTTACTCCGGAGCATATATGCTATCTAGGGGTTATTATTGTCACTAAATTTGTCTTTTGGTTGGCTTGCAGTGCTTCAAAATTTCGACAGTTTCTATCAACCTACCATGAACCACTGGATGGAGTTTGCCTAACATGTTTGCTGGAAAATGTACTCATTCTGATTTGGATTCAAACTTTCCATTTGATTTGAACGATTCAGTTTGATGAATGATTTACTTTGAAGAAGAAATACAATGGCCTTCTGATGTCCAATTTACCTAAATAAGTTTAATCAAGTTAGTGGAGGATGTTTAAGGTTATGCAAGAAATTGAATCTAACTGAATTTCATTAAATCTGACAAGCTGGTAGTATAATAATATAATAATGATAAATCTGTGGGACTACGGTGTAAGCATGTACTGATTATTGTAGAAACACATTTTGCCTTAACCCATATGTTCAAACTCTCTAGCATGATAATTGAGGTGTCATGATTATTTTGGCTTGGCTAGAAGATATTTTGTCTTTTTTCTGCATTAACTCACAAGCAATAATCTATTTTAGATTGAATATCACATTAACATTAGTATTTAATTTCACAATATTTATGTTATCGTGCTTAGTTTCATAATATTATTATCTTATTATGCGATACATGTGTTTTTTTAAATAAAAATTTAGTTGTCCCGTAACAACGCACGGGCACGCTACCTAGTCATTCTCTATTTTTATCCTCTATGCATCTTGGTCATCAAGATTCTCTCATCTATATTTGTTTCTTCTCCACCCATCATCCTCCATGTCTCGTACTTTATACTAACTAACATCAGTGGGCTCTACTTGTAATTTTCTCTAAATATATCCATGTGAGATCTTATTTTAAAGAATTTATTGATACGAATTTAATGGTGCAATCGAAATTTAATTTGGTGTTTTGATTTGTGAGTTATAGCTTTTTTTTATTTGAAAAAAGTAGGGCCCGCTCTCCCACACACGTGCCTCTCCCTCCCATCTCTCGTGACGTACAGCGGCAGCAGGGGGCCCAGCCCATAGCGGAACACCGCTCGGAATTGCCGATGGCTTCACCTGGCGGAGTCTTTACCTGGACAGCGGTGCAGCACAATTTTACGCCAAATCAAACATAGCGGAGATTTCCGCCGCCTGGGCTAGATTGACTCCTGCATAAGCATGCGTAATCAAGTGCATAGAAAGCATGGGAAAAAGTTGGAACGGTAATACCGTGATTTTTTTCCTACTAGTTGGCTTACCCGTGTGTTGGAAACTAACTTTTACGTTAAAAACACATGGATCTACGAGGAAACTAACTTTTTACATTAAAAACACATGGATCGTACGATAAAATAAGAATAATGTAAAATTAAATATTAATGCTAAAGTGACATTTTAATTTAAAAGATAAGTTTATGAAATTAACAGTTACGAAGAACGCAACGTCACATGTTCACAAATTCTACTCTGTAGACCTTTACCTGACGCACCTAAGATAATGTTTTATTTTATCCATTTCTCTTGTGCCCTAATAAATCTACAGATAAGTTCTGTCACATCTTCAAATCTACAAATAAGTTCTACCACATTTACACTAAACATGATAGCCATCAAGACAATTACCAAGGAACAAACACAACTTTTGATCGATCCGGACAAAAAAAACCCTATCAATGATATTTTTATTCCATATAGAGCCTATGAAATCGGAAGACATAGTTATGATCCACTATTTTGCACACAAGCTCACTATTTAATATAAAAATAATATCATACGATTTCCTCGTTTTTATCTTGGTAGATGCACAAAAACTGGAACAAAATCTCGTTCTCAGAAAGCAACTCTTGCCTCTCCCTCCATCTTCAGCTTCCTGTTATTGATGCTAGCCACCCTTGAGCTTCGGTCGTGGCACTACATGGCCACCACATAGAAATGGCAGGTAGATGATAAATAATAATTATAGGGATACTGCAGGATCAGTATGTATTCATGATCTCTTTTTTTTTGCAATAAATCGGCGATGTAATCCAATGCAGAAAACTTTAGCCACATCCAAGTTCTTTGTAGCCCTGAGCCCTTGACCCTTCTATTCTAAGTCGTCAACAAACCAGAGTTTTCAATAATCGTGACTTTGAATATGCATCACACAATCACATGTAAATCTATCAGCACTCTACAGAATTTGAATCAAACTAATAAACCAGAGCTCAATGCACTGCCTAGAAAGAAAGCCTAGACAATTGTGAGCAGGCATCGATATTAGAAATGCTACAATTATGACGTAAAAACCATTATTGTCTATTGAATAGAATCCAAAGGTGAGAAATACAGTATCTTAAACTTGCACTACTTGGTTGGCGGTGAAAATTACAGTATCTTATCCAGATTGTTGCATTGATAGTATATTATCAAAGCTTGATAGACATTGATACATATATATAGTTGTTCTCCATATCAACGTGGAGTCAACACCTTAGGGGTAAGTAAGAGGGTTGTTTTTTGTCACTCCAATTTGCATGTGGACATGTTCCTTTGCTTATTCAAGAATCTAGTTACCAAAAATTGACCTGAGCTCTTAGGTTATGGTTGTACGCATGTGCTCTTTGCCTGGAACAAAGCATAGGCAAACTGAACGGTAGCACGTGGTATTACTAAAATTAGAGTTCAGTTTGTGGTGGAAAACTGGTAATTTCAGCAGCAGCACGAATGTATCAAAAGGCAAAGAGGCCTATCTCGTACAAAGAACTTCAGAATTAGTGTGTAATCAACCAAATGATGTGTTGGGACTAATACAAGAAAAACCACAAGAAGAATATCAAATATCCCTCATCACCGCCATCTAATTCGGATAAGCCTAGAGGGGGATTCTGAAATTGATGCGAAAATATTTTCACAAATGTCAGGACAAGAAATGGATTCTTCATCACCACTTCATATAAATACCATCATATCTTATTCGATGCGCGAAGCTTTATAGATGGCTACTTTGTACATAATCATTTTGTGCCATTTGAACTTTGTTTTATTAGTTCATATGATTTTTTTTACTTTTAAACCAATACTATACAGAGGAAATTTCTAATCTCATACAACATGATACACGATTGAGATCTTAAATATTACTTAGCGAAAGACAAAAGATAATAAAATGGTCACAATTAGCAAAAGCATGCCTGTCCCCTAAAGACAAAGTACGTGGTCACATGATTGAAAATGCTGAATTAATCAGTATTGCAAAGAAAAAAAAGTATTAACCAAAGATAATCTCTAAAACTAACCAAAGAAACAAGTAATAGAACAGGGTAGCAGCAACCACCGTGTGCACCGCCCTCGGAGAAGATGTAGATGCGTCCATGTGCGCAGCTCACTTCCAGGGCCTATCTAACAACTGGCATCAGCTATGCATGCGAGTAATTGAATGATGGTTCGCTGGTGTGGGCGAATTTTCGCATAGCGCTGACAGGCGGCATTGGCGTTCATGCAACACGGCTCGTCCCAGGCCTGGCCTACCCTCAGCCGCTGCCCGCTCGCTCGCAGCAGCCGCCGGCCACAGCAGCAGCTAGATGCGCCGCTGCCCGCCCGCTTGCAGCAGCCGCTGGCCACTGCAGAAGCTGGATGCGCCGGCACCCGCAGCAGCTGGATGTGCCGCCGCTTGCAGCGCCGCCGCCCACCCGCTCGCAGCAGTTGCCGCCCACAGCAGCCGGATGTAGTCACCGCGCACCCGTCCGCCTGCAATGGAGATGTCCTCCGGGCTCCGGCACAGCCGCCATCTACGTCGAGAGCACTGATGGTGGCCGAAGGCCCCGTGACGACCTAGCACGGCGCAAGATCCTGGCCGGTGAAGGTGACGACGGGAGCTAAACTGTAGGGCAGATGAATCGCGGCGAGCGAGGCGAATGCTGATTCACCGTGGATGGAGCGAAGCTGACGCGCGGACATATCGCGGGGGTGCGAGCTGGACAGCGATTCCTTTCCTTTTCTTGCTCGCCGAATTGGATGCTGGATGGTGATTTCTGTTTCCTTCTTTCGTCCCATTGCGCCGTTGATTCTGGGTGGAGCGGAGATGGAGGATCGCACGAAGGGGGATGGCAGGACGAAACGGAAAAAAGTCGCACAAAAAAGTATTCAATACAGGAGAGGCTTCAACGCAGCTGGTAGATGGATCTGCTTTATACTTTTTAGTAGTAGAGATTGTGCGTTTCTAGCTAGATTCGGAGTCATTCGGAGCTGCCAAATGGGACTTCCTGAACTTATTTGGGGAAATTGGGAATTGCAGAAGTCTGACAAATGAAGACGCTGAGATGATGTGAAGCGAAAGTTGCATGTTTCAGCCAAAGCTCTAGATCGTCAAGAGTTCTGAAACCTGGTGTTCTTCTGTCTACTCCCTCCATCGCAAAATAGATGACGTTATGGGATGCGTGCCGATCAAATTTTTTTAACTTTAACTAGATTTGTAGAAAAACGTGCAACATTTATATCTCCAAACAAGTTTATTATGAAAGTATACTCAATGATCTATCTAATGATGCTAATTATGTTTTATAATTATTAATATTCTTTAATATATGATTGTTTAAAGTTGAAAAAGATTGACTTTTTTGAAACGAGAATGGTATCTATTTTGGGACGGAGGGAGTATTGAGTTTGAACTCTGAGACAGCTGAAGCAATGAAGGTTTTACAATGATAATCAGCCACACTCTGAAATCAATTTTCGTTCTCGTCGAATCAACACGTGCAAAACGGTAACCACATCAGTTGTATTGCCATCTCGGCAAATGCTTACCTACTTGGAAGTGCAGTGTCAGGATAGCACCTCTGGCCTCAACCGTCTCCGTCGGAAAGGGGAAAAAAACTTGTACTGTTTCCTCTTACTTCTTTTTTTGTGAATTATTACAAGCAGTTTTTTCTTTCCTCCCACACACATGTGAATATGTGATCGTTCTTCTATCAGAGATAGAAATATCAGCATGCAACTTAGGCAAATATCTTGAAGGCAATCAATTCTATTGACCTCACGATCTATCCAAATGCGAAAACAACATATTGTTCGGAACAATCTTATATATAAATCCTAAAATGTCAAAAGAAAAAAATGGGATGGAAGAATAAGTAGCAATTTGGCTCAGTTTCAGTGTTTGAAACTCAAAGGGGTTTATAACTGACACAATCAAGCAGCAAGTTGGATTACAGATTGATTTACAGTGCATTACTGTTTATGGATATATCCGTATTTCACTATTTTGTGTCAAGCACAGCTGGGCTAATAGTAGGAGCCTAGGAGGACTAGCAAATTGCCAAATTGGGATCCAGTGATCACGGTGGAGATCGCAGCCTGCCATGACCATGACTGTAGCAGGCTGGCAGCGCCGTGCACAATCACATCTCTTCGCCCTCTTCCAAACACTTCCAGTGAGCGTCTGAGCCCCACGCCCCCACCCGCGCCGCCCGCACCCCTAGCCTGACGCCGCGTCGCCGCCCATGTCCGCCGCGCCGGCAGCCGCCGCCGCCGCCCCGCCCCGCCGCGTGGTCATCTGCGGCGGGGGCGTGGTGGGCGCGTGCACGGCCTACTTCCTCTCCACGCACCCCGCGTGCCCCACCGCCCCGACGCTCTTCGAGAGGTGCGCCCCGGCGTGCGCCGCCTCGGGAAAAGCCGGCGGGTTCCTGGCGCTCGACTGGTGCGACTCCACCCCGGCGCTCTCAAGGCTCGCGCGGGCCTCCTTCGCGCTGCACCGCCGCCTCGCCGACGCCCTCGGCGGCGCCGACGCCTACGGCTTCCGCCCCGTCCACACCCTCTCCGTCCTGCTCCCCACGCACCCCAGGCCCGCCTCCGCCTCGCCGCCGCACCCGCGGCTCCCGCCCTGGGTCGACCCCTCCGCGGCGTCCGCCGCGCCGCCGAGGGAGCTCGGGACCCCGGACACCACCGCGCAGGTCCACCCGGGCCTCTTCACCAGGGCCGTCCTCGCCGCGTCGGGCGCCGAGGTCGTCACCGGCGAGGTGGAGCGCGTCGTGGCCCGGGACGGCCGCGTCGCCGGCGTCGTGGTCAAGGGCCGCGACGCCGTGGTGGACGCCGACGCCGTCGTGCTCGCGCTCGGCCCCTGGTCCGGTCGCCTCGAGGTCGTCAGCGAGGTGTTCGACGTGTCCGGGCTCAAGGCGCACAGCATCGTGCTCCGGCCGCGCGAGCCCGACAAGATCACGCCGCACTGCCTCTTCCTCAGCTACCAGCCGGAGCCCGGCGCCAAGATGCTCGACCCCGAGGTGTACCCGCGGCCCACCGGTACGCCATTCCCGCCTGCCACGTACTCCTCCTACCTGTTGAAATCCCCAATACTTGCACACGTGCTAAGCTGAACTGAATGGCCCAATTCGTTTCTCTGCGCATTCAGGGGAGGTGTACATATGTGGGATGAGCAGGGACGAGAACCCGCCTGATGATCCAGCAACAATAACAGGCGAGCCAGACTCGATTGCGATGCTGCATAAGATCGCAGGGAAGGTGTCCAGCCAGCTGAAGAAGGAAGAGGGCGCTGAGGTGGTGGCGGAGCAGGCGTGCTATCTGCCGTGCACCACTGACGGGCTGCCGGTCATCGGGGAGATACCAGGCGTGAAGGGCTGCTATGTGGCCACCGGGCACAGCTGCTGGGGCATCCTCAATGGTCCGGCCACCGGCGCAGCCCTCGCGGAGCTCATCCTCGATGGTGAGGCCAAGATTGTTGACCTTGAGCCTTTCAGCCCGGCAAGGTTTCTCAAGAGAAGGAGCAGGCGTGGAGCCTGACCGTGTGCCTGTGCTTCGTGTCAATTTTCAGTCAAGCTTTGCTACTGAATTTTCACTCTTGACTTTCCCAGAGTTGCAAACAAATGTATGCGTTAATAATCATGTATATCTAGTTCTTGATGTTCTGTATTTGTTGTACCTCACAAACGTGCCAACACAATGATCAGATTTTCATTTAGCTGAGGTTGAGCTCAACAAGTTGTTGCATCTGCAGCTATTCTGCTTATACAATGTTTCCGCTTCCTTGTTGTGAAGTGACACCCTACCAGCTTATAAAAAAAAGTTTAACAAAAAAAGAGAAAAAAGTGGCTATACTGCAAATGTGAAAGCTTCAATCAATTTTGCACTACCAACTCGTAGCAAAGCAATTTCATGAACATACAATTTGTGTGCCACCTATCAGCAAAGCCTTACAAAGAAAACCAGCATTCCTATTCCACATTATCTGTATGATTCATACACTGGAAAACACGATTTCACCTTTCAAGCCTTTCCAAAGAATGTTAACCATAACCTTATTCTTGAGGCATAAGCAAGCATGAGAAGTGCAACAGTATGCACAAAATAATATTGGAGGTGCAAGCAGTGCAGACGCTGGATCAACCTTCGTTAACCTCGGTAGATAAGATTGTGATCCCATACAAGACTACCGCACTATTCTGACACAGCCAGTGAGCTACTTAGTCTTTTAAACATGAGCCTGACTAGGGTTAGGATAAGTTCTCATAAGTCAGGCCATGTTTACTTTCCAAAAACTTTTCTCTTTTCCCATCACATCGATTGTACTTTCCGCCTATATGGAGCACTAAATGAAGTAGCAGTTGTTGCATGTTTGTACTTTTTGCTTGACTAGCTCGAGATGAATCTTTTGAGTCTACTTGGGCCATGATTGAACAAAAATTGTCAAATACAAACGAAAGTGCTACAGTGTACTTTTTCACCTATCTTCACCAAGTAAACAGGGCCTCAGTCGATCTGGCACGGATTTATTACTAGTTTGAGTCCAAGTACAAGGTCACCTTCTTCACTGCTGTGAAGGAAGTCTGCAGCCTCCAGTCTCTCTGCTTCCTGTTCAGCGGCCTTCCTTTCCCAGCTTCTGCTCGGTTTTCCTTGACATCTGCGAGCTTCCAGACACAGTGCCCAGCCTCAGTGTCAACGGACTGTAGCAAGAAGATGCCATCCTTCAGCTGGTTCTGCTTTGACATAAGGTCACTATCGCCTTCAGAAAGGTATTGCACCCTCATAGTCATGTCCTTGAAGCGGTCCAAATCCTCGGGCACCTTCAGAAGCCTCTCGGCACCTGGTGATGATACCTGCAATGACCAAGATTTTTCTGTAAGTAACTCTGAGCTGCAGAAGCATCCATTGGTTGACAGTTCGGTTAAGTAGCTTGCCTCAAGTGCCAGGTCTAGGGATATTTCACCTCTTTCGATGATCTCATCCAACTTCTGCTTGTAGAGCCTATTGAAATTCTCTATTTCCTCAATATCAGGGCACCCATACCTGTCAATTACCCATAAAGAAGGCCGAAGAATAAGATTGGCAATTCAAGAAAACCATGTTCCCTTGATCAGGTTAAATGAAAGAGATTCTGGTGATATCTGCAGTTGTGCATCTTTTAAGATCAATAATGCAAGGTGCCAAATGCAAGGCACATGAAGTCATAAATGAATAGAAGATACAAGCACACCGCCGCGCCAACCAATAATAATAAACAGACCAAGATATGCAGAGTAAATACCAGTATACTACAGCAATAGATAACTGATACAGTCATGGTATCACCCCTAACAAGAGAAAGTATCATCATATATGCCATTGCCAGAGAGCGTTTAAGGCATCAGATTGGGCATTGAATTATGAGATAACTAGCAGTGAGTTGCCACTAAGGACATGACTTCTGGTTTAGCCAACTGCATTTGTTGGTTCACACAATTTCTGAATCATCCAAGGGCACGCACAACACCATAACGAACAAAGTAGACCAAGAAATGCCTGCACAGCAACCCGAAAAGAAAGAAAGGAAAACGTTACTCACACGTTGGTCAGCTTGTCGAGGCGCACGTAGACGTATCCCTTGGGCGACACCTTGAAGGCGAACAAGGCGACGTCATCCCCGAAATGGTCGGCCAGAACCTCCTCGGCCGCCACGAGGGCACGCTCGCCCCACTCGACGCCGCGCAGCGCGACCCCGCCGCCGTCCCCGCCGTCGCCGATCTGGAGAGAGAGAGAAAAAAAAAAGCGCTGATGATCAGAGCCACACACTTCGCAAGCCGCAAGGGGGGCCAGCAGGCCAGGCAGGGTCGCCGAACCGCATGAAGCTACCTCGGGCTCGTAGCCGTCGTCCTCGCTGTCCTCCCACTCCACCGCCCACTCCTGCGCCTCCTCATCGTCGCTGCCCGTTGTTGCCTCCCGCCCGCCGACGCCGCCCCGCGCGGCCTCGCTCGCCAGGAACCGCGTCTGCTGCGCCCGCACGGGTAGGAGGCGCCGGGAGCGGGAAGCGGGCGGGGAGGCAGACGTGAACGCACGGCCAAGGCTGGAGAACAAGGCGGCGGTGGCGGCGGTCGAGGGGGAGGGGCCAGGGGAAGCGCCGCGTTGGCATTTCGTCGACCACCTTGCGAGCAGCGAGCGGAGCGCCCGTGCGGCAGCTGCCACCATCCTGTCTGGTTCAGGTTCAGCCCTGTATGGCTCAATGGGATGTTTCGTGATCTCTCGGCGGGGCATCATGGGCTGCTATATATGGGCTGGGCTCTCGCGGGCTTTACCTCTGTGTTCGAAAAAAAAGGACCATCCTGTTACGGCGACAGGCTTTACCTATATGAATTGCCTCTCCAAGGGCCTGATTGGTTGGCTTTCAAAACTTGCCACGCTAAAAATTTGGCAAGTCATAATTTTAGCTAGTGTTTGGTTTGCTACCAAAACTTGCAAACCTCTCACTCTGGCTTGCTAAATCTATGGCAAATTTTTTACGTAACTTTGGCTAGGCAGATTTTGGTCACAAACCAATTTGGCTCCAACTCCAAAATCCCCCAACCACGCCGCCGCAAAGCCCTTGCAATCCCCCAATCTCGCGTCGCGCGCTGTGCTCTTGCTCAATTGCCTGAATAACATCTCAAAGGTTTGAGGTACATCCTAGTAAGGTTAAAGAAGAATGGTACAAAGGATGAGAAATTGTTCCACCTTTTTCATCGGGTTCACACTTAAGAAGGGTGTCTGCTGTCTCTGCATCAGCTACAGCTGGTTCATACTAGCAGCGAGCACTTCATACTAGCAGCATCCTAGTCCTAAGGACTTTAGCTCATCATACCATGGTGCTAATGATGACTAATAACATAAACATTGTATCAAGAGCACTACAGAAAAGTAACACTTCAACAGATTCAAAGTGCAACGATGCAAACGGTGTTGAACAATGCTACTGTGTGTTGGCCTCATGTATCATATAACATCCTCAAAGATTTATCCTGTGTAGAGGTTAGGATCCCAAGTTATACGGCAGAATATCTATTTCCCATGCCTCCCAATTCGACATGCACGATCTTGCAAGTATGTCTAGCTAGTTCCCTCAATAGTAATGGATTTCGTGGTCTTATATATAATTTGTTTTGGGAGCCTTTCTAGATCTGTGCTTCAACTTATGCATGTGCATACTGAAGGGAGATGGTAGGTGTTGTATATATTGATGGTTGGTTTGATGGGTACCGATACTAGTAGAGTACATTTGTATTAAACACATTGGATCGTATTTGTTGTAGTAAATGTACAAACTGTGAATTTAGAACCGCATAAGTAAATGTGTAAAATTGTGAGAGTAGAACTGCATCGCCAAGGTTCAATAAAAGCTTACCTCATGGGATGTTGCCTTGAGATTTGTGTTAATCAACTATAAGTTTGCCTTAAGGTTTGTGCTAATTTTTAGAAGGGAGTATCTGAGCAGTTCTCACATGGAAGAGATGTGCTTTACTGGTTTCTAAATACAGGTTGTTTTAAATTGGAGTACATAATTGCACTAACTGCCTGTTCTAAGTAACTTCATCATGTAGGAACTTCTTCCTTTCATGCTTTTTTTTTTAGATAATGGAACAGAGTTCTAGCCTCTACCATCCGGAGATGATACACAGCTGAGAGTTACGATACATCGAAATCTCTAAGGCTTTACACCACACACGAAGCCATCAACGACCCAAAACGTTCACTCATAACAAAACTAAGTAGTTTGACCCCGAAAGGAATGGAAAACTAAGCTTCAATCCGATTACTCGAACGCCACCCAAACTTGGCAAAAATAGCCATAACTTGAGATTCCAGGATCCTGCACCCACTCCGAAACGCCTCCCTCTCGGTCTCCTCAAATAACTGAGACCATTGCCGAATCCAGAACGTCATCCTGAAAAGTACCTGCAAGTATGAGTTAGTCTTCACTTTCTTGAACACCATATCATTCCTATTCAACCATAAAGTCCAGCATAAAGCCGCCACTCCTAGCATAATTTTAGATTTAAGTTTGGCATCCACACCCATAAGCCATGATCCAAACAAATTCGCAACAGTAGAAGGAGGTTGAATTCCAAACGTGATATTTATAATGTTCCAGACAAAACGCGCGAAATGACATTCAAAGAAGAGATGTTGGATAGTCTCTTCCTTGTCACAGAAGCAACATTTAACACTCCCCTGCCAATTCCTTTTTATTAGGTTGTCTTTAGTGAGTGTTACTCCTTTTTTCAGAAACCACAGGAAAATCTTAATTTTCAATGGTACTTTAAACTTCCAGAGTTTATTTTTTTCGGGTAGAATCCCTCTGCTAATCATGAGATTATACATTGATCTAACCGAAAACAAACCTTTCGGGCTTGGCTTCCAAAAGAAGCCGTCGTGCCCGTTAGAAAGCTGAATCGGAACCACTCGTGAAACCAAATCCACCCAAGAGTCTAGGTTATTATTCACGAGCCCCCTTCTAAACGACACATTAAGTGGTGTAATCCTTAGGACATTAGCCACCGTGTCATGCTTTTTCCTTACTAATCTGTAGAGGTTGGGATAAACATCACTAAAGGGCTTATCCCCTACCCAAACATCCTCCCAGAATCTTGTACCATTCCCATCCTTCACTATAAAAGCCCCGCCCGCTAGAAAGTCTTTCTTGACCTTCATTAGCCCAGACCAGAAGTGGGAATCACCGGGTCTATGTTCCACCTGCGCTAAGGTTTTGTTTGACAGTTATTTTTTCCTAAGTATTCCTTGCCAAACACCCTTCTCATTGATATATTTGAACAACCACTTGCTTAGCAGGCATCTGTTCTGAATATCGAGATTGAGGATACCTAGTCCTCCCAACTCTTTTGGTGTGCAAAGAACGCTCCACCTAGCCAGGCGATACTTCTTTTTATGATCATCACACTGCCAAAAGAAACAGGAACGGTAGAAATCTAGCCTTTTCAGAACTCCTCTAGGGATCTAAAAAAAGACAACATGAACAGTGCCAAGCTGGACAAAACGGAGTTAATAAGAACTAGTCTTCCTCCAAAGGATAATAATTTCCCTTTCCAACTACACAGTTTCTTCTGGAATTTCTCCTCAATGCACAACCAATCTTTATTTGAAAGCTTCCTATGGTGCATAGGTATACCAAGATACCGAAAGGGCATACTCCCCACTTTGCACCCAAATAGATTAGCATAATCATTTTCGTACTGCTTGGCCTTACCGTAACAAAAGAGTTCGCTCTTATGGAAGTTTATCTTAAGACCCTGACAGCTGTTCAAAGGTGTTTAACACCAATTTAAGCTCCCTAGCGTGAAGGATGTCATGATCCAAAAACAGAATGGTGTCATCTGCATATTACAAGATAGACAACCCGTTGTCCACCAAATGAGGGACCACCCCCTGAAAACATCCATTAGTCTTAGCTCTGGAGATCAAGGTTGCTAGCATATCTGTCACCAGGTTATAAAGGATGGGAGATAACGGGTCACCCTGCCACAGCCCCCTCTTAGTCTGAAAGAAGTGCCCTATCTCGTCATTAATTTTAACCCCAACACTATCACCCATAACAATCTGCTCGATCCACTTGCACCATTTAGGTGAGAAACCTTTCATTCTCAGTTTCTGTTGTAGAAAGGACCACTTCACTTTGTCATAGGCTTTTTCAAAAGTCTAGCTTTAAAATTACCCCATCTAGTTTCTTCCTATGCATCTCATGGACGGTTTCATGTAGAATCACCACACCCTCTAAAATGTTCCTTCCCTTCATAAATGCTGATTGTGAAGGTTGTATCACCTTCTGAGCCACTAGTGCTATCCGATTAGTCATTACTTTAGTGAAAACCTTGAAGCTTACATTCAACATACAAATGGGTCGGAATTGTTGAATTTTAACTGCTTCTCTTTGTTTTGGCAGCAACGTGATAATGCCAAAATTTAGACTGAAAAGGTGCAAATTACCGTCATGGAACTCGTTAAAGAGAGGCATAAGATCATCCTTTATCACATCCCAAAAGACTTGATAAAATTCCACCAGAAATCCAGTCGGGCCCTGGAGCCTTATTATGCTGCCATCTGAAAAAACTGCCTTTTTAACTTCTTCCTCCGAGAACACCATATCTAGTATGGTATTTTCAGATTGCGTGACCTGAGCAATATCACTCGTGAATGACTCAATCATAGAGAAATTGTTTCTCTCGGGCTCCCCAAACAACCCTTTATAATAATTGGTTATATACTTTTTAAGATTTTCGTCCCCAACAATCGTTCCTTCATCCTGTTCCAGCCGGAAGATTCTAGAATTCCTATGTTTGCCATTCGCTAACAAGTGGAAATACTTCGTATTGCAATCACCCTCCAGCAACCACTTAGTTTTTGCCCTTTGGTACCATATATTTGACTTCCTCCTCTCGTAAGAGAGTCGCGAGTCTGTCTTTATAGTAGATTTTAAGATTGATCTCGTTCTCACTTAGGAGATGTGACTCAGCCTTGACATCAGGCTCCTCGGCCTTTTTGATCAATTCCGCTTTTTCCTTCTTATAAGTACCGCTAACATTTTTGGTCCAGCCTCTAAGAAACTGTCTTAGCCTCCGAATTTTACTCTGCCACTTCTGTAGCAGCGTAATCCCACTTGTTTCATTTTTCCACACGTCAGACACTAATCCAACAAACTCCTCCCGCAACAACCACCCGAGTTCAAACTTAAAACTCGATTGTTTATGTCCATGCGTCCCACTACCCGTATCAAGCAACAACGGGGTATGATCGGAAATTTCCCTTGTCAACGCCTGAACCGTCGCGAGAGGAAATTTCGACTCCCAGTCAGTACTGACTAGGATTCGGTCGAGTTTCTCGAAGGTGGGTGTCGTCCTAGAGTTAGCCCACGTGTATTTCCTGTTCGATAGCTCTAGCTCTCGTAAGTCGAGGCTATCTATGATGGCATTAAAAATAAAGGGCCACCGATCATTGTGCTTGTCATTGTTTTTTTCTTGTGAGTTTTCGATGATATTAAAATCACCACCCACAATCATCGGTCCCTCCACACGTGAGCAGGTCTGGACCAGTTCCGTTAGGAAGGATTCCTTATGCTCCATTTGCGCGGAACCATAAACCGCCATGAGAGACCAAAGGAATCCATCCTCCTTATTTCGCACTTTAAATTTGACATAAAAGTCACCTTCATCGATGCTCCCGATGTCAAATACCTCCAAGTTGATCCCAAGCAGGATCCCACCGGATCTACCATGAGACTTGGACCAGTGCCAAATATAATTTTGCCCACCACAAATATTAGCGAGGACCGTATTAGAAAAATCATTTTTCCCGGTTTCTAGAAGAGCGATGAAGTCTAGCTTCTGCTCTCTAGATAATTTCGACAAAAACCTAAATTTAGCCAAGTCACTAAGACCTCTGCTATTCCAGAAAATTCATTTCATCGGGAAACCATTGTCTGATTAATTAACACCTTAACCTTCGGTCTCTTTTTTGCTCTAGTTCAAAGAATGAGCCTTATTTTTCTTAAAAACAGTTCGGAATCCACAGCTTAGGTGGCCAAACTCATCCTCACAAAAATCACCCAACAGTTCCTCACAGAACAGACCCAGCACGGAACTATCATCACTGTCCGACTCCTCATCACTAAAGCACAACGAGTCAAACTCACCCTGCTCAGGCAGGGAGGTCAACAAAGGCCTAGCATTTTCCTTATCAACCAAGCAGCTAGCAGAGGCTAAAATTGCACTCTCATCCCCACCCACAGAGACACTCAAACTAGCCATAGTAGAAGAAAAATTATTTAACGAAAAGGAAGGCAAAGACAGGTCAGCGTACATACCTGCGCTGGCGTCCAGGTTCCTCCTCGCAGCCCGCTTTTTTGCCTTTGTCAGTGAATCATCATCGGCGGACCGCACCAGCCGCGGGCTTGCACGATTCGGAGACAGCGCCACCTCCTTGATTGCCGCTGCTGCCAGCAACCGGCCCGCGTCCACAGCAGGAGCGGCCACCACCTGACCTGGCAGCACTGAGCCAAGGTGCGCCTGCAGCCCAGCCACCAGGTTCACCTCCTGGGCGGGTGGCGCATCACCACCAGGCCGAGCAGCGACCAGCCCGGCCACATCAGGTGCCACCCGCGCCCCCAGAGCACCGGCCTCAATCACGGACACATCCTGCAGCCTGACTGGGACCTCCAACGCAGGACCCCGCGCATCAACGTCTATGTCCAAGAGATCATATTCCTCATCCGAGACAAAACCATCGACACGCCTAACCATATCACCACCCACCTCCTCAGACAAGACAGCCCCTGCGCACTCCAAGAGAACCTCATTCACCGCCACATCCACAATATCCTTAGCCAAATTACTAAACCTCTGATCGGACATGGGGTGCTGCCCATCAACACCACCCCCCCTCCACGTTCCCAACAGAGTGCGGCGCATCCTCCTCCATAAACGCTGCATGATCGTTCCCCAACTCACCCCCATCCGACTCCTTCGCTCCACCCTTATCCTCGCCATTGCCATCCTCCCCTCCAAAAAATAACTCCACCTCATCACCATTCTCATCAAAGCCAACCCTCTCCTTCTCAATCTCGAGCTCAAAGTAGTGGTCTCCAATCACCACATCCATCTCACAAGGGACCAACGCAGGGTCCAGCACTGCCACCAATAAGCGACCAAAGTCATTCTTCCTTGTCATGACCATATCAACCAACTGAGTAGAACCAAACATGGTCCCAATAGCCCAGAGAATAGGGTACTCTAATAAATCCTTCCTGACACCCGTCACCCGCAGCCACACCTTGGGTAATAGGAACCCCTCCTCCTTCACCTGCCACTCCTGGAATGACAACCTCGCCCCAGTCGCCATCCCGTCAACCTTGACATCCGTCCCACCTTACGCAATGGAACGCTGCAGCTCCGCCTTGGACGGAAACTGAACAACAAACGAGTTCTCATCATGTCGCACAGGAGCCCACCTCCATCTTCCAGGGACTAGCCGCGGAAGCTGCACCACAAGCTGGTCAGAAGTAATGGAACCCCCCTCAACCACGACCAAGGCGCTCTTGGAGTCACGCCTCCTCGGCAGCGGAGCATGGGGGATGTGGAAAAACCCCAAGCCCGCCACCGAATACCCCACCGCCTGCGCCACTGGCTTCGGCATCTTCAAAAGCGGGCAACGGTGATTGACGTGGTCATGACCGTCACAAATGAAACAGTAAAGCTCCGTGGTGCAGTTCTCTGCCGAGTGATCCTTCAGCGAGCACCGGCTGCAGACAACTGCCTTGCCATCTCTAGCCAGCTCCAACCCCCTCTCCGCAGTACCCGACGCCTTGCCATCCCCATCCAGCTGGCCCTCTTGCGATCCCCCCGGGCCCCGGCCAGGCAGAGGCGCCGGCGCCGAGGGAGCAGGAGCCGGGGACTTCACTGCCGCCGTGAAGGAACCGCGCCCGCCACGACCCGTTTTGCCCACCGGCACACCACGCCGGGGCAACGGACCCTGACCGCCACCAAGACGAAATTGCCGGCATAGTCCGCGCTGAAAGTGACCTCCCAGGCATTCGAACCCCCCGTAGCCGGGATCGAACCGCGGGAAGGCGCCATGGAAACCGGCCGGACCATGCCGTGCAGCATCCCCTCCACCGCGCGGGGCGCCAGACGAGGGCAGGCGAGAGCTATCCTGCGTCGCGCCACCCATCCCAGCCATCGCGCTAGCGCCGCGCCCTCTTCTCCTCGCGTTTGCACCGTCGTAGCCGCCACCCGACTACGTCATCACCGCCCTCGAGGAAGAAGAACAGTCGCGGCCAGGGAGCAAACGAACCAACACACCTCTGCGCCTTCCCATCCGAGACAGAAAAACCCCCAGTCCGTTCGACACCCGAAGCTGGGCCTTCAGTTTGCCACGGACCGGCCCAACAGGACACCAAGCGCCAACAATGCCATGACACTTCGCCCTGGGCCGTGGCCCAACCAGCACCCCAACGGCAAAGCACCCAAACCTAGAGTCGCCGCCACCGTCGCTGAGGACTGGCGCCGCCACTGCCTGCCGCACCACCCTTCCACAGCCATCAAACCGGGCACACGCCAAGGTGTCACCCAGAGTCAGCGGAGGAGAGACCCGCCGCCGCGGCAAGGGCCCCTTCCAAGGCCGGCAACCTCCCAACTGCATCCGTCTAGCGACGCCAACCACCAGCCGGCGGCGCCTACCACCTGCATCAGAAGAAGTAGAGCGTACCTCCGGGGAAGGAACTTGCACCGTCGCCGCCTGGTCCTCCGCCATCAGAACCTCATCAATGGAGAAGCCCTCCGAGAGCGCCCCATGGACGAATATCGGAGACGACACCAAGTCCCCGCCATCCATGCCGGACTCCTCATCCTCCGAGCTAGCTTCACCAGACAACGCCCAGAGCCTGGAGCCGATGCACCTGAGCTCGAAGTCTAGCTTCGGGTTGCCGGGGCCTATCTTGGTTGGCATAGAATGCCGCCACAGCTCATTGCCCACCTCTTCCGCCATCCCGGGAGCCAATCGTCAATGCCGCTTTGTAATTCAAAACAATTGCAAAGATGACCTTACTAGTTTCTCGATGTTCCAGTTTTTTTATTCCCTATGGTCGAACCAAAATCAAGAGGGCAACTTGAGAACAATTGATGTACTTGGTTCTCTAGCTCCCGCATTGAAATCGAACCATAGTGCTGCTTCTCTCTCCTTACACTTCGGTTTCTAAACACGATGGAGCTGCTCTAATTGCACCAGCTATCTGTTCTAATGAACTTTGTGTACCAACTTCACATTTTGTTACAGGAAACAGTCGCGAAGGTGACTTTACCCACACACTACTTCAGATCGAAGTAGTGCTTGAAAAAAAATTCATATGTTAAAGCTACAAGGAATGAGATATCAAATTTAATCTAAACAAGTCATTGCCTTAGCTGCGATGTTTAAACATTATTTACAATTGCAGAAGCCCAATCTGCGAGTTAATATGGAACCCACCTCAGTAGGCTTGTTCACAGTTTTGATCCATGACAGATAGCTAGGCATAGGAACACAGTTTCTGGGGCTTGACTTGCACTACTAGATCGACATCTTCGGCGCATGCTACGGTATAGCTTCAGGACTCTGCAGGTGAGGCCATGGCATATATGGATATCGTGCATTCCTAGTTTCTGTCACGCACTAGGTGCATGCCGGGATTACAGGCAACTATGATCCATCTTTGTTCCATGCCTCCCAATCCTATATGCTAGCAACAAGAAAACTGAGCTATATATACCCTTTGTTATCTCTGTGTCATATATATTCTGTGTGCTGTGCTATTCTGGCCAACAAGTAGTGCCACATTGTCGACGGAATATCATCGATAGTCTACCGAGAGGTATACCCAAGGTAGTAGATGATCGGTGAAGGTGCGCCTGAAACGAGCAAGCGTAACACAGAGAGCGTGGGACGCACAATTTATACAGGTTCAGGTCACCGCGAGGTGTAATACCCTACGTCTTGTGTTCTTATGGATTGTATTGTTATGAGATGAGATGTTTTGAGGGGATCCCCTACCCGCATTATATAGTCCAGGGGCAGGATTACAAGTCGGTTTTACTATGTATAACAGATTATAATCTTACCCGAACAAGAAAACTAATTGGTTAGATACTAGGAAAGCTATTTTCTTAACCGCCAAGACTCTAGATCGGCGGATATACGTGATCTTCTAGTGAATGTGTAGACGATACATCCTTGGCAGTTTGGGCCTGGTCGGATGAATTGGCCTATATAACGCCGTGCGGGTATATGGGTCTATACCCTCACAGCTAGTCCGCAAGCGCCTTGCATTTTCGTCAGGAGTTGCAGATCTTCGGAGTTGCTTGACCAGACGGATGTAAAGAGCTCAGAAAAATTTGAGAAGAGCTTTCTCTTCGGTGAAGTGTATCCACTTAGTTCCCGAGTCTGATAGTAAGTGACGCAGTCACGTGGAGTCAGGGTCAATACCCTTGAATTTACTGTCCCTGTGAAGCAATGATGAAGTCCCCGAGCACCGCATGGTGCATGGGACAATCTTCCGAGCAGGCGAGATGATGACGAAGTCCCCAAGCTCCTCATGGTGCACGAGGCGGTCTTCCGAGCAAGTGAGGCAATGACGAAGTCCTCGGGCACAGCAAGTGCGCGGTATAGTCTTCCGAGCAGGCGAGACGATGACGAAGTCCCCGAACACAGCAAGTGCGCGGGACAGTCTTTTGAACAGGCGAGGCGATGACGAAGTCCCCGAGCACAGCAAGTGCGTGAAACAGTCTTCCGAGCAGGCTAGGTGATGACGAAGTCCTCGAGCACTGCAAGTGCGCAGAACAGTCTTACGAGCAGGCGAGGCGACGACGAAGTCCCCGATCACAGCAAGTGCGCGGAACAGTCTTGTAAGGATCTGAAATTAGAATTAATGTGTCGCGCGGAAAGCAAAAGGAGCTGAAACGTTGCGGTTGCCCCTATAAGCCGCCCATTATTGAAGAAAACGGTTCACATCACAATCGTGAAACACTTAGTAGCCACTGAAGAGAAAACCGCCGCTCCTTTCCCTAGCCGCCGCCAACTAGGGTTTCGCAATCATAAAACCAAAATCCGATTCCGCCTAGATTTCTTCGATTCAACCTTCCGCCAATGCGAATCCAGGATTAGGTTGCACAATGGGACCAAGGAAGAGCTCTCGCGTACCCCCAAAGAAGAAAGAGCCGGCGATTGGAGAACTGTGACTTGACCAAGAATGGCAACGGTCGACGGTGACGGAGAAGGTACTTGACCACCTGGTTTCAAGAGAAATCCTGCAGGATCAGGCGACGGCTGGATGGCGTGTTCCTAGAGGTGAGCCATACCCAATGCCCAACACCAACGAATTAGTGGTATTCACCGATTACTTTCTTCACGGATTTGGGGTTCCGTGCTATCCATTTCTGCGCAATATTCTGGATTACTATGGAATTTCTCTCTGCGACCTTCATCCAAACTCAATCTTAAATAATATGCATACAGCATACCTGGACCCCTCTGCATGAGTGCCATGGTTATGACACTCGGCAAAGCTAGGAAAATGAGCTCTAAAAAGAATTTTCTAAAAACAATTATAGCTTTGCCGAGTGCCAGTCTGAGTAACACGCCGTCACATGGCAAAGAACTTTAAAAAATATATAAAAAATTAAATATTTGCCGAGTGCTAGTCGGGTGACACTCGGCAAAGAATTTTCAAAAAATAAAAAATAAATCTTTGTTGAGTGCCAACAAGCGCAGCACTCCGCAAAGAATTTTCAAAAAAAAAAACTTTACAGAGTGGCATCCAAGGAGGCACTCGGCAAAGCCTCCGTCACCGTCTCCTCACCGTCATGACAACTTTTCTTTGCCGAGTGCCTGACAAAAGACACTCGACAAAGGCTCCTGGACCCCTCTGCATGAGTGCCATGGTTATGACACTCAGCAAAACTAGGAAAATAAGCTCTGAAAAGAATTTTCTAAAAACAATTATAGCTTTACCGAGTGCCGGTCTGAGTAGCACGCCGTCATATGGTAAAGAACTTTAAAAATATATAAAAAATTAAATATTTGCCGAGTGCTAGTCGGGTGACACTCGGCAAAGAATTTTCAAAAAATAAAAATAAATCTTTGTTGAGTGCCAACAAGCGCAGCACCCCGCAAAGAATTTTCAAAAAAAAAACTTTACCGAGTGTCATCCAAGGAGGCATTCGGCAAAGCCTCCGTCACCGTCTCTGCACTGTCACGACAACTTTTCTTTGCCGAGTGCCTGACAAAAGACACTCGGCAAAGGCTCCTTTGCTGATATTTTTTTTTGAGGCCCTTTGCTGAGTGCGACACTCAGTAAAGCGTTTACCGAGGCCTAGGCACTCGGCAAAGTGCCTGCATCCAGTAGTGAATCTAATATCTTATGCTAGGGGAACAACGCATCCTTAATTTAGCTTGTGATCTATCAAAAGGACCATGAGAGATCAAATGGGAAGCAAACGTCCGTGCTTTCTCCTCCACGTGGATCAGGTAGGAATCCTCGCTGGGATGCCCTATCAAAGGAGCCCTGATGTGTTTTGCCTTCTTTTTTCAGTCAAACATTGGTACCGATAAAGACTCAACAAATTAATCAAATCGATGGGTATAAAAAAGAATCGGTTGAGGGACATTGCGAGTGGCTTATTTTGATAAATAAGTTTTGTAGAAGTAGTAACTGTAGACTTTATTTAATCTGTTTGTTTGTCTACAAACCCGGTACCCAACTGCGATCTCTCTCTACTTATACATGAACACACAATCACAAGATAGATGATCACTGTTGTATTCTGTGTGTTTATACAATGAAAAAAGTGACTGCCACACAGCCACAGAACACGCAGATGATTATTATGGCGCGGCGTTTCCGGGGAAACAAACATCACAAGATGAATAGGAAGGGACAAAGGAAGAAATGCTGTTTTTATGATGATATCTATTATTTTTTTCGAAAGGCCCAATGATATCCATTATGACATACTTATTACCAACAATATCTACTTCCTTTATCATGGGAGATTATTGGTCATTAAGGTTCAATTCAGAAGTTCAGCTTTGGTTTACAAGAACTACTAGTTAATAATAACCAGATCGAGAACAACTTTAGTGCCTCAAAGAAGCAAGAAAGGCAAAACACAAGCCGCTGAGCATGAGTGTAGTTACGATGAACTTTAAGATACTGAACCCCTGGTGTCTTTATGTCTGGATGAGTCACATATATGACTTTGCACGACTACGCATAATGCATGACTGTCAGTGTGCGGGCCAAGGCACGCGGCAAATAATGTCGCCGTGCCTCAAAGTCCCTTAATTGATCCATCTCCTGGCCAAACACATCTCAGGTCCACAGCGACTGCACTATCTATTTCCCGTGTGCCTCTCAAGCCTATATTTATACACACACAAGCTAGTTCCCTCGGACATAAACTTTTGATCTCTTCTCGTCAGCGAACTAACATATATACACACACTCGCACTCAGAGCTGGGACTTGGGCCACGCAATTTAAGGGCTACGGCACGGTCATTTTTTTTTTTAAGAAACAGGAGGAGCCAGGGGCTCCTACTGAAAATATATTAAAACCAAAGAGTACAAAAAGTAAAGCTATACAGGGGTACACAGCTCAGCCCAACTCAACTCAACTCAAGTCAAGAGAAAAAAGAGCTAAGAAACTAAAAAGGAAAGGAAGAAAAGCCACCAAGTTACAAAAGAGAATTCAGCCATGAATCTAACTGTTGATGAAATGCCGGTTTAATTCTAAGCAGCAGAAAGGTAGCCTCTTCCACTAAGTAGTTCTTGAATAGTTGTACTGATGGATTTCTGTTTCTGAAGATGACATCATTTCGTATCATCCAGATACCCCAGCAAGAGATGATGAAGATATCCAGCGCAAAATCCAGCTGCAGCATTGATTGCCATTCCCTAAAAATTTGTGAGACCGAGATTTCTTCATTTGTTTGAAAGTTTATAGAGTTCTAGCAGTCTTTGGCGAGAGGGCAGTGAAACAACAGGTGCATCACTGTTTCTTCAGTTGCGGTCTGGCAGAGAACACAATGAAAGCTGTCTAGGAACATTCCTCTTCTTCTGATCATATTTCTTGTGCTTAATCTGTCCCTCAGTATTAGCCAGAAGAAGATCTTGTGCTTTGCTTGACATGCTGTTTTCCATAGCCATCTGTAGATCGGTTCAACCTGAGAGTGACCTGACAATACTTTGTAAGCATTGGAGGGGGAGAAATATTGTGTTCCCCAGATATAAGTCCAACTGTCATTTGTCTCTACTAACTCAAGCTCAACAAGTTCCAAATTTAACTCATGGTATTGTGTAAGTGCTTCCATTGATAGAGGTAAGTTAAACTGATCCAACAAATTGTTTGAATTACTTATCTGACTTATGCTGATTGCTTTATTTTTGGCAAAAGAGTATAGCTCTGGAAAAGACCATTTTCTCACTTTGCCATTCCAAAGATCCTCCCACATCATACAAGTACTCCCACTGAACACTGTAACAGTTGACATCCCCTTAAATTTGTCATTTGCACTATATTAATGTATCTGGTCATCACGATAGTACAATAATAATAGTCCAATCGATGATGCCGGCTCACGAGGGGGACGAGAGGACGAGGGGTATACATATTATTTAAGCTGCGTGTGGCACTGCTTGCCGGGGCACACGATCGAGCTGTTGAACACCACATGCCAAATGCAACGCCACAAACGAGACAGAACGACACAGAGAGAGAACGAAGGGTATGTAATACCTAGTTGGGAGGCATGGAACAGGTATGCCGTATGGATCATAGGTGCCAGTAATCCCGGCATACAGGTTGTGCGTGACAGGAACTAAGAATGCATGATATATCCATGTATTGCCAGCCATGGTCTCACCTGCAGAAGCACGCAGCCAAGCGCGAGTCGCCGACGCTGATCTGGTACGGACGTACGGTAGTGCAAGTCAAGCCCCAGAAACAGTATAGTCCTAGCTACCTATCATCCATCAATGGTGAACAATAAACCTACTGCCGGGTTCGGCTCGCAAACATAGCGGGCAACGATTGGGTTACTGCATTGAAAAAAAAAATGCTTAGACACCGTGGTTGAGGACTTGAGGCTACGAATTTTTTTTTTTTGACTAAATTTGACATCTCATTCCTTGCAGCTTTAAGATATGCATTTTTATTATTGACCAGCACTACTTTGATCTGAAGTAGTATGTGGGTAAGGTCATCTCGCTACTGTTTCTGATAGCAAAGCGTGAAAGGAATTAGTTGGTATACAAAGTTAGAACATAAGCTGGTGCAATATCTCATTGGTTCTCATCTCTTAAACTCTAGTCTCTCCAACTTCCTCTCTTTTGTTCTCTCTCCCTTCTTTGTGAAAGGAATTGGTTGTTTAAGAGGTTCAGACTGTATATGTATTTTCAGAATTGGTTTATTGAACCTCACCGTTTTCAAAGATGCATTTTTTGGATCGGTTGATTTAACATATCCGCTTTTAGAAATTGTTTTTTAGAATCGGTTGCTAATCCGCCGATAGAAACAAATTGCTTTTACAATCGATTGCATAGTGTCGGTTTGTACAGCCGTTCTTAGAAATCGAATTGACCGCGTCTAAAAACTAATTTTGTAGTAGTGTCAAAAGTCGTGGCTGCAAAAAAAGAGAAAAAAAATCATATGTCAAAGCTGCAAGGAATATACTGGGATATCAAATTTAATCTTAAAAAAAATTGTAGCCTTAGCCGTGGTGTCAAAGCATTATTTTTACAATGGAGTAACCTAATCGATGCCGGCTAACTCATCAGCAAGCTAATCACCGTTTTGAGTTTTGACCGATGACAGATACTAGCTTTCTGGGGCTTGACTTGCAATACCAGATCAATATCGTTGGCGCCTCGCGCTTGGCTGCGCAATTCTGCAGGTAAGGCCATGTCAATATATATCTCTCTCACACGCATACGCATGCTGTGCCTGCGCTAGCTAGGTCTGGCAGAAATGGATTCTAAATCCATTTCTTGAGAGCCAGGCTTCGGATGGCTCGTTGCAGGTGCCGACCTAGGCTCGTGGCTGAATACAAGCATCCAAATGACGACAACCTGCACCCATGGAGCTTGGCTGGTCTTCATCAGGGCAACCAAACGTGCTTTAGGTGTATACCGGGAACTACGATCCATCTTTTGTTCCATGCCTCCCAATCCTATATGCTAGCAGCAAGAAAAGTGAGCTATATATATACCCTTCGTTCTCTCTGTGTCATATTATGTCCATGGCATGCTATTCTGCCGCCATAAGTTGCTTGGCATCATGGCATGTGGCATGTGGCGTGCTATTCCTCCCGGCAAGCAGTGCCACATGCATGTCCTTAAATAATAATACTCTATGCATACATGCCGTCCTCTCGCCCGCGCGTGAGCCGGCTTTATATTGATCATCGACCGAAGCATTATTACTGTACTACGTACTATACGTGACCAGCTGACACATTAGTGCAAACTAACAGCGAGATATGTACTACATAGTTAGTATGTGGCACAGCCACACGGGCAGTAGGCACATGATATATCTGTGGCAGCACATTTTTGAAATGAAAACAATCACGCACATCCTCAAGCTCGAGACGAAGAAATCATCTGTATTATTATATACGTTTCTGCTATGATGATATAACGATTTGTATTTACGGTCAATTATTAGAAGTTGAAAACAAACAGGATGTTGACTCTGTCCAGATGCACAATTCACGGTAGCTACTGGCGCCACGAATTTAGCGCATGTTAAAATTATGTCTTGAATTGAATTTTTCTAAAATAGATAGTCTGTTTAATATAATCTTGAGTTTTAAATTCTTTTTGTTAGAGATAGCTCGCTATACCCACAAGCTAACAGCATAGTAACCGTGTCAAGCCCACAACAAAAAGGCGGCATCAGACCTAAGTCAATGCAAAAAGGCGGCCTTAATGGTAGGTTTATGCCATCTTATATATTCTACTCCACCACCAATTTTCAATTTATGATACTAAACATTACAATCTCCCAAGTCACACATGTACCCGACTCTCTTTACATCACATAAATGCGTATGATCTCTAGAAGTTATTTTCTCAAGCCCCGTGTCCTGAACTACCAGAATAGTTAACGGATTCTTCCGTCACCATATGTTACCCAAGAACTTCTAGGTTTTTTCACGATGGGCTCAAATACCATTTGTTAATTAGAGTACAATAGCGGATCCAGAGTATTGAACTAGAAGAATTTCAATAACCCGAGGGTGCCTCTCGCATGGGCGACACAACTGCAACAACCCCGTTATGGCTCCCAAAGTTGCAGACGATATATATATAGAGACCTCATGAGCCTCAACAACACTGCTGACCATCGATGGCTAGCGCAGCAAGTCCACCAGATGGCAGATTCTTATCGTAACTCGCGTAGTTCCTCTAGCACTACTGCTATCTTATGAAGCTCCAAAGCTTTTATTTCCGATGTCTCCCGACCATATACCATCTGGCAAATATGCCTAGCTATAGTTCGCTCTAAGGTAAAGGGATTACTCTCTCTATTTCTCTGTTTCTTCTATCTGCACCAACAACACATATATAACATGATGAGGATACATGAAAAGAACTCCCTACACTCGGAGGGGTAGGTGATATATTATACGATCTAGCAAATATTCCTAGCTATAGTTCGCTCTAAGGCAAAGGGATTACTCTCTCTATTTCTCTGTCTCTTCTATCTGCACCAACAACACATATATAACACGATGAGGATACATGAAAAGAACTCCCTACAATCGGAGGGATAGGTGATATATTGATAAAGAATCATATGATTAATAATTGTGCACACCTATATTAGCGGGTAGGATGCAAACATATCATATATGGGTGAATATATATAAAGAGATATTTTTGGGAGCTAGACATGCATGTATAGTGTTTTGATATAAATGGCAAAAGTTCTGTCTTGATCGGATCGAGTAGGGAACTAAGGATAACATTTCTTTTCTGCATGACTAGACATCTAGGGTAAAACATTGCTTCGGTGCGGCCGAGTTGCGCGAGCAATACCAAATAAAGGCATATTTGTCTGGTATCTTTGTTAATTATATATCCAACTTTGAGTATTCAGAATCACATAAGGTATATGAATGAAGAGGGGACGGAATGAATTGTATTGTTATTACTTGTATGTCTAATTCCCTCAAGAGTAACTATGGTACTTAGAACTATCTATAAGAAGTATAAATGTGTAAACATTCATGCCCATCACTCGAAACCATGCATCTATATTGATTGGAACATATTTTTCTAATGCTTTAGAAATTTAGAAGGTGCCCAAGTTTCTTGGTGGCCAAACCACCAAGGAAATAGTCTTAGCCGTTTATCCATTTCCTTGACGGATTGGGTAATTGGTGGTTTGCAGCCGCCAAGGTAATTCCGATCCAGCTCCTAGCTAGAAGCGATCCCATGCCTCCCAATCCTATGCAGATGTATTTGTAATGCAAGTTCGGCTAGTTTTGTTAATAATAATAAACTCTCATGTCTCCTGCATTTTTGCTTTTTATATGGATTCCCTCTCTAGCACTAATATATATCCTTTAAAGAAAGGTGAGGGATGATGAGAGAAGGGTGTTATATATATCTCAAAGGCGGCTGGAGATGGAGATTAGATAGATTATAGATATAAGTGCCAAGTACATTTGAATTGTATTCACTTGGTTGTATTGGGGGCATATGCCAATTGCCAAATATTACTTCCATGCAACCTTCTGCAATGCAAGAGATAATAATAAACCAATATTTAGATGTAGGAAGTTTTTTTTTTCCATCTCAAATAATTATGTTCCGGCCTGTAAATTGTCTAATAATAATAAAGCCTTTGGTGCTAAAGCAAAGTTAGGCAGCGCCAATCTCATTCAGTCATTCTCATCAACTCATCAGCTCATCTTGCTACCGGTGCTACTCACAGACACATGAGTAGCCATAAATATAGAGGAACTTTTACTTGGTGAGGTTCTACTTCTATAGGCCCTGTTATTATATAGGTAAGTGAAGAATACAAATACAAGGATCAGTTGGCTCTTGCATGCCATTTGCTGGAGTCAGACGGTCATAAACAGGAATCTAGCTATTAACATGCTATGGTAATAATGTCTCACAGTCAATTATTGTTGGCCTGTCATGAGGCTTAAATTTATTTATCACATGTCACGTGCAATGTTACATGCATGGATATGCCAGGTAGGTGTCTGACTTATACTCGGTTATTAAGCACATATTGATAGCTAGGTGGCAAAAGGCAATAGTCCACTTTATTATTTAGCTTGTTCCAAGATAAAAATCTATGCTTGTATTATTCATACTGTTGTCACTCTTCAATTGTTCACTAGCTCAGTGCTCATGTTCTATATTAGTTAATAATGGCCCCATATTATAGATGGTACAACGAAGAATGGCTTGAAGCAGGTGGGTGTTGGACGTGTATATATATATATATATATATATATATATAGCACCCCACAAGGATAAAGAGCTATCACAAATGAAAATGCCTTGTTTCAAGAAGTTCTTTCGATACCAGCATAAGAATTGGCTAGGCAGGTCGAAGAAGAGTACTCAAAATTCTCACTTTGTTCATAAGATCCCGATTTAATACAATGATAGATGGGTTATTTCCGCATGAATTGCGGTAGACAAATCATGGACAATCTATTCTGTGCTTTTGGAGGTTGTGTGGGTACTGGGTAGCCCTCTCGGCATCATCAGGTAGGCAACACACCACCATATTGTTGAACTCGCAGGCCATAGAACCTATTGAGTTGCATGGCTATTATATTTTACCATCCCCCTCACATGAAGCCTCATGGTTTCCTCAGACCTTAGACCTGGAATACAAGCAAGCAAATGTTATTTTTATTTAATTGCGCTAGCAATGATTTGAACTCAAGACCTTTGGCTGCGGCAGGGGCGGATCCCAAGGGGGGGCTGCCGGGGCTACAGCCCCCCCCCCTAATGAGTCTGATTTCCCTTTAAATCACTGTTACTTTATCATCAAATCACCATTAAACACTAACTTTAGTCTTAAATCTTACTTGTTTAGCCCCCCCCCCCCCTAGTCTTGGTCTTGGATCCGCCATTGGGCTGCGGTACCAATTTTGAGTTGCATGCACCGACTAGTTCGATTGAAAAGCTTAATGTGATGGGAAAAGCGAGCAATTCGATCTCATGTTATATTACAACAGAACCATAGGACTATGGATAACAAAGGTGACATCTCGCTTAATGTGAAAAGATGGGGAATTTGAAAGAGAACAGTGGCTTTGAGATCTAGATAACAAGTGGGTGTAGGCTGGTTTAGTTTCAACATAAGGTGCCTATTAAAAAAGACCAACGAAATTAATCAAATCAAAGGCGGGTAAATAAAAAATTCGACCGTGAGTCATTGCCAGTGGCTTTTGATAAATCAGTGTGCAATTAGTCATTGAAGACTTCCTGTTTGTTTGCCTGCAAACTCATCGATCAGCATCCAATTTAATTGTGATATCTCTACTTGTACATGAACAATCACAGTAGATGATCACTTTCATCGTAGTATATTGTGTATGTGTGCGTGTAAAATTAATTAATTCCAGGAGCACTGTGCTAACAAGAATTGCTGCTGAAAAGAAGCTGCAGCGAACGCAGATTGGTTGAGTAGCAGCGGGCTAAGGCGGCACAATCTAGTGTAGAAAAATGTTGCCTCAAATCCCTCCATCCATCTCATGCTGAAACTCATCTCCCAGCAGCTAGGTCCACAGCAACCAGAGGCGGAACCAGGGGGGGCGCCAGCAGTGCGGCAAAAAAAATTTTAGACCCCGAAGTAGTACCGAGCAGGAGCAAGCAAGCGGCAGTAAGTCTGGAGGACTGGAGGCAGCGTCCGTATTAAGTTCTCACAACGAAGCAGCAAGCAAGTCTGCAGGTGCAAGTAGCCGCAAAAAGTAAAATATAGTTTATTGTTTACTTTTTTTAATTAGTAAAATGCACCACAGGTCTCTAACCTTGCCCTCCGTGTCATCTAGATCTATCACCTTTGAAAGTTCAGTTTTAAATCCGTAACATTTGGTCTGTGTGTCATTTTGGTCCATGACCTTTGAAAATACAGCTTTAAGTGTCTAATCTTTGCATGCAGTTCACCGGTAGTCTATTTTTACTGTAGCAGTGATGTCACCCTTTTGTTTTCTCCAAATTTCTACCAAATTTGTGTCATAACATGAAAAAGTCCCAAAATAAAAGTTGTTCTAAATTTTATGCTATACAACTTTGCTTTTTAAACTATTTTCAGATTTTTTTTAAAAAAAATTGAATTGCAAACCTCAATTCAAATGACCAATTTAGCCCCAATTCAAAATTTCAAAAACTAGATAGAATCCGAAAATAGTTTAAAAAGCAAAGTTATATAGTATAGAATTTGGAACAACTTTTATTTTTGGACCTTTTCAAGTTATTACACAAATTTAGGGAAAAATTTAGAGAAAAAAGGTGACGTCACTGTTACAATAGAAATGGACTACTAGTGAATTGCATGCAAAGATTAAGGAACTAAAACTGTACTTTCAAAGGTCATGGACCTAAATGACACACAGGCCAAAGGTTAGGGACCCAAAAGTGCACTTTCAAAGATGATGGATCTAAATGACACAGAGGCCAAAGGTTAGGGACCTATGGTGCGTTTTGCTCTTTTTTAATTGCTAATTTGTACTAATGATCATCCCTGTATTTTTTTATTCAGTATGCTTATGCTGATTCAAGTAAGTTCACCGGTTCGCTTCAACTTATAAGCACCTATTTTAGCTTCTCTTCAGTCATAGAACAGTATTTTTTTTACAAGAAATCAACATAAATTAGTATAAGTTATTATCAGCTTTTAGCTTCAGCTTCAACGAATAGAGTAGGAGGAGGAATAAAATGGAAGATGTATTTTTGAGATTATTTTTATGCCATGACGATATGCAAAGTGAGGCTCATACAAAAAAAGGTAAGTTTTTTTATCTTTTCTTAAAGAGTCACTTTTATATGTTGTCACAACAAATATTATTATGATACGAATATTTATTATATATATATTTTGTGGGTCTTCATATTTTGTCGTGTTTGATTGCCCGCGCCCCCCCCCCCCCCCTACTCATTTCGCTGGTTCCACCACTGACAGCAACCCGTGCAAGTATATATGAGTAGCTAGTTCTCCCTCCGAGATGAAGAATGACGTGACACTTCTCGTGAGCGAGCTATAACATATCTATATGAAGGACCGAAAAGCGGCGACCGAAGGAGGGATGAATGGGAAGCCTCAAAAATTTCTTTCGAAATTAAGTGGCCGCTGTCCCAACTTCACCGCCAAGCACGCAACAAAGCACCGTGATGTCCACGACCCAAATGAGTGAGTGGATACTCCCTAAAAACACAGCAGGGACACCACAAATCCAACGCAAATACCGAAAATCGAATCGGAGCTCGAACGCAAGAGAAATGAGCAAAACAAGTTCACTGTGATAGCTTGGTTACTGTAGCTGCGAACACTGTAGCTGTGAAATTAGCAAACCAGAAACTTGTGCTGTTGACTAAAAATCACCGCAGCTTAACTGTGAATCACAACCAACAGTAGGAACATTGCATTGGAACTGAAAGCACTTAATACTGTAGATGGTCTGAAAACACAGCAAAGGAAGGAGATGGAAAAATACTGCAGCCGTGCTACTTGTCTGAACCTGAAAACGAGTTTCTGCTGAAACTGCAACTCAAACAGAGACGATCGAGTGGTGATGCTGCACACTGCTAGACACTAGAACAAGGCTCGGCCAGCAGGTCTGCTTGCTGACCATCACACCAAGAGAAACAACCAGCACATACAGAAATGAGCACCAGAGAAAAGACCCTGAACTTTTACCCGTGAAAACTAATCCAAGCTAAGAGAAATAATATAGTATACCAATGATTAGCTAATGAATGCTGGTAGTAGATCACAGATGCACGAACATATCTTTTGACCAATGTAAACTGAATATCCAAGCCAAGCATAAGCACATGATCTCTCCCTGCTCATCACTGCACACAGCCAAAAATCAACGGCGGGCAGAGGGGCTACTCTCCAACATGCTGAAGGACGCACGCATACAAATAACAGACAAATCACAGCTTGACACTAGTGTTTCAGTGGTGTGCACAGCATACCTCCTGAGCCTGATGAAGGAGACCTGAATCCAGTCAGGTAGCTTCGACGGAAACCTGATGCACCAAGTTCACACGACAAGCAGCGACAAACTTCAAAGCAGAAAAAAAAAAGTCCAGCGAGAAGAGAGAGACCGATGGGACTGCACACCGCCGCTCAGCTGGACGCAAGGCAACGAACACAATCAAGCACCGGTTGATTTGGGACCTAGGCCAAAAGCAAGCACCGCTCAGGTGAGTGCATAGGAAGAACCAGAGTCCAACATCGACGAACTGAGAAGAATGCGCAGTAAAACAGGCAAGCACAAAAACGAATTTATTTCACTCGATTCAAAAGCTCTTGCTCCCAAAACTTGCACAGATGAAATTCAACTAGCTACGAACTCGTCCCCAAGAAATCACCATCCAAAACGAACTCAATCTCCCTAGAAAATCAGATCACGTGCACGCATGAAAATAAGGAGAAAATGAAGAACGCAGTGAATCAAAAATCACAAGAACAAGGGATGAATCCCGGAGACGACACGAGATTAGGGCCTCGATTTCCCTAGCCAAAAACACGAGTTTACACAGCCATACGTCATAGTTGTGGATCTCTCCCTAATGAGGTGCTTTAACTCTAAGCAAGAGAGGGGATGAGAGAAAATGAGAGAGATAGGGAGGGGATGGCTGCCATGCCCCTTCTTATCGCCTTATTACATTTTACGAAAAACCCCCTAACTACTACTACTGCTAAGCAGGCGAGCCAGCTAGCCCTAAGACATTTTGGAACAACCTGTCTCTACGAATGTGATCGGACGACCCCGCTTCATGCTCGAGTTGCCGTCATCTTGACGTAACCTCAGAGATTCCGCCGCGTGTCGTCCCCGCTTCACGCCGGAAGCAGCTTCGCCCAGGGTTTTGAGGCCTAAACTCGAAAACCGTCTTGGACCGCGTTCTGCCGGCCCGCGTACCGCTCCGAGTCCCTCGACCATGCTCGATCGCATCTGTCGATGTCGCAGTGTCCGCCACCGCAGCTGGCGCTTTGGCGTCCAAGTCCCTCGGCCCAAGTCCCGCGTCCGTCCTTCACCGCTCCCAGTCCATCAGCACGGCCCGCTCACTTGACCTTCACTCCGCCATTTGCCACTGCCTCCGAGCCCAACACCTGCACATCACAAACCGACCAACATGCCAAGTGACCTCCGTTGACAATCACTCATCACCAATCCAGACTAAGTCTCCCACTTGGGTCCGCAATTTCCCCCTTGATGAGTGCATTGTCAACACCAACACAGATAATCATGATATAGTGAGAATAAGAGAAAGAAGAAGGAAGGGAAGAAAACCTGCCCAAAAGACCACAGAACCAATGACAAGCAAGCACATGGTCACTAAGCAAGCACAAGTGCAAAGAAAAGCTAGTCCCTCTAGAAAGAGGCGAGGCTCGACACAACTAGCTCCCAAACTCTCCCTGAATGTGTGCTCAACTCAAAAGTGTGTGTGGAAATCTCTCCCCCTTGTTGACACATGCACACATCAAGGTTCCCAAAACCTTCTCCTCTCAAACATGGAAATGCATATGAATGCAAAAGCTTCGGGAGTATAGCCATTAGTTTGCCAAAATGCTCATCAAGATACGGGTAGTAGATGCTCAAGATGATCAAAAGAACAATCCATATGAGAGAAGCATAGTGAGCAATTTTAATACCAAAGTTTAGAATGTTCACCACTAAGAGTAGGACATAGCATATATAGAAAGGAGATCAGATCAAGTGCTAAACAAGTGTATACAAGGTGAACTATCCCAAACTAAGGTCACACATCAAGTCATAGAAGAATCTAACACAAGTGAAAATTTTCATTTAACCAATTTCTCTACATTAGGTGTTTCACAAGTATTAGCAAGACATGTGTGTGCAAGAGGTTATATGTATTGTTTTGCGTAACTTTTCAACCATGCGGAGCCTATGTCAAAGACAATAATTAGCTAAAAGCAATGGTTTCGGTCATCCACTACAAAGCTCTAGTTCATCCAATTGTGCAATAGGAAGCCTGTCTAGATACTTTGAGGTGGTAGAATACATATCCATCTCGATCTTTTCATCACTTAACTTAGATTGCAAGATTTTAGCACAATGTGAACTAGATTGATCTAAGCAAGTGAGTGAAACAAGGTATGAGCCATAGCAACCAAGTATATAAAAGATAGCATATGAGAGCTCAACAAGTCCATACATACTATTTGCCAAACTCAAGGGTGAACAAATTTTTCAGATTTCATCAATATTAGTCAAATTCACATAAAAAGTCATGTTTAGCTCAACAAGGGTTCAAATGATCAACGAGAGCCTAAACTTGTATCAACGTATCAAGATAGGCATAGAAGCAAACTCATAGCTATATTCTTGAAGCTCAAAATGATATATGTCACAAAATGCAATGAAAATGCAAATATGATACAAAGGTGAAACAAAATGCCATGAAAATGCAAATATTTTGATCATTTGCTCATCCGATAAAACGATAGTAATATTGTTCTTAAATTTTACATCTCTCTCTAATAGTCTCGTGAACTCTAAAGGAGAATATAAAATTATTGAATAATGTTACTATCACTTTCTCGAACGATCAAATGACCAAAACAAAAGTTGTAGATCTTGATGAGTTCTGCAACTTTTATGTACACAACTTTTTGAACATAAGTAATTTACTCTTTGAAAATGTAGTTTAAAGTTGGCATGTTTTGAAATTCAAATTTTGAATTGAGATAAGTAACTCAGATGAAAAGTTGACCAAAATAAAAGTTGTAGATTTGAAAAAGTTATTCAACTTTGTACTCTCCCTCCGTCCCAAAAAACATGCAACTACGGGTTGCGTGCCACGTAAAATACATTTCATAATTAATCTAATGATGTTTATTTGATATTTTAAATATTTATAGTTTTATATCTATAATTAGTCAAAGTTGGTATACTAAAACATGTTATTGTGTTAGAATCGCATGTTTTGTGAGATGCAGGGAGTAGTTGACAACTTTTTCATTTGAAATCACTATGTCATGATAAATTATATTTAAAATTTTTATTTTTAGAAAATTTAAAATTGTAATTGTTCTAACAAAGCCAGGAAATAACCATACGGAAATATCATTTTATAGCACCTAGGGACCACACTTCACTAGCTTTAATAATCTGAAAACAATTCTGAAAAAAAAAGATGAACAATGTTAAAAGTACTGTCAAAAAATAGGGTCTAAATTTTGTTCTTCCATTTTAACGAGACTAACCGAGCTGTCTACAGCTAGCTACTCTGGCCACCTCAACCTTCTAGCACATGTGAGCATCCATCCAACTCAACAGTTGTTCACAGCTAAAGATCAATGAATATTTGCAGGAAACAAAAAGTCAACTAAGCAACACGCTGATGTTAAAATAGAATCCTACTGCATATGATATTTCGAAGGGGCCAGGGGCACGGCTGCCCCCGCTGCAGTTGTGCGTGATTATAGGAGTTAAAAAGGAAATAAATTTCTTTTTTCTATAGACGAGAAAATCACGGTCTGCATGCAGCGTGATTACAGGAGTTAAAAAAGGAAATAAATTTTGTTTTCTATATTGCTTAATGTATTATATAATTTGAAAAATTCTAATATTCAACGGTCTAGATTCATTTAAGATATTACCTCCTAGAGAGGTAAGATTGAGATAAGAGTGTATCCTTAGTATTGCCCATAACAATTTATACTTACGGCACGTCTGCCTTGGATATGATGGTGCCGAAGGCGGAGATTGCTGCTAAGTCGTCAGTCACCCCCAACCCACCCTGTTGTTCATCCCTGGACGATGATCAAGATAGTGTGCTGACGACGATCGTGCAACCACAGCCGGTCGTTGATGTGCGGCTGCAGGAACCAGGCCAACGACTCAGGGATCGTTGAGCCTATCCTCTCGCAGCCCGTGGATGACGTCGTCGCTGCAGCACCACAACACAGCATGTTTGCGCCGGCTGAGCCGATCACCTGTCGAAGATTTCATTTCTTCCGTCCCCTTGCAGGTCAGCCCGCCCATTTCTTCCATCTCCTTGCAGGTCAGCCCGCCGCTGCTATCTTCCCCGCCTAGGCCGCGGGTGTCCCGCGTGCCAGACTACAATGTCACTCCTCAGCGCAGTACCAGGTTGGCTGGCACTGGCAGGCCACGAGCGGCAAACCTGAGATCCAGGCTGAAATGGTTATGCTCAAGAAGATGGGTATGGAGGTGACGGTTACAACATCTGATGAGTCTGTGGCGAGAAGGTTCCATGAAACCTTCGCCGAGCCTCTGATTTCATCCAAAGCAGAGGCTATGTTGGAGCTGTTCCCGGCGAGGAAGCAACTAGCCATGAGAAGGCACACCGATTAGGTGTGGGCGTTGCCGCAGTTAGCGCTTGTCGTACGTTCCTTCGTCGCAAATTAGTTTTGTGTAATATATCCATTGACAATTGGGGTTTGTATTTTTTATTTAATTTTTTGCAGGGTTATCTCTTGTAAGCCGTAGCGTACCGCTCGCATGCGAGGCTTATCAGCGATAACCTTTGTAAAACTATTCCTTCTCCTTAAAGTCGTTCCACACCTGGTAGATGGAGGGCTGTCACTCATGCAATTTGTGGATGACACTGTGCTCTTTATGGATAATGATTTTGAGAAGGCAAAAAATTTAAAGCTTTTGCTCTGTGCTTTTGACCAATTATCTGGACTTAAAATTAACTTTCATAAGAGCGAGCTTTTTTCTATAAAGCGGCCAAGGCAGACCAAGTGAAATATACTTAAATATTTGGGTGTGATGTAGGATATTTGCCTTTTAGATACCTAGAAATTCCTATGCACCATCGAAAGTTATTAAACAAAGACTGGTGTCACGTGAAAGAGAGGTTTCAAAAAAGATTGAATGGATGAAAAGGTAAGGTGTTGTCAGTAGGAGGACGCCTTCCAATGTTCATGATGTCTTTTTTTGAAATACGTAAGGGAGTATTGAAGAGATTGAACTACTTTAGATCCCGTTTCTTTTGGCAGAGTGACGAGCATAAGAAAAAAATACAGGTTAACTAAGTGGGAAGTAGTGTGTACACTAAAAAACTAAGGAGGTTTGGGAGTTTTGAATCTCATATTCAGAATAAGGGCCTTCTAAGTAAGTGGCTTTTTAGACTTTTGAATGGAGAAGGTTTATGGCAACAAATCCTCAGAAGGAAATACTTAAGATATAAAGAACTAACACAGGTTCAACACATGCCCGGGGATTCTCAGTTTTGGACTGGACTAATGAAGGTCAAGGATGAATTCGTAGCGATGAGTAGGTTTCAGTATGGGGACGGGTCACAGATTCGGTTTTGGGAGGATGCATGGATTGCGCCACGTCCTTTAAAAACGATCTTTCCGTCGTTATATAATATTGTTAGAAAGAAGAATGCTTCGGTTCGAATGGTGTTGTCTACAACACCACTTAATGTAGCTTTTAGAAGATCTCTGATGGGTACCAACTTACGAGCATGGCACAATGTGGTGCTCATAATAGCGCAAGTTTATCTTACTAATCAGAGAGACCGTTTTATATGGGGTTTACACCAGAATAGGTCTTTCTCGGTCCATTCCATGTATCAAGCTTTACTAAATACTCATGTCTTGCCATATAACAAAGGTATTTGGAGATTGAAATTACCTCTTAAAATTAAGATTTTTTATGGTATTTGTACAAGGGGGTAGTTGTAACAAAAGATAATCTTGCCAAACTCGTTGGAAGGTCAGTTGAACTGTTCGTTCTGCTGCTCAGATGAGTCGATACAGCATCTCTTCTTTAACTGTCATGTTACCAAATTTATGTGGAGATTAGTCCAAATCACTTTTAATCTGGATCCTCTAAATAATGTCCATAGTTTGTTTACGGGTTGGTTGCAACGGGTAAGCAAACAGTTGAGAGCCAACCCGTAATGATGTTGTATTTAATAAAATCACACTACCATCATATTTGCAGGTGTTATTCAGAGCGACATACTGGATCCACTTTTGGTGGCTGCTTCAGAAGGAGGAAGCTCGTCATATGTTGATGCTGGGATGCAGGACTTTTGAGACAGCCGCAATGGAAGTTTTTTCTACACACGGCTGGAGATTTAGCAATAGAATTGCTATCTAGTTCTTGTTCCTTTCCTTTCATTCGAACTGTTTGAGTCAGTATATTGCAAAACTTTGTGTTTGAGGTACATTAAGTTTCTTGTTTCGAGTTGAGTTGAATTTGTAATAATGAATAGCTATATGTATTGATCAATGCAGAGGTTGGGATATTAATATATTCTCTTTTCTAAAAATGATATACATGCTAAGCATGGTTGCGAAAAAAACAATTTGTATTTACGGTCAATTAGAAGTTGAAAACAAATAGGATGCCTTGACTCCCTCCAGATGCACAGTTCGCGGTAGCTACTAGCGCCACGAATTTAACGCATGATAAAATTAGGTCTTGAATTAAATTTGTCTAAAAGAAATAGTTTGTTTCCCTTGTAATATAATCTTGAGTTTTAAATTCTTTCTGTCAGAGATAGCTCGCTATACCCACGTGCTAACAGCATAGTAAGGACATACAGGGTCAAGCCCACAACAAAAAGGCGGCATCAGACCTAACTCAATGCAAAAAGGCTGCCTTAAGGGTAGGGTTTATGCCATCTTATGTATTATGCTCCACCATCCATTTTCAATTTATGATACTAAACATAACAATCTCCTAGGTCACACATGTACCCTAACTCTCTTTACATCACATAAACGCGTATGATCTCTAGAAGTTATTTTCTCAAGCCCCGTGTCCTGACCTACCAGAGTTGTTAACAGATTCTTCTGTCATCATATGTTATCAAAGATCTTCTAGGTTTTCTGACCATGAGCTCGAATACCATTTGTTAACTAGAGTACAATAGCGGATCCAGAGTATTGAACTAGAAGAATTTCAACAACCTGAGGGTGCCTCTCGCATGGGCGACACAACGGCAACAACCCCGCTATGGCTCCCAGACACTACTGTAGGCCGTGGCTTTGTCGAGTGTTTTTACACTCGGCAAAGAGCCAATTACGCTCGGCAAAGTCTGCTCGGCAAAATTTTACTCAGCAAAGGGACTTTACCGAGTGCTTTTTTTTGGAGGGCACTCGGCAAAATAAAAAAATTTTGCCGAGCGTTTGCGGAGACACTCAGCAAAATTTTTCTGGTCCGTTATGACGGCGGCCATTAAAGGATATTTTACCGAGTGCCGGATGCAGCACTTGGCAATTTTTTTTTAATTTTTTCTCTAAAAAAAACTTTGCCGAGAGCCGCTAGAATGGGCACTCGGCAAAGAGCATTTTTATTTTTTTTTTCATTACTTTGCCGAGCGCCTCTACCCGTGGCACTCAGCAAATTTTTTATTTTTTTTAAAAATTACTTTGCCGAGTGCCATGGCTAAGACACTCGGCAAAGTTTTTTTTATTTTTTTAAAATTATTTTGCCGAGTGCCTCTACCCGGACACTCGGCAAAGTATTGCTGAATTGTTTTTAAAAATATAATTTGCTAGTGTCTTGCCCATGACACTCGGCAAAGAGCATTTTTATTTTATTTTTTTACATTACTTTGCCGAGTGCGCCTGGTCAGGCACTCGGCAAAGTATTGATTTTTTTTAAAAAAAATTAAATTTGATTCCAAATCTGACCATACCATATTATGATTATATTATGATCCTAACTAGTTTTTTTACATGACACTTCTGGAAGATGTTAGTAGATGTCTCACAAAGAATTTATTAAAATCGCTAGGAAGCATACACTATCATGGTAAATGTAACATTCACTTCCAAAAGCAAAGTCATCACAAAGTACACATGTACATACAGTTGCAGACTGGTACGCACATGCAAGGTTAAATATATGCAAACACTTCCTTATAAATGTATATGCAATATATATATACAACTTTTGCAAATAAGGATACACACTCCAATTGCCATGGGCAACATTAGTGGAAAAGGACCAATACAATAGTAGCTACAAGTTTAGACTGCACTTATCATTCAGCAAAAAGATACGGAAGCATAAATATACACATATGGGGAACCAGCAAACAAACATGTGAATTTTACCAATGTATAAGCATATATCCATTGAGAAAGTAGAGAGCTGCATCTAGATCAGACTGAATACAAATAGCCAAATAGCCCAAGTTAGCTCACCGTCCTAGCCACCAAGGCACTCGACGGCCTCAACTAACTGATAGTGCAGCTCCTCCGTCCAGCGCATCCTCGTCCTGGTTGTACTGCCGAACCTCTTTTCTCTCAAATCGTTTCATTCTCCCAGCCATGTAGCTCACTGTCTGCAAATGCCACGACTAAAATTAATCAGAACAAATCCACAATCTTATATGCTAGCATCATGAATATGTTGGCAATATGTAGCGCATTAAATTATGGTCTTGGCTTCGACTATTAGATTCAGGTGCACACTACAAACATGTTCAATAGTTGATAAATCCTGATCAAACGCAGTAAAGCACTCACCTGTTTTGGTTGACCATTTTTGCCACCAGTAGTAGTGACAATTATGTGCCCAGTTTCGGTCCCTTTCCCATTAGTTATGGTCGCTTCAACTTCCTGCATTAGGCATTCACGTCAGATGTTACATCGCAGTCCAATTTCACACATAATATTGAAGAAATTACAGTAAGTCTGAAACAAGATGCCAATGCGTCTTAACCTTATCATCTCTAATCTTTAGCTCGTTCATCTGATCTTGCAGCTTCTCGGCACCAATAATGCTTGTGCTGCTGCTGTTCTTGTACCCAGAAGGGGCTACACCAGCTGAAGCCATCTATGAAGAAAGCCAACGTGCAGCAACTCAGCTTTACATCAATTCCCCCAACAGCAGCAGATCTATTGGGCTACCTGTAAGTGGATAAACAACCAAATCGATCAGGGGGGGGTGGTTCTAGAAAATAAAAATAATTTTGCTGAATGCCTTTGGCTAACACTCAGGCAAAATTTGTTTTAAAAAATTGATTATTTTTTTGCCGAGCGTCGAGGCACGGCACACGGTAAAATATGTTTTACAAAAATAATTTTTTTTTGCCGAGCGTAGTGGCACAACACTCGGCGAAATATGTTTCAGAAAATAAAAAATATTTTTTTGCCGAGCGCCGGGGCACGACACTCGGCAAAATAAGTTTCAAAAGATCAAAATTAATTTTTTTGCCGAGCGTCAGGGCATGGCACTCGGCAAAATAAGTTTCAAAAAATCAAAATTAATTTTTTGCCGAGTGTCTAGGCCCGGCACTGGGCAAAATATATTTCAAAAAAATAAAAAAAATTTGCCAAGTGGCTAACGGCTGGCACTCGGCAAAATTTTGATGGTAAGTTGCCGCCGTTGCGGGCTCGCGAAATTATGCTGAGTGGAAACTTTACCGAGTGCCGCGGCACTCGGCAAAGCCAACTTTGCCGAGTGCGGCACTCGGCAAAATATGGATTTACCGAGTCCCTCGAAATTTTAGACTCAGCAAAGCCTCAGACACTCAGCAGAGTCCAGTTTTCCAGTTGCAGACGATATATATAGAGCATCCATGCATGACCTCATGAGCCTCAACAACACTGCTGACCATCGATGGCTAGCGCAGCAAGTCCACTAGATGGCAGATTCTTATCGTAACTCGCATAGTTCCTCTAGCACTACTGCTATCTTGTGACACTCCAAAGCTTTTATTTCCGATGTCTCCCAACCATATACGATCTGGCTAATATGGCTAGCTATAGTTCGCTCTAAGGCAAAGGGATTACTCTCTCTATTTCTTTGTCTCTTATCTGCACCAATAACACATATTTAACACGATGAGGATACATGAAAAGAACTCCCTACACTCGGAGGGGTAGGTGATAAATTGATAAAGAATCATATAGTTAATAATTGTGCACACCTATATTAGCTGGTAGGATGCAAACATATCTTATATGGGTGGATATATATATAAAGCGGATATATATTTTTGGGAGCTAGACATGCATGTATAGTGTTTTGATATAAATGGCAAAAGTTCTGAGTCGGAGTAGGAATAGCATTTCTTTTCTGCATGACTGGACATTGCTTCCTTTTCTAAAAAAAGATAAAAACATTGCTTCGGTGCGGCCGGTTGCGCGAGCAATACCAAATCAAGGCATATTTGTCCGGTATCTTTGTTAATTATATATCCAGCTTTGAGTATTCAGAATCACATAAGGTATATGAATGAAGAGGGGACGCAATGAAATTGTATTGTTATTACATGCATGTCTAATTACCTCAATAGTAACTATCGTACTTAGAACTATCTATAATGATAAGTATAAATGTGTAAACATTGATGCCCATCACTCTGCAACCATCTATATTGATCGGAAAATTTTCTGATGCTTTAGCAATTTAGAAGGTGCCCAAGTTTCTTGGTGGCCAAACCACCAAGGAAATGGTCACTACACCATATTCAAATATTACTGCCGGTTCAAAACCTCCCTTCACTGGCGGATTTTGAACCGGCACAACCAACTCGGTAGTGATGAGCTCATGACATCACTGCCGGATCTGCCAAACCGACAGTGATATGTGAGCTCTCACTACTGGTTCGTGTTACCAACCGGCAGTGATATGTGAGCTATCACTGCCGGTTTGTATTTCCAACTGGCAGTGATATAATTTTTATAATTTGTATTTTATTAATTGTTTTAGGCCCTGTTTAGTTGCTGATTTTTGGTCCCGTGAAAACCTGACACCAGCCTGCGGTACTCGGTAGGTTGGTGTTACAAAAATCTGACATATCCCATGCACCGGACTCAGCAGGTTGTAGGTTACAAATATTGCGTTTGCATGCATGCACAAGTTGCATGGCTTCAGGAAACAGGGTCACAAAAGCATGCAAGTTCAAATTATTACAACACAACATGTTCTATACATATGCGAGCAAATGCAATACACATGTTTAAATAGACCCCTATTACATGAACAAGTACAAACTCAGCAATTCACATTTCATCGCCACGAAAGAATCAAGGGAAAAAACTCATGACAGCAATGCATTTGCCAGTTGATCTTGAAAACGGTTCATATACGAAGCATTAGGTAGCATCAGCATAGGTTCAGGAGCACCCACTGTGGCTGGCTGATTTTCACTTGCTTCAGGTGGCACATAAATCGGATAATTATCACACCGATGAAAATGTGCATCATGTATGCCACTGTTCCTAATGAAGTTATGCAATGCATATGCTGCTGATATAATTTATACCTGTGTTTTTGGCGAATATGAAGGGATCTCCTTCAACATCCTGAACTTCTGTTTGAGTACCCCAAATGTCCTCTCAACGACATTCCTAAGACTTAAATGTGCATAATTGAATGTCTCCTCTTTACCTAGGGGTGGGCCGCTTGCTCGGTACTCCGGCAAGTGGTACTTCGTCCCCTTGTAAGGAGCCAGGTACCCTAATTTGTTCGGATACCTGGAGTCGACGAGGTAACATTTACCTGCACAAACCACACCTGATTAGTTTCTTTGCGGCATCACTTGATCAAAATCGGGCCAATCATCAGGAAGTTACCGTGAGGGGGTGGGGGTACAATTCGCTCCATCTCGTCCTGGCATCATCGAACACCCGTGTGTCATGGACAGACCCAGACCAACCAGCTAGCACAAATGTAAAGCGCATGTCGAAGTCGCAGACAGCCATCACATTTTATGTTGTCATGCCCTTCGACACAAGTGCTGCACCATAACTTTTTGCGGCACTATGCAAGGTATATGAGTCCCATCTATGGCCCCTATGTAATCCTTGAAATATGGGTAGAATCTACGGTCTTTCAACCAGTCATGCACTGATCTAAACTCAGCATCAACAGGCTTCAATATATCCCGCGAGAGCGCCACTACAGACTCATGAACTCTATGAAAATTTTTAGACACTGTAGACAACGACCTTTCGACACGGTCATCGGCTTGTCTACAAGATTGTTGGCCTCCTAGCATCCACAAAAACATACCTAGAGCTTCTACTGATGATGACTTGGTACTAGATCTAAGGCCATACTTCTCAACTAATAGGTCATGCAGGTTGGTGAACATAGCTGGACTCATTCTAAACATGCCGTAACAGCGTCATGTATTTTGGAGTCTATCCTGCACCCATTCCAACCCACTCAGTTTGGGTGACCTATAGGGGCCCCTACTTAGGTACTTCTCCATATGCACAGCACAGGTGTTCATACCATTCATGATGTCCTCTTTATCGTCGGCCAACAAATCCAGAATTGCATCATCCACCTCATCATCCAAAGCCTCATCCTCCGACGAATCTGGTTCCACCACGATGCGGAAACCTGGCTGTTCCTGTTCACATGAGCAGAGATGTCAGAACCATGCATGACAGATGTTAAAACCATGCATGAGCACGAAATTAACCACTGGAGAACTGTCAACTGCCAGTTCTCATCAAAATGCACGTCACATGAATTATACAATGCATAAAAGTATCTCAACCAAATGTCAATACATAATAAAGGTTCACACAGCACACACCAACACATAGTTCAAGTACGACACATGCAACGACAACAGGACGAAGAAACAAAGCACTAATTAAATTACATATGGTCTAGGGCGCGACCCCAGCGATTGTCTTCAGGTAGACGAGTCTTCCTTCCGGACCGGAGCCGATGAAGAAGGTCATGGCTCCGTCATTTTGGCAGACCACGCCGACGGCAGCCCACAGGTTGCTCCCCTCAAGCACGCCCATTTCCCTAGCCAGTTGCATGACATATTTCACCTTGGACTCCTTTTTCGGCTGCCTGTTGCACCTCTCTTCGGCCAAGTCCTATAATGCCACAGCCTTGTTGTTCTGAGTTTCAGTCAAAGAGGCCATGCTGTTGGTGAAGCTTTCGACAGCTAGGATCTTTGACTTCTTGCTTGGAGTAGATGCCGATGCCGTTGTGCTGGTGCTGCTGGCCCTTTTGTTGCCCACACTGGGGGGCCTCATCTCCTCTTGGTCATCGGGCCTGAGTTCGTGTGAGTCATCATGGTCAATAGGAACAGATGCTGCTGAGACATAAGGCTGTGGATCCATCCACATGCACGGTCAGAAACATGCGATCCATCTCCGGCAGGTAGATTGGCCACCCGTCCTTGAACTTCTTCCAGTCAGGATGGGCCTTGTCGGGTACCGAAGTTTGGGGTATCCAATTTCGATGCAAAAACGCTAATTCCCAACACGCCCTGGCCCAAGTAAGGCCAGTGGAAGCCCACGAAGGCCGTGCCCGAAGCCCACGAAGGCCGCGTCTACGGAGGCCCACGACGTCATTGCACCAATGACAGCCAACCCTCGGGAGAGCGGCCCCTCGGCGCCAATTCTCCGATTCGCCCGAGCCTCCCCGGGAGAGCTCGGGAGAGCGGCACCCTCGGCGCCCATTCTCCGGTTTGCCCGAGCCTCCCCAGGAGAGCTCAGGAGAGCGGCGCCCTCAGCGCCCATTCTCCGATTCGCCCGAGCTTCCCCATCCCCCTCGAGCGCAATGTCACAAAGGCATCCAAGGCACAGGTGATGTCAGCGGAGCAATCTTGAACCACAAGAGACCTCTCTGACCACTTTACAAGTACTGTCCCGTCAGGCGAGATTCTCGACGCGACTGTGCTTCGCACGCCCCTGACGGCCATACAACCTGTCAGGATTTCCCTGGCAGTGGATTTGATAGGCCCACTACGGCCGTCCTGTCCACGGTATGGTCTACCGTGCGCCGCCCCGTTTTCCGCCGGGATCTACCAACTACGACTGCGACAGTCCGAGCGCTTGACGACGGGCTACGCAAGAACGGGAAAAGCGCCTACTGCACTGTCCACTCGAAAGGACGAGCACGCCTTCCATCCGGGCCCACCTAACCCTCGGGAAGTACTGTCCAAAGGCCGAAAATACGCCCGAGGGGAGATATCACCCTGCTCCATTCCATCATGCCTCCAGGAGTCCTGAGCCTCGGGAGACAACGCCCCGAGGCGACTCGCCCTCTTATCACATCGTGCGGAAGGACAGCCATCAGGTGTGACCCTATAGCATGCCGTAATCCGACGACTGTTGCTGCCTCGGAACTCACCAAGATCGTATGAACCACTACGGCCATACCCCGGAGACGCGGAGAGAAGACCGTAGTTGACGACAGTCAAACGAGGAACAACAACTCCTCACTGTAACATACGTAGCATTGTAAGCGCTACCCTTGCCTCTCCCTTGCCACTATAAAAGGGAGAGCAGAGGCCAGCTTTGAGGGGAGCCCGGAAGTCCTAAGCTCTCACTCACACATACACACCAACAGCAAACAACTTGCATACACTTAGAAACTCACAAGAGACCTGGGAGCACTTTCCTCTCTCGCCTAGCTTGTAACCCCCTACTACAAGCACGCCGGTGCAAGGCAACACGACTCTCCTCTCCACTTGACGTAGGGCTTGCTTGGCCTAAACCAGTATAATCCCTGTGTTCCCCTTTGCACACCATCCATAGCCTCAACCGCAAAACACATATTTACTAGCCGGTGTTAGCCCCGCTAAAACTAGCACCGACAATTGGCGCGCCAGGTTGGGGCCTTTTGCGTGTTGATCCAGGTCACGGATGGCTGACGTTTCCATGACGCTTCCCACTGGCGTGGTGCTCCGGTTCAGGAGCCTCGAGTTCGTGGCCACCGACCACGGGCTTGAGATGAACCCGCGCCCAATCGAGCTCCGCATCATCATCGTCCTGACCCCGGCCCATCAGGCGGCCGGGGAAAGGGCCACGATGACGCTTCCTCCCGTCCCAGAGGACGAGGGGAATGCCGCACGCCGCGCTTCCCGGCGGACTAGGAGGAGGAGGCGCAACCGCACCAACCAGCCCCTGGTCGCGGAAGGCGCGGCCAACCAGGTGTCCCCAGTGGGGGAACCCAACCCTGCGCCGGTCGCCACCACGGCGCCTCCGGCGCCGACTGTCACACGACCGCCAACCGCCCGGAGGACGGGCGGAGGCGAAGCCGCGACGTCGACGGGTCTTTCTCTCCGCCCTCATGGCGGAAGGAATACGGCGCCGTCATCTCTCTTTGGGCTCCAGAACGCCGTGGATGCCCACGTCCGTGCGGTCCGTGCATTGCTGCACGATCTGGTGGAGACACCTGTCCACCACCTCGAGCGTCTAGACGACCTCGTGGGTGGCCATGTGGCCTCCCCACCATCCTCTCCCGGAAGCAATCCTAGGGTATATGGTGGGGAGGAGACCAACTCCACTGACAGTCTCACTCCCCGAGAATTCTCGGAGGAGTAGGATCATCGCGGTTGGACCTCGCCATCACGGCGGGGCCTCAGCGACGACGACGACGAGTTCTGGGCGAACGTGGACTTTACCGTCCACCCCGGAGACTCGTGGGAGGACGCTCCGAGCATCGCCACCAACTCCGACCAGTCCTGCATCAACCCCGCTCGGGAGTGCTACCACTTGGTGTACCCTGAGGAAGGATGGGTGGAGGACGTCGATTCGGGGGATGACAACGACGAACCTTCCCAGCTCCAGCCACAGCCTCAGCGACGCACCCCTCCGCCGGCCACTCCGCGGCCTGCACAGTCGGCCCCATCGCAGGACGCGGGGGCTGGGCCGTCTCGCCCCGCGCACCAGTCCCCGGATCTAGAGCAGCTCCAGGAACTGGAAGCACGGATGGAGGAGGACCGCCTATGCCTCACTCAGCTGCGAACCGTGCTCGAGCGCGACGAGTGGCAAGGCACTGGCGGAGCAGCTCGTCGCCGAGCCCGGGACGTCAGGCTCGCATCCTCGCCGACGAGGGAGCCGGGACACCAGGAGCCCTGCCTCGGGCGAGCCGCAAGCTCACAAAGGCGGCAATGCTGCTTCGGAGCATGCCTGAGCCCTGCACCGAGGAGGCACGGTAGCTTCGAAACCAGCTCAAAGACCTCCTGTAGGATGCAGCCGTCCTCCAGGTGGAAAGCTCGGCGTCATGCCACCGTGGCGCTGAAAGCCACCCACGTGGCGCCACGGCCATGAGGCCTCGGTGCATCCCGAGGTCCCAAGGGCCCCATCAGTCCACCAACGGCTGGGCAAGGACGTCGACGTCCGAGCCATCCTTCAAGCCCGCGGTCGGCGAAAGACCGATGGAGCCGCACGAGGCTACCATGTCCATCGGGGCGGGCGCTATGACTCGGACGAGGACCGTGAGCCCTCGCCCGAGCCCTCGGGTCCTCGCGTCTTCAGCGAGGCCATCCGAAGGGCCAGGTTCCCGCCCTGGTTCCGACAACTGGCCAACATAGCCAAAGTACTCGGGGGAAACTAACCCCGAACTCTGGCTAGCGGATTATCGTCTCGCGTGCCAACTTGGCGGCGCGCAGGATGATCTCATCATCATCCGTAACCTACCCTTGTTCCTCGCCGACTCTGCAAGAGCTTGGCTGGAACATCTTCCCCCGTGTCTGATCTTCGACTGGAGTGATCTGGTCAAGATCTTCGTTGGGAACTTCGAGGGCATGTACGTGCGCCCTGGCAATTCCTGGGACCTCAGGAGCTGCAAGTAGAAGCCGGGCAAGTCCCTCAGGGACTACATCCGGCGCTTCTCAAAGCAGTATAACGAGCTGCCCCAGGTCGCTGACTCCGACATCGTCGGAGCGTTTGCTGCAGGAACTTCCTGCAAAGAGTTTGTTCATGAGCTCAGGCGCCAGACACCCACCAGTGTCTCCGAGCTCATGAAGATAGCAACCAGCTTCGCCTCGGGGGACGAGGCGGTAGGAGCCCTCTTCTCTGACCCCAAGGGCAAATGGAAGGAGGAGGCCCCCGAGGGCACCTCTTCCCAAGGCCCGAACAACAAGAAGAAGAAGGGGAAGGGAAAGGCCCCACTCCGTGACGACTCCCTCGTGGCGGCCACCGAGCCCAAGAGGGAACGAGCCCCTCGAGGCCGCTTCGACGACATGCTCAACAAGCCGTGTCCTTATCACCAGGGCCCGGTGCATCACACACTCGGGCAGTGTGTGATGCTCAAGAAGCACTACAGCCGGCAGGCGTTCAAGGATGACGCAGGCAAGAAGCCCGCCAGGGATCAGGAGGACAAGAGCGGGAAGGACGATGAGTTCCTGCCCACTGACAAATGCCTCATGATCTTTGGCGGGCCCGGGACCGCCCCTATGCCGCGGCAGCGAAAGCTCGAGCGCAGGGAGGTCTACTCTGTCGAACCAGCGACACCACGCTTCCTCGACTGGTCCCACGACGCTATCACCTTCAGCCGAGATGACCACCCGGACTATGTCCCATCACCAGGACGCTACCCACTCATTGTCGACCTCGTCGTCGGCAACACGAGGCTCTCCAAAGTCCTCATGGACGGAGGCAGCGGCCTCAACATTCTTTACGCTGAGACCCTCAACTTGATGGGGATCAGTCGCTCGCTCCTCCGGGCCACGACATCCCCGTTCCACGGGATAGTGCCCGGAAAGAGCGTGCAACCCCTCGGGCAGATCGATCTGCCCATTTACTTCGGGACTCCTGACAACTTCAGGAAGGAGGTCCTAACATTTGAAGTGGTAGGCTTCCACGGCACCTACCATGCCATCCTCGGGAGGCCATGCTACGCCAAGTTCATGGCGGTCCCGAACTACACCTACCTCAAGCTCAAGATGCCAGGGCCAAAGGGGGTGATTACCAATGGTGCCTCCTATCAGCACGCGTACCAGTGCGATGTCGAGTGCTGCGAGTATGCCGGCGCGCTGGTGGAGTCAGAGGCCCTCATGACCGACCTTAAAAGGTTGGAAAAGGAGTTCCCCGACCCCAAGAAGGCCACGAGCACCTTTGAGCCCGCTGAGGGGGTGAAGGAGGTGCTCCTCGACCCGGGCTCCCCCAACGGCAAGGTGCTGAAGATCAGCACCACTCTCGACCCGAAATAGGAGGCTATGCTCGTCGACTTCCTTCGCAAGCACACCGACGTGTTTGCATGGAGCCCCTCGGATATGCCAGGCATCCCGAGGGAGGTCGCCGAGCACTCTTTGGACATCCGGGCCGGTTCCAAGCCGGTGAAGCAGCACCTGCGCCAATTCGACGAGGAGAAGCGCCGGGCCATCGGGGAGGAGGTGCAGAAGCTTTTGGCGGTCGGATTCATCAAGGAGGTCTTCCATCGAGAATGGTTAGCAAATCCTGTTTTGGTTAAAAAGAAAAATGGAAAATGAAGAATCTATGTCGATTACACTAGTTTAAATAAAGCTTGTCCTAAGTATCCATTTTCATTACCTCGCATTGACCAAATAGTTGATTCTACTGCTGGCTGTGAACGACTTTGCTTTCTTGATGCTTATTCCGGCTACCATCAGATCCGCATGAAAGAGTCCGACGAATTAGCGACCTCTTTCATTACTCCTTTCGGCACATATTGTTACGTAACCATGCCATTTGGCCTCAAAAACGCGGGTGCAACTTACCAGCGTTGCATGCTCAAAGTTTTTGGGGACCTCATCGGGTGAACCGTTGAGGCTTACGTAGACGATATAGTGATAAAATCTAGGAAGGCGAGTGATTTAGTAGCCGACCTAGAAAAGACATTCGACTGCCTTAAAAAGAAAAACATAAAGCTAAACCCCGAGAAATGCGTTTTCGGGGTCCCACGGGGCATGCTCCTCGGGTTCATCGTTTCCGAGCGTGGCATCGAAGCCAACCCGGAAAAGATATTGGCCATAACGCAAATGGGTCCGATCCGGAACCTCAAGGGTGTGTAGAAGCTCATGGGGTGTCTCGTGGCCTTGAGTCGATTCATCTCAAGGCTGGGCGAAAAGGGACTTCCCTTGTATCGGTTGCTAAAGAAAAACGAGCACTTTACCTGTACCGCCGAGGCCCAGGAAGCCCTCGAAAGGCTTAAGGCTCTACTTTCAAAAGCAATGGTTCTTGTGCCTCCTACGAAAGAGGAGAGTCTCTTGTTGTATGTCGCCGCTACTAACCAGGTTGTGAGTGCAGCGATCGTCGTAGAGCGGCAAGAAGAAGGACACGCCTTACCGGTGCAGCAGCCGGTCTACTTCATCAGTGAAATCTTGTCCAAGACCAAGACATGTTACCCTCAGATCCAGAAGCTAGTGTACACGATCGTTCTTGCTCGACGCAAATTGCGGCACTACTTCGAATCCCATCCCGTGACTGTGGTGTCATCCTTCCCCCTCGGGGAGGTGATCCAAAATCGAGAAATGACTGGGAGGATCGCTAAGTGGGCCATCAAGCTCATGGGCGATGGCATCACCTACACGCCACGCAAAGCCACTAAGTCCCAGGTGCTTGCGAACTTCGTGGCAGAGTGGACCGAGACACAGCTACCGCCACTCCCGATCCAAGAAGAGTATTGGGTCATGTACTTCGATGGGTCGATGATGAAGACTGGTGCTGGCGCAGGCATCGCCTTCATCTCACCCCTCGAGGTCCGGCTCAAGTACCTACTGCGGCTACACTTCATGGCTTCCAACAACGTGGCCGAATACGAGCCTCTGGTCAATGGTCTCCACATCACCATCGAGCTCGGGATCCGGCGCCTCGAAGTCCGAGGCGACTCCCAGCTCGTCGTGGATCAGGTCATGAAGGAGTCGACGTGCCAGAACCCCAAAATGACTGCCTACTGCAAGCTGGTGCGGTTGCTCGAGGAGAAATTCGACGGCCTCGAGCTCAACCACGTTGCGCGTCGGTACAACGAAAAAGCCGATGAGTTGGCAAAAATCGCGTCCGAAAGGGCCACGGTCCCGATGGGCATATTCGCCAATGACCTCCACAAGCCCTCGGTCAGTACCGAACCCTCAGAAGCTGAGGGGAAGAAGACCCCCAAGCCCCCGGGAGAACCCGGACCGTCTCCAAGCCACGCAAGCCCCTCGGGGGCTGCCGACCCATCCAACAAAGGGGAGTCACCCGACACCCTGGCTGAGGACGGCGACGAAGCCGAGGCAATGGAGATCGAAGCCGAGATGGACGACGACGAACCGGACTGGCGTGAGCCGCTGGTCAGCTGGCTCGTCCGAGGAGTTTTGCCCTTGGACAAGACCAGAACGCGATGACTGGCGCGCAAAGCCAAGTCTTTGGCGATGATCGGCGGCAGCCTCTACCGACGGAGTCCCTCGGGCGTGTTTCAGCGCTGTATTCCTTTCAGTCAGGGCAAACGCCTGCTTGAAGAGATACACGCCGGAGCCTGCGGTCACCACGCTGCGCCGAGAACCCTAGTCGGTAAAGCCTTTCGACAAGGCTTCTGCTGTCCAACCGCCGTGGCCGATGCTACTGAGGTGGTACGCTCCTGCGAGGGGTGCCAGTACTACACCCAGCAGACTCACCTGCCGGCTCAAGCCCTCCAGACGATCCCACTCACTTGGTCGTTCGCCGTATGGGGACTGGACCTTATCGGGCCCCTCCAGAAGGCGCCCGGGGGCTTCACCCACTAGCTTGTCGCCATCGACAAGTTCTCGAAGTGGATCGAGGCTCGGCTGATCACCCAAATCAACTCGGCACAAGAGGTGCTATTCTTCACCGACATCGTCCACCGGTTCGGTGTCCCGAACTACATCATTACCGACAACGGCACGCAGTTCACCGGAAAGAAATTTCTGGCCTTCTGCGACGAGTACCACATACGAGTGGACTGGGCAGCCGTCGCCCACCCGAGAACGAACAGCCAGGTAGAACGTGCCAACGGCATGATTCTCCAAGGCCTTAAGCGGAGGATATTCAACCGATTGAATAAATTCGGCAATAGGTGGTTGATGCAGCTCCCGGCAGTGATATGGAGTTTAAGGACTACGCCAAGCCGAGCCACGGGCTTCACGCCCTTCTTCATGGTGTACGGTGCAGAGGCCGTCCTCCCACGGACCTGGAGTACGTCCCGCGAAGACGCGCTGGACCAAGTCGACGAAGCTCGGGACATGGCCCTGTTGCACTCAGCCAAATACCAGCAATCCCTACGCAAGTACCATGCTCAGCGCGTCCGAGGCCGAGCCTTCAGCGTAGGCAATTTGGTGCTACGGCTCAGGCAGGACAACAAAGGGCGCCACAAGCTCACTCCGCCGTGGGAAGGACCATTCATCGTCGCAGAGGTGCTACGCCCCGGCACATACAAGCTCGCGAACGAGAAGGGCGAGGTCTACAGCAACGCTTGGAACATCGAACAGCTACGTCGCTTCTATCCTTAAGATTCCGAGCATTGTACTATTTTGTAAAATCTTGAAATCAATGAAAAGACTCGACTTCTACTCTTTTTACATGGTTTTTAGATTTTCAATCCGAGCCTACACTTGGGAGTGAAATGACCCTTTATTTCACTACGCATTAAAAGCGAGGCTCGGCCTAACCTACGGAAAGGCCGACCCTCCCTCGGGGGCTAGGACGGGGGGAACCCCCGGACTTTCCCGAGATTCAAAAATTTTGGAAGCGCAAAAATTTCAAAACTCGTCGAATTCGTTTCTTCCTAAAACACGCTTCCCTCCGGAAATCAAGCATGAACTTATAGAATTCGGAAGAGTGAGGGAAGTCCCAGAGAACAGAGGCGGGCGAGTCGAGGAGACCGCTTACGCTCCAGGGCCACTGCATCTCCCCTCGCCACTCCGCATTCGAAGGCTAACCCGCACTCGGAAGAAAACCTATAAGATCTACGCTCGGCCCAGGGAGGAGGCTCGTGAGGAAATGCCTAAGCATTTTTTTTCTAAGGATTCTTTCTGCCAAAGTTCCTAGGACATCGGCTGCGTCTATGCCGCTAAAGCTACGACACCCGAAAAGCGTCCCCCGAGGCTCGATGGCCCGGGCACAGGATCGGCAAGAAAAAAGCCTAAGGAAAAAAGCACGAAACAAAGTGAAACAAACATTCAGCAAATATTTACATAAATATTGAGGCCACGAAGGGCCATATTGTTTGTTTCCTCTCAAGCCACTCACGTAAGATTACTTTTTACAAGGGCACTATGGCCCGCTTCTTCTTCATGGCAGGTTCAGGGGAGGGAGCTCGACCTCGGCTTGGAAGAGGCCCGCCAGCGCTTCTCCTGGCTCCTTCATCGAATCCTCCAGCGCCAGGAGCTCAGCGTCATCGGCTTCAAGGAAGCCCTCGCTGACAGGGTCGGCGTCAAAATTCCCATAGTGGGACTTCACGACCGCCAGTGTCTTTTGGACACCCGTCAGAAGGGCCTCCTTGATCCGGCCGCTCATGCTGCCGTGGAGTGCCTCCAGTCGGCTCCAGAGCGACATCCCTGAGGGTTCTCCACTGGTGCCGACGGAGTCACACAGTGCCCGCGTGACCTTCTGCAGGTCCAGGTGTTCGGCCAACTCGCCGTCGTAAGCCGCCTGCAGAACTATGGGAGCAAAGCACGGAGATGAGTAAAAATACATCGAGCAACCAAGACGGGCAGAATGGAAAAAATACAACGCTGCGCTTACGGTTAGCCTCTTCCTGAGCCTTCTGTGGCTCCTTCCCGGCCAAGTCCGCCGCGCCGACCGCCAGGTACGACGCCTCCCGAGTCTCATCCAGGTCGAGAGCCAAGACCTCGGTGGCCGAAATCTTCTCAGCGGTGAGCTCTCGGGCGACATCGCGCTCCCTCGTCATTGCGGCCAGGGCGCTTTCCAACTCCTGCACTCGCGTCGCCGAGGCAGCGGCTCGGCCCTGCGCCTCCGTGACCTCCCCCTTCAGGATAGTGTTGTCGACACTTATTTCGGCAAGCTTGGAGGTCGCGGCGGCGAGCTCGCCCTGGGCGCGGGCAACGGCTTTCCCCTTGAGATCGAGCCGCTTCCAGAGCTCGAGCCCGCCACGAAGGAAGTGGGACTTGTCCCGTGAGGTGTGCATGAGGTCCTGGAAAGAAGGAAGAAGCGGAAACGGAAAGAGCGATGCTCATACGCAGGAAAAGTTTACAAGACATGGGGATTTACCTGAAGCTGGGCCGGGAGGTCCTTCTCGAGGACGTCGACGATCGTGCGGAGCCCCGCCGCCGAGCTAAACCCAAGCTCCTGAACGGCGTCCCACTTGGGGGCCTCGAGGTCGTCCCGGAGCAAGAAGACGGGTGGCGCCTGAGGGTCCGCGCGGTCCGCCCACTCGATCCGGGAGGCGGTTAGCTCCCGAGGCTGAGGCTCCCTCAAGGCCAGTGCCCAGGGGCCTTCCTCAGGGGTGGGAGGAGCTCCTGCGCTGACATCCACGGCCGTTGACCCCGTGGCAGTAGGCTCCGTGGGGGCGGCATCGGCTGGCGCTTCCGAGGCGTCTCCGGAACCGACGGTCGAGGCCTCGGAAGCCCGTGCTGGCTCCGCTTCTAGGTCGATCACGAGCACGACGACGGCGGCCGCCGCCGAGATAGCCTCCCCTGAGGGAGGAGCCTCGGACGCCACGGGCGGACCCGTGGGGGGACGAACTTCCTCGCCCGCCGACCGGGCACTCCCCCCGGCCGTGTCATGGCCCTGCACCTTCAGGACCTTCAGATGCGACACCTGGAGGTCCGCCCCCGAGCGTTTCCTGAAACAGACAAGGAAGAAAGGAGCGCTCATGAAAGGATCCCCACCAGAAGGAATTTCAGGTAAAGACACTTACCTCGTTTTCAGAACCACCCTCTTCTTCTTCGCAGCGCCCACGCTCGGCGAGACGACGGATGGTGTAGGCTGAGCCGGCGGCGGAGGAGTGGGCGCCAACCCGGCGTCCGGGCCAGCGTCGCCCAGTGACGTGGGCTCTGCCTGGGCGCCGGGGGTCGTCCCGACGTCACCGTCCCTCGGCGTGGAAGCTTGAGCCTGGGAGGGCCCCAGCTCAAGCGCCGGCATCTTGGCGCCAGTGGGCTCCGGCTCTGGTGGCGTCTTCCCAGCACTCCCCCCGCCTTCGGTCGCCGCGCCGACCAACGACGCATCGGCGGGGAGGGTCCGCCGAAACAGGGGACCCTCGGTCCCCCCACTGGAGCCTCGGCGCATCTCGGGCACCGGGCCTGAGCCCGTTCCCGGCCACTCCGGCCGAACCACGCTGCTGATGTCGCCCTGCCAGTAGCCTGATGTCGCCCTGCTGATGCCGAACCACGCTGCTGATGCCTCCTGATGTCGCCCTACCAGGAGCCGCGTCCTTGGACGCGGTCTCCGGCAGGTTTGCCCGAGGGTTCGGATCACGAACCCCGGCACTTCCGCCGACGGACGCTGACAGCGGAGCCTTTCCAGGCTCGTTAGCGCCCACTGCGAGCTGTGTGGCCGCAAGCAGCTGGTCAGTCTCCATCAAATCAAAGATGAAAAAATCATCTTCTTCTTCATCATCGTCGTTGTCGTCGTCATCGGTGGGGGTATCCACCTCAGGCTCCCCGGCCTCCCTCAGGCGGCGGCGGCGCTAGGAGGACTCCTCCACCTTCCTTGCCTTCTCCGCCGTAGCCCAGAGGCGGTTCTGGGTTCGCCGCTCTTTGTCCTCCGGGACAGGCAGAAGGGAAGCCTTCCCAGTCCTCGAGAGGCCCTACGACGAACGAAGAAGAAAGGTTAGGAGGAAGACGGGGAAACCAGCGGCCCGATCAAACGAACGACACTTACCAACCTAGGGAAGCCCGCGCAGGGACGCATAGGCACCTGGTTCACCTCCTCCCAGGTGGGATGACCCCCCACCATGAAGTCGACGCAGCGCATGACCTCCGCCTCGCCAAGGTCACGGGCCAGCATCGCCGTGCCCTCCCGCTGCGACCCGGTCACCATCTGATGAAGCGCCAGGTGGCGCTCCATCTGAGGTAGCACCGTCCGCATGTGGATGTTCCCCGTCACGCCGGCCCCTGTAAGGCCCCTCCTGTTCAACTCCTTGAGCGCGTCGAAGTAGACGGCCAGGTGCTTGGACTCCTTCGACGGGCACCCCCACTCCCATTGGGGAAGGGGAGCCATGAGCGCCCTTCCCGTGAACTTGGGGAAGAGACCCCGTCGTTGCGAAGGTAGAACCAGCCACTGTGCCACCCCTTGTTGGAGGAGGGGGCCCTACAGGGGATGTACGACGAAGAGCGGATCACGAGGCCGCACCCCCCACACGCTGGATCTCCCGCGGCTTCCTCGCGCCGACCCAGTTTGTGTACCAGTCGATGCGGGAAATGCGGCGCCACAGGTTCCAGTGCGGGGGCACCCGAAGTAGCCATCACACAGGGCGGCGAAAATCGATGCCTGTGTGATGGAATTCGGGTGAGGTTGTGGAGCTCCAGCCCGTTCTCGAAGAGGATGGCCCAGCAGAAGCAGCTCGGCGGCGAGCCAAGCCCACGCTCGTGGTAAGCAACGAAGCCCACCGCGTACCCCTCGCCGGGGTTCGGCTCCTCGTGGTCGCGCGGCGGCACGGCCCACTCCGGGTGCTGCGCGTCGGTACGAGGACGCAGCAGCCCCAGAGTGACGAGGCGCTCCAGCTGCGTCTCCGTCACAGTGCTCCTCAGCCACAGCTCTAGCCTAAGGACACCGGCGGCGGCCGCGGCAGCGTCGGTGGCGGCGACATCGGCGGTGGCGTCGATAGCGGCGGAGGAGGAATCCATGGCAAGCGAAGGGGGGAAAGGCTGCGGGAAGAACGACGGCCATGGCAACAATGGCTCTAGCGAGGAGGCGAAGGCGAGGAGACAGGCGATGGGAGCGAGATGGCGAGCGGCCGTGCGGGCGAATGGCTAGGTAAAAAGAAAGAAATCACGATCTTTTCTTATATACCTGAGCCGTGATCCGCAGTAAATCCACCGCGTTAATTACGTGGGACCCGCCACGATCCCGACGTCGCCGCCAATCGCCGCGCACGTAAACCGCCTCGACTGTGCCGAACCGTCGCGTCCGTCAGGCTTCGCGCCTCAAAAGGTGAGCCAAATCATTACAACTACGTACCTCGATTCCGCCAACATTCTCTCCTTCCCAACGAAGGAACCCCAGGCTCGGGCGTCCGTTACGTTCCCAGGGGATCGAAGACTAGCCCTCCGTGGCTCGAATAGTCGCCCCAGGGAAACTGAGTTAGGGACAACTAATGGATGGGTCACGGAAGCGGCCAGTATCTCGACACCCGAAACGTCACAAGGTACATCCCATGCTGTGCCCAAGTCCCAGTAGCGAGTCGGTTACGTGGAATCCCTCCGTGGGAGGCATCAGGCCATCGGGACCCATCGAAGGGACCCGACATCCACTAACTGACCCTCGGGAAATATTTGGAGTGTGCTCAGGCCGCTAGCCGACCCTCAACGAACGGGGCACGGACCTCCACTTGGACCAACCCGTTTGTAGCTCACCGAAAATGCCGACTCGTGCCCCAGCGGGGAAGTCGAGCAGGACCAAACCTTCCTCTTCCCGAGAAAAAAGCGTGAAGGTCGAACTAAAAAAGACAGGGAAGAACCCGACCGATCTTCGATACGAAAACGGAGGCTCGGGAACTTGCCCTGCACTTTGGAAAGACCACCGAACGACCTCACAACACGATGGGAGGCTCGGGGGCTCCGCTTCCAAGGAAGCAACCCTCCTAAATAAATCAAAAAACACCCGAGGACTAACAAACACGATTCTAAGCCTTTGAAGGGATATATCATCCCTCCAAAGCCTCGGGGGCTACACCCGGCGGGTGCACTCGCGCGCACCCACCGGAAAAAACAAACCCATACTTTATCTTTTTTGACAGGAAGAACCAGCGTGAACCTGTGGAAGAGTGCCTTCACTCCGCCACAGGCTCGGGGGCTACTGTCGGGTACCAAAGTTTGGGGTACCCAACTTCGATGCAAAAACGCTCATTCCCAACACGGCCTGGCCCAAGTAAGGCCAGTGGAAGCCCACGAAGGCCGCGCCCGAAGCCCACGAAGGCCGCGTCTACGGAGGCCCATGACGTCATTGCACCAATGACAGCCAACCCTCGGGAGAGCGGCCTCTCGGCGCCAATTCTCCGATTCGCCCGAGCCTCCCCGGGAGAGCTTGGGAGAGCGGCACCCTCGGCGCCCATTCTCCGGTTCGCCCGAGCCTCCCCAGGAGAGCTCGGGAGAGCGGCGCCCTCAGCGCCCATTCTCTGATTCGCCCGAGCTTCCCCATCCCCCTCGAGCGCAATGTCACAAAGGCATCCAAGGCATAGGTGATGTCAGCGGAGCAATCTTGAACCACAAGAGACCTCTCTGACCACTTTACAAGCACTGTCCCGTCAGGCGAGATTCTCGACGCGACTGTGCTTCACACGCCCCTGACGGCCATACCACCTGTCAGGATTTCCCTGGCAGTGGATTTGATAGGCCTACTACGGCCGTCCTCTCCACGGTATGGTCTACGGTGCGCCGCCCCGTTTTCCGCTGGGATCTACCAACTACGACTGCGACAGTCCGAGCGCCTGACGACAGGCTATGCAAGAACGGGAAAAGCGCCTACTGCACTTTCCACTCGAAAGGACGAGCACGCCTTCCATCCAGGCCCACCTAACCCTCGGGAAGTACTGTCCAAAGGCCAAAAATACGCCCGAGGGGAGATATCACCCTGCTCCATTCCATCATGCCTCCAGGAATCCCGAGCCTCGGGAGACAATGCCCCGAGACGACTCGCCCTCTTGTCACATCATGCAGAAGGACAGCCATCAGGTGTGACCCTACAGCATGCCGTAATCCGACGACTGTTGCTGCCTCGGAACTCACCAAGATCGTACGAACCACTACGGCCATACCCCGGAGACGCGGAGAAAAGACCGTAGCTGACGACAGTCAAACGAGGAACAACAACTCCTCACTGTAACATACGTAGCATTGTAAGCGCTGTCCTTGCCTCTCCCTTGCGACTATAAAAGGGAGAGCAGAGTCCAGCATTGGGGGAGCCCGGAAGTACTAAGATCTCACTCACACATACACACCAACAGCAAATAACTTGCATACACTTAGACACTCACAAGAGACCTGAGAGCACTTTCCTCTCTCGCCTAACTTGTAACCCCCTACTACAAGCACGCCGGTGCAAGACAACACGACTCTCCTCTCCACTGGACGTAGGGCTTGCTTGGCCTGAACCAGTATAATCCCTGTGTTCCCCTTTGCACACCATCCGTAGCCTCAACCGCAAAACACATATTTACTAGCCGGTGTTAGCCCCGCTAAAACTAGCACCGACAGCCCTGCAAAGTGCAGAAATGTTAAACGTGAACATGATAACATATTAGAACTGCATACCAGGGAAAATTCACAGATTAGAACTGCAACAATGGAGGGGAAGAGCAGCCGCGCACCGTGCTGTTCCGTCAGGACAGAGGAGGGAGGGAGCTCGAGCTCGAGCTTATATACCGCAGCAGTATCACTGCCGGTTCCAGCCATGAATGGACAGTGATACCTAGCTTCACTGCCGGTTGGCCCCTGGCCCAATCATTTGGGGTTTGGACTGGCCCATCACTGCCGGCCCAAAACAAACCGACAGTGATGGGCCGGCAGTGATGTTTGAATTTGTAGTAGTGGGTGAGAGACAATCACCAAGGAAATTGAATTTCTTACCCATCTATCCATTTTCTTGATGGTTTGGGTACTTAGTGGTTTGCAACCGCCAAGGTAATAGTGATTTCCTTGATGGTTTGGGCACTTGTCATCGTTAATAATAATGAACTCTCTCATGTCTCCTACATTTTTGCTTTTTATTTGGATTCCCTCTCTAGCACTAATATATATATATATATATATACTCCCTCCATCCCCAGCTGTAAGTCATTCCAAGAATCTTGGAGAGTCTAAGCATTTCAACTTTGACCAAATTTATATTATAAGATAATAATATTTAAAATATCAATTATCATTATTCATTATAGATTCTTCATCAAATATATTTTTATTGTACACTTATTTCATGTCATGAAATCTTCGTATTTCTCTGTATAATATTGGTCAAACTTAAGATGTTTTGACTCTCCAAGATTTCTGGAACGACTTACAATTTAGGATGTAGGGAGTATATCCTTGAAAAAAGGTGAGGGCTGATGAGAGAAGGGTGCTTATATCTCAAAGGCTAAGTGCCAAGTACATTCATTTTTGAATTGTATTCACTTGGCTGTATTGGGGCAATGGGGCATATGCCAATTGCCAAATACCGCTTCCATGCAACCTTCTGCAAGTGATAATAATAAACCAATATTTAGATGTAGGAAACTTTTTTTTCATCTCAAATAATTATGTTCCGGCCTGTAAATTGTCCAACAATAAAGCCTTTGGTGCTAAAGCAAAGTTAGGCAGTGCCTATCTCATTCAGTCATTTTCATCAATAAGTAACTCATCTCATCTTGCTACCGGTGCTACTCACACACATGAGTAGCCATAAATATAGAGGAACTTCTACTTGGTGAGGTTCTACTTCTATAGGCCCTGTTATTATATAGGGAAGTGAAGAATACAAATGCAAGGAGTTGGCTCTTGCATGCCATTTGCTGGAGTCGACGGTCATAAGCAGGAATCTATTAACAGGCTATGGTAATAATAATGTCTCACAGTCAATTATTATTGACCTGTCATGAGGCTTAAATTTATTTATCACATGTCACGTGCAATGTTTTACATGGATATGACAGGTAGGTGTCTGACTTATACTCGGTTATTCATGACATATTGATAGCGGTTATTCACGACATATTGATAGCTAGGTGGCAAAAACTTCATTATTTAGCCTGTTCCAAGATAAAAATCTGTACTTAATGTGATGGAAAAAGCAGGCCAGTCTCATGTTATATTTCAACAGAACCATAGAACTATGGATAACAAAGGTGACATCTCGCTGGACCATATGTACTTGTGAAAAGATGGGAAATTTGAAAGAGAATAATGGTTTTGAGATCGAGATAACAAGTGGGTGAAGGCTGTTTTAGTTTCAACACAACGGGGCCTATTAAAAAAGGGCCAACGAAATTAACCAAATCAAAGGCGGTATGAAAAACCGGCTGAGAGTCATAGTGAGTGGCTTTTGATAAATTAGTTTGTAATTAGTCATTGCAGACTTCCTGTTTGTTTGCCTGCCTGCAAACTCGTATCCAATTTAATTGTGATATCTCCACTTATACATGAACACACAATCACAGTAGATGATCACTGTCGTCGTAGTATATGTTGTGTGTTTCTAAAATGCAAAAAGTGACTGTGTGACACAGCCATAGAACACGCAGATGGTCATCTATAGTACGGCGTTTCCGGGGGCAAACAGATATCACATGGTGAATACGAAGGGACAACGAAGCAATGGTGCTTTTTTACTTGGAGATATATATGCTCTCAATGATATCCAATATGACTTATATACTACTTATTAGTAATAAATAATAATATCTGCATCCTTTTTATCATTGGAGATTTGTCATTAAGGTGCAGCTCATCAGAAGTTCGTTCGGTAATAAAAATAACAAGATTGAAGAACTTTTACTTGTAATACCTCAAAGAAGCAACTAAGGAAAGGTAAAACACACTCGACTCGGCATGAGTGGTTAAGTGGTTATAGTGAACTTCGTGGGATACTGTAAGCCTCGCTCCCTGTGCTTGTGCTAGGAAAAGTCGGGTACATATATCCTAGGAGCACTGTGCTAACAAGAATTGCTGCTGAAAAGAAGCTGCAGCTAGCGAACACAGATTGTGCTAGTAGTGGCGGGCTAAGGCGGCACACTATTGTGTAGAACAATGTTGCCTCAAGTCCCTCGATCCATCTCATGCTGAACCACACCTGCCAGCGGTTAGGTCCACAGCAACTCCACCATCGATTTTCCGTGTGCCTCTCAAACCTATATGTAATTATGTATATATTTTCGCCCAAGTATATATTTATAGCTAGTTCTCCCTCCGAGATAAAGAATGGCTTGACACTTCTCATGAGCGAGCTATAGCGTATCTATATATAGCACTTAACTTGATGGGGACCATGGGGCAAGGGAGAGAGCATATATGAAAAGAAAAAAAGCTTGCATTATAACTGGTAGCTAGAATGCAAGTTTTAATAGGTCACCGAGTCAATTTGAACAGATATATGTACCACCTTGAGGGATTCTTTGATGCTAGGGCAAGAAATAGACATGGGTACTAATCCCCAAGGGAATTTGTAATCTGCACATGCCACCTTCTTCCCATCAGGTGACACAAGCCCTGTTGGCATGCTTACCAAGTGAGAGCATGAGCAGGTGGTGTGTACCTGCACACGAGTATGGAGGTGTTTTTTCTTCCCGGCCCCTTAGATCGACGGGGATAGGGCACGAATGCCACGTGCTTATTTTAGCCTGTGATCTATCCAAAGAACTATTAGGGATCAAATGGGAAGCAAACGTCTGTGCTTTATCCTCCACGCGGATCAGGCAGGGATTCCCCGGGGATGCCCCTATCCAACGGAGCCCTGATGTGTTTTGCCCTCTTTCTTTAGTCGAACACTGGTATCCAAAAAGACCCAACAAATTAATCAAATCGATGGTAGGTATAAGAAAAGAATCGGTTGAGGCCTTGAGGGACACTGCGAGTGGCTTATTTTGATAAATCAGTTTTGCAAGCAGTAATTGTAGACTTTATTTAATCTGTTTGTTTTTCTGCAAACCCGGTACCCAACTGTGCTATCTCTCCACTTATACATGAACACACAATCACAGATAGATGATCACTGTTGTATTCTGTGTGTTTATACAATGCAAAAAAGTGACTGCTGCCACACAGCCACAGAACACGCAGATGATCGTTATAGCGTGGCATACGTTTCTGGGGAAACAATCAAACATCACAAGCTGAGTAGGAAGGGATAAAGGAAGAAATTAAATGCTGTTTTTTATGATAAGATATGCTCCCAATGATATGACATACTACTCATTACTAACAATTGCTTCCATTATCATTGTAGATTATTAGTCATTAAGGTTCAATTCAGAACTTAATCTTTGGTTTACAAGAACTACGTACTACTGTTTAATAATGACCAGATCGAGCGCAACTTTATTGGTACCTCAAAGAAAGGCAAAACGCAAGCATCTTATCTAGCAACAAGAGCGTAGTTACGATGAACTTTAACATACTGAACCATGACTGTCAGTGTCAGCATGCTAAGGCGAGGCACTCGCTGGCGTCTAGAACAATTAATGTTGCCGTGCCTCAAGTTCCTCTCAATCGATCCATCTCTTGGCCAAACACATCTCCAACGACGAGGTCCCACATCGACTCCACCGTCTATTTCCCGTGTGCCTCTCAGGCCTATATGCACACACTCGCACTATGTATATGTACTAGCTGTTAATTTGCATTTTAATGTGTCTGGTCATCACGTAGTAATAGTCCGATCAATGATGCCAGCTCATGCACGGGCGAGAGGACGGTGGGTATATTATTTAAACTGTGTGTGGCACTGCTTGCCATGGCACACGATCGGTCCCTTGAACACCACATGCCAAATGCAACGCCACAGACAGAAGGGCACAGAGAGAAGGAAGGGTATGTAGCTCATTTTTGTTACTAGCATATATAGGATTGGGAGGCATGAAAAAAGATGCATACGAGTAGTTGCCAGTAATCATGGCAATTGGCATACAAACAGGGGCAATGCTAAGGTACACCCTTACCTCAATCTTACCTTTCTAGGAAGTAATATCTTAAATCAATCTAGACCGTTGAATATTAGAATTTTTCAAATTACATAATACATTAAGCAATATAGAAAACAAAATTTATTTCCTTTTTTAACTCCTGTAATCACGCTGCATGCAGACCATGATTTTCTCGTCTATAGAAAAAAGAAATTTATTTCCTTTTTAACTCCTATAATCACGCGCAACTGCAGCGGGGGCAGCCGTGCCCCTGGCCCCTTCGAAATATCATATGCAGTAGGATTCTATTTTAACATCAGCGTGTTGCTTAGTTGACTTTTTGTTTCCTGCAAATATTCATTGATCTTTAGCTGTGAACAACTGTTGAGTTGGATGGATGCTCACATGTGCTAGAAGGTTGAGGTGGCCAGAGTAGCTAGCTGTAGACAGCTCGGTTAGTCTCGTTAAAATGGAAGAACAAAATTTAGACCCTGTTTTTTGACAGTACTTTTAACATTGTTCATCTTTTTTTCAGAATTGTTTTCAGATTATTAAAGCTGGTGAAGTGTGGTCCCTAGGTGCTATAAAATGGTATTTCCGTATGGTTATTTCCCGGCTTTGTTAGAACAATTACAATTTTAAATTTTCTAAAAATAAAAATTTTAAATATAATTTATCATGACACAGTGATTTCAAATGAAAAAGTTGTCAACTACTCCCTGCATCCCACAAAACATGCGATTCTAACACAGTAACATGTTTTAGTATACCAACTTTGACTAATTATAGATATAAAACTACAAATATTTAAAATATCAAATAAACATCATTAGATTAATTATGAAATGTATTTTACGTGGCACGCAACCCGTAGTTGCATGTTTTTTGGGACGGAGGGAGAGTACAAAGTTGAATAGCTTTTTCAGATCTACAACTTTCATTTTGGTCAACTTTTCATCTGAGTTACTTATCTCAATTCAAAATTTGAATTTCAAAGCATGCCAACTTTAAACTACATTTTCAAAGAGTAAATTACTTATGTTCAAAAAGTTGTGTACATAAAAGTTGCACAACTCATCAAAATCTACAACTTTTGTTTTGGTCATTTGATCGTTCGAGAAAGTGATAGTAACATTGTTCAATAATTTTATATTCTCCTTTAGAGTTCATGACTATTAGAGAGAGATGTAAAATTTAAGAACAATATTACTATCGTTTTATCGGATGAGCAAATGATCAAAAAGTTGTACATTTTGATCACTTATACAACCTTTATGTTTATGATGTTTTCAGCCGATGTCATTTACTACTTCAAAATGTTGTTCGAACTTGCTATTTTTCAAATTCAAAATTTTAAATGATAGAACAAAGTCTAATGAAAAAAGAACGCTTCAAATCGATACAACATGATTTTAGAAACAGAATCGTCACATTTGGAGCTAGCATGAGAGAGAAAGACTAGTTACAAAATTTCGTTGTAGATTTAAAAGAAAAATAGCAATCATTGTTTACAAACTATCAAGAACACCATCTAAAATGTTGGGCCAACCACGTGCATGCAATTCCTCCCTTCAAGGTGGATCACAGTATTGCCAAATAAAAAGCACGTGTGCATGCAATTCCAACGTGCATCCAAAAAAATACATGCATACATACAAACAGATCTACTAATGCATGCAAACAAATCTAAATAAAGATTTTTCATATCCTAAATATTCTTTTTTTATTCTATTTTATATAATAAATAAATAAAAAAATATATTTAAGATATTACCTCCTAGGAGGTAAGATCTGATCGTGACCGTCCGATCGAATAAAATGAACAGCTTATAGTCATTTGGGTGTAGCTCAGTAATTCTCTACAAATACTGGCATAGTGCCAGGTAGTGCACTAGTGCGTGACGGGAGCTAGGAATGCATGATATCCATGTATTGCCATGGCCTCACTTGTAAGATCCCGCAGCTAGCCAAGCGCGAGCCATGCCGATCAGCTGGTAGTGCAAGTCAAGCCCCAGAAATTATGTACTCCTAGCTACCTGTCATCGATCAATGGTGAACAAACTACTGTCGGGGTCCATATTGGCTCACAGACTTAGCCCGAAACGATTGGGTAACTGTATTGTAAATAATAGTGCTTAGACACCGCAGCTAAGGCTACAATTTTTTTGACAAAATTTGATATCTCATTCCTTGTAGCTTCGAGATATACTTTGACCTGAAGTAGTGTGTGGGTAAGGCCACCTTCGCGACGGTTCCGATAACACAGCGTGAAAGGATTACACAAAGTGAATTAGAACATACAACTGGTGCAACTAGAGTAGCTCTAGTGTGTTTGGAAACTGAACCATGAGGAGAGAGAAGCAGAAGTATGGTTCAATTTCAACGCTGAAGCTAGCAAACCAAGAGACTGTTTAGCGTACAAAAGTTTTGCAAAAATAACACTAGCACGCGTGCTAATTTTTACAATAAATGTCCAATACAAAATGTGCAAACATACAAAAGATTTGTTTACATTTAGTGCTCTATACATGTATCTAACATTCGATATGACGGAAGTTTTGCAATTTAGAAGTGCATCTAAACAGAGCCTAAATCTATTTTTCTCAAATCGACTCTTGCTTTTGATTTGAATAGAGAGAGAGAATAGAAAAAATCAATCAGCTCTTCCGTTCTTTCTTGCGTGGCGTAGAAGAGAACTGTAAAAGGGCCATGTACTTTCCTCCTTTTTTTATTCGATAGTGGCCCCCACCAATTGACTTCACACTGCAGCACTCTGAAAACATGCTAGTATGCAAATACTGAAATCCATCTTAGCATCAAAATCATATCGGACACTAGGGCTTTTCTTGTGTAGTCCTCCAGTTTAAGACAATCGACATCTTGAAACCACTACAGCCATATAGTGATGGCCATCAGTACACACCTAACCTAGCTATGTGACACACCGACGGTACAAGTAACAAACTTCGCTTTCTAAAGAACTCTAACCACCAAGTAAGAGAACTTGCCACCAAAACATCAGCCGCTCCATGGCAAGGAGAGTCTATATATATATATATATATATATATATATATATATATATATATATATATATATATATATATATATATATATATATATATATATATATATATATATATATATATATATATATATATATATGGATGCTCCAGAAACTAAACCTAGGCCACTACAGCACTACACAAAGGCCCCCAAGTGTGTAACCATGTTGGGGAACTAACATCACGCGATGTTGCACAGTACACACTTCCCACATTCCATCCTCCCAACATGACATCTCCAAGGAGAGAACAACACATCAGATGACGCCATCACACGAGTGGATAAACCGGTGCAACTAGCTAGGTATTATTCACCAAAATCGCACCCTAGCCGGAGGAGAAAAAGAATACATGGTTGCATTGCGGCAATGCCTTCAACGAGGGAGTGACACCACAAGTGCGCCATATGAGAGGGCAACAAGCGCAGCTGGATCACCACTTCTTCCATGCATCACCAGTTCACCATCGACTGAACACTATGACCCACGATGATGCCAGACAATCTACGGCTGCTAGCAGAGCAATCTGTTAACCATCCATCTTAGTTGAGCATCAAGCGCCCTACCGTGGCGACCGCACCTGCACATGCTACCGCGCCAGTAGCCTTTTTGACATCACTGAAGGCCACTGCCATCAAGTCCAATTTCTTTATATTTTTACTAAACTGTTGCTAATAGAAATCCTTGTGGATAAATTTTGGGTCAAACATTGAGAAATAAGTCACAAATAACATTTAAGTTGTTGAATTTAGAATGTGAAAACCATATAAATAGATTTACCGTGAAAAATACTTTTAAGAAAATATACATATATCATATTTTAATAAATATTTTTATAAAAGAAGTCAAAGTTATGCAAAGTTATGCTTTTGAGATCGTATCGCTGTCGAAAACTTCTTTTAGTAACCTAGAAGGACTACATGACATATCATATATTTTTAATTAAATCAATTTAATGTTGTAGATGTTAGTGCATTGATCTCGAACCTGATGAGAGATTAAAGAAGTTTGACTTAAGAATGGGAAATTGGGAATGATAAAGTGGACTATAATTGGGAACGGATAGATGGAGAGGAGAAAAACTTATAAAGCGAACCAGATGGCGCACACATACGGTGGTTGGGTATCTTCTGCTGCCTCCTTGTACCTATGGAAGATATTAAGATTAATTAATTTGTGATCGTTTTTGCTACTTGTGCAGCGTATGGCTGTGGTTGCATAAACCAACGCTCTATGGCTTAAGCTAGGCTAGCGCGTGCAGCTACAGCCCAAAGCTACGGCCACAGCTCTGCAAATTGCTAGCTCTTCCGACCAGTAACTTGCCAAGACTCACTAATAAAAGTTCTTTTACCCATGTACATATTACTCTTTCAAATAGAGAATCAACATGTCCTTGACCCCGTTGCTCAGTCCTTTGACCCCAGTGACATTATATCCTGGATTCACCCCTGCGATCCGGCCGGTTTTAATTTCAAGGAGGGCCTATTGACAAAGACCCAACGAAATTAATCAAAAATCGAAGGCAGGTACAAAAAATTCAGCTGAGACATTACGAGTGGCTTTTGATTATGAAACTTAGAAGTTCGTACGTTGATACATAACCATATTGAAAGACTTTACTGTGCTGGGATGCACATACATGTGTGCCAGGAGCACTGTGCTAATTAACAACGGCTGCTGCTGAAAAGAAGCTGCAGCTGTGGCTATCCCAGTGGCCTATAGTTTCAGCGGGTGCTCAAGTTGACAAGTTGTAGCTGTGGCTGCCTCTCAAAGAAAGCACTACTTGTGATAACACAACAGTTGCTGCTAAAAGAAAGCGGCCGAGAACGCAGCCTAGCTTTGCATGACAACGACAAGGGCGGAGTCAGGGGGGTTTACGGAGTATAAATTTACTGTTAGCTAGTGTATATTTAGGCATTAGGCTGTACTTAGTCATCCTGTTCATTTGGGTTGAAAATCTACCTTCGCCCCTGATGTAGTGCATGAGTAGCAGCGTGCTAAGGGGCTGAAAGTCCCTGGACTGTACAGCAATGTTGCCCCAAGTCTCTCAACCCATCTCATGCTCAAATATCTACTAGCGGTTAGGTACACAGCGACTCCACCATCTATCTTCCGTGTGCCTTTCAAGCCTATATAAATATATATACATATTTTTACGCGTAGCTTCGTTCTCCCTTGGAGATAAGAAATAGCGTGTCATTTGTGGTCTTCTCATCAGTGAGCTGACATATATATAACACTTGATGAGTGAACCGAGATAACGAAAAAAAAAAAGACTTGCAAGTTACAACTATATATAAATGGTACAGGTAGGGTGCAAACTGTAATATAGGATATCATATCGATTTGGACTTACCGCCTCGAGCTCATCCTATAGCCTTCCCTTTTTTAGTCCAACACTAGTATTGTTTCTTTTATCGTGTGTATCCCTTTTTCTAAGATTGAGTACGAGTGGATAATGAAGTACTTGGTAGATAGTCTTAATTTCGGCGGATCCTTCTCGGCGGCCCGACGAACGCAGGTATGAGGATCTCTTGCTTAACCAGAGGATGGGGGAGGGGGGAGTTTCTCCGGGTGATCGCTCCAGAGGAGGGTCTGGCTTGAGGAACACCCTGTCATCTTCCCCATTCGAGGCGATCGGGAAGAGTAGCGTTCGAATTCGTCACATTCCTTTTGAGCTGCACTGGGACAACAATGGCGGGAGGGTTCGATCACCGAGTGGTCAAAATGTGAACCAATCTGGGGACCTCCAGGTGGACGCAGTGCATGCGGACCGATGGTTCTGATTACCTCCCAAGGTGAAGATCACCGCGGGAATCCTAGGGTCGAAACCCGATTCATGCACACGTGGTGATCATCCGGAGGAGGGTGAGAGGGATATCGGAGATGCGTCTGAGTCAGAGCACCACTCATCCTTTTCCCCACCTCACCCCCCCGATGGCTCCACTGTGACAAGAGTTTCCACTCAATCCTCAAACCCTAACCCCAATTTCGCCAATCTCCGCAAGTTCGTGGGTCACTTCTGGTGCGGCGCTCCTGTTAAATCATATCTAGCTGCAGCTAGGGCGGAATTCGCACAGATTGTGAGAGTCCCGATGTATCGTGGTAGCAGTTGGAGGGGGCAGGCGAGAGATGGTTTTGGAGGAGGGCGATCTGGTCGTGGGGATGGCAGAACTGCGGCCCGTGACCCCTTCTGGAGGCGGACGAACAAGTAGGAGCCCAATCCAAGCGATGAAGCGAAATCTCAGCCCAACCCTGCTGCTTCAGACCAGATTCAAGGATCTAGGGGTGGGGACTGGGACAAGTTTGCGAGTGGCAAAGAGAAACATGACAGGCGGATCGGGGACCCAAGAATTCAAGCAGAGCTCATCGAACCAAGGTGATATGAAATCGGCTTCTCACTCTAGTGGCATTCAGTTGGCTGGTTCTTCTGGGAATAGGGAAGGGGAACAGTCTAAAAATCGTATCCCTTGTGAAAACTGTGGTCTCTTCAATCACCTCACTAAGGATTGTAGAAGGAACATACATGGCTGTGAAATCTGTGGCCTAGGCAACCATTCTACATATCAGTGGAGGAAATGCATTCCATGGAATTCTGTACCTGAATTATGTGCCACTCAAGTAGAGGATCAGAGCTTCTTTTTTATAGAAGAAAATATTGATTCTAGAACATCTAGGGAAAAGGAGTGCACTGCTATTATACCTGTGATAGAAGGAGTAGCAAACAGCTGGCACATTGAGCAGGAGTTTAGAAATTTTCTTGGCTCTGAATCTTGGAAATGGAAAGCTAAGCAAATGAATGAAAATAGATATGTAATGAGGTTTCCCAATCCTGACTTGATTAAGTAGTGGAGCTACTTTCCTTTCTTAGTCATGAGAGGCACTGAGGCCAAAATGAAAGTTGATGCTTGATCTCCTAGCATTGGGGCCAAAGGTGAATTGCAACAAGCCTGGTTTAGGGTCAGAGGCATCCCTCCTGATCAGCGGTCTATAAGACCATGTGCAAAAGTTGGTGGTCTTGTGGGAAAAGTATTTGAAATTGATGAATCTTCCAGATTGTCTCAAGATTTTGTAAGGACGAGGATAGTGTGTTGTGATGTGACTAAGGTGCCTAAATCTGCTGAAAGTTCTTTGGGAATGTTTCTTCATGATTTCTTGTTGGAGAGGGAAGTGGAAGATGAGGAAACCATCAAAATATTGTCAAGTGGAATCAAGGTGGGAAATGACCAGTAGCCTGTTGACGGTCGCTAACGTCAACTTTTATTAGAACTTTAGACACAAAAGGATACATGAAAACATACTAGTCTAGGATTTTAACTGACAGTTTCCACGAGTTTTGCATGTCCTGTATTTTCCAGGGACTATTCTAGAAAAGCATAAAAGAGGGATTAAAGTGCGTAATCATCACGAAACGTAACCGCGAAGGAAACATCATCACGAAGACCCTGGAAGAGTGTAGAAGGCACCCGAAGCAACATGGGGGTGAGCCCTGGCCAGGTGGGGCCGACCAGCCCTGGGGTGGGGCCGGCTGGCGCCCCCCTAGGGTTTCGCCGCCGCCTTCTGGAGTCTTCTTCCACCGCCTCTTAGGAGTCATCTCGGCCCTTGTTTCAAGTCGGTTTGATCCTACGGCGCACGTTCATCCCATCGGGCTATAAATAGAGGGGCAGACCCCCCTGGAGGAGAAATCAATCATTCATCGGAGGCAACAAGTCTTCAAGCCATCAAGAGCCTACTAGTTCATCAAGAGCCTTTTAGTTCATAGTTCTAGCCTAATTAGATTAGAGAGTAGAGGAGATCTAGTTCTTCGGCGGGATCTGGGGCCCCGGCGATCGTCTGGAGCGCAGAGTTCGGTATAATTCTAGTTCTTTCTCTATTATTGTATTCTTCATTATGATTAGGGAAACATTGTTCTTAATAGTTCATATGTTCTTGATTACATTAGTCTTTGTCTACTTTAATTGTATGTCTTGTATAGTTGGTTTGATCTTATTGAATTCATGTAATTGCTCGTATAACGTTTATCCAATCGATCATTGGGTAGATGATGAACAATGTGTAGATGTGGTGTCTAGATGTTTCATTTATCTGCGAGTGCACCCTGATGTGCCGGGTCATGTGGTAGTTCGCGTAGGTGACAGCTACGTTGATTTCTCTGTAGTCCACCCCCCGTATGTAGGCAAGCAGGTACGGTCGCGAAGTTGGGTGATGACTCTGTTTCACACCTTTCCTAGATGATGCCCTTTGCATGTGATCATGATATAGGACTAATCTGACAATGATTGCTAGATGTAATTGCACTAGTTAGAGTTATTCATTGACGTAGTTATAGAATTACCTTAGATATTACTTCCTTAGTTTATCCATTGGCTAGCTATTACTATGACTAGAAAGTGCTCTGATGTTTATCTTTATTAATGATGCTTGATCATACTTATCACCCTATTTATCTTTATTATCTTGTGACCTGTACCTGTTATGAGTAGAGTATATGACATTGGTAATTCCACTTATTCATTGTATATAGTGGTTATCAATATAACAGATTGTAGTTTATCCCAGTCCTTCCCAGTGGTATAAATATAAATCGACAACCTGGTAGAACTCCTAGGTAAAATGCTATAATGATATAATTATCTGTCCGCTTGCAGAATTGTTTTTAGTTTATATTTATTTATATTTCTGCCTAGTCACATGGAATAATATGTAAAACCTTTATTTATTCTTAGCATATATAATTAGGATTGGCAACCCAGTTCATGCTAAAGAATGTTGGTAATAGATAAGTGGCTATTTGCTAATGGCTAGTTGCTAATGATCAGTTAATTAAATACCATACATCTTCTAATCTCGTCTCTAGTTTTAAAGGTTATAAAGTTATATTGGGCGACGTTAATAGATGTCAACAAGCATTTTTGGCGCCGTTGCCGGGGAAGGCACATTAAACTTAGGAAATATTGATAACATATATACATCATGGATAAGATTGCATTACCGATTGATCTCTAACTCAACAGGCACACCCCTGTTTTTTATCATTTACTTATCTTATGCAGGGTGATGAATGAATGGTTTTTCTCTTCCAAATAATTTCACTGACGATTCAGAGAAACTCCCGAGAAGAAAGAAGTTTGTAGAGACGAGAGATAATTTCAAGCTACCATCAAGAACACCCATCGCTGCTCAAGTTAGTTCATCAAAGGAGCCAACTCCAACATTGAAAGAAGAACACTTAGGAGAAGATTTATCTCCTGTGTTTGAAGACATGGCTGAGAAGACACTGCGCGAGTTCTCTGCCCCAACAACAGAAAACATCCGGACTGGACCAGCAGTCAACACGGGGGAGAATGGATTCGAGCTCAAGCCTGCTTTTATCACCATGGTTCAAGCCAGTCAGTTTTGTGGAAAAGCTCATGAAGATGCAAGTGCACACTTACAACACTTTTAGAGATCTGCAGCACCTTCACGATCAGTCAGTTTTGTGAAAAAGCTCATGAAGATGCAAGTGCACACTTACAACACTTTTTAGAGATCTGCAGCACCTTCACGATCAGAGGAGTACCAAGAGATGCTATTTTACTCCGTCTTTTCCCATTTTCACTCTTGGGGAAAGCTAAGCAGTGGTTCTACACCAACAAAGACAAAAATACTATATGGGACCGATGCTCAACTGCTTTCCTGACAAAGTTTTTTCCTACAGGCAAGACAAATGCTCTGCGTGGGAATCATTCACTGAAGCATGGGAGAGATTCCAAGATTACATTGAAGACTGTCCTCATCATGGGATAGAGGATTGCCTACTGATGCAAACCTTCTACCACGGGCTTATCTCAAGCACCCGTGAGTCCATAGATGCTGCAGCTAGAGGAGCTTTCCTGTCACTGAAGCTTCCAGAAGCTCAAGCACTTGTGGAGAAGATGGCCTCAAATCCGAGCTGTAATGAAGAACGTACTCAACCTCGCAAGAGAGGAGGAGGCATCCATCATTTGAAGGAGACCAACATGGTCACTGCCAAGCTAGACCTCATCATGAAGAAACTCAACATAGAGAAGAAGGAAGTCATGCATATTGATGACTCCCGCATGACCTGTGAAGAATGTGGAGATTACGGGCATTCAGCTGTCAACTGCCCTACATTGCAAGAGGATGTGAACTTCATCAACAACAACACCTACTATCGTCCTCAGCAAGGTCAAGGATGGAACCAGCCAAACCAAGGATGGAATCGGCAACCTCGACAAGGTAATTACCAAGACAACAACCAAGGTAATAATCACAATAATTATAATCTTCCACCTTTAAGAGATTTAGTTGCTGGTCAATCTAAATTGTTAGATCAAATGTCTAGAAAGGTAGCCTCGAATGATAAAGCTTTAGAAATCATAAATACCAGAATGGATACCTTTGATTCTGTTATAAAGAATCAGCACAGCTTTAATAAAATGTTAGAATCACAATTAGCTCAGCCAGCTGCTGCTGTCCCTCCATTTGAGAAAGGTAAGATTCCGAGCCAGCCGGAAAATTTGAAAACTGCTAACCTTGTTGATATTCACAATGCAACACAATACCAAATTGAGCCTGCAGATATACAGTGGATAGATCACTCACTACTAGAGAAGATGGGAGACCCTGGAAGACCTGTCATTCCTATCTCCATAGGATGTCACGGCTTTCCAGAAGCTATCTGCGATTTCGGCGCAAGTGTCAACATAATGCGTAAGGTAATTTATGAGAAAATATTAGGTGATCCTTTGTTGTACACAGATATGCGTTTGTGGCTTGTAGATCAGTCTATTTGCTACCCCGAGGGAGTACTAGAAGAAGCTGTTATCAGAGTGGGGCAATCATATGTCCCAATTAACTTTGTGATCATGGATACCGGAGGAGATGAGAAGGCACCCATTATCTTGGAACGACCATTCTTATGCACAACTAAATCCATCATCTATGCGGAACACGCCAATATTGTCCTCTCCATCAAGGACAAGAAGGAGAGATTCTCGTTCAAGAACCGTATCCTGAAGAATCCAGCAGTCTCAAAGTAATTCCATCAACAAAAACAGCAACAACAACAAGTGCCTAAGAAGAAGAACAATAGAAGATAGAGGAAGAACAAGCCCCGACATGTACCTGAAGAACCCGCTCAACTAATCAATGCTATCAACACAGAAAATGATCATATGCTCCCAAAACCATTCCCAATAAAGAAAGGTGACCCAGGTGTACCAATCATTGAATGTACAATCAGAGATATCACTTTTCTCGACACCGTCTGCGACACTGGATCAGGCGTCAACGTAATGTCCAAAAAAGTATATGATGAATTATTTGATGATTTACCATTATACCCAACATATATTCAGTTGCAGATGGCAGACCAATCACTGAGATTCCCTGAAGGCGTAGTCAAGGACGTCATGGTAAGAATTCAAGACAAATATATACCCACAGATTTTCTAGTTCTTGACATGCAGGAAAACAATGAATCGCCTATTCTTTTGAGAAGACCGTTCCTCTCACCGCCAATGCTATCATCTACATCGGGTCTGGACAGATCCACTTCAACCTACCCACTGGAAAGGTACGCTGTCAATTTAGAACACATTTTAACCATGAGCAGATCAGGAAGCAACGCAACAGGAGGAAACGCCAAGCCCGCCGTCAGGCTGCCCAGCCTCACTATGGATGGGAGGAGTTCCCTGGTAAGATTGTGAAGTATGAAAACTGCTACCAGGAGCAAGAATAAGCCGTACAAGCACCACACTAGAGTGAGTGAGAAGCGGAAGCTGAGAGGATGGACCAGATTGCTAAGGCAGAGAAAGAAGAGATCCAGGCACAAGTAAAAGAATGGATGAAGAGAGACGAAGACTCAAGAGAAGCATACAAGGAAGAACTAGAACTAGAAAAGAGAGAAGCAGAAGAGATAGAAAAGAGATGGAAGGAGAAAGAAGAAGCACTTACTACACCACCGCAAAATGAGGAATTGATCGAGGTAACCTCAGACGATGAACCTACTGAGTAAGTACTCTCCTCTATCTAAGTCCTGTCGGTAGATTTTAAATTCCGTACCCTAGCCGTAAGGTCAAAATGGTAGTTATCTAACTAATTTAACATTCATTAGTAATTTTGTTTAGCACATTTATTAGTATAATCATTTTTGCATATTAAAAATAAAACAACAAAAATATTTACTGCTTTATTTACTGCATCATAAATATTAAAGCCCCATGTGAATAAACCTATGGTAACCCTGTAGGTATATTTACTGTGGTGGCATAAAAATAAAAATAAAAATAACAATCTATATTTACTTTGGTGCATTATGAAAATCCTAAGCCCATGGGAATGAATATTCCCTGTGGTGGCATAAAAAACATATATAGCATGCATACATTTTTTGATTGCTGCATAAGAAACTTAGAAAAACCCAAAAAAAGAGAGAATCCTGTGAGAATCCTGCTAAAATCTATTAATTAAAATCAACTCAAAGAATAATCAAAGTGCTCATTGGCTGACCGCTAACCCCTTGATAAATTCAAGCCTCGAGTTTTGGTTTTCATGTTGGAGTATAACTATGCAGAATAATATTATGACTAAGGAGAGAGTCTATTAGTGGCACCCACCAGGACCACTACTAGCTCTGAGAAATATTCAAGCACTAAGTATTGCAAACATCAAGCTTGGGGAAGGAGCATCCCCTAATTATCAGGTAATTATACCTATGGGCTTATTGAGTCTACTTTATACAAGCACAAAATACCAAAAATATGTGAACACATGAAGGTTCACCATAGTATCATAGAAAAATGTAAAAAATACCAAAAATATGTGGGCACATGAAGGTCCACTCAGTTAGGAAGCTTCTGCTGGAAATATAAAATCGATCACTTACCATGGAGTAGTACTAAACCTAACCCCTCTCTATGAGATTTGGTATTTTTATTGGCAATTGAGTTTCACAGGAAAATACAATATCAAGAAGCTAGTCAACTCGACACCTCTACACTGTCGAGACGCCTGCTTCCAGAAGGATCAATCAATTTGCAACATCAAAGACCCTGTCAAACGTCAAGCTTGGGGGAGGGCGCCCTCCAATTAAAATCCAGCTAAGTATAAGTTTTCTATCTTATTATTATTACTATATCGCTTTTTTGTGTGAGTTAGCTAATAAGATAAAATTTAAAAATCAAATAAATATTTAGCTATATATTAGAGTTTGTTTAGAGTCAGTCTAGGCTAGAACTAAATTAAAAATTGATAAACACTAAAATCTTGTTTTGGAGATGATGAATAGTTGCTCTGCCCAATTCTTTTCAAGTGCCTAGTTGTCAAACTTAGATTCTCCCGAGTTTTGGATATTACTGTTTTAATCTGAGAATTTGCTCTGAACCTGAAACTTGTGGAGACATATGCTTGAACTAAAGTCTAGGCAATTGATTGATATGATTCATGAAGGTTGAGCTACTATTTATCTTATTCCTAACATTACTATGTTCTGGAGATTTATTTTTGAAAACTTAAAATCTACATGATGAGCTCTTGTATGATAAAATGTGAATTCCTACCAAAGCCATCTATTATACATTTAGAGATCAGAAACTTTTGCACATTCATGCTGCTTGCCTTGCATTGAGTTTAGTCAACCTTTGTTGAATACCACATGAGAGCCTTGTCATGCTTTTAAAACCAAGATCACGTACACACACCACCACTTATGCATTATTCCTACCCTGGGAGTAATCGCAACCATTTCCACTTTCATCAATGTTCATCATAAAAATGTTCTCTCCTGCACTGGGAGTGAACACAAAAAATATATAAACCCCATAGGACAGCCCTGTTATAAATGCTTTAAGTTTTCACTATTGTTATCTCTCCAAATCATGTATTGGATGCATGTGGCTATGCAAAAGTATGAAAAGAAAAGTGAGTAAAAGATAGACAAGTGTCCCAGCATTAAAACAATGGGTACTAGATGCCCGCCTCCCGAATGAAAAAAAATGAGAGAGAGAAAGAAAAAGAATAAATATAGCCCATGTGTTCCTCCAAGTTTCAAAGAAGAGTGAATCATTTCCAAAGAGCATAAGTAGAATTAGGATTAGCCACCTTATATACACCTATCCACCATATTCCATACACATGCACATCTTGGTTTTATTGTATGCCTCGATTCTTTGTGGATCCATTGTTTGACTTTACAATATATGAATTGCAAGTATGCTTAAACCTTGTTATTGCCACTCCTATGAGCTCCACTATAATCTTTAGTTATAGGAAGGCATAACATTAATGCCTTAAGTGAGATCCACAAATACCACATATATTAAGAGACTTGAGGGTGTCATACAATCAAACTCTGAGTTTTATTTCGAAAACTTGCAAAATTCTGGAGTCCTGGTACTGTGAAGAATTTGAGACATAGTGGTTGACTTAATTGTTCTATCTTTCAACTGCTCAAGACTTATGCGAGGGCTGTAAAGCTCCATAGTTAAAGGTAAAACGAGTAAGTCCGAAGGTTAGAGCAGTTATTGTCTAATCTGGAGGAGAATTTCTGTTTGAAAGCATGTGTACTTGGAAAGAATGAAAGCATTGTAGTAACTCCTGATCCAAATACATTAGTAATTAGGCTTAGTTTGTTTGCCAAGGGACTGGCAAACAGGTAAGCTTGGGGGTGTTGTTGATGGTCGCTAACGTCAACTTTTATTAGAACTTTAGAAACAAAAGGATACATGAAAACATACTAGTCTAGGGTTTTAACTGACAGTTTCTACGAGTTTTGCATGTCCTGTATTTTCCAGGGACTATTCCAGAAAAGCATAAAAGAGGGATTAAAGTGCGTAATTATCACGAAACGTAACCATGAAGGAAACATCATCACGAAGACCCTGGAAGAGTGTAGAAGGCACCCGAAGCAACCTAGGGCCGAGCCTTGGACAGGTGGGGCCGGTCGGCGCCCCTCTAGGGTTTCGCCTCCGTCTTCTCGAGTCTTCTTCCACCGCCTCTTAGGAGTCATCTCGGCCCTTGTTTCAAGTCGGTTTGATCCTACGGCGCACGTTCATCCCACCGGGCTATAAATAGAGGGGCAGACCCCCCCTGGAGGAGAAATCAATCATTCATCGAAGGCAATAAGTCTTCAAGCCATCAAGAGCCTACTAGTTCATCAAGAGCCTTCTAGTTCATAGTTCTAGCCTAGTTAGATTAGAGAGTAGAGGAGATCTAGTTCTTCGGCGGGATCTGGAGCCCCGGCGATCGTCTGAAGCGCAGAGTTCGGTATAATTCTAGTTCTTTCTCTATTATTGTATTCTTCATTATGATTAGGGAAACATTGTTCTTAATAGTTCATATGTTCTTGATTACATTAGTCTTTGTCTACTTTAATTATATGTCTTGTATAGTTGGTTTGATCTTATTGAATTCATGTAATTGCTCGTATAACGTTTATCCAATCGATCGTTGGGTAGATGATGAATAATATGTAGATGTGGTGTCCAGATGTTTCATTTATCTGCGAGTGCACCCTGATGTGCCGGGTCATGTGGTAGTTCGCGTAGGTGACAGCTACGTTGATTTCTCTGTAGTCCACCCCCCGTATGTAGGCAAGCAAGTACGGTCGCGAAGTTGGGTGATGACTCTGTTTCACACCTTTCCTAGGTGATGCCCTTTGTATGTGATCATGATATAGGACTAAACTAACAATGATTGTTAGATGTAATTGCACTAGTTAGAGTTATTCATTGACGTAGTTATAGAATTACCTTAGATATTACTTCCTTAGTTTATCCATTGGCTAGCTATTACTATGACTAGAAAGTGCTCTGATGTTTATCTTTATTAATGATGCTTGATCATACTTATCACCCTATTTATCTTTATTATCTTGTGAGCTCTACCTGTTATGAGTAGAGTATATGACATTGGTAATTCCACTTATTCATTGTATATAGTGGTTATCAATATAATAGATTGTAGTTTATCCTAATCCTTCCCAGTGGTATAAATATAAATCGACAACCTGGTAGAACTCCTAGGTAAAATGCTACAATGGTATAATTATCTGCCCGCTTGCAGAATTGTTTTTAGTTTATATTTATTTATATTTCTGCCTAGTCACATGGAATAATATGTAAAACCTTTATTTATTTGTAGCATATATAATTAGGATTGACAACCCAGTTCATGCTAAAGAATGTTGGTAATAGATAAGTGGCTAGTTGCTAATGATCAGTTAATTAAATACCATACATCTTCTAATCTCGTCTCTAGTGTTAAAGGTTATAAAGTTATATTGGGTGACGTTAGTAGATGTCAACATAGCCATGTAACACCCTAAAATTTGCTATTTTATAAATAGAAATAAAATGATTTAATTTGGTATTTTTGTAAACACGAAAATACAGGGAATTGATTTAATTGTGTAAATAGTTGGTTAATTCTTATTTGAAACATAATTTTTGTTCATAAAAATAAATTTAAACTTAGGTCAAACCATGATTGATTGCATTCATGCTGGAATAATTCTTCTTTGTAGAGTGCATTTGGTTTGATTCCCCCATTTTGAAAACCCTTTTTGAAATCCATTTGAAAATCTATTTGAAAAGTTAGAAAATAGAAAAGGAATTAGAAAAGGAGAAGAGAGTAGAGGCAGCAGCAGCCAGCCCAGCCCATCTCCTTTTCCCTTGGCCGCTTCCCCTCTCTTCTCCCCTTGGGCCCGAGGCCTTCTCACTCCCTCACTCGAGCCCAGCAAGGCGACGAGGCCCATCCGGCCTGCTTGACCGCCCAGCCAGCCGCGCGCAGGCGCCCCACTCCTCCCCTGCCACTGACGTCCCGGGCCCGCATGTCAGTCTCTCTTCCCTACCTTCCTTCTTCTTCCTCGCCGGCACTTTCCAAAGCAGAGGAGAGCACCGCCGCGTCCTTGATTACCGCTCGGGTTCCCCTCCTTTCCTTGGTTGGCCACGCCCCGTGCCTATTTAGGCCGTGCCGCACCCTTGGTAACCCTTTTCCCGAACCCTAGTTCGCCGTTGCCGCACACCGAGCCGCTGCCGCCGCCGAGCTCCTCACCCGCCGCCGTCATCGACGAACTCGACGAATTCGTCGAGCTTTTCTTGTGTTAAGCCGACCCGGAGCTCCGTGAAGACTCCCCGAAGGCACCAAGCCCCTTACTCCCTTGAATCGAGCTCGGACACGGCCGAATTTGCTGCTCCAGAGCGTCGCCGACCCCAAATCCCGCCGCCACCACCAAATCGTCGTCCCCGGGTTTTAATCCTCGCGGTGAGACCCTTGCGGAGCACCTGCATGATCACCTGAAGCCGCCTGAACCTTTTTCCCCTGAATTTGTGCACTAACGCACCCTCGCCCTCATTGCAGAGGACCGCCGCCGCCGGAGCTCGTCGCTGGACATCCCCGAGCCGATTTTGGCCCATGAAAAAGCCCTAGGTGAGATCCCCGTGTCATCCTCTCACTCACCCTCCTCTTCCCGAGCCGATTCATGCACCGAATGTCCTTATCAGTGTGCGCCGGCAAGGTCCGGCAATGGCGCCACCGTGCCTGGCTCTGGTCCGGCCTGGAGCGCCGCTGCCCCCTCCCGATGCATTCTCGTCCGTTTATTTTAGATCGGACGGCCATCATCGCTTGATACCGGTTCGGTGCACGGCAACAGTGTGGACAAGGTCCACCGTAGGCGTCCACCGCACCGCGCGCTCGGTCCACCGCGCCCAGCCAATAGCGTAGCGCCACGTGGCGCCAAGTCAGCCGCCGCAGGTCAAAGCCGACCGGCTCCGCTGTTTTTGCACAAAAGCCCCTCAGTTTAGGCAGAATTAACCCACACTCTATTCTAGTTCTTTTCTATTTAAGTTCAGTCCTGTTTTCTTTATTCTAGCCCCTGTGTTCCTCCAAATTATCACCCGCCATCCATAGCAGTGAGGAAATCCGATTTATTTGATTTAAATTTGAATTTCAGTTTGAAATATTTTAAAAAAATGCCACCAAAATTGAGTTGACCATAACTTGCTCGTTTTAAGTCCAATTTCAACGATTCAAATTGCATTAGATTCATATTTTTATCCTCTTTCCCGTGATATAATTTTTACCTATGTTAATTGTATTTTTATTTTCAAGTATTATTTAATTCCTAAAAATGCATATAAAGCTTAGAAAATTCATATCTTTTGCGTTTGAAATCCGTTTTCGGCGATCTTTATATCGATACGATCGTTGGGACGAGTAGAACAGTTTCGTAAGATTTCCAAAACTGTTTGAAGAGTTTTAACTAAATGTTATTTTATAAACCTATAAAGCCAATGATTTTTGTATATAAAAGGTCAATTCAACCCTACTCTTTTATTAATGACTACAAATGATATTTATTCTGTTTTGTTGAACTAATATGTGTTTTATATAAAATGATATTATCTGAAAACTTAATATAATATATTTATTTATATATTCTTTATTATTTCTTTTATAAATGAAAGTAAATCGCTCGGTAATCCTATCTTCCCAACCCTAGCTCCGATTAGCGTGATCTTCACGTCTATGTGATCATAGCAATGCGTAGAATCGTTTTATAACCTTTTAACTTCTATTTCATTGATTGGTGTATTGTTCTAATAGAATATTATCTTTGCTATGCATGTATGTATTGAATGCTTGTGTGGTGCTTTATGATCGCGCTCAGCCGTTGAGAGTTACGTTGGTGATCAAGAAGAAGAAGAAGGTGATCCAGGAATTCTTTCAAGGATTACTGAGCAGCTGTGGGTGAAAAGCAAATAAAGGCAAGTATAGCTTTGGGTGTTTATTTCTGTAATCGTGATCATGTGAATTAACTAATGGGAAAGTAATGAACGTTAAAAGATGACTTTATTCCGTAAGTGAATACCCCGGGAAAACCGCGCAACTATGAGTGCTAATGGGCTCTGGTTTTAGTTAAGTATGAAGTTCTTTCTAGCATCGTTGGCGGTTACCCGTGTGGCGCAAATGGGGAAAAGCAGACTGTGGATCTCTGGACAGGTGGTATCACACAGACTGACTGATGAAACCAATAGCGGCCGCGACATGTTGGATAAGACTTTTGAAAGACTTCATAGTGGACCCTGCCGGCCTTCCTTGGTAGTGGGCCAAGAGGCTGATCACCTCGGGAAAAAGGGTAAACCACGACTCGTAGTGAAAGTGTGCAACCTCTGCAGAGTGTAAAACTGGTATACTAGCCGCGCCCTCGGTCATGGGTGGCCTGGAATCCTCATGGAACAGAAAGTATTGTTATTGATTAATTGTTTACGCTTTACCTTTTACTTTGCATTGATCATGAGTATATGAAATCAGTATCTTGTCGTTATATTTGCTGAGTTCGACATGAACTCATTCTTGCTATTCCCCCACACCTCAGGAGAAGTTAGACTTGTGGTCAACCAGTCAGTTTGTTCCTGCGGAGTGAAGTCTACACCCGGCGTGAAGTCGTTTTCCGCGTTGTACTCTGAGGTGATGTCTAATTGTTAATACGTTATTTAAGCATTTTGTCTCTTGATATTACCTTATTCTGTGACTATATGTGAGATTTGTCTTTTTATTTCACATATATTATATATCTGGTTTTGTCCTTAAAACCGGGTGTGACAGAAGTGGTATCAGAGCAATGCTGACTGTAGGATGCAAGCCTAGTTAGAACTGGTACGATTAGGTAGTGTTCAACCTTGTTTATCTCTTGCTTCTTCCTAGCCTTGTTAATTTCTAAAAGATTCTTCTCACTTTGGCCTCTCTTTTATTAGAAGATTTTGTTTCTATTCTAACTCTCCTCCATCCATCTGAATAGATGATTAGCAACAAGAAGATTGACCGTGTTGAATCTCAAGACCAAGCCATGTCGTCCTTTGTTCCACCCCGCATGATGAAGTTGTCTGGGATGCAAAGTCAAGATCATGAAGGAGTGATGCCTGGGAGTTCTCAATCAAGCTTATCACAGGATCAGAACCAGCAACCACTTTCGCAGTTGCAGAAGGTTGACAAGAAGCAAGTGCAAGGGTATAAGGTGAAGAAGAACTATATAAAGGGTTGGTTAAACCATCTAGACATGATTACAGCTCAGAAAGATGAGAAGGTTGTTCATGGTGTGATTACTATAAGCTTATCCTCTGCCATGGTTATGTTTGACCGTAGAGCTACACATTCAATCATCTCCAGAAAGTATGCGGAAGCTCATAATGTTAAGATGGTTCCGGTGCGAAGGCCTATAATGGTTAACACTCCAGGAGGTGAATTAAAGGCAGATTATGTATGTCCCAACGTCGATGTTGTCATAAATGGAGTGAACTTCAAGGCAAATCTTAATGTTTTGGAGTTAAAGGACTTTGATGTTATCCTTGGAAATGGATGGTTATCTTCGCATAAAGGAGTGATCAAGAATGGTCAGCGATCACTACTGCTGACGACGCCGTCTGGAGAAATAGTAGAGTATGAGGGTATCCAACCTCCGCCTGGCAAGAAGGAAGTCAACCATGTAGAAGATGCTAGCTGCAAGGTGTTCCAAATTCAAAATCAGTGTCCATGTTGTAAGCATTATAACCTTCCCTGTTTCCAAGGAAAATCAAGCGACAAGGAAGTTAATGTGAACCCAACTCATGAAGATAGTGCAGACAAGAAGAGGAAGTCAAACACACTAGAACCAGAGTTGGGACAGAGTCAACAACTGAGTCCTGTTGACCATAAGAAGATAGATGATTCTCAAGCTAATATTTACTCAGGTGAAGTATGTGTAGACGGATGGACAATCACCTGTAAAGAGTTTCAGCCTCGAAGGATTAAGCAAGCTAAGAGAAAGTGGTAACATGGTTAACAAGAAGTGCCATCCCCCAAAGCTCATGTATCTTCATCGTGTTTAGGCAATAGAAGTTGTCCCCTTTATGTAATAAAAACGATAGTGGCGTTTGTTGAGTGCTTGCTTTATTGTATTGATGACTATGTTTGATTTGGATCTTTGTAATGAATGCAACGATCTTGTGGAGTTGTCTACAATTTCATTTAGATCATAGAGTTGTTAATTAAATAGTTGGGGTTCTTCTTTCTCTCTCTCTTGCTCTCTTTGCTTCATCTATTCTGTTCTCTCTGAGCAACATGTCTTTGTCTTCTTGTACCTCTATCTTTGGAAGAACTGTGTGATGAATGGTGCTTGAATGGTTACAAGAGCTAGTCCCTAGCTGCCCCTAGTTTATTTTAAGGGGGGTAGTGCCTTGATGTCACAAGTTGAAGATGGTTTCCCCATCCTTACTCGTGTACTGATGATTGGTCACTTGATGACAGGAAGTGTAGTATCCCATGGATCCGAACATGTGGGAAGAGACTGATGCACCTGCTTTTGAAGGAGGTGGTGAGTACAATGAAGATGAGCACTATCAAGACAACAACGTAGAAGAGCAATTTGAGAGTGAACCAAGTCAGAATCCACAACGTCGGAAGCGAAAAAGGAAAGCACGTAAGAAGCCTACGCAAGAAAGAAAAGCACAGAGGAACTTCATCAATGGAAGACTGAACAATATGGATAGGCATAACATCCAAAGAGCTACCAAAGTGGTGCACGGTTATATTCAAGTAGGCGAAGTACTGGTTCTTGCTCTGTTTGACCCAGGTGCTTCGCATTCTTTCATTTCCGCTGAGTTGGTGGAGAACGACAAGATGATGAAATGTCCAACAAGGAGACCTTTGCTAGTTCAAACCCCAGTGGGAGAAATACTAGCAGATCAGATATGCCCAAATATCAGTCTGGTCATAAACCAAGAAAAGTTTACCGTAACCCCTATGGTGTTAGAGTCACTCAATATTCCCATTGTTCTTGGTAACGGATGGTTGTGTGCGCACAAGGGAGTGATTCATGGCACCAAAGGCACAATGCTCTTAACAGCACCGTCGGGGAAAAGAATTGAGTATCATGGTGGTCAACCTCTACCTGTGGAATACAAATGACATGTTCTATGAGTAAGCACAATAGGGAATACCACCATAATGATGAGGGGCAGATGTAGATCATGTTTCTATATCTCGTGAGCTGTAAATGAAAAAAGATAGTAGTCAAGGAAGACTTTGATCAATGATGAATAATAACTATTCCGTGGAAGATTTGTATGCAAGTGTGACTATGAGACACCTGCATGAACTAAAAGATCTGGGATGTGTTTAAAGGAGTTAAATAAACATAGTTGAACACAAATGTTGCATTTAAATTACAAGGATTAGAAGAATGACATTTACGTGGTTCATGACATCTGAAAGGTATCTTTACTAAGTTGGAATTGAGCTAGTAGCATTAGCATTGGATTGGAGTAAAACAAGAAAAACGATGTGGAAATGTGCTATCACCAATAGAAGAAAGAGTCATTCCGAAGCATTTAACAATGCAGAGTTATGCTAACAAAACTTCGGATGACACCAAGGACTAAAGAAATGTGTTCTGAAATTTCTACTTAATCGGGTATCAACGCCAGCAAATGAATTTAGTGAAACAGGGCCTACCCTGAAAAAGACAAGAGTTGGAGAAGTGTTATCACTTATAGAGCAATGAGTCATTTCGGATGCCTTTAGCAAAGCGAAGTGTATGCTAATAAAGTTTCGGATGACACCATGGCCTAAATAGTTGTGTATAACAAGTGTTACCCAACTGAGTATAGATACAGACATGAACACTTAAAGATGATTAACTATATTCTACCTTGAAAAAGGGAAGTAGCTTAGCTATTGGAATCACTAATGAGTTTGTTTGGAGTATCTATTGAAGTTTTGGAAGCTTAATAGGGTACTTAGATCAAGGATGTGGTGATGACAACCTACAAGATGCATTGGAAGAATTACAAAAAGGAGTTACTCATGAAATGGAAGATCCAAATGCAGAGTATTCTTACATCTTTCCTTTACCCTCTTCTCGAATCTCGAGGACGAGATTCATTTTAAGGGGGGTAGAATTGTAACACCCTAAAATTTGCTATTTTATAAATAGAAATAAAATGATTTAATTTGGTATTTTTGTAAACACGAAAATACAGGGAATTGATTTAATTGTGTAAATAGTTGGTTAATTCTTATTTGAAACATAATTTTTGTTCATAAAAATAAATTTAAACTTAGGTCAAACCATGATTGATTGCATTCATGCTGGAATAATTCTTCTTTGTAGAGTGCATTTGGTTTGATTCCCCCATTTTGAAAACCCTTTTTGAAATCCATTTGAAAATCTATTTGAAAAGTTAGAAAATAGAAAAGGAATTAGAAAAGGAGAAGAGAGTAGAGGCAGCAGCAGCCAGCCCAGCCCATCTCCTTTTCCCTTGGCCGCTTCCCCTCTCTTCTCCCCTTGGGCCCGAGGCCTTCTCACTCCCTCACTCGAGCCCAGCAAGGCGACGAGGCCCATCCGGCCTGCTTGACCGCCCAGCCAGCCGCGCGCAGGCGCCCCACTCCTCCCCTGCCACTGACGTCCCGGGCCCGCATGTCAGTCTCTCTTCCCTACCTTCCTTCTTCTTCCTCGCCAGCACTTTCCAAAGCAGAGGAGAGCACCGCCGCGTCCTTGATTACCGCTCGGGTTCCCCTCCTTTCCTTGGTTGGCCACGCCCCGTGCCTATTTAGGCCGTGCCGCACCCTTGGTAACCCTTTTCCCGAACCCTAGTTCGCCGTTGCCGCACACCGAGCCGCTGCCGCCGCCGAGCTCCTCACCCGCCGCCGTCATCGACGAACTCGACGAATTCGTCGAGCTTTTCTTGTGTTAAGCCGACCCGGAGCTCCGTGAAGACTCCCCGAAGGCACCAAGCCCCTTACTCCCTTGAATCGAGCTCGGACACGGCCGAATTTGCTGCTCCAGAGCGTCGCCGACCCCAAATCCCGCCGCCACCACCAAATCGTCGTCCCCGGGTTTTAATCCTCGCGGTGAGACCCTTGCGGAGCACCTGCATGATCACCTGAAGCCGCCTGAACCTTTTTCCCCTGAATTTGTGCACTAACGCACCCTCGCCCTCATTGCAGAGGACCGCCGCCGCCGGAGCTCGTCGCTGGACATCCCCGAGCCGATTTTGGCCCATGAAAAAGCCCTAGGTGAGATCCCCGTGTCATCCTCTCACTCACCCTCCTCTTCCCGAGCCGATTCATGCACCGAATGTCCTTATCAGTGTGCGCCGGCAAGGTCCGGCAATGGCGCCACCGTGCCTGGCTCTGGTCCGGCCTGGAGCGCCGCTGCCCCCTCCCGATGCATTCTCGTCCGTTTATTTTAGATCGGACGGCCATCATCGCTTGATACCGGTTCGGTGCACGGCAACAGTGTGGACAAGGTCCACCGTAGGCGTCCACCGCACCGCGCGCTCGGTCCACCGCGCCCAGCCAATAGCGTAGCGCCACGTGGCACCAAGTCAGCCGCCGCAGGTCAAAGCCGACCGGCTCCGCTGTTTTTGCACAAAAGCCCCTCAGTTTAGGCAGAATTAACCCACACTCTATTCTAGTTCTTTTCTATTTAAGTTCAGTCCTGTTTTCTTTTATTCTAGCCCCTGTGTTCCTCCAAATTATCACCCGCCATCCATAGCAGTGAGGAAATCCGATTTATTTGATTTAAATTTGAATTTCAGTTTGAAATATTTTAAAAAAATGCCACCAAAATTGAGTTGACCATAACTTGCTCGTTTTAAGTCCAATTTCAACGATTCAAATTGCATTAGATTCATATTTTTATCCTCTTTCCCGTGATATAATTTTTACCTATGTTAATTGTATTTTTATTTTCAAGTATTATTTAATTCCTAAAAATGCATATAAAGCTTAGAAAATTCATATCTTTTGCGTTTGAAATCCGTTTTCGGCGATCTTTATATCGATACGATCGTTGGGACGAGTAGAACAGTTTCGTAAGATTTCCAAAACTGTTTGAAGAGTTTTAACTAAATGTTATTTTATAAACCTATAAAGCCAATGATTTTTGTATATAAAAGGTCAATTCAACCCTACTCTTTTATTAATGACTACAAATGATATTTATTCTGTTTTGTTGAACTAATATGTGTTTTATATAAAATGATATTATCTGAAAACTTAATATAATATATTTATTTATATATTCTTTATTATTTCTTTTATAAATGAAAGTAAATCGCTCGGTAATCCTATCTTCCCAACCCTAGCTCCGATTAGCGTGATCTTCACGTCTATGTGATCATAGCAATGCGTAGAATCGTTTTATAACCTTTTAACTTCTATTTCATTGATTGGTGTATTATTCTAATAGAATATTATCTTTGCTATGCATGTATGTATTGAATGCTTGTGTGGTGCTTTATGATCGCGCTCAGCCGTTGAGAGTTACGTTGGTGATCAAGAAGAAGAAGAAGGTGATCCAGGAATTCCTTCAAGGATTACTGAGCAGCTGTGGGTGAAAAGCAAATAAAGGCAAGTATAGCTTTGGGTGTTTATTTCTGTAATCGTGATCATGTGAATTAACTAATGGGAAAGTAATGAACGTTAAAAGATGACTTTATTCCGTAAGTGAATACCCCGGGAAAACCGCGCAACTATGAGTGCTAATGGGCTCTGGTTTTAGTTAAGTATGAAGTTCTTTCTAGCATCGTTGGCGGTTACCCGTGTGGCGCAAATGGGGAAAAGCAGACTGTGGATCTCTGGACAGGTGGTATCACACAGACTGACTGATGAAACCAATAGCGGCCGCGACATGTTGGATAAGACTTTTGAAAGACTTCATAGTGGACCCTGCCGGCCTTCCTTGGTAGTGGGCCAAGAGGCTGATCACCTCGGGAAAAAGGGTAAACCACGGCTCGTAGTGAAAGTGTGCAACCTCTGCAGAGTGTAAAACTGGTATACTAGCCGCGCCCTCAGTCATGGGTGGCCTGGAATCCTCATGGAACAGAAAGTATTGTTATTGATTAATTGTTTACGCTTTACCTTTTACTTTGCATTGATCATGAGTATATGAAATCAGTATCTTGTCGTTATATTTGCTGAGTTCGACATGAACTCATTCTTGCTATTCCCCCACACCTCAGGAGAAGTTAGACTTGTGGTCAACTAGTCAGTTTGTTCCTGCGGAGTGAAGTCTACACCCGGCGTGAAGTCGTTTTCCGCGTTGTACTCTGAGGTGATGTCTAATTGTTAATACGTTATTTAAGCATTTTGTCTCTTGATATTACCTTATTCTGTGACTATATGTGAGATTTGTCTTTTTATTTCACATATATTATATATCTGGTTTTGTCCTTAAAACCGGGTGTGACAAGCCACCAGCTAAGAAGTCTAAACATGAGGAGAGGCCTAGTTCCAGCAATGTTCCCACACCCTAGAGTAAGAATACAGGCAAGTTTGAGAGGATGGGAGCTGGAAAATCTCAAAGTCAGAGTGAAAAGTTGTGTGCCTCTGCTCCTGCTAAATTGGGGAATGACAATATTGCTGAGAAAATTCTGGAAGAAAATCAACAAATTGAGACAAATGAGCTGAGCATAGAGGAAAGGAATGACAGGGTGTTAATTCCTGATTCATTTGAGGAATTTGAAATTGATAGTGAAACTATGAGTGACAAACTTAAAAAAATTGGCATGCACAATGATGACAAAAATGCTGGTAACCAGACAGGGACTAATGATGCTGCACATCCTGTGCTGGTGTCGAAGCCAGTCATCACACAGCAGACACCACTCAGTGAGAATGAGGTTAATGTTATAGATAGTTCTACTGAGACTTTTAGATCTGAAGATGAGATCAGTTATTCTCAAGGGAGTGGGCAAAAATTGCTTTATGAAATTCCTAAAAAGAGTGTTACTAACCCTGTGTCCTACTCTGAAATTGTAGTAGGACAGAATGTCAACAAGGCTCTGGTTGATATAGTTGTTCAAACTGAAAAGCAACCTCTGAATGAGTTCACTTGTAATGCCTCCCCTGCTGCTATCATGAATGAAACTGAGATTGCAACTACCCAGGAGAGCTTTATTTTAGAAGAGGTGGTCCCTACCCAGGATGATATTAATAGCATGAAGGTGCTCAATGCTAAAGGTCCCCTCAAAGGAGCAGGAGTTGTGAATTTTGCTAAAAGAAGGAGGGGTGAGAGATGTAGAAAGGATGTTACTCTGACTACTCAAGAAAAGATAGAGATAATGTCCAAGAAAAGGAACCTTGAAGGTACTTCCTCATCCAACAATATGTTTTCTACTTTACCTCATAATTCCCTGCATTCCTTATGTACTAAAATGGGTGTTATTCCTAAAAATACAAGTGCAAACCCTTTTGATGTGCTTAAAGAATTAGAAATTGCTAGGGACAATCTTTTTTGCAAACAATAGAAATTAAACTCTTGTGTTCAAATTGAGGAAGTGGTAAATCAGGATGGAGAACAATTGCAGCTGGAATGGCTGCAAGAGGAGGTCTCTGAATCTGAAAATGAGGGATACACTGTGGTTTTGTCAAGAAAGAAGAAAAGATTGGCTAGAAAATCACCTCTGCTCTCTCCAAAAAAAAGGAGAGGCAAGAAAGCACAGGAAGATCCTGGTTTACAAAAGAAGAAAGGAAAGAAAAAGGGATCATGAATATACAAGGTCTTATATGGAACTGTAGGGAGCCTTAAAAAGAAAGGCACCTCTACTTTCTTAAAAAAATCTTATTTACCAACATCAACTTCATTTTGTTGGCCTTCAAGAAACTATGTTGGAAATTATTGATGACTCTATTCTTAGAAATATTGACCCTGCTCAAGAATTTTTGTGGTTGTATAACCCTTCTAATGGAAGGTCTGGGGGGATTTTGGTTGGAGTTAGACTTGAATTTTATGATATTGGTTCCTTTAAACAAGGTGACTTCATTTTGCAACTAAATCTTTGGGATAAGAGAGCCAAATTAAAATGGAACCTGATCATTGTGTATGGAGCTGCTCATGAGGAGGGGAAGATCCCTTTCCTTAGTGAGTTATCCAACTTTTGCTCCAATAGTAGTGAGCCTTTTTTGATTGGTGGTGACTTCAACATTATTAGATTTTCCAATGAAAGAAGCATTAATCATGGAGTCTAGAGGTATTCTAGCTTATTCAATGCACTTATAGACTTTTGTGAGCTTCAAGAAATCTCTATTGTGGGATGTGTTTGAAAAGCTGGACAGAATGTTAGTGTCTAATGAATGGGAGGACATTTTTCACCAAGTATACATAAAAAGGCTCCTGAGAGAGGTCTCTGATCACAACCCTTTGCTACTATTAACTAACACCAGCAAAAAGCCAAAACATATTCAATTTAGATTTGAGCTCAGCTGGCTTGAGAATGAGGATTTTCTGCCTGAGGTTGAGAAAACCTGGAGGAAAAATTGTAACTCCAAATCCATTCTTGATCGGATTCAGTATAAAATTAAACTATTCAAACAATTTTTCAAAGGACGGGGCTTCAATTTGCAAGGTGAAATCAGAAAAAAAGGAGAATTCTCCAAGATGAGCTTAGTGAGCTGGAACAAGTTGAAGAGACAGTTGGTCTGTCTCACAATCAGAATGATAGGAAAGTAGTAGTGATGGTTGAGCTCATGAACCTTTTAAGACAGGAAGAGACATATTGGTATAATAGGAGTCATGAAAACTGGCTCCTCAAAGGTGACATTAATACCAAATACTTTCACAAATGTGCTAATGGCAGAAGAAGGAAAAATACAATTATTAGTTTGGAAAATGATGGAGTTATCATTGAGGGTGAGGATAACCTAATTAAACATGCTACTGATTACTATAAAGAGCTGTTTGGCCCTGCTCAGAGCATGGATATCAAGCTAGATCCCTCCCTGTGGATGCATGCTGACAAATTAAATGATAAGGATAATGATTTCCTCTGTAGACCTTTCTGTGAATCTGAAATTAAAGAAGCTTTATCCCAGATTGGAAAAAAATAAAGCACCTGGCTCTGATAAGATCCCCATTGAATTTTTCCAATACTGTTGGGAGATTGTTAAGGAGGACATCATGAAATTGTTTGAAGAGTTTCATGCTGGTAATATTGATATTAGCATATCAAACTATGGTACTATTACTGTGCTGCCCAAAGTAGCCGATGCTTCTAAAATCCAGCAGTTTAGACCCATTTGCCTCCTAAATTGCTTATACAAGCTGATCACTAAAACCTTGACTATTAGAATTGACCTGTTTGCTGACAGGCTTATTCACCAAACTCAAACTGCCTTTATGAAAGGTAGAAATATTACCTCTGGAATTATGTGCCTTCATGAGATCATGAAACAAAAAAAAAAGTCTATGACAAGGTCAGCTAGAAACTTCTGTTTGATTGTCTTGAAATCCGGGGCTTCTGGACCAAGTGGTGTGATTGGATTAAGCAAGTGGTGACTGGTGGTATGGTGAATATTAAGGTCAATGATTCTCTTGGTCCTTATATTAAAAGTTATAAGGGGGTCAGGCAAGGAAAGAAATTGGAATTCTATTTAAAATTGATTCCCGGTTAAGTTGGCACTTTCCCGGTTAAGTACCTGGGTGTCCCAATTAGCCCTAGCAGATTTCACTTGAATGATTGGCTCCCCCTTATTGAAAAGAGTAACAAAAGGCTAGGGATTTGGAAAGGTAATACTATGACGATGGCTGGTCGTGCTACCCTCATTGGAACTAGTCTTAATAACTCACCTGTTTACAATATGTCTGTATACCTGTTCCCCAAATCCATCATCAAAGAATTGGAAAAGATTAGAAGAACTTTCTTTCGGCAAGGAGGAGGCTCCAAAAAGAAGTACCATCTAATTAAATGGGACAAAATTTGTAAGCATAAGAAAAAAGGGGGTGTTGGAGTTAAGAATTTATTGAAAATGAATATTAGCATGCGTTGCAAGTGGTGGTGGAAATTAGAAAAGGAATCAAGCCTTTGGCAAGATATTGTCAAGTATAAATATTTGAGGAAAGCTAATGTTCATAATGTTTCCCATAAAATGTGGACTGATCTGCTGAAAATTAAGAACCTTTATTTACAAAATAGAGACATTGTGATAAAGGATGGTTGTAAAACAAGATTTTGGGATGATCAATGGCTATTTCACAGAGCTCTTTGCTACCTCTTCACTGAATTGTATCTTCTCTGTGAACAGAAAAATTGTTTTCTAATTGTTTACACCAAAATTTGGGCTGAGTATATATAGCCAATACCGAGAGCAGAGACAGTCGATTTTCGGGAAGCAGAGCCTTCTACGTGAAGATTTGAGAATAGCCGATCGGATCCTGGATCGATTGTCGGGCTGAAGAGAAGACGGCGTGGCGAAAGATAAGAGTCGATTGATGACGTCAGCGCGAATCTCCAGCGCCGAAGAGCGGTCACGTTCGAAGTCCGTTTTTTAGAAAGGGAAGATTGGACTCCAAGTTACCTTTAAATTAGGAAAGTTTGTTAGTTTCCATATCTATTTCGAGTTGGAATTCGACTAGGACTCTATCTTGTCGAGCCCAGAGTATAAATATAACCCCCGGCCATTGTAATACAAACACATCAATACAACATATCTTTCGGCTCCGGCCAAACCTTAGGAGTAGGAGTAACGTAGATCTCGGCGAGTTCTTCAATCGGGCTGAGTGTCATCCGGTGGACGCAGGCTTGCTTGTAAGTACCGTCATGCCTCGCTAAGGTTTGTCTCTTTAATGTCATCCGGTGGACATGGGAGCATCGTAGATCGAGGTTGATTCTTGTTTGATATGAGTTTAGCGTCATCCGGTGGACGTGGGCTTAGATCAAATAAGGGTTAGTTATCGATTCATGTTTGTTTTCTTGTTTAATCTATGTGTAGCGTCATCCAGTGGACGGAGACTTAGGTTAAGCTTGATTATGTGCATGGATTAGTTATCGGCTCTAACTAATTTGGCGTCTTAGTTAGAATCATTAAGTTATCAAGATGTTATCTGTCATTTATTGTTTATTTATCAATATAACATCTCTCTGCCCGATCAAGATTGCATAGTATTGGCCTTAGATCTACATGAAAAAGGTTCACTAGGTTTTGTTCATGTTTATGCTTTGTTATGATATCGCTTAATTCGGCCAGTACTATCGTATTCTTATTCGTACGTGATGAGAGGGCATGGCAAGAGCCGATTTGTACAGATACAGAACTGCCGGCCTTTTAGACCAGGTATTCTTGTAGATCGACTTGTAGCCAAGTTTTCTGCTTCACGGACCCTGGATCGGCTAATTAGCCGATGCAGTTGTGCTTTCACGAGAAAAACTAGTTAACCAATCGTGTTCTGCCAAATCGGCTAAATAGCCGATTTCTGTCTGTTTGACATTCAGACAGTCTGATCTGAATGATTTGATCTGTTTACAACAATCGATTATGCTTTAATCTGTTATAACTATCTGCATAGACTTGTTTAATGTAGATTGTTCTATTTCATTACACATATCAATCGGTTACGTATCAGTTCAATAAATGTTTCCTATGGCAAGACATGCATACATGCCGGAATCGACTCTTTAGTCGATTTCCGATTCAATCGGCTCTCAGAGCCACATAGTTGGAACTACCTGCATCCACCGGTTAGTTCCGCCCTGTGATTGCTGATTATTATCGTTTTCTTGTCAATTGCAGGTCAAATTGACTGGCACGCCTGAGGGTTATCGGTACTCTCTGACTGGGTTTGAAGCTAGCTAGATCTTAGAAGCTCCGACGCTCTTGAGATCATATCCCGCTTCGCTGGTGTGTTGAAGCGCAAGGAACCACATTTTGTGCCAACACACTTTTTGGCACGCCTGGTGGGACCGTTTCACTCATGACTAAGGGAAAGGCTCCGGAGACCGTGGCTCCTAGGGACGACGGCGTCATCAGAGTCAAGTGTGAAGAGATCGATCCTGAGGATGCTGTGGTGCTGGAGCAGATCATTGACGAGTTCACTGATGCCTGTCTGCTGTCGTTTGCTAAAAATCACGATGGCCGCGTGTTCAAGAACTCCTACCCGAGGTGGGTCATGCCTGGCCACACCGACAAAGAGGAGCAAGAGTTCAAGGAGTTCATCCAGAACGCCATCTGGGACGCTTCACATCAGGCAGTCGGACATCATCACAATGTTTTCCTACAGACATTCTACAGCATCATGAAGACGGTCATCAAGAAGCAGGATTGGGAATCATTAGGCCCGACGTACTTCAATATTCCCCAGACGATGCCAACTCAGATGCAGCGGCCGGAACATTCAATCCTCCACCGCAAGAGCCGAAACCATCAAAGTCGTCTGTTCAACATCCTAATATGACGATGGATTCGGCTCCAAAAATAGCTCCGCAGCCTAAGCTATACAGAGACTACTCTCCTGAGCAGATTGCTGCCTATATGCGTACAACTAGAAACGTGCCGACCGGGAACGTGCTGACTAGAAACGTGCCTTCAATAACTCCAAACTTTCACATCGGGCACACTTATGATGAGCTCACGTCGGCGCCACATCCCGGTTATGCTCAATCGCCTCAAGACGAGTTAGTAGACAAGATGAGTGCAATGCTCAGGGACCAATTTGGCTTGCAGCCGAAGGCGGGGGTGTCGATCAGAAACATGCGCCCCTACCCTAAATGGTTTGATCGCGTGGCATTACCACCAAGGTATCGCATGCCGGATTTCACCAAGTTCAGCGGTCAAGACGACGTATCCACCACAGAGCACATCAGCCGTTAGTTGACTCAGCTCGGTGAGGCATCGTATGAGGATGCTCACAGGGTCTGTTTCTTCTCACTATCATTGACAGGGCTGGCTTTCAGTTGGTTCACCACTCTGGAGCCCGGGTCAATTCAAAACTGGCCAGATCTGGAAGGTAAGTTTCATGGCTATTTCTTCTCTGGCACTGGAGAGAAAACTATTGTTAATTTGACCAGCATGCGTTAGAAGAGTAGCGAGATCGGATCGACCTTCATCAACCGTTTCAGGGAAATGAGGAACATGTGCTATTCACTGCACCTATCTGACAAACAGCTCGCTCACTTGGTCGTTGGTGGACTGCTCCCGCACATTCAAGAAAAGCTGGTGGGCATTGACTTTGATAGCGTTAGCCAGGTGTTGCAGTGAGTGACGGCCCTGAAGCTGCAAGCTTAGACCTCCCGTAAGGAGGGGAAGTACAAACAGACGGCGTTCATCAGTAATTCAGACTCGGAGGATGAAGATGAAGATGAAATCATCGCTGTCGAGCTGAGGTTGGGCAAAAAGCCCATGGCCGTGCCCAAGAATTGGAGCGCAGAGGATCAGTATGATTTCGATACAAATAAGCTAGACAAATTATTCGATCTGCTGGTCAGTGCTGGGCAGATTACCTTCCCCGCCGATTATGTAAGACCCTCTCCGGAAGACTTAAAGGGGAAGACGTTCTGCCAGTACCACGGCCTCACCTCACATGACACCAACGGATGCTGCACATTCAAAACTCAGATATAGAGGGCTATCTCCTGCGGCTTATTGAAGTTTGACAGTCCTGCTAAGGGGAAAATGAAGATTGATAAGTTCCCATTCTCGAAGGGCCAGAATATGGTCGAGGTGTCGGCCCCTGCAGGCAAGATAAAAGTTCTAACCTCCAACCAAGCTAGAAGGAATGCATCAGTCGATCCTGATATGTAGATATCGGCTAAGGAGTTGGCGATGATCAAGAGAAGGCGGGAGCAGAACCAGAGCCAATATGAAAAGGGAGAGTCCAGCGGCACCAAGAAGACCAGGCCTACTTCCCGCGATCTGCTGAACAAATGGCGTCAGGAGAAGGAGAAGACCCACCGGAAGCAGCTCGAAGAGGAAGAGTACCAGAGATGGGCTCGTGATGAAGAAGAGGCCCGCTACTAGGAAGAGCTGGCTCGCTGCAGGGAGGAAGAAGAAAGCCACTGGCATTGCCCATTCTTCAGGCATTGCTGGAATGAAGGTCTGAGATTGCTGACTTTGCACAATTGCCCGGAGTGCAGCGATCAATACCGAGAGTACATGCACTCTCAGACCAACCGCCGGTCTATGCATGAGAGGCTCGGACGCCCACATGACATGCAGGATCGGCGCGAAAAAAGAGACCTGCGCGATCGGCTCAACGAAGCGGCAGTTGATCACCGAGAGCCGGTCTGGCAGGAGAATCAGTGGTGCCCTGGGAACTTGTCCAAGAGCCAGAGACGCCGTGTGCAATGCCTCAGGAACAGGGAACTCAAAGTAGAAGGCCGCCCGAAGCAAATCTGGCGGGAGAAGCTTCCTCAGGACAAAGGGAAGGCAACAGCCGATGCACAGATGGTGTTTGTGCTTCTGGCTGAATTCAGGGCACCCCGAGCCAAGAAGATTGAAGGTCTCTCTGATTCTGATGAGTCGGAGTCTGAGCAAGCCACCGCCAAGCTGGTTTTCACGCAGCAAGCTGCCTTTGACAAGCCGCCCAAGCACCGGCACCTGAAGGCCCTGTATCTCAAAGGATATGTCAATGGGATGCCCATGACCAAGATGCTAGTCGATAGTGGTGCCACTGTCAATCTCATGCCCTACACCACCTTTCGCAAGCTGGGCATGGGCCCTGATGATTTGATCGAGACCGACATGATGCTCAAAGATTTCGGGGGCAACTCTTCAAATACCCGGGGAGCAATCAATGTCGAGCTAACAGTCGAGAAGAAGACGTTGCTCACCACTTTCTTCGTGATTGATAGCAAGGGTTCTTACAGTCTGCTACTTGGGCGTGATTGGATTCATACTAACTGCTGCGTACCATCAACCATGCACCAATGTGTGATGCAGTGGCATGGGGATGAGGTTGAGGTGGTCCCAGCCGATGACTCGGTGAGTATAGCCGCAGCAGATGCTGTCTACTTGGAAGCTGGGGATCATGACTGTTTTTCTGGCAAGGCTTGGGAAGAAGGCTCCATCAAGGTTAGTGATGAGAGTCAACAGCCGGTCAGGGCAATCGGCTCTGAGTCTTTTTATTGATGGACAACCCGATCGATGGCACCGAGGGCAAGCTTGGACAGTGTTTTACGTCGGCCGATAAACTTGAAGAAGTGGATATTGGATCTGGTGATAGACCAAGGCCAACATATATTGCCGCCAATCTTGATCCTGAGTTGAGGCAGGAGTTGATTGACCTATTGAAAGAATACAAAGATTGCTTCGCCTGGGAGTACTACGAGATGCCTGGCTTGGACAAATCGATTGTCGAGCACAGATTGCCCATCAAGCCTGGATTTCGGCCGTTCAAGCAGCCGCCACGACGATTCAAGCAGGATTCATTACCTGACATCAAGGCCGAGATTGAGAGGTTGCTGGAAGCCAAGTTCATTCGAGCTTGCCGATACGCCGAGTGGGTATCGAATATTGTCCCAGTGTACAAGAAGAATGGCAAGTTGCGGGTCTGCATCGTTCTCAGGGATTTGAACAGAGCTACCCCGATGGACGGCTACCCAATGCCGATAGCCGATATGTTAGTTGATTCGGCTGCGGGGCACCAGGTCATCAGCTTCATGGATGGTAATGCTGGCTACAATCAAATTTTTATGGCTGATGAAGACATTCCTAAGACTGCTTTCAGGTGTCCTGGTACTATCGGTTTGTTCGAGTGGGTTGTAATGACGTTCGGTTTGAAAAATGCTGGTGCAACTTATCAAAGGGCTATGAATTATATTTTTCATAAGTTGATCGGCAAGATCGTAGAAATTTACATCGACGACGTGGTTGTGAAGTCCAAAAGCTATAAGGAGCACTTAGCCGATTTGAAGGCTACCCTGGAATGCACTCGGAAGCATGGCTTGAAGATGAATCCTAATAAATGTGCTTTTGGGGTGTCAGCTGGCGAGTTTCTGGGTTGCATGGTACATCACAAGGGAATCGAGGTTGGCAGCAAGAGCAGGAAGGCCATCGATCAGCTTTGCCGCCGACTAACAAGAAGGAATTGCAGTCCTTACTTGGCAAGATTAATTTCATCAAAAAATTCATTACCAATCTATCAGAGAAGGTGCTACCGTTCTCGCCACTATTAAAGCTGAAGGACACTCAGGAATTCAAATGGGGTGATGTACAGCAAAAGGCTTTCGATGAAATCAAGGAATATGTGAAGTCTCCACCTGTTCTGGTACCGCCACAGGCAGGTAAGCCATTCAAACTGTACGTGACGGCCGAAGACCATACAATTGGATCGGCCCTTTTTCAGGAATTTGAAGGAAAAGGGAGGGCAGTTTTCTATCTGAGCAGAAGACTCTTGGATCCTGAGCCAAGATACACGCCGACTGAGAAGCTGTGCTTATGCTTATTCTACTCGTGCACCAAGCCGAGGCACTATTTGCTATCGGCCGAATGTGTTGTAGTTTCCAAGGCCGATGTGATCAAGCATATGTTGTCAATGCCTATTCTGAACGGACGGATCGGGCAGTGGATCTTGGCTCTCTCTGAGTTTGACTTGAGGTTTGAATCGGCTAAGGCAGTCAAAGGTCAAGCGATAGCCGATTTCATCACCCAGCATCATGAGGGCGCCGTCAGTATAGTTGATGTGGCACCGTGGACTATGTTCTTTGATGGATCATCTTGCAAGCAAGGCGGAGGTGCTGGGGTAATACTAATATCACCTCGAGGTCAGTGATTTGAATACGCTTTCCAGGTCGGGCCGACAGTGACAAACAACCAGGCTAAATATGAGGCGATTTGGAAAGGGTTTCAGTTTCTGCATGAAGCAAAGGCCGACGTAGTTGAAGTTTTTGGAGATTCATAACTAGTCATCAACCGATTGCTCGGCCGATTGGAATGCAAAGATGACATACTCAGAGGCTATTATGATCAGTGCCAAGTTTTGATCAGAGGGTTCTTAGCAGTTTCACTATATCATATTCCCAGAGCTTAGAATCAAGAGGCTAACCGGCTAGCGCAGAGCGCTTCGGGTTACAGATCGATGCAGGAAATCCTCAATACCGAGCAATCAGCTGATGACTGGTGGGGTGAGATAGCAAGATACCTTGCAAATCCTTCACAGAAAGTTAGTAGAAAGCTGAGGTACAAAGCTATCAAGTACGTGCTGCTGGACGGTCAGTTGTATTATAAGACTGTCGAAGGGGTGCTGCTGAAATGCCTCGGGGCAGAAGAATCGATGAAGCTGATGAGTGAGGTTCATGAAGGAGTCTGCGGTGCTCACCAATCGGCTCATAAGATGAAATGAATTATCAAAAGGACTGGTTGTTATTGGCCAATAATGCTCAAAGATTGTTTCAGGTATTACAAGGGTTGCCAAGAGTGCCAGAGATTCGGGAATGTGCAGAAGTCTCCTGCCTCAGATATGAATCCTATCATCAAACCATGGCCGTTCTGAGGTTGGGGAATCGATCTGATCGGCCAAATCTATCCACCGTCCAGTAGATTTTGGTTGCAACAGACTACTTTACTAAGTGGCTAGAAGCTGTTCCTTTGAAGAACACCACATCTAGAGATATAGTCGAGTTTATAAAAGAACATATCATTTACAGATTTGGTATACCACAGACTATCACGACAGATCAAGGGACTATGTTCACTTCAGATGAGTTTTTGACCTTTACTGATGACATGGGCATTAAAGTGTATAATTCATCACCTTATTATACCCAAGCCAATGGTCAGGCTGAAGCATCAAATCAAATTTTAATCAAGATTATCAAGAAGAAGATTGAGCAGACTCCCAGGAGGTGGTACTTGACGCTGAGTGAAGCTCTGTGGGCATACTGGATGGCTCAGCATGGATCAACTAAAGCTACGCTGTATGAGTTGGTCTACGGGCACGCTGCTGTTCTTCCTTGGAAACTTCAGTCCGAGACACAGCATGTCAAGTTACAGAACGAGCTTACAGCCGGTGAGTACAAGGATATCATGATGGACAGTCTTGAAGATTTACATTGTCATCGGCTCAAGGCCCTGGAGTGTATCGAAGCTAATAAGATACGGGTGGCTAAGTATTACAACACTAAAGTAAGAGGAAAGAGCTTTACCGAATCAGAGCTGGTATGGAAGACAATCCTACCTATCGGAACCAAAGATAGCCGATTTGGGAAGTGGTCGCCAAATTGGGAAGGCCCGTATCGAGTTGTTGAATGTGCGCCCGGCAATGCCTATATACTCGAAGATATAGAAGGAAGGAGATTTGCCAGGGAGATCAACGAAAAATATCTGAAAAAATATCATCCTACTATCCCAGTTGGGGGATGATAGCCGATCGATGCAAGATTTGGCTCATACAGCCGATTCTATGTGGGGGATCGCCTTCAGAACAAAAATAAGAGTCTGTAATAGCCAATTTCGTTCTAACACAAAAATGAAACACCCCCGATGGAGTGTAACAGCCGATGTGATTACATCGCCTTTAGTCCAAAAATAAAAAAATCTAAATGTATATGTATCCGGACACATAGAAATCAGATTGGTGATTATAAATAAAGTTTTTATTTCTGATCGTGTTTACAGGAGCCCTACTACATTCTAATTCGGATTATAGGTTGCTCTATCTATGATGTCCTAGGCGCCGGTGACCGCCGCGACCCCGTCAGCATGGGGGAAGAAGTTCGCCAGTTGGGCGCTAGCCTCCTCCATGTCCTGGCCCTCCGGGAACCCGGGCTCGACGGCCTCCAGGGCTATGCCGGAGCGGAGTCGTGCGGCCGTGAGAGCCCCGGTGGCACCGTGACGAACGTCGGCCATGGCCACCTGGAGGACGCGGTGGTGAACATCTAGGAGCCGCTCCGCCTGCGTGTTGCCACGACCATTGACGGCATTGGCGGCGGTCTCGTCTGCTCGCGCAACTCTTCCAGCTGCGCGGTCAGGGCTACAAGAAGAAAGAAGGGTCAGCATGAAGATGATCATCGGCGCATCACAATAAAGGCTTCAAGGCATTACCTGCCACCGCGGCGTCCGATTCGGCGAGCTGGGCCTGCACCCTGGCCACCTCGGCCTCGGCGGCGGCAAGGGCAGCGGCTTGGGCTTCATTGACGCCCTGCAGCCGGCCATTCTCCTTCGTAGCCTCTGAATAGCGGTTACGATACTCCACCATCTGGTGGTGGAAGTGGCGACCGTCAGCGGCAGTGTAGGACCCGTCAGAGTCCGCAGAGGACCCCGGATTGGATCCAGCACTCGGGGCCGGGTCTTGAGGAGGCGCAGTTCGGCGAAGCCGGGTGTCCAGACCAATCGGCGCACCCGGAGGGAAAGGAATCAGACGGGCCTGACTAAAAAATGGCAAAGAAGCAGATGTATCAGGGTTGAAAAAGATCAACGCCATGGATGCAAACTGATTTACCTGCTATAAATGGCCAACTGTCGGGGCGTCACCCAACGATGACGGCAGCGAGACGGGCTTGCGGTAGCACCCGCACCAGGGGTGGCTCCAGCGGCCGCAGGGGCGGCCTGAGATGGCCCGGCAGCGGTTCCCGATCCTCCGGCACCGGTAGTTTCCGCATCGCTGCGTATGACGTCGATGGTCGGATTAGATCAAATGGAAGTATCAAGAAGTGAACAGTAGCCTTACAATAGCCAGGCTCGCAGACGGTGCCTCCGTTCACCCACGGCCCGCAGGCTCCGGCTAAAGTTGTCGCCTTCAGCGGAATCCGAAGCCGGCCGCTTGCCACGGTCTCCATCACCGGCCATGAGTTGGTTTTGAAGATTTGCTTTTCTCTGTTTGAAGAGAAGAGGCGAAGGGTAAAGGCCGGGTGAGCAAAGGCTATGGTGTCTGTGGTTACTCGCTCAGGCCAGGCGTCTATTTATAAAGACGGAGGCACCAAGGCGGTTTCCCCTCGGGAGACAAGATGACACGGCAGATTTTGTGCTGAAGTTTACCCACGTTTCTTGAATCCGGAACCGATGCCGCACGTGGGAGGTGGAATGTCTTGATCGGCTATTTTGGTCAGTTGCCTAGAATCGGATAATCAGGCCGTTTGCTCGGGATCGGCTAAGTAGGTCATTTACTTGGATCGACTAAATAGCCGATTTCTGCGACAAATACTGAGGATCAGGCTGAGTAGCCGATTCAAAGACAGAACAAGAAGAAGGCCGATTTCAGTCTGGCCAATGTACTTTACGTGTTTCATAGAAGTTAAACATCAATTACAAGCCCAATAAGGACCGAATGGAAGAAATACATTCAACGTGAAGAGCATGGCCGGTCTGCACAGACTCTTGGTCTTCATCGTCTGTTGAATTCAGGATGTTCAGGCGCTGGTTGATCTGTCTGCCTTCGATGACCCTGGCGCTGACTTGCTTTCTCTTCTCGATCATATCAACAGTACTTGTTGATACAGAAATCTCATGTTGAGTAATGGCCAAGTTTACTTCCTCAAGTTCCTTCATCAGCTGCTCGCGCCTGGTTTTTAAAGTATTCAACTCTGATTCAGCCGAGGTGATGGTGTTCTTCAGCAGCTTGACTTGATCTGCCAACTCATGGGCCTCTTGTTTGTTGATCAACTTGTTATTCTTCAACTGTTCAAGCTCGGCCAAGTTTATATGGGCAGTATTGATTCTAAGAGTGGCACTTTTGAGCTTGACAAGCTGTTTCAGAAGGCTGAGAGTTGCCAGGCGTGTATGCTGTTGAATCAATTCAATTGCCTGAACAATTGTTTCAGGTTGCCGGGATAGATAAAAAGGTCTACTTCCAGCTGAGGCAAGAGCTCATTTAGCCGATTCTTAAAATCTGGCTCTGGCAGTGTCATGGATTTGGAGCTTAGTTCACCTTCATTACAACATTCCGCCAGGTCGAAAGAGTAGCTGGAAGTTGAAGGCTGCAGCACCTGCATTCAGATATTAGGAGGTGATAGCATAAATAATATGATCGGTTAAAGAATCAGTACTTCACCTGAATAGAGGCTGAAGGAACTGCAGCTGATGAAGTGCCTAGTTGATCTGCCATGGCAGTCTCTTTTCCAGCAGTGGGGGTGGCCTCAGCATGTGTTTCTGTGGTCAATTGAAGCTCTACAGTAATAAAAGTGAGTAAGAAATAGAGCAAGCACGATAGTGTTAACAGCCGAAGAGCCTTACCTGGATGTTCAGGAGATGGTGTTTTCTCTTCTTCAGGTTGGTTCCACGAAGGGGGGCTATTCGGCTGCATTTTTAGAAAGAATCAGAAAATATTCAGCAAGGTGAGATTGTGTGCTTACAAATTTGGTTGATACCTGAGTTCTTGCTCCTTCTTACTGGATGGTGATGGTTTCATCAATTCCCAGAAAACATTCAGCAGTATCTTGGTGGCCTGTAGTTTCTGAGAGGATTTCGGCCTGAATACTTTCAGAGGGTGCCTGAATCGGTTGAATGCTCGCCTATTATATAGCTGATTCAGTCAGGTAAGCTGAGTAAATAATACAGAGAATATTTCAAAAACATCCAGGTATCTGGGCAGGCTTTCTCTTGGATCTCTTTTTCTTGGTGGACGTCTTCTGGAGACTCGATGAAGCTTTTCTCTTTAGAGCTGGAGCAATTGTCATGCTGACAGGGGCCTGCATTATTTGCTTCACTGATGGAGCCTGGGAGCCCAGCCTGGCAATTGGGCATGGAGGATAGTAATCGATCTGCACTGGCGGTTCAACTTCTGGGTCCTGCATTGACAAGGAGTTAGAATATATATAACAACCGGTTGTAATGAAATCGATTATCAGTGCTTACTGCTGTTGTAGAGTTGAAACTTGGGTCCAAGGCTTGGCATTTGTCATGAATTTTCTGACAGAATAGATGAGCATGCCACTGTTGCCACCATTGATCAAAGCTTTCATGAGTCATTGATATTTAATTCCATTGCTCCATGGTACAATGTGGCAGATCTGTCCCCAGGTTTAAAACTCTGTCCGCTTCTAAGTTTGAAGTGAGCTCATCTCTAGGTCTCAGGAGATGTAGGAATGGAAGCTTGGGGGGCAGTTGGCCAAAGCCCAGTTGTCTAGCTGCTACGTTGGGATGGTAAAATTCATATGAGGGCCAGCTGGGCTCAGTTTTGCTGGAGCTTCGGAGATGTTTGAAGTCAGCTGGTAATATGCAGGGTTTTATCATTACATTAAGGATCTCAGTTGCTCCTTTGTCAGAGCACCCTGTGCTGAATTTGAAGCTATAAAGCATTGGGAATTCCTCATCTTCTGTGTAGGGAAACCAATTCAGAATTTCTGGTCCCAGGCCTCTGAAAAGTGTTTCAAGCAGCAGGCCTCGACTGACATTGATGTTTATGGCTGAAGCAGCCTCGCCAAAGCTCTGGCAACCTCGGGTGACCTTATGTTGATCTTCTGCATATTCCATAGAAGGGTAGCCGAGATTTTTCAAGTTTGGTCTGACCATCTTGTGCAAATGAAGATTTAACCATAATTGGATCAGCCACCAGGGCCCTGTTGTACGCTGAACCTCTTCGCCCTTGAGCAGATAGCCGACTACTCGGCTTATTAGTCTGTAAGCAGAACCCAGCAGAAGTTTTTCCAGAGGGATTGATTGACCTTGGGCTAGTTGCTCTGCAAGAAATTTGAAAGGATAGGCTGGTCCAAGAGAAGAGCCATAAAAGATGAACCTCTCCAGCCACAGGATCAAGAATGCTATATATTCCCTTTCGTTGACGCTGGAGGTTGTCATCTGGTGGGTATCAATATAGTCTGTCCAGCCTTTATACTCAGTCAGTTTGGGGAACCTCTTCTTGCCTGTGGACAGTAAATTCCAATACTGGTAAGTTCCAGTAATTTGGAGGCCGGTGAGCATGTGGATGTCACCAAGGGTGATGGTTATCGGCCCGTCTACGAATATGAAAGCATTCAGGGAGTTTGACCAGAAATAGCTGGCGGTGATGAGAAGTGGTTCATTCTTCTTCATCTCGCAGAGAGATAAATCGAGGCATTGGCTCAGACTGCGCAGCTCTCAGTCTACTCATTTCTTCTCAGAAATGCGATGGAACCAGTTTCTCCATCCTGTGGGTATGTTAGGCCAATTCCGGGAGGAATTCTTTGTCCATGAGGATGCATTCACTGGAGAAGCCCTGATGGAGATTTGGTTGGTCTCCATGCTGATGAGTTCCGTAGGGTTAGAATCGCCCATTGGGCCGAGGAAGAAGGCGGTCGGCGCGTCCGACAGCAGAATCAAAATCTCATTCTTCAAAATCTGGAGGCGGGTGATATATGTCACCAATAGAACAAAGATTCATGGATGGGGAGCAGATTGGCGGGATCCATACCTCGGGTATTTCAAAAGGAGTCGCCATTTGCTTGAGCTGATTAAAGGCGGAGGACTAGAACTTGAGGAGGAGTGTGACGGGAACCTTCTTGGTTAGGGTTTCATTTTGGTGCAAAGTTTTGAAGTCCTAAGCGGGAGATTTTGGTTCGGTTGCATTTTGAGGATGGAAATTGATTAAGACTCAGTGCTAATTTTGGAACAAAGCAAGTTTAACCCAAAATTGAGGGGCATGTGTTTACACCAAAATTTGGGCTGAGTATACATAGCCGATACCGAGAGCAGAGACAGTCGATTTTCGGAAAGCAGAGCCTTCTACGCGAAGATTTGCGAATAGCCGATCAGGTCCTAGATCGATTGTCGGGCTGAAGAGAAGACCGCGCGGCTGAAGATAAGAGTCGATTGATGATGTCAGCGCGAATCTCCAGCGCCGAAGAGCGGTCACGTTCGGAGTCCGTTTTTTAGAAAGGGAAAATTGGACTCCAAGTTACCTTTAGATTAGGAAAGTTTGTTAGTTTCCATATCTATTTCGAGTTGTAATTCGACTAGGACTCTATCTTGTCGAGCCCAGGGTATAAATATAAACCCCTGGCCATTGTAACACAAACACATCAATACAACACATCTTTCGGCTCCGGCCAAACCTTAGGAGTAGGAGTAACGTAGATCTCGGCGAGTTCTTCAATCGGGCTGAGTGTCATCCGGTGGATACAGCCTTGCTTGTAAGTACCGTCATGCCTCGCTAAGATTTGTCTCTTTAATGTCATCCGGTGGACATGGGAGCATCGTAGATCGGGGTTGATTCTTGTTTGATATGAGTTTAGCGTCATCCGATGGACGTGGGCTTAGATCAAATAAGGGTTAGTTATCGATTCATGTTTTTTGTTTTCTTGTTTACTCTATGTCTAGCGTCATCCGTTGGACGGAGGCTTAGGTTAAGCTTGATTATGTGCATGGATTAGTTATCGGCTCTAGTTAATTTGGCATTTTAGTTAGATTTATTAAGTTATCAAGATGTTATCTGTCATTTATTGTTTATTTATCAATATAACATCTCTCTGCCCGATCAAGATTGCATAGTATTGGCCTTAGATCTACATGAAAAAGGTTCACTGGGTTTCGTTCATGTTTATGCTTTGTTATGATATCGCTTAATTCGGCCAGTACTATCGTAGTCTTATTCGTACGTGATGAGAGGGCTTGGCAGGAGCCGATTTGTACGGATACAGAACCGCCGGCCTTTTAGACCAGTTTGGTATTCTTGTAGATCGACTTGTGGCTTTTGCTACCGCCAAGTTTTCTGCTTCACGGACCCTGGATCGGCTAATTAGCCGATACAGTTGTGCTTTCACGAGAAAAACCAGCCGATCGTGTTCTGCCAAATCGGCTAAATAGCCGATTTCTGTCTGTTTGACATTCAGACAGTCTTATCTGAATGATTTGACCTGTTTACAACAATCGATTATGTTTTAATCTGTTATAACTATCTGCATAGACTAGTTTAATGTAGATTGTTCTATTTGATTACACATATCAATCGGTTACTTCTCAGTTCAATAATTGTTTCCTGTGACAAGACATGCATACATGCCGGAATCGACTCTTTAGTCGATTTCCGATTCAATCGGCTCTCAGAGCCACATAGTTGGAACTATCTGGATCCACCGGTTAGTTCCGCCCTATGATTACTGATTATTATCTTTTCCTTGTCAATTGCAGGTCAAATTGACTGGCACGCCTGAGGGTTATCGGTACTATCTGACCAGGTTTGAAGTTAGCTGGATCTTGGAAGCTCCGACGCTCTTGAGATCATATTCGGCGTCGCTGGTGTGTTGAAGCGCAAGGAACCACATTTTGTACCAACAGTAATGAATGTCATAAAAAATGAGGTGAACCTCTCTTTTAGAAGATGGCTGCCTGAAAATTTGCAGAGACAAATGGGACTATATTATGCATCATGTTGCAGCTTTCTGCTTTGCTCCTGAACCAGATAGAATTGTGTGGAAGCTTGAAAACAAAGGTGGTTTTACTGTAAAATCAATGTATAATAATCTCACCAGGAACGATTTTGGTCTTAGCTACAAATTTATCTGGAAAGGGAAGATCCCTGCCAAGATAAAATTCTTTATGTGGCTAGTGGCAAATGGAGCTGTTCTCACCAAAGATAATCTAGTTCAAAGAAATTGGAATGGCTGCCCCTTGTGTGCCTTTTGTGAACATAATGAGACTATCACTCACTCATTCTTTGAGTGTGCAGTTGCTAAAGTAATCTGGATGTGTGTTGCTTTTTGCCTGGGAGCTAATGACACACCCAAAAGTCTGGATGACTGCTGGGCTTGGTTGGACAAATGGCTACCTCATGGAAAAACATTTCATATGACTGGAGTGGCAGCTATTTGCTGGGCAATATGGAAAGCTAGAAATAAAGCATGCTTTGATAGAAAGTTGATAAAAAACCCGCTGGAAATTGTTTGTCATGCCGGTACGCTTATGAAATTTTGGGCAGGGCTATATGCTAGTGAAGAGAAGGAGAGCTTGGAAGCTGGAGTGGAGACCATGCTGGCTATTGCCAAGCACATTCTGGGAGCTGGTCAAGATGGGAGATTTGGTGGTCGCCAAGATGAAGACTGATGTCGGCTTGCTGCCCCGAGTGCTGGCGCCGTTTAGCCTTTCGCCTCCTGCCTTCTATAGCTTTAAACTTTCCAGTTGTCTGTTGCCGGACCTGTTCTGTGTGCCTTTTGCGTTGGGTGGTCCAACGCATTTTGTTGGCTGCAGTGCAGTCCCTTGTGCGCATATGTCGCGCTCTCTGTGACCTGTCTCTGTCTTCTTAAACTCCTTAACTCTGTATTTCCGTTATTGCAATGGAAATGGGAAGATTCCGTATCGAAAAAAGATAGTCTTAATTTATAGCATCAACTTAGTACCATAAAATATACTATAGGATATTTTCATAACATGTTCATTTCATATCAATATTATTACTCTTTTCTATAAAGTTAGTTATATTTAAAATAGTTTAAATTATACTGACTATAAAAATTGATTTATTTGAAACCGAGGGAGTACTATCAAATATTTATATTACTGGTCCGACAGATGGAAATATATCATTCACTCTCTTTGCACTAGCATGGAGTACTGTATTAATCAAACATCATTAAGTTGCAATCAGAGTGAGCAACCGGTGAATGTGATTAAAGAAAACAAACTAAGATGAGCATGTTTAACGGTTAGGGATTGACTAGATTCTGATAAAAAAAGGCTTAACAAGATTTTTAACAAAAAATCGTCAACATTTATGTCTCTTAATATATTTACAAAATGCATTCCATTTTTTACCATACATTTAGTATAATTTTATATTTTTAATAAAAGTAACTTTTCAAAAAAGAGATATGCAGTTATTTTGGAAAGCCAGTAGGCCCATTAACTCCCAAGACGGGCAAGAGGATTTTTTTTTTCTAATGGTATGCAAAAGCATACGCGAATTACCTGTATTAAACATCAAGGGAAATATAACTGAGGTTTTTCTTTATATGACCTGGGATGGGTTGGGACAATCCTAGGATTGCAGGTGTTTGGATGAAGGGCAGCCAGGGGCGGGGGCATCCCTGAGGGGAATATGCTGCTCAGATTCAGGGCATCCCCGTCGCACAAAATCGAGCGGACGGGTCATCCTCGCTACATGGCGTGGCTTCCATCTTCGTGGTCATATGGGATCGATTGAACCTGGGTGAGCAATAGAGGCGCAAGGTGCGATCGGCGGTGGCACCTGGGCTGGCGGGTCGGAGGCTCCTGTGGCGGGCGAGTCGGAGGCGCGTGGGCCGTGCGGTTGCGGTGGGAGCCACCGAAGACGAGATAGGGAAGAAGATAAGACTAACATATGGGCCCATAAAACTAGAAAAAGTAGGACCTATCCTACCATGCAAGCCTAAGATCCTTGATCCCTCCTTCCTTTTGAGGCCTTAACGGCCATCGGAGCGAGAGACTTGCTGGCAGAAAAACTTGGATCTCAGGGCTTCTATGTAGCAGGTGAAAGGGGAGAGGAGTCGATTTAGTTGGTCTTTTAGGCGATGGCATTCGACGGGCCAAGGGAATTCAGTTACGGAAAGGAAGCGAAAATGCAATTAGAGCTATTAAGGGCGTCCCCAACAGTACTCGAGGGTATCTAGCGATTTCATGAGCTGTGAATCCCGCATACAATTTTTAACTATATTTATCTACCAATTGAAAGCACTACATGCCCCTTTTCGCCGTGTATTTTGAGTAAGATGGGCAACGAGGAAGTCGCTAGCTGAAAACTTTTCATCCTCTCGCCTTATCATTGCATAGACGATCCTCCTATTTTTTTTTTTTTTTTTTTGATGATCCTCCTACCTAGCAGGTTGTCAGCCGTTCCATCTAGATCCTTTCATTTAGAGAAATTAAAATCTCGTTAACAACTTAGACTATTTTACTTAGAATATAACATTCCACCACTTTCTAAAGTTCATATATTAGTCTACCTTAAACTCATAAGGTGAGAGATGAAATTTGATTTTTATAGATCACCATGCTATATTTATACTTTGTAATTTATAACACGCTCTTCAACTTACTTACACACAATAAAAATAAAACACATAAACATCTCTCATATAGCCAATAATAATATATAAATATAATCTATATATAACCATATTAAATTAATTAATATGTGTATAAATTATGAAATTTAAAATGAATTTAATTCTTAGGAAGCAAAGGTATGATGGACTAGGATTGGGTACCGGGACCCAAGTGGGAGCTTTCACTGGCACCGGCCCATCCCAGTAATTAAAACAGAACTCCATTAATTTTAGGGTTTTTTTGATTGAAGCCATTACAATTCTTGAGGTTTGGAGAAGTGCCACACATTACAATTTTCCATCTACATGTCGCCTGCCATATTCTAGGTATTCTAGCAGCCTGGGCCCATTGTCAGGTTATGCTGACATACAGTCATCCCATATGGATGGTATTGCCCCTGGCAATCATCGCTGCCCCATATCGTCCATCTTTTTCGGTTTCAACTCCCGTGCTCCTCTCCGTCTGTCTCTCCTCTCTCTGAAGAACCCTAACTCGACACTGTAGCTGCCACCGGAGGCCTGCAAACCTGTGATCATGCCCTGGGAAGTTGCGACTGCAAGCTGCGGGGAGATACGGCGGTGGTTGCAGTGGCTGGTGGTGTCGTAGCTGTGGCCAGTGTTGACACCAGAAGTGGCAAACGGATATACCGCAAGCGTACGGTAGTCAATTTAGCCTTCACCGGGAGTATTCCAGATATCATATTTTCCACGGGGAACGTGAAGTGAACTAACTAGGATCAAGGCCGTCAGATAGTGATCAAAGGGTTTAGTGATCAAAAGTTTAGGATATAGGTATAGAGAGGTCCCTATGTAGCAAAGATATCTGGTCTTGGTGTTCTAAGTATAAAGAGGTTTACCACTTCCTCCCTTTACAAGAGGCGATAGACGAAACAGTAGGAGATATAACTCCTACCCGAGGCGACTATGCAGTTGTATTGATGCCCTGCCATTTTGATAACTTGTCTTAGACACGTGGTAGGATACTAAGACCAGACAAGGCTGTCACCCCTTGCTGGCATCCACAAACAATCCGTGCGACAAGCGTCCTACACTGGTAAGATATAGTCTAGACACTGTTGACGGTGGATTACGTCAACTTTTATTAGAACTTTAAACACCTAAGGCTACATGAATACACACTAGTTTATGGTTTTAACTGACAGTTTCCACGAGTTTTGCATGTTCTGTATTTCCCATGGGCTATTTCAGAAAAGCATAAAAGAAGGGTTAAAGAGCATAATTACCACGTAACTTAACCGCCAAGGAAACATCATCACGAGAACACTAGAAGCATCTGGAACACACCTGAAGCACCAGGGCCCGAGACCCACCAGGGTAGGGCCGACCGGCGCCAGGGTGGGGCCGGCCGACGCCCCCCTACTAGGGTTTCGGTCTATCTTCTGGAGTCTTCTTCCGCCGCCTTTGTGAAGTCATCTCAGCCCTTGTTTTAAGTCGGTATGATCCTACGGCGCACGTGCATCCCACCGGGCTATAAATAAAGGGGCAGACGCCCCTGGAGGAATCAACCCATCATTCATTCAAGGCATCAAGTCCTCAAACCATCAAGAGCCTCCTAGTTCATCAAGAACCTCCTAGTTCATAGTTCTAGCCTAGTTAGATTAGAAGTAGAGGAGTTCTAGTTCTTCGGCGGATCTAGAGCCTCGGCGTTTGTCTGAAGCACGGAGTTCGGTATAATTCTAGTTCTTTCTCTATTATTGTATTCTTCATTATGATTAGGGAAACATTGTTCTTAATAATTCATATGTTCTTGATTACAATAGTCTTTGTCTACTTTGATTATATGTCTAGTATAGTTGGTTTGATCTTATTGAATTCATGTAATTGCTCGTATAGCGTTTATTCATGCGGACGATGGGTAGATGATGAACAGTATGTAGACGTGGTGTCTAGGTATTTTGTTTATCTGCGAGTGCACCCTGATGTGCCGGGTCGTGTGGTAGATCGCGTAGGTGACAGCTGCGTTGAGAACTCTGTAGTCCACCCCCTGTACATAGGCCAGCAGGCACGGTCGCGAAGTTGGATGATGACTCTGTTTCACATCCTTCCTAGATGATGCCCTTTGCATGTGATTATGATATAGGATTAGTCTAACAATGATTGCTAGATGTAATTGCACTAATTAGAGTTATTCATTAATGTAGTTATAGAATTACCTTTGATATTAATTCCTTAGTTTATCCATTGGCTATCTATTACTATGACTAGAGAAGTGCTCTGATGATTATCTTTTATTTATGATGCTTGATCATACTTATCACCTTTATCTTTATTTACCTTGTGACCTCTACCTGTTATGAGTAGAGTAAATGACATCAATAATGTCACTTATCCATTGTATACCATCACTATCAATATAATAGATTAAAGTTTATCCTAGTCCTTCCCAGTGGTATAAATATAAATCGACAACCTCGTAGAACTCCCTAAGTAAAATGCTACAATGGTATAATTATCTGTCTGCTTGCAGAACTGATCTTAGTTTATATTATATTTATATTTCTGCCTAGTCACATAGATTAATATATAAAACCTTTATTTATTCTTAGCATTATTAATTAGGGATGACAACCTAGTTCTTGCATAAGAATGTTGGTAATAGAAAAGTGGCTAGTTGCTAATGACAAGTTAATTCATTCATCTTCTAATCTCGCCTCTCGCATTAAAAGTTATATAGTTATATTTGGTGACGTTAATAGATGTCAACAGACACCATGTCTACACTACACTTACTACTCTAATCTTAGCTAGAGACTAGAGCACTTTACTAAGTAAAGCAATGTACAGGTAAAGCAAGTATATACTATAGTACCAGAACCAGAATATCAAATACTAGAAGAATTCAGATGTAAAACTTACTTGATGCTTGCATCCGCTGAAGTACACCTTAGAAAAGACTCCCGATAGGCCCGGGGCTTTCTCCTGAAGACCTCTTCCCTCTTATTCTAACACTAAAGCTACTAGAGTAGTCTTTCTTCCTATGATACACTTGATACTTGATGATTAGAATGAAGGACTAGGGGGTATTTATAGGGGGATGAAGAGGAGTGCCATATCATCAATCCATGTGCCTTTGCATCTCAACCCTTGGATCCACCGACCTTGAACCGCCTTGATATGGACGCTCTGGATTCACCACATTGCCTATCTTCGTGCCTGGAGTCGGTGGGTGGAAGTTGGACACCTAGGGGGGTCGGCCGACCCCTCTATGGCAGGTGGGTCCCACCATCTTGTTCCCCACATGTCATAGAGTCTTGCCCATGTATTGGTTATTCTGTTGTCACGTCGGTTCCTTCGTTGTGGGCCCATGAATCCATGTGGTTTGCTCTTTAACCGTTGATTGAAAGCACACTTGTAATTCAATGGTGGAAATGGACTGTAGGAGAGGTGTACTGGATCGTACCACGTCAGCAGAGCTAGCAGGGCTCCATGCATGGGTCGGCCGACCCATGACATGGCCCCACTTGAGCTCAGCTCTCTCCCACATCACTCTATTGCTTGATTCTTGAAGATGGAGTGCTGGGGCCACTATTCATGGGCCGACCCATGAATAGTGTGCACCAAGTGCCCACTTGATTCTGGAGCCAAGACATTGATGATTGTGACATCACCTTACCACTTTGCCATAGTTTGATTTGCATTATATCTTCATCTTAGGCTTTTGAACTCTGGAATTACCTGTTTTGAGTACCTGCAAGCAAATAATGACATGTACATGTGGAACCAAGTTATTCGTACCTAAGTCACTATGTGTTTGCTTGTTTCTTCCCCAAAAAGAGTGTTTTGTTGACGGTTATGATGGTAGAAAACATGGTATAAATACCATCAACAGCCAGCGCTTCCAACGGTGGAGATGCAGGATCCGTGAAGACGAGGGGCGAGGTCTTCCTGCATCTGCGCCGTAGTGCTACGTCAGAGATGGAGGATTGCGATAGCAGGTGTTGTGTGTGCATTCCCTGTTGTCTATTTGAGCATGTAGTGTAGTTGATTTTTTCTGCCTATTTACCTTTCGATTTGAGGTTCAATTTGATTGTTGGTAGGACTGGTATGTTCGCAATAGAGGTTAAAGTCCAAGGTTTCACTACGAAAGACTCCGATGGTAGGAAATTATACACCAAAGGCACTGTGATTAAGTGGGATGTGGAGTTTGGGAGTTTAACACTTGATCTGTTGCTGTCAAAAATTGTAAATGAATTGAATGTGCCTTCTAGCCAGTTACCCTCAGTGTGGTTCTTTGACAAAAGATTGCATGAGGATGTCAGATTACTTAGTGAAATTTAGATGCTTGATGTCTTTGAAATGTAGAAGGAAGAGATGGGTTGTCAGCTTGTAGTGGGAGTGTTCGATAAGTCAGTTTGCGATGATGCTGAGTTTGATGACCTATAGTGTGACAGAACCGCCCTGATCACAGGGCCCACGTGCTGTCATCATTGTCCTAAGACCTCCGATTAGACTGCATGAGTTCCCTTTGACCTAGGTGGCCTGCCGGGTTTCCTCGGAAACCCTGATTCACCCGAGGATCTCATTGTAAAGACCTTGCAAATATTACAGCAGTTTACACAAACAGTTTGAATCAGAGTACAGGGTGCGGAAGTATTACATAACCATAAGTTTACAAATATAAATTACATTCCCAAACCAGAGTTTTGTAGTGGAGTAGCAGCATACAACTAAACACCCTGCCCAAGGGTTGTATCATATACACATCTTCATCCATGCACGATCCATCAACCAGCACGGTCCCACGTAAAACTGTACGCTCGGCTCACCTGCAACAGGGGTTAACAAACCCTGAGTACATGGAGTACTCCATAAGACTTACCCAACTAAAGAAAATGGGGAGAAAACTGGAGGCTGAGAGGAGTCAAGGTAAGGCTTTAGCAAGGAGCAAGTCTTTTGCGGAAAAAGCATCTAAATTTTTAATTTCTACTTTCAATATTTCATCTCAATATTAATTTCAATCAGGAACCATTGATCTCAGTTATTTCCTATGTGTCCTTCAATTCCAATTACTTATTCATTCTCAAAAATATTCTAGTTCTGAACCACTCTTCGTTGAATGGTCGAAGGATCAAGTCTCCATAACTGAGGAGCAACGACGATTCGAATCGATTAATACCCAGCTGGGGATCCCTAACCACACTGCATATGTAGCACCTAAGCTTGCATATACCAACCCCGTCTACCACGGCTTTTCCAAAACCTGAACCGGTCCTGCGCCACCCGAGAGCACAGTACTCCTCTCGTCTCCAGGCACACTGGCCAGAGGGTACATGCTACTCTCGCCATCTCTCCACTCCCAGTGCGTAGTTGTCGGTTCAAGTAGTAGAGCCACCGGAGACAAGACTTCCCGGAGTATGTGGCGAGTTGCAAAGTCTCGATCCAGCAGGCCTACAACGAATGGTCCCTAATTCCTTTTCTGTCGGAAACAATGCATTGGGACTCTAACCCAAGTACAAGGTGACCAAATGGTTTTCAAATCCCTTTTTCGTTGGTGACAATGTATTGGGACTCTAACTCAAGCTACGATCACTGAGCAGGAAATCCATTCCCGTCGGTAACAATGTACTGGCCAAGTGCACAGCCACCGAACAAGAACATTAACAATTCCCTTTTTCATGAATTAATCAATAATATATCACAATAGCTTAAAATAGCATTTTGTGCAAAACTAAATTATTGAAGCAGGGCTAAGCATTTTCAAATATTTTATTTTAAAATGGTTTCAAGGTATCTGACTGGTCAAGGTTGGTAATGCATCAATTAGGTTCTCAATCAACTCCTATCAATCTAATGCAGTAGATTAACTCATGTTATAAACATTTTATAAATTACAAGGAAAGGGCTGAATGCACTGGAGCTTGCCTGTTGCTTGGAGTAGATAGAACCCTGAAGTCGATCACCGAGAAAGATCCACGTCCACCGAGTGAAGACCTTACTCGGGACTTGCTTCCGATAATAATTACCGCGCGTTCACTACACGAAATAATAATAATGCAGTGCTTAACATGACGATATGTATGCCATGATGCATGAGATGCACTAAATTACGAATTATTTAGAAAGTAAACTTCATTTAGAAAGTTGAGTACAACCTTCCTTCATGATAAAGTTGCAAGCCAACACAACCGACTGATTGATTATCTACTAGGGTTTCATTTTAATTATACATGTGATTATAATTACAACAAATAAGTCATTATGTGCCATGGGACAGCAAAGGTTAGGTATCCCATGGTCTTCAAACCCTACCCCAGAGTACTCAATTTCTAAACCAACCATTTTCCTAATTCATAGTATCCTTTATTAAAGATTTTAAATTCCTAATTCCAGTTTGAATTAATTATTTAAGCAAAGTTTATCAAAATAGTCTCAAACTTTTTGTACCTATTGGTACTATCATGAAACAGTAACAAAACAAATTTTGTGATTTTTGGATAATTATATTGGCCCATAAAAATTTTAGAAGCTACATTTATTAATTAAAAAACATATTTTTAATACATTCGGAAAGTATCCAAAATTCATACTTCATATTTTTCCTATGTTAATCATATCATAGAGAGGCTACACAAAAACTTTCATACTTGTATCACCTCTAATTATTTAGTTATGAAATGACAAAATCAGCTCATTTTGAAAAATGAACACTAGGAAAAAGGAAAAACCTTCTCTGGCTCAAAGTCACCTGACTCGGCCCAAGGCGCACGCAGATCGGCCCAAAGGGCCCGCCCAAGCCGCGCACTCCCTCACTCTCTCTCTCTCTGTCTGGTTCACAAGAGCCCAGCTCGGCCCACAGGCGCGAGCAGGCCGGCCCACAGAGGCCTGCCCGGCCTCCCTCTTCCCAACTGCTCCATTCAAGCAGAACAGGGCAAGGGCATGCGTGCGCGCGGCGGCGGCTCACCGCGGAGCTCACTGGCGGCGGCCCTCCGGTAGAAACAAAAGCACCAGCGTGCTCCCCAAGCCCCCGCGAAACCTACTGACCACACGGTTGGGTGGATTGAAGGTCAAGGTGATGGCAATCGCAGCCATGGCGGCTCGGTTACGCTGGAAACCGGCGGGGTGCAGCGTTCCGGCCGCTAGAGCGTGATAGGGTTTGGGGTAAAGTGCGGGATGTGTCCAGGGTTCTCACCAAGGACTTCCAGTGCAGTTGGTTGGGGAAGATACGACTAGGAGATTAGTCGTTGACGTTCACTGCGGCCACGGCGGCGTGAACCCGACGTTGAGGCGGTGTTCCGCTGCGTTCTATGCACCAAACCGAAAACCGTCTAACGCTTGAGCATCGCGGAGCCACAGAGAAGCCAAAACGCGCAACGAAACTGAACAAAGCTCACCGGAGCAGACTGGGCACGGCGAGGTGCTCGCGGTGGCGCTGAAACCGGCCATGGAGAAGAAAACCGTCGCCTCGGTGATTTCGGCGATGACAAACGGAACAAAAGGGAGCAACGGGAGGGAGAGGGAGAGGAGGAATGGCGAGCTCGATGGCTTTATTAGGAGCTCAAGGTGGGGAAACAAGCGGTAGACAACTGCACGGGGCCCCCACGACTCCGACACCCGCCGGTGACAGGCCCCGGCCAGCCCCGGGCGGCGTCGGCATGCGGCGCGGCACGCCTGCTGGTCCTTCCCCCCTCCCCCCACACGCGAGACAGGAGGTAGGGAGGGGTGATGCCCTGTAGATGCACAGTGCCCCTACCCTAGAGCTCCCTAATCTAATTACCAAATTACTTTTTAGTTTTCATATGAAGTCAAAAATTTTCCAAAACAAAAGTTGTGGAGGATTGCAAGATGAACAACTTTTATTTTTGAGCCAAATTCAAATTTTGAATAAATTTTGAATAATTCAAAAGGGGGTAAAAGTGGATTTTAAATTTCATTTCAAATCTAGTCAAATTCTCAAAAGTTTCTCAATAACTTGAAAATCTCCAAATATAAAAGTTGTGCTATTTGTCAAGATTTGCAACTTTTATTAAATGAGTTTGGTCAGATTCCAGATAATTTTTGAAATAACATTTCAAATTTGAATTTCAAAACTCTAGTTAGGATTTAATTTGAAATTCCACTCGATAACTTTAAAATCTCCAAAAATGAAAGTTGTTACATTTTGAAAGAACTAAAACTTTTATTAAGGAACCATCATCTGATTCTTGCTAGTTTTTGAATTTATATTTCAAATTTAAATTTTTAAACATAGATTAAGGTTTTATTTGAAATTATTTTTAATAACTTCAAAATTACCCAAAATAGAAGTTGTTTAACTTTTCAAGATGTACAACTTTTATTTAAGGCCCAATATCTAATTCCTTTTAGTTTCTGAATTAGGGTTTTTGGTCTGTTTTAGGGTTTTTAAACGATTTTCTTTTTATTTTCCAATTGGATTTAGATCATTACACACAAACACAAACATTTGCGTAATAAGTCACTCTAAAGCACCTATGCACAATCACATGCAAGAATAAAAATTCATTTAGTTAATGCACACTAATAGGATTGAATGCGGGATGATTTTCATGCAATCATGATGACATGGAAGGTTTTAGTTACAATAACACTAGGGGTGTTATATATAGCCTTTATTTGTTATTCCTCCTGCGGTAAGATTTCAGGTACCCAACAATGATTTTATCATTGAAGATGAGCCAAATAGTTGCTCCTGAAAATCCAGAGGTTCTTGAACCCAGTACAGCTGCTGCTAACAATCCAGAAGTAGCTACTGATTTAGAGCCTGAAAGGGAGCTTGATATCTTTGATAATTTTGAAGAATATGTTGGAGTTGATGATGAACAAATATATATTTCAGATCCGCCTGCTAATGCACAGCCAGCTGCTAATGCACAGCCAATTAACAATGCATATGATTATGCTAATGCTTTTGGTGTTGACGATGAAGTTGATGATGCAGACCCTCTTGAGGTGCATGTACTCCATGATCCTGAGAATCCAAACATAGTGGAAGGGGCATTGTTTCCTGACATCGTTGCATTCAGGAAAGCAATTAGGCACCATGCTGTGAAGAGTGGTTTTGAGTTTGCTGGATTCAAAACAGACAAGACCAGGTTCATAGCTCACTATGCTGCAAAGGGTTGTCCCTGGTGCATACATGCATCTACTATTTATGATAAAAACAATAAAGGTAATGTGTTAAACTGCTGCTGTTTATGACCATGTTTGTGCAGATAAAAGTGCTTCCTGCACTACACAATTGTCGTACCACCAAGCTTGTAGAGGGAAAGATGGCAAGTCAGGGCTGGTGTGCAGATAGGCTAGCAGATTAGGTGAAGAAGAATCCAAATAAGGGCCCAAAGGATGCCAAGGACAAATTGGAGGGTGACTATGGAATTAAGTTGAAGTATTCCAAAGCTTGGTCAGGTTTGCAGGTTGCTTTAGAGCAAATTCATGGGTCTTACGAGGAAAGTTTTCAACTTTTATTCAATTGGGCTGCACAGATTGAAATAAGTTCTCCTGGTAGCATTGTTGAAATAGAATTAGACAAAATAGGTGAACACAATAGGTCCAAAAGGATATTTATTGCTCTGAAGCCATGCATTGATGGGTTTTTAGATGGTTGCAGACCATTTATTGGTTTAGATGCTTCTAGTCTGAATGGAAAGTATCTTGGGTAATTGGTTTCAGCTACTGGGGTTGATGGCCATAATTGGTTGTACCATATTGCTTATGGTATTTTTGACACAGAAACTGAAGACAACTGGTAAGCCTTGCAAGCATGCCCTGGCATAGATTTGCTCTAACAGAGTACTCCAAATTTCAGACTATGTCCATGAGTACTACTCTGTTGCAAAGTTTAGAACTGCATATGAAGGAAGAGTAGAACCTATTCCAGACAGGTCCCAGTGGCCTCATTTTGACCTTGGATTTAAAGTGTTTCCCACCATTACTTGAAAGAAGACCAGGCAGGCCTAAAGTGCTAAGCATAAGAGGTTGCATGGAAAAAAAATAGCACAAAGAAGAAAGTTAAATGTCACGGGTGTGGTGGCTTTGGACACTTTGCCAAGACATGCAAGGAACCTGAGATGGGACCTGATGGTGAGACTGCTCCTGCAAAGAATAAAAAGTAAGACTAGTACTGTTTTATTTTTTTTTGTATATGTTAACTAATTAGTGTTATAAAAAATAATGTCTGGCAACTAATGGTGCAGGAAGAGGCCGGCTGAAGAAGAAGTTGGACCATCTCAAGTGAAGAAGTCAGCTTCAGCTAAGAACAAGAAGCCAGCTAAGAAGAAGAAAACACTAGTCAAGAAAAAATTACTGAAGAATGCTGAAGCTCCACCAACTAAGGTTGTTAGAAGTTTGATGGATATGCTGAATGATGGGCAGTAATCCACCTGCAGCTTATTTTGTGACTTGGATGTATTTTGTGACTTAGGAGTCCTGTGTACTAAATGGCTGTGTGAATGGCCTTAGGAACTGAAATCTAGTGGAACTGAAATCTAGAGGCCCTTGTGGTTGCATTCTGAAAATATACACGCACGCACATTCTAGTGTTTGTTTCAGTTGTTGCAATTCTTCCCTCAAATCGGCGCAATAGTCAGCACCTTCATGCTTCACATTCTTCAATCGTCAATCCTCCGCAGCCGACGAGCAAAGCCTCCATACGACCAGCAGGGACCTCAGGCCGCCGTGCTAGTCAGCACCGGCGGAAGGCGGGCTCCGGCAGGGGCGCGCGCTCCGGCGTGGGGTGGGCGCTCCGTCGAGGGCTGGGGCAACGACGGGGGGCGGGGGCTCTGGCCGTGGGCGAGGGCTCCGGCGAGCGGCGAGAGCTCCGGCGGCGTCTGGATGCTTGTGCGCTACAGTTGGTGGAGGAGGAGATCGAAACAGAGAAGAGACGGCAATGCTAACGGAGACGACGCGAAGATAAGGCCAGCGGCCGGTTGAAACGGGCAACACGTCCATACGCAGCTCAAGTATACTCCTACGTATCCAAGTCTGACAATGGGCCCAAGCTGCTGGGATACGTAGAATATGGCAGGTAACATGTAGATGAAAAATATACGAATTGTAATGCACTTCTCCGGACTTTAAGGATTGTAATAGCTTCGATAAAAAAAAAAACCCCCTTGATTTTACCTTTCACTCTTTCAGGCTTCATCTCCGTCCTTCTTGCGCTCCGCGGCCATGGCGTCCAGCGCCGTCAAGCTCATCGGCAAGTTTCTTCGCTCCCTCTCCCACCGCACCGTCCTGTATTGCCCCTTTCTAACCTGGACTGACCATCTGCCTTTCACCTTGCCCTCCACCGACCTTCCTTCCCGTCCGCTGCCGCGGCGACCACCGCACCAGACATCGCAGTCAACTTCACCGGTAACTCATGCTCCCAAATATCCTCCGTCTCGCTCGTTTCTTAATGCTTACCTTGCTAACTGGTTGGCTTGATTTCGTGTGCCTCTTCTCTTTTTTTCCCCGCGTGGCATGCACCGCCGTACGTGCTGTTTGCTGCTACCGCCGTGATTGAAGATGGCATGTTCAAGGGCATCTACCACGGCAAGCAGTGCCACGCCGCCGACATCCCGGCCGTACTCGCGCGCGCGTGGGCTGCCGGCGTCGACCGCATCATTGTAAGTGCTATACACCCCGCCGGTGTCCCTTTTCTCGGTGCCTCCTGACACGCCTCGATTTCCTGTAAATTCTTGCCTTCCTGATTTTGGTGGGGCGGCAGGTCACCGGAGGCTCCCTGAAAGAGTCCAGGGAGGCGTTGGAGATCGCCGAGACCGACGGTAAGCTCAGGTGCTTGACTGCTTGCCGTGCTTCTCTGGCCGCTGCTGTGTTTGGTGGTGCTCGTAAGGTGTTCGGTGAAATGCACCTGAGAAGCTGTCTTGTGTTTGTGTAATGTAGGGAGGCTGTTCTGCACTGTGGGCGTGCACCCGACGAGATGCGGGGTAGCTGGAATATTTCGATTGGTATTTGTTATTGTTGTTTAGTGGTTCTGTTGTTTCCTGATCCGGTGCATTCTGGATGCTTAGGAGTTCGAGGAGAGTGGAGACCCTGAGGGTCATTTTCAGGCACTGCTGTCTCTAGCGAAGGAGGGGATACAGAAAGGCAAGGTTGTGTATGATTTTCCCAGCAGGCAAAAAGTGTTGCGACTATTGTTGGTGTTGGGAATTTAGGTTTGGAGCTACTGAGAGTTCTCACGGTTTCATACCTATACAGTGTTTTATAAAAATCAATGATCTATTCAAAGTTCAGATGACCCAAAAACAATAATAGGCCTTTTCTGTCCCAAGTAAGTTGGATTAGGCTAGAGATGAAACCCATCTAGAGCCACAAGAAAGTGGATATCATAAATATATGTAAAAAAATAGCTAAATCAGTTGTCGTGGTAGTAAACAAGAACTGTGATTCTATAAGAACGAACACGAAGTGCTGGTGTTGGCTACTTGGGTGTATTTGTAATCTACACTGTTTTCTTCTTAATGCAAATGATGAACAGTTCTCATCCGTATTTGAGAAACAGAAACAAGAACGAAGTATAGATCAAGGAGGTTGGGTGCAAACACACCCTTACCCCGATCTGTGCTTGAGAAGTATAGAGTGTGCAATGATTTACTTGTGAATCCACAGTTTCAGCTAAAGGACATGCACAGATATTTGAACCGATCTTTAAGCTTTGAAATATGGAGATTTGATCTTTTTGTAGCGAGCCACTCAGTGGTTATTTCAGTCCCCACTCCCTACCTTCTCCCCAGGGAAAAAAACACTTGCAATCTTACAGAGGTTCCAATTTCTGCAGGTCGTTGCCGTTGGTGAATGTGGTTTGGATTATGACAGACTTCACTTTTGTCCAGCAGATGTGCAAAAGAAGTATATAGTCTTGTTCTCATATGCACAGAAATTGGTATTTGATCTATTCATTTTCTGAGTGGTTTGTTTTGTATTAGGTACTTTGAGAAACAATTTGAGTTGGCTGAAGCAGTAAAACTGCCAATGTTTCTTCACATGCGTGCTGCTGGTGATGACTTCTGTGAAATCACTTACAAGAAATTTGCACAGGTATCATATAATCTGTATTCCATAGGTGATGTTCCTCAATGACGCCCTGATGGATATGCTCTCTGGTTTTTATTGAAACAATTGAAAGTTTTTAATGAAACAGTTCAAAGTACACTGGTCGTAGGAGTTACCTATGTTTCAATTCACTTGTTATGTTTTATAACTTATCCCTGGTCTGTGTATCTGTTTTTCTCTTTGGCAGATTCCCTGGTGGGGTTACACATTCCTTCACTGACTCAGCAGAAGATCGGGACAGGCTACTTTCTTTTGAGAAGATGTTTATAGGTAAAATCTCTTTGCCTGGCAATAAAAATCTGCATGTCTTGAAACATGGTAACTTCAGAGTAAAGACAGTCAGTTAAACACTCTTTAAAGTAGTTGCAACATGCTATTCCAAATTCTGTTGTAATTCGTCTTGTTAATTCAGTTCTGTGTTGAAAATTTCCATTTGGATATTGACAACTGAATTAACTGTAGAATTTGATATTCTGTTATTTCATTATCTCCCAGTTGGGTTAGGTAATTTTGAATCATGATTGCAGGTGTTAATGGCTGCTCTCTGAAAACTAATGAAAATCTTGAGGTTCTACGAGGCATTCCTGTTGAGAGGTTGATGATAGAAACAGATTCTCCATATTGTGACATAAGAAATACTCATGCTGGAAGCCAGTATGTAAAATCTGTTTGGCCATCCAAGAAGAAAGAAAAGTACGAGCCAGATTCAACAGTAAAAGGTCGCAATGAGCCTTGTTTAGTCAGGTAAGTTGCAACAGTTTTCCATCTGGTTGCTGAGTTTTACCTATGGCAACTGTTGGAGTGTGTATTCAGCCCATGAGGCTTAGGCCCATGAGGCCCATGTATTCTAGTATGTACATCCCTAATCTAGGGTTTGTAAGGTATGGAAAATTAGATTTTAACATGGTATCAAGCCTAGGTCCCTCTTCTCCCTCCCACCTCCCTCCAGCCGCCGCCGCCGCTTCCTGGCGAGCCGCCGCCGGCACCATGGCTGCCGGCGACCCTCCTCCTCCTTCCTCCTCCTTCCCTCCCCTTCCCACCCCCCTGCAGCAGGCCCGAGCGGCCTCTGCAGCCCAGGCCGCCGCCACCGCCGCTGCCGAGCCGCCGTCGCAGCCGCCGAGCCGAGCTGCAGCAGGCCCGAGCGGCCCCTGCAGCCCAGGCCGCCGCCGCCGCTGCGCCGGCCGCCGCCACCCTGCAATAGGCCCGAGCGGCCTCTGCAGCCCAGGCCGCCGCCGCCGCCAAGCTGCAGCAAGCCCGAGCGGCCCCTGTAGCCCAGGCCGCCGCAGCCGTCGAGCCGGCCGCCGCCGCCCTGCAGCAGGCCCGAGCGGCCCCTGCAGCCCAGGCCGCCGCCGCCGCCGCCGAGCTGGCTGCCGCCTCCCTCCTCCGGCCGAAGCAGGTCACTGCCGCCGCCTCCCTCCTCTACACGGCTGCCCCCTCTTCGCCGGCCGACTCGGCCCTCCAGACTGCTTGGCCGTCACGTCCGTCTTCCTTTCTCACTATGCTGGCGTCCTTCACGGCCGGTGCCCCTCCTCCCGCATTGGCTCCTGCCTGGCCGACCTCAGCCGCCTGGCCGTGCCCTTCTCTTGTCGTCCCGACACCTGCCACCGCCCTGGCCGCCGTTCCCCACGACCTTCCTCCTTCTATTTGGTCGGGCCCCCCTGGCCCTCCCTATACTCTCGCTGCTGGGGCCATCAGCTCTCCCTCTGCTGTGAGGCCGCCGCCAGTCTATCCCGACTGGATTGCTGATTTAGGTGCATCGCACCACACCACGCCAGATCCTGGCATTCTCTCTTCTATCCACCCTTTCCACCCTTCCTATCCCTCTTCCATCATCGTCGGAAACGGCGCTTCCATTCCCGTCTCCTCCGTGGGTACTGCGCGTACACATGGTTCTTTCCACCTTCCTGATGTTCTTGTTGCTCCTGGTATGACTCACAACCTTCTTTCTATTCGCCGCTTCACGACCGACAACTCTTGTTCGGTCGAGTTTGACCCCTCTGGCCTCACCGTGCGGGACTTGGCCTCCCGCCGTACCCTTCTCCGGTGTGACAGCACGGGGCCCCTCTACACCCTTCAGTTCCCCCCTTCCGCTGCATCTTCTTCGCCCTCTCCCTCCCCTACCTCGACCGCTACCTTCACCGCCACCACCTCCTACACTACCTGGCACCGCCGCCTCGGGCACTCCGGCCGCGATGTTTTGACACAGCTCCGTCACACTTCCGCTCTGCCTTGCGCTCGGACTCCTGATGAGCACCTGTGTCACGCGTGCCAGCTTGGCCGTCACATCCGTCTTCCTTTCCATTCTTCTTCCTCCCGTGCCCCTCATCCCTTCGACCTTGTCCATTGCGATCTGTGGACCTCTCCTATTCTCAGTTGCTCTGGCTACAAGTACTATCTGGTGGTGGTGGATGACTTCTCTCACTACTCCTGGACTGTCCCTTTGCGCGCTAAGTCTGACGCGTTCCCTTCTCTCCTTCACTTCTTCGCCTGGGTGTCTACTCAGTTCGGCCGCACTGTCAAGGCCGTCCAGTGTGACAATGGGCGTGAGTTCGATAACTCTACTTCTCGCTCCTTTTTTCTCTCTCATGGTGTTCAGCTGCGCATGTCTTGCCCTTACACCTCTCCTCAGAACGGCAAGGCTGAGCGCATGATTCGCACCACGAACGATATCATGCGCACCCTTCTGTTCCAGGCTTCTCTCCCTGCTCGCTTCTGGGCCGAGAGTCTCTGCACCGCCACCTACCTTCGCAACCGTCTGCCTTCCACTGCTTCTCCCGCCCTTACACCTCACCATGCTCTCTTCGGTACCCCTCCCAGCTACGATCACCTCCGAGTCTTTGGGTGCGCGTGTTATCCTAACACCGCCGCCACCGCTCCCCACAAGCTCGCGCCCCGCTCGACTCGGTGTGTGTTCCTCGGCTATTCCCCTGACCACAAGGGGTACCGCTGCTATGACCTCACTTCTCGCCGGGTCCACATCTCTCGACACGTCGTGTTCGATGAGACGGATTTTCCTTTCTCCACCACCTCCACACCTGCTTCCGATCGTGAGCTGGCCTCCTTGTTTCCTGCTGATCCGGAGGTCCCGCCACCCTTCTCTCCGTTTCCCGCTGCACCGCGTGCGGCCCCGGAGCCCCTGGCTGGGCCACACGCGGCCCCGGACTTCTCTTCGGAGCCCTGCGAGGTCCCGGAGCTCCCTGTCGCGCCCTACGCGACACCGGCGGTCCCTGCTGCACCGCGTGCGGTCCCGGAGTTCCCGGCCGTGCCTCGAGCGGCCCCCGACTTCCCTACCGCGCCACCCGTGGCTCCGGAAGTCCCTGCTGCCCCACGTGCGGCCTCGGAGCTCCCGACTGCGCCACACACAGCCCCGGACTTCCCTTCCGCGCCCTGCGAGGTCTCGGAGCGCCCTGTCGCGCCACACGCGACCCCGTCGTCCCCTGCTCGGCTGCCACCGGAGACGGCACCGGTGGTCCCCGGCCGCTTCGCGCACCCCGTGTGTCTACCAGCGCCGTTCGCAGCCACCACCTGTCCCGACACCGCCGGTGGTGCCTTCTTCTCCGGTACCTGCTCCGCCGTCGCCACCGACGCCTCCGGTGGGGCCTCCGTCACCGGCACCCGCTGCCCGTGCCCCCCGACGCTCACACGACGAGCCGGTGTACCACCCGCCCCGCCTGTATCGGGACCCTCGCCACGTTCACCCCATGGTGACGCGGCAGGCGTCCCGGCCCCGGGCCCTCTCCGCCGTCACCCACGAGTTGGGGGTCTCTCCTCTACCCTCCTCTGTCCGTGAGGCCTTGGCGGGGCGTCGAGCGATGGAGGAGGAGTACGAGGCCCTGATCGCCAACCAGACGTGGGACTTGGTGCCGCGTCCGTCTGGTGGCAATGTGGTTACGGGCAAGTGGATTTAGACACACAAGCGTCGGGCTGATGGGTCCTTGGAGCGCTACAAGGCCCGCTGGGTGCTCCGCGGCTTCACTCAGCGGCCCGGAGTGGACTACGATGAGACCTTCAGCCCAGTGGTGAAGCCTGCGACAGTCCGTACTGTCCTCTCCCTGGCACTTGAGCGCTTCTGGCCCGTGCACCAGCTGGATGTCAAGAATGCCTTCCTCCATGGCACTCTGACAGAGACTGTGTACTGCAGCCAGCCGGCAGGCTTCGTGGATCCTTCCCGTCCCGCGATGGTCTGCAAGCTCAACAAGTCCCTGTATGGTCTGAAGCAGGCACCTCGGGCATGGTACTCCACCTTTGCTTCCTACCTGCTGACTCTTGGGTTTCTGGAGGCCAAGTCGGACACCTCGCTCTTCATCTGCAGCTATGGGGGTGAGACTGCCTATCTGCTGCTCTATGTGGATGACATTGTCCTCACCGCCTCCAGCGAGTCCCTGCTCCGTTGGATCATCTCCTCTCTGCAGAAGGAGTTTGCTATGAAGGATCTCGGTGTGCTCCATCACTTCCTCGGCGTTACTGTCGAGCCCCGACCTTCAGGCTTGTTCCTCCACCAGAGGCAGTTCGCTCTGGACATCCTGGAGAGGGCTGGGATGACTGACTGCAAGCCCTGCTCTACGCTGGTCGACACTCAGGGCAAGCTGTCAGGGGCAGGTGGCTCGGCTTTTGGACCAGAGGACTCCACCACTTACAGGAGCCTTGCTGGTGCGCTCCAGTACCTCACCTTCACACGGCCCGACATCACCTACGCCGTGCAGCAGCTATTTCTGTACATGCATGCTCCATGGGAGCCCCACCTTGCTGCTACGAAGCGGCTCCTCCGGTACCTTCGCGGCACCCTCGGCTACGGGCTGCTCCTTCGTCGGTCCTCCTGGGCCGAGCTGGTTGTCTACACCGACGCTGACTGGGCGGGCTGCCCGGACACCCGCCGGTCCACCTCCGGCTACGCTGTCTTCCTAGGCGGCAACCTTGTCTCTTGGTCGTCCAAGCGTCAGCCGGTAGTCTCGCGCTCCAGTGCCAAGGCAGAGTACCGCGCCGTCGCCAACGGCGTGGCCGAGGCCGCCTGGCTCCGCCAGCTCCTGGCTGAGCTTCACCGCCCCCTCGCCAAGAGCACGCTCGTCTACTGCGACAATGTCAGCGCCGTCTACCTCTCCACAAACCCTGTGCAGCACCAGCGGACCAAGCATGTGGAGATCGACCTCCACTTTGTCCGCGACCGTGTGGCCATCGGCGACGTTCGAGTCCTCCACGTCCCGACCACCTCCCAGTTCGCGGACATCTTCACCAAGGGCCTTCCCTCGTCGACCTTCTCCGAGTTTCGCTCCAGCCTCAACATCACTAGTGGCTAGTTGTGGCTGCGGGGGGGTCCTGTACTTGGTGTTCTTCTTTCTTGGTGTTCTTCTTTCTTCTTGTCCAGTCTTTGACTCCGCTGCGCCGGTAGTCCAGACTGCGGGGAGGTGTTGGAGTGTGTATTCAGCCCATGAGGCTTAGGCCCATGTATTGTAGTATGTATATCCCTAATCTAGGGTTTGTAAGGTATGGAAAATTAGATTTTAACAGCAACTGCTTTCTAATAGATTATTTGCTTCTCATTCAAGTACTCTATTCTTTTACATGCTCTCTCTGTACAAACATCCAAGTAATCCATCCTTAACTCATACCCTTCTCTGTATAAAGAATAAACAAGAAACATGCTTTTTACATGGAAATTTGTATTTCTACCCTGATCAGTGATGTTGAGCGTTGATAATTCAGTTTTTGTGCTTCATTAACCTTATTCCCTAAGTCATGATTGTTCCGCTGTTATTGTACTGTGAACTGAACCCGTCGGCCTTATCTGTTACTCAAATTTTTATTTGCACGTGAATTTTTCCCCCATAAAATTTGACTCATAACTATCGATTTCAGGCAAGTTCTTGAGGTAGTAGGCTGGATGCAAAGGAATTTCTGACATAGAAGGCCTGAGTAGAACTCTGTACCACAACACATGCAGGTAAGATAACTTCGTACCAACCTGAGAGTTTTCCACTGGTTATCAGCAACTAGAAACAACCCATCTTCCCCTAATGCTCATGGATATATCATGTTGCTTATTTCTAGCTCCAGCTCTGTGGTGTTCCATTAGTCGTCTTTTAATTGATGTGAATACGCGATTAATGGATCTGCCAACCTTGCAGGCTTTTCTTTCCTCAGGATCTTGATGCATCGGCGAATGCACAGCTTGAGAGTGGTACTACCGTCCAGGGTTGCTGATGGCAGTGTTTTCTAATGTTTCCTTTTGATTCATGTTTGGTTTCATGCTTTCATGCTACAACTTCCAATATGCTTATGAAATATTTTTGGTCTGCTATACTTTGTCCTCATTGCCAATGTTGCCATGCCCCATGAACCTGATGACATGTCAAGCGCGTTCTGACTGTACAACCCTACTGAGGTTATGACCTAAAATCATTTAAACTGTTCTTTTTACTAAGTTTGCACAAAATAGAGGTACAACTTCAATTGATTACATCTTTCAAATGTCAATTGAAAATAGTTTATACCTCCCATATCGCTCCAGTTCATTTGTAAAATGGTCTAACAAATAAAACATATGAGTTGACCAGACACTCTGAACTAAGATAGAACATTTGAAAAGGATCAGTTTACAGTAAGAGGAAGGCTACACAACTACAATTCAGATCGTAATTTTGCAGAATTCATTACGCAAGTACAGCAGTTCCTAATATCTAATACATTCTAGTGTGTATATATATATAGCTCAAATGCTGAATCCTCGCTACCAGCATCACTTGTGTCAAAAATTTCGCTCCTACCAGTACAGCTTGGACTTGAATGGCGGAACATCTATAACCCGTGGCTCTTGCTTATTAATAAGTTGCAGCTGTTTGCAAGTCGCTCTCGTCCAGCTCTGCTTCAGATAATTCTGAAGAACTGGCTGCTTCCGTCTCTGCATCAGATGCGCCTGAATCGGTTTCTTCCTGCTGTGCCTGCGCAGTACTAGGTGGGGAACCGGGTGGTGGATTCTGTTCCGCCAGACTAAGCCGAAGCGGCCTCCCTTCCAGTTCCTGCATTACCATTCCATAACCATGTTAACCACTGCTACAGCAAGGCCAAGGTGACTCAAGTAATGTGAGCTATGAAGGTATACACTCAAGTAAATCACAATTCACTTATTCACAATCTAATTGGACGAAGTGCAATTAGCAGCTATGCACTGTCCAGTCTATCCCATCATCATTATTTCACATTGAAAAATGATATATTAGCTACCTTGTGTGGTGTGGTCTAATTTGATGATTCAATTTGAAGTACCCAGTACCCACAGTCCAGCTACTGCATCAGTTGGCATTTCCATATATATCTACTATACTACTAAGAGATGTAATGGGCACTGGACATCGAACAACATTGCACTAGATGAAGACAGAACATACCTGTCCATCCAAAGCCTCCAATGCAGCCTGTGCATCCTCTGCAGTCCTGAAGGAGACGAACCCAAACCCTCTGGAGCGGCCAGTCTCACGCTCAAAGATGACCCTGGCGTCGAGCAAGCCTGCCTGACCCTCAAACACATTCCTCAGTGTGTCAGCACGCACTCCCCACCCCAGGTTGCCGGCATAAATCTTGTATGTGCCATCGTCACGCCTGCGGCCAGCCATGGTGACGGTCCTCCTCTCCCCGCCACGCGGCACCTCCGGGTAGTTCACCCTAGCCGTCCTCCCTCCCAGCAGCTGCATTTTGAAGGCAAATGTGCCAAGATCATGTCAGGACACACATGTGCAAGTGCAACTGTGCAAGAACAAGGCCCCAATTCTGTGAATTGAGAAAGGACTGATCCAATTTGCCGGTGTGGTACTTACGGCGCCATCGAACATCTGGATGGCCTTGGCGGCCTCCTCGGCGGTCGCCATGGTGACGAAGGCGAAGCCCCGGCTCCTGTTGGTGACCTTGTCATAGATTATCTGCATGAAATGGAACCTGTCAGCCATGAATGATGATGACACTGTTGAGGAACTGTTCCAGGAGTCGGAACAAGAAGGGATTTTGTTTGGGAACTTGTGGTTGATACTGGTACCTGCGCGTCGTCGACCCTGCCGGCCTCAGCGAAGACCTGGGCGAGCTCCTCGGAGGTATAGATGTAGGGTAGGTTGCCGACGAAGAGCCGGCCGGGGTCGTCGCCGCGCGTCGGGCGGCTTCGTGGCGGCGAGTAGGCGCGCGGGGCCTCGGCTTCCTCCTCCGGCTCGGAGCCGTCTTCGTCATCGAAGTACTCTTCGCCGACGGAAGTCCTCTCCGTCGGAAGAGAAGTCCTCGCCGGCTGCGGCAGCGGCGAAGAGCGGGAGTAGGACGGGGCGCCCGAGGAGGCGGAGGCCGACGCGGTGGCGCTGCAGGGTCTGGAACCGGACGCTGGGGAGCGGGACGGGGGCGCCACCAGCCGCTGCGTGCTGGAGCAGGGTGCGGAAGGTGGCTGTGACGGCAGCGGCGGCGGCTGCCATGACCGGAGAAGCGAGAAGGGCCGGAGCGCGGAGCGCAAGTCCAGTCAGTCAGTGGCGGTGGCAGTGCAGCCTCTCGTCTCGCCGCCGATAAATAGTACAGTACTCTTCTATTCTTATCCGCTAGCTGATGGGCCGCTGGGCCGCCTAGTGGCCCATGAGGTTGTGATCCTGAAGCGCGAATCGTTGGGCCCTTCTCGTACGACAGAGGGCCTTTTATATATTATAAAAGAAAAAAAAAGAAACGCTTATGCTTCTTATTTGTTTTTTATAAATATTATTATGCTTTTTTGTTTGGAGTGGAAGCAAACCTTATGCTTGTACGCATTGGGCCTGAGGCAAAGTTAAAAAGAAAATCCTGAGGCACTGGGCCTGGGCTGAGTGACCGGGTCGGTCTATTATTTTATGGGCCTCAAGCCCTGAAGCCAGTATACAACCCTGTCGGAGACCGAGACCGAACACCAACTCGACGTGTTCCTCGGGCGGCGGCGGGACTACTACTTCCTCCCCAAAGTACCGCCGCCGCCGCCGCCAGCTCCCCCAATACTACCTTCTCAGCCACCTCACCTCGCGCGCAGATCCAACAGAAGGCAATGGCGTCCCCCAAGCCCACCGCACAGCCCAGCCTCGCGCAAGATAGCCCCACTCCCACACCCGCCGCGGCGCCCTCGACCGCGCCCGCGGCCGAGCAAGAACCGCCGCCGCCGCAACCGCAAGAGCCTGTCCCCGAAGCACAGGCGGAGAAAGTGGGAGTGGAGGGGGAGGAAGCCGACGAGGAGGATGGGGAGTGCGGGTTCTGCCTCTTCATGAAGGCCGGCGGCTGCAGGGACACCTTCGTGGCGTGGGAGGAGTGCGTGGAGGCGGCGCAGAAGGACGGCGCCGACATGGTCGAGCGCTGCTTCGAGGCCACCGCCAACCTCAAGAAGTGCATGGACGCGCACGCCGACTACTACGCGCCCGTGCTCATGGCCGAGCAGGCCTGTCAACGAGCGCGCCGAGGCCGAGGCCACCGCTGCTGCCGACGCCGCGAGGGACAAGGGAGGGGAGCCAGCGTCCGATGCGGAGAATAAGGAAGAAGGCGTGCCCCAGCCGGCCGCTTCCTCCTCGCTGGCCGACGGCGTGGGGAACGGTGCGGAGAATAAGGAAGAAGCCGTGCCCAAGCCGGCTGCTCCCTCCCCGCCGGCCGCCGGCAAGGCGAATGAAGAAGAAACAGTTGCTGAGAAGGTTTGAGAATAACTAACAATTGTTGTTCGGTTGGTTATTAGGTCCATACTAGTTCGCGAGGTTAATTTTGGTCCCCTTTGTGGGGGAAATAATGCTGTTCTGCGCATAATTGTTGGACGTGGCACTCAATTTATACTGAAGAAATTTTGATACTCTTACGTGATTTTGGAGATGCTACCTGTCTACGTGATGGTGTACGCTACTCTTTTCACTGCAACTACAAGGATTACTGCCTTACATCTTGCATTGAAAATTACACGTCTCTTTTTTTGTGTGTGTGTGCAAAAAAATCGTATTGCTGGGTAATGCATTAGGCAAATTCTACTCTACTAGTAATTGCAATGTCTAAGAGTGATGTGTTGGCGTTGTTCTCCTGAATAAGCCTGAGAAAATTTAAAATTGACGATTTTTATGCTGATGCAATGTCAAAGAGTGGTACTTTTGAGACAATGCTGGGTAGGTCCGAGAGAAATTCATATTTAATAACTGTGGTGTTCTAAACCAGATATGGCCTCCTCTGGTAACTTTCAGAGATTTTACCTTCCATCTGTAGTATGCAGCAGTGACAGGATTGCTAAGTCCATTAAGCAAGTACTCTGACTGTAGAAGCATGTTTAATTGCTGGCGACCATTCTTCTGTGTTCCTTGTGTTTACTTTTGTTTCAGTTGTGTGGCTTTGAGATGGACTGGGACTTGTCCATACCATTAGCTTGTTTCAGGTTTATTGAGTGGAAATGGCTTGTTGTAGAATGCCATTAAGACTACAGCATGCAATGAAAAGTGGAAAATACCGTATTTCGGTTGTGGCATTAAAGTGGTCGTGTTTGATTGGATAACCTACTTTACAGTTTTATCTAAGATTGTGGTTTATGTCATGCTTAGTTGGTGAAAGGCTATTAAAATTCACCTTTTTGGAGCTTTCTTAAGCTTACCTGTAAAATCATCTCCCAATTGAGATGGTTTCTTCGCAAACAGCTTTACTAATTATATATTCCTGTTTCAGTGTTGGTCAAACTTGTGAGCTTTTAAGCAGACGTCCAGTAATTTGTTCGTTGTAAAAATACTTCATTACTTCAGTTCTGAGGTCCAAACATTATTTCACGGTTCTGTTTCAGTTCACTGAAAATATTGTGGCAGGCCAACAGGTTTTTACAGTTTAGGATTTAGGATCATATATGCCTCTTTGTTTCTATTTATGTTTTCCCTTTTTTGAATAATATGAATATCCTGGGTTTTTATCTCAATACCTTGTTTACCTTCACTACAATATCTCTTTGAAAATCGGTGGATCAAGTTTAATTGTTATGTGATTTTGATTCTGCTACCTGTTGATGATGTATGCTACTGTTTCTCACTGAAGCTATAGACTATAGAGACTACTGCTTCACTTCTTCCATTGAAATTACAAACCCTCATTTGTTGTTTGCAAAATCGTATGAATTCTACGGGTTATTGCAATGTCTAAGATTGGTTTGTTGACATTTTTCAGCTGTATAAACCTGAAAATTTTAGATCAGGGATTCTGATGCCCTTGCAATGTCAAGTGTGGTGCTTTTGAGATACAATGCTGGCTAAGTCTTGGGAGTTGGGAAATTTCACATTTGTTAATTGTAGTGTTTTAAATCCAGACATGGCCTCCTCTGTTGATTCTGATGACATTTTAACCTTCGGTCAGCAATTTGCAGTAGTGACAGGAGAACTGTTAAGTCTACTAAACAAAGAGTAACCGTAGAAGCATATCTTGTTTCAGTGCTGCTGATCATTCTTCTGTATTCTTTTTTAATTGCTTTGTTTCAGATTTTCAGTTGTGTTGTTTGGGATGACCTGGTCCTTGTTAATACCATTATCTTGTTTGGGCTTATTGTGCAGAAACAACCTGTTGCAGAATGCCCTAAGACTAAAACCCAAAAAAACAAGAAAAAGACTGTATTTTGGTTGTGGTATTAAAGTGGTGATTGGGTTTGATTGGATAAACTTGTTTACAGTTTCATCTGAGATTGTGATCTATGGCATGCTCAGTTAGGGACAGGATATGAGCATCCACCTGGAGTTTTCTTAAGCTTACCCACATAATCATGTCCAGTTCAAATGGTTTCTTCGCAAACAGCTTCACTAGCCCAGATGTTATTGTTTTAAATATGTCCTGTTTCGATATTGGTTGAACTGGGGAGCTTTAAGGAAAGTTCCAGCAATTTACTCAAAGGAACAAGACTCATTACTTAAGCTCTTCAAACATACTACTTCACAGTATTGTTTCAGTTCACTGAAAACATTATGACAGTCACAGAGTACAGTTTAGACACTGAGTAAACTGAGGCATGCCTTTCTGCGGTGTAACCTAGCTGCTTTGAGTTGTCTCTCAACCTAGCTGCTTTGAGTTGTCTCTCATCCCGTATGCGTGCATCTAGCATGTGTGACTTGGCTCCCTTCTGACTCCATCAAACAACAGGATTTTCTTGATTTGTGAATTGCAGTCTGTCATATTCATTCGATCAGTAATATGCAGTGACAGGACTGTCTATTAAGCAAGTACTCTGACTGTAGAAGCATGCCTGTTCGAATGCGGGTGAACGTTTTTCTGTGTTCTTTTGATAATTGCTCTGAATTAAGCTGTGTGTGGCTTGAGATGGCCTGCACACCTGGTACTTGTCAGTACCGTACTCCCGTTAGCTTGTTTTGGGCGTATTGTGAGGAAACAACCTGTTGTAGAATGATCTCAAAAAAAAAAAAAAAAAAGCAACGAAAAAGGAAAAGGCAGTATTTTGGTTGTGGCAATATTAAGGGAAAGACCGTGTTTTTGTTGCGGCAATAAAATGTTGGTTGTGTTTGATTGGAATGGATGACCTAATTTGCAGTTCCCATTAGTGTCATGCTCAGTTAGCGACAGGACATTATTGTTGGTAATAATCTGAGTTTGGAGTTGCTTTTCTGTGTCTCTGGTTGCCTTGAGAATATGTCCGTTTAGTAGTCACTCATCAGTGCACGCACGCAAATGTCCATCTCATGAAACAGGACGAGAGATCTTTGAAATTTTTGAAAAAGCCAGGTCTGCAACTCTGCATCAAATGAACTTGCAGTTTTTACCTGCACAATGATATACCAATATTAACAAGGCGGCGATCTCTCCTCTACACTGTGCACCAGACGCACACCCCGGAGCCAAGAATGAGTTGCCTGTTGCCGTCCTAGAGCTAGCAGCTACCAGTCACGCCTTGAGCAGGTCGCAGCAGCCCCGCGACGGCGCGCCGCCGGGCCACTTGGTGGCCTCGCCGCCGCCGCCCGCCATGTTCGCCAGCGACGAGAGGAACAAGGCGTCCGGCGCCTGCCGGTCCGGTCCTGCTGCTGCAGCTTCCCCGCCGCCGCCGCCTTCTTCACCGTGCTAGAAGCGTTGCTGCCCTCGTGCGGCGGCGGCTCGTCTGGTAAGCCTCCCTGCTGGGACGGCGGCGGCGGCGGGTCGCGGCACCGGGTGTTGAGGAAGCGGCCGCCGGTGCCCCGTGCCCGGCGCAGCGCGTGCAGGTGCCGCGACTCGTGGAGGTACGGCTTGCGGTTCCCGGCGGCGGAGCCGGAGACCCGGCGGTCCCTGCTGCTGCTGGTGGCCGCCGCCTTGGCGCGCGCCAGGCGCCGCCGCAGGATGCCGTTGAACTGCTTGGCGTTCACGTACACCGGCTCGTCGGCCGCCATCGCCGGCAGCAGGAGCACCCTCCCGTGCTTCATCATTTATATAAATATATATATATATATATTAACTTGCAAATACAATGGAGATTACACGACGATCGACGTTGACACGTACCAGATGAGCTGGGGCTCCGTAGAAGGGATAGTAGGACGACGCAGCGCCATAGCTGTGACTGTGATGGTCAGGAAGAATGGCGGCGTTGTTGCTGAACATCTTCATACAGCCGACGTACGACAGGGAGCAGCACAGCACAACACGTATAAGATTAATTAGGATATATGTCGACGTGGAACTTACTAATGCTAACAGCTTGTAATTACAGCTAGATAATACGAACTGGCACGTGCTGAGCTGTGCTGTACTGTAGAGTCATGGGTACAGATAGCTAGCAACTCTCACTCACCATGGATTGCCCAATGCCGAGCTCGAAATAACGGCCACGATGGTACTTGTGCAGCATCAGCTCCGGGTGCGCGGCGGCGGCGGCGGCTGCCCCGGGAGGCTCGTGGAATTTCAGCTCGTGCCGCCGAGGGTCTGGATCGCCTGAAAGTAATTAATTTTAAACCACAAATTAACCGTACGTCAGCTGCATATACACTTCGTTCTCTGACAAATTTGAGCGGTGCCTGCTGCGGTAAAGATAATTATAATCTTAAGAGCATGTGCTCTCACATACAGAACCCTTAGATCCGTATTGAGATGTGTGCACATATCTCAATGCGGAGATGTCTATGCACACATTCTCAATGTATATCAAAGACTATGTGTGAGAGCACATGATCTTGAGAGTAAAAAACCGCTTTCTGCCTGATGCTTGATCTACTCTACTGGCTGCTGTTTTTATTTCAGGTCCCATTTCATATGTTCGTCCTCTGTACATGCTTTTAATTTTTGTTAGAATCTTGCTATCCTCCGCACGCGCAGGCGGAGAAACTTTCGCTTGCACGCCCCCACGCCCGCACACCTCTCGCCCGCCCGCATAGGGTCATCTTCTAACTCGCACGCACCCGCACCTGTCTCTAGCTCACTCCGCCCTAACTCTATCAACTCCACCGTCGACCCATATAGATCCGTCGCGAGGCGCCCCCCGCCTCCCCCACCTCCCACCGCCCCGACGACCCCCAGTCCCACCGTCGGCGGTAGCGTCTCGTCAGGGATCCGGTGAGCTAGAGCCACGGCCCTAACTCACCCTGAGCTCCGACGAGACCCTACGGCCGCCGGCGATCTCCTCCTTCCCCTTCCCCCTCACCCACGCCCCCTCCCGCGTACCACCATGACAAACTCCGGCGAGCTCTATTGAAGTCTGGCCATGGCGTCCCCGCCTCAACCTTCCCGGTGCCTCCACTGCCGCCAAGACCCAAAGCCTGGCCGGCCTTCCTCCCCCACCCCTCCCCCATCCCCCCCCCCCCCCCCCCCCCCCCCCCCCCCGCGCTGGCCCCTTCTAAGGCTGTTGGAGTTAGGGAAGAAGGGGTGGAAGCTCGCCGAAGTGGCGGCAGTGCGTGGTGAGTGCGGGCAGTCGCCTTCTCTGGCGGCGGCGTTGAGGACGGCCGAGCGCGTGGTGACAGGCGCGACCGGGAATCTGACAACTGCAACGAGTGGGACCACGATCAGAGGTGTGGGCGGGTGTGCACGTCGAGACTGCACATCCTGCGCGCTCGTGCTTAAGCATTTAGGTTTTTGTTAATGTACTACAGGACATTTTTGAAAAGATAGTTGAGGACTTGAGGTAGAGTGTCGGCTGACCAATATGCAAAAGAGAGCAGGGATGCGCGGGACCATTTCTTCTTCTTCTACTTGACCATATGGTTTTTTCTCCTCTTGTCTTTTTTCTTAAGAAAAAAAAGAATTATGATATGTGCAGTGCGAGGGATTATTTGACAGATCTCTAAGGATTCCTTAGATGAATATTACTAAATAGTATATGTTGTTGTTAGACTAAAAGCAGAGGTTTTTACTACATTTTTTTCCAAAAAAAAACGAAAATATTCATTACTCCAAACCTAGGATGTACGATGGTGGACAATCAATGCGAAATTAGTGGGTGGAGCCTGCATGCTTGCCTGCCCTGTGAAACCGGGGGCATGCATGCATGGGTTGCCCAACCATGCAGCGGCACCAACCTCACCACATCCCTGACATCAGTTAAGTTTCATACGAACAGGACCACAATGGCATATGGGAGATACATACACATATAGTGGCACATACTAGATGCTAGTATAGATTTAAGTTTCATACGAACAGGGACAACACTGGCCAGTATATAGATTTAAGTTTCATACGAACAGGACCACACGGCAAGCAAATACTCCCTATGTCAAAAAAATATGCAATTCTATAGTATCATATCTTAATACTTAAATTTGATCAAATATAGATTAAAACATATTAATATTTAAGATAACAAATAAATACCATTAGATTCATTATAATATATATTTTCATAATAAAATTAGTTTAAACTAATAAATAATGTGAATAATATATATTGTAGGGAGTAGCACTCTACAATAATGGTGCAGGTGCAGCCATTAACCCGGAACGTACGGCCGGCGGCCGGCATTCAGAGCGGTCGCACGCCAGGTACATGATGCATCACCGGCACCGGCAGGCATCAAGGACAGTCGTCGGCAGCGTCCGTCGTCCGTACTGGACCGACTGCAGGCGCGGCTGCTACCTCTAGCTAGTTTGTGGCTCATCGACCACCGGCCGATCGACTGCGCCCGTGGATGGATCTGTCCGTCGTAGACGACGACGGCAGCAGTCGCGTCGCCCGACATGAATGATTAAAGACGAGAGCTTTTTCACTCTACTTACCTGCTGACGACGATGAAGAGCTGATCGGAAACTTATTGGCGCCGGCAGCCCACCACGGGGCTGTGGCCGTGGCCGGCGGGCCGGCGCCGCCGCCAAAAACGTCGGTGATCACCGGGAAACCGAGCCCGTGGTCCTGGAAGCTCATACTAGCTGCCTGCAAGGCATGCAACCAAATAACAGGTTGTGTTGGAACTAGCTAGTAGATAGGTCGTCATCATCATTCATCAGAGTATCTCTGGAGCAAAGAAGGGAGCTGAGACTGAAAAAAAAAAAAACAGAAGGGGACAAAAAAGAAAATGCTCCTGAAGCTCATTGCTGCCTGCAGCACTGCAAATCCATATAATCAGAAAATCCTTGCACCATGGCCTAACAACTATACTATACTACATATCCAAATATCTTCTTCTCTCTTGCTTCCGTCAGGAAGAGCTCGTAAAACCCATCGGTCACTACCGGAAACCGGTTGTTTGCCGAGTGTTAGATTGTTTGCCGAGAGCAAGAAATCGGGCACTCGGCATATAGTCCCTATGCCGAGTGCGAAACAAAACACACTTTGTGCAGAATCAATCGGCGGCTTCGAATAATCCTCATAACCCTTCTCCACAGACTGAATGGCCATCTTGGTGAACGATGCTTGTCATGTATTGCACTTGTGATGTTGTTGCTATGTTATGTGATGCGACTTGGATGATACTTGTTATGTGGTTGTGAATGACACAGTGTTGATATTTGTGATATAATGCGATTTGGATGCTTGTCATGTGATATTTGTGTTATATTGTGACATATATGTGATATATTGTGATTTGTTTGATTGGGGTGCAAAAATAATAAAAGCAGAAAATTCTTGGAGGCTTTGCCGAGTGTTATGGTCAATACACTCGGCAAAGAGGCTGTACAAATATTTCTAGGAAGTGTGTTTGCCGAGTGTATGAGCCAGGACACACGGCAAACATCTAGGAATTGCTGAGTGCCCATACCACAGCACACGGCAAACATCTAGGGTTTACCGAGTGTCTGTTCACGACTCACGGCAAACACACACGTCTATGCCGAGTGCCCATGCATATACACACGGCAAATACACACGTGTATGCCGAGTGTCTAACGGTGCGGCCCACAGCAAACCGTAACGGTGACCGTTTGTGATAACAGGCTGGTACTTTTTGTTGTCGAGGGTTTTCTGACACACGGTAAAGAGTTTGCCGAGTGCCCGATAGAAGACACTCGGCAAAGCTTATTTGCCGTTACTCTGATTGGCGAGTAAGATATGCCGTGGGTGACACACGGCAAACCGTTTGCCGTGTGCATTATGAGCTTTGCCGTGTGCCCGTGGCACTCGGCATATCGCCGCCCTCCGGTAGTGAGTGGAGTAAGTAGGTGACCACAACTGGTCGAAGAGCGTCGATAGGGAAAAAGATCGGACAGCGTTCATCACTTATTTTCAACCACAAAATAGTACTTTTCTTTCATAACAAATCAGCACTTATTTTTAACTCAAATGAACAACGCTAATGCATGCCATCTATGAATAAGCATGAACACTTACCGTCCTCATGACGTCTTGATGATAGATTCTGCTGCTGCGATAGATGCCAAGACAACAACGGTCGTCTCCTCAAGTAGCGTGCGTGTGCAGCAGTGTGTGTCTATATGCGACTGCGACTGCGACTGCAAGCGAACTGATCGAGAGAGGGCTGGGAGAGGGAGATATGGGCGGGTTAGCGTGGCGCCATTGAATTGAATCGCCGACCCTCCTCCCTGTTGTTCAGATAGAAATGCTGATCTCCCTTCCGTTCCAGAAAGACTATCGGTTTTAGACTTTTCAAACATCACGTTTGATCATTCGTCTTATTTGAAAATTTTATATAAATATAATTTATCTTTTTATGATTTGTTATATTATTAGAGTCACTTTAATAATTATTTATTGATTTTATATTTTATACAAAAATTTTAAATAAGACTGGACGGTTAAACACAGCTTCTGAAAAGTGTAAAGCGACAGTCTTGACAACGGGACGGGCACACAAGGGGGGCATTAAAACTGGGACGAAGACGGCGACGACAGCGGCAGGGCAGCGGCAGGCATATAAATTTGGGCGACAGGGAATTGTAAATGCCGGCCGTTTTAGCAGAGGGGGGCCGCTCTCCGGCCGTGTCCGTGCATCCATCCGTCATAATAATCGCGAGCCAGCAGCCCCAGCCTATGATCGGTGAGCATGTTTAGCCTACACATGGTAGCAGTACGAATAATAACCTGCGTGGTCGGATCGGAATGTGAATTGCTTGTTACCGCGCGCATGCATGCGACTTTTCATTCATTCATTCATCGGCAAAGTGGTCAGGGACTGAAATCGGCTAGGACTAGGTACTGCCGCTGATCATTTGGAAGAAGGAGATGGGCAAATCGCCGCGAAGGCGTCACTGCGACACTGCCGAAGCCCAACCAGAGCGCTAGCTAGGGAAGACAGAATACTCCACAACTGTAGGATGTGTAGTGTGTGGATTGCTCTGCCCCTCACCTCCTCTCTCTCTCTCTCTCTCTCTCTCTCTCTCTCTCCATGCTTTATGTTACAGCCAGGAATACACGAGCAGCAGACAGTGCTGCCTGTCTCTGTCAGCGTTGCATTGCATCAGTGCAAGGCAACTACTCCTGCTACTACTCCAGGCAGCCCCCCCCCGTACACGGACAAACTACCGAAACCCTCAAATGCATTTCTGATTCAGTAAAACTCCACCCTACAGTAATCCTTGCGTTCTCAAGATGTATACATGCCTAACTGTTTCAGAAGTCGTTTGTAGACAGTACCGACATTTCGGAGGAAAATGTTATTCAGGCGCCGGACACTACACCAAAAGCTTCATCTTCATCGGCTTCATGCCTTCATATGTATACAGTATTTATATATACTGCAACACGAGTTTTTCATCTGTTCACGAGATCTTATCAGGCTTCCAAACTCTATCTCGAGCATATGGTAAACCTAGTAAAATACAGTGGCCACTGGATGTGTGACTCCTTTTTGTGCGTGCCGCCAGCTCAATTTCAGTGTAATTGTGCAAGGCAAGAGATGGATGTGATGACAGCTTGCCAGATTGGTTGGTTAGCCTGGTGTCGACATGTTTGGATCTCTTAAGGAATTTTAGAGAAATAAATTCCAAAGGAAAAAAAATCACATCATAGTGTTTGAAAAGAAAGAAAGAAAGCGAAAGTTGTGTTCCTTTTAAAAGGAAAAGAACCATAGTCGTACGAACTACGAAGCATAGAAAATAAAATATATATTCCCAACAAAAGAAAGCATCTTTGCTCTCTCTGTTGCTTGCTCATAGTCATGAATTGTTTTATCTCCATTCCAAACGGCTCAACTTATTCGTTTCTATATTTTGAAATTCTATAGTTTTCACTATTATCGTACAGCCCGTTTAGCGTGTAAAACTTTAGAAAAAAAGATACTACAGCACGTGTGCTAACTTTTGTAATAAGTGTCCAATCATGACCTAAGTAGGCTCAAAATATTTATCTCGTGATATGTGTACATGCAAATTGTACAAATATGAAAAAGATCCGTCTACATTTAATGCTCCAAGCATATGTCTAAACATTCGATGTGACGAGGGGTTTTGAAATTTGGAAGTACATATAAACAATGCCTTATTTTCTGTGTTTCTTCTATTCCTCTTTTTTTTTATTCCTTTGATTCAAATATAGTCTCTAAACACGCAAGACAACTCAAGTTACCCGACACATGCATTTCTAGTTCAGCAACATGCATAGATAACCCCCGCCCTCTGAAGATACGCACTCCCTCAGTCGCAAAATAGAGGAACAATAACTCAAGTATTTCTTTTAAAGAAATTAATTTTAAGAGAAAAAATGGAGCATGTGTCCTTAGAGCATCTCTAATGACTTAGCTTAGAGCTAGTTGCATCAATTTCTTAATCGTTAGATAAAGGATCATGAACAAATGAGACAAGATATAATAGTCTCGCAAGTTTCACGAGCAACTCTCATCTCCACGTTTGCTAGCTTAGAGTTAGCGCTAGCTTAATTATACTAGTGTTAGAGACAGTCTTTACAAAAAGACGTCATAACATATGTAACGATTGCACTTTGAAAACTAAAGTAGCAAACCTACTAGGTGCAAAATGATATGTGTGTGTGCGTGTGGGTGAGACACACACTCTAGCTAGCTTTCATCCATGCATACATGGTACAAGTTTTTCATATCTTTTCTCACGAGATTATTCCAAACTTGAAACTCCCAAACTACATGCCCTGCTAAACCTAGCTAGCTAGTAGTTAAGGAATACTCCTTCCGTCCCAAAATAAATGTCATTCTCGCTTCTCGAGAAATCAGTTTTTTTCAACTTTAACTAATTTTATATTAAAAGTATTCATATCGACGTACACAACTAGTATCATTGGAAAGATCTTTAAATCTAGTTTTTAACAAATTTATTTGAAAATAAATATGTCGCGCATATTTTTTATAAATCTAGTAAAAGTTGAGAAAGTTTGATCCGCACGTTTTTTATAGCGTCATCTAATATGGGACGGAGGGAGTAGTACTCTGCTCTAGCCTCTAGCTAGTGAAGCGTGAACTTTCTTTTCTCTTCCAACAACGTTCTAAGTTTACGGCGCCATATTCATGGCCCGGCCGGCTGTCATCTAAGTAAGTAGTTATGGCGACATGACGCTCAACGAACGACGTTGGAGAGAGCTAGCCGAGTACTTTTGGTACCATGCATGATGGTGTGCGTGGGGGCGAAAGCTCTCCTATCCTAGGTACGTACAGTACGTACTATGCAGGCTTAGCTCGGGGGCGCACATTCACAGCTACGTACTACCTTGGCTCGATCTCAGCTCAGCGATTGGTAGCAGCAGCTCGATCTCCCTGGATTATTGGATCCATGCATCCAGAGATCCAGCTTCGCCTTCTCGCTCCTTCAATTTTATTTCAACCAACCAACGACGCCATCCATCCATCCATTCTTTCTGCACTTGTGCATCAGGCCAGCAGGCCACCAAATTAAAGTTGAACTGGAACAACAACTGAATTAAGCACGTCATGACGATGACGCCAGCGTATAATTGGTACAGTACAGTACTGGTACTCCGTATGAGCATCCACCTGGAGTTTTGTTAAGCTCCACATAATCATGTCCAGTTCAAATGGTTTCTTTGCAAACAGTTCACTAGCCCAGATGTTATTGTTTTAAAATGTCCTGTTTCGACATTAGTTGAACTGGGGAGCTTTAAGGAAAGTTCCAGCAAATTACTCAATGGAACAAGACTCATTACTTAAGCTCTGAGGTTCAAACATACTACTTCACAGTATTGTTTCAGTTCACTGAAAACATTATGACAGTCACACAGGATTGTACAGTTTAGACTTTAGACACTGAATAAACGAGGCATGTCTTTCTACGGTGTAACCCAGCTGATTTGAGTTCCCTCGTCCTCCGTGCGTTCTGATTGCTGCATCTAACATGTGTGACTTGGCTCCCTTCTGACTCCATCAAACAACAGGATTTTCTTGATTTGTGAATTGCAGTCGTTCATGTCATCATGTATTCCTTTTTTTTAGTGAAGATTCATTTCACAATTTCAGGGTCGTTGAGCATTCAAACAGGCATGATTCTACAGTCAGAGTACTTGCTTAATAGACTTAACAGTCCTGTCACTGCATATTATTGATCAAATGAAATCTTCTAAGAGCCTATAAGAATGAAACAAATGATGCAGAACATAGGGCCTGTTTACATGCAAAAACTTTTGAAAATTTTGGCGTTGTAGCAGCGGGGAATCTATTCCAATAAGTGTCCAATCATAATCGAAGTAGACTCAAAAGATTCGTCTCGCGATTTACAGGCAAACTAATGCAAACATGAAAAAAAACTCATCTACATTTAGTGCCCCATGCATGCGCCGTAAAATTGATGTGACAGGTCTTTTGGGATTTTGGATGGGAACTAAACAGGGCCATAATATAATGAAGGTGCATCAACTGAACTTCGTGAAGGCTTGAGATGGCCTGCAGGCCTGGTACTTGTCAGTACCGTACTCTCGTTAGCTTGTTTTGGGCTTGTGAGGAAACAACCTGTTGTATAATGCCGTATGACTAAAACCTGCAACGAAAAAGGAAAAGACAGTATTTTGGCATTAAAGTGGTGGTTATGTTTGATTGGATAACCTAATTTGCAGTTCCATTAGTATCATGCTCAGTTAGCGACAGGACATTATTGTTGGTAATAATCTGAGTTTTGAGTTTGCTTTTCTGTGTCTCTGGTTGCCTTGAGAATATGGCCGTTCAGTCGTCACTCATCAGTGCACGCACGCACGCAAATGTCCACCTCATTAAACAGGACGAGAAATTTTTAAATAAAAAATATCAAGACAAGAAGTTAGGTCTGCAACTCTCAACTCTGCATCAAATGAACTTGCAGTTTTTATTTACCTGCACAATGATACCAATAATATTACCATCTAGCAGCTCGCTCGCCTCGGCGCCTTGGTTTGGTGCACAAGGCGGCGATCTTCCCTCTACACTGTGGACCACACGCACACTGCACCCCGGAGCCAAGAATGATTTGCTGTCCTAGAGCTAAGCCACAGGCGACGCACGGCGAGGGCTCTGTGCGCCGCCTGTCACCGCCCACCCGCCATCACGCCTTGAGCAGGTCGCAGCAGCCCCGCGACGACGGCGCGCCGCCGGGCCACTTGGTGGCCTCGCCGCCGCCCGCCATGTTCGCCAGCGACGAGAGGAACAATGCGTCCGGCGCCTGCCGCCGGTCCTGCTGCAGCCTCACCTCCACCGCCGCCGTCGCCGGCTTCTTCACCGTGCTAGCACTAACAGCGTTGCTGCCCTCGTGCGGCGGCGGCGGCGAGGCCGGTAAGCCTCCCTGGGACGGCGGCGGCGATCGCGGCTCCGGGTGTTGAGGAAGCGGCCGCCGGTGCCCCGTGCCCGGCGCAGCGCGTGCAGGTGCCGTGACTCGTGGAGGTACGGCTTGCGGCTCCCGGAGACACGACGGTCCCTGCTGCTGGCCGCCGCCGCCTTGGCGCGCGCCAGGCGCCGCCGGAGGATGCCGTTGAACTGCTTGGCGTTCACGTACACTGGCTCGTCGGCCGCCATCGCCGGCGGCAGAAGCACCCTCCCGTGCTTCATCGATCATCATTTATTTGCACACACACACACACACACACACATATATATACACACACACACATGTCGTGAGTCTCTTGAGAAGCAAAAACAAGAAGGATCGGCTTGAACGGAGATGACAGAGACGACGACATTGAACGTACCAGAGCTTGGGCTCCGTAGAAGGGATGATAGTACGACGCAGCGCCATATATAGTTGTGATGGTCAGGAATGGCGTTGTTGCTAAACATCTTGATCAGTTACAGACGACGTATACACGACAGGGAGCAGCACAGCACGTATAAGATTAATTAGGATATATGTCGTTGGAACTTACTACTCTCACAGCTTATAATTACAGTTAGTTAATACGAACTGGCACGTGCTGTTGTGCTGTAGTGTCAAAATGGGTATACAAATAACAACTCTCACTCACCATGGATTGCCCAATGCCAAGCTCGAATTGGCCATGGTGGTACTTGTGCAGCAGCTCCAGGCGCACGGCGGCGGCTGCCCCGGGAGGATCGTGGAATTTCAGCTCGTGCCGCCGAGGGTCAGGATCGCCTGAAAGTAGTGAACCACAAATTAACCGTAGGTAAGCTGCATATTATAACGCATGAACTGAGCTAGAAGCTCATCTGCTTGTTGTTAGACTAAAAGTAGAGGTTTAATTTGCTACATTTGTTTCAACAAAAAGGGGGAAATCGTTATTACTCCACTCCAAACCTAAGATGGACGAAGGTGGAGCTCAGTAAACAACTTTTTATCTTAGATTTGACAATCAATGCGAAATTAGTAGCTGGAGCCTGCTGCTGGCCGAGGTAACCATAGGCGGCGTATCACGCTAGGAGTCTTATATCTTACATGTAAAGAGCTAGCCGAGGTTAGGGGTGTTTTTTATCCTCGGCTAAAGTTTAATCCTTGTTCAAATGCTAATTAGGAGCACTAAATGTGAGCTAATTATAAAACTAATTGAAGAAGTTGTGGCTAATTCTTGAGACGAATCTATTAAGCCTAATTGATCCATCATTCGTACATGTTTACTGTAGTACCACATTGTCAAATCATGGACTATTGGGCTTAATAGGTTCGTCTCGCGAATTAGCCCAACTTCCCAAAGATTTCCTTGCTTTTCACAGAGACCACACATGCAAACATACACGATGCGACCAATTGCCATCTCATTCAGACAACGAAGCAGTGCTTCAGAGTTCACAAAAGAAACTTCAGAAAGGGAAGACCTTATTCCCCCTTCTTCATGATATGACATCAGTAGTACACTGTTATTTATTGCCAGGTTGCGATCTCTGTGTTCTAAGTTTCTTGGCACCACTCGAGATCAGAATTGATTTTGAGCAGACAGATATGTATATGCTAAACTTATCAGAACTTCCATCTTGAGCTTAAATACTTTGCTTGGGCCAGACAATCCACCATGAGGGAATGCCTCTTTGAGTTGCAATGTCGTCCGGGAAATTTCCACTCCCAAACGTATGTGTCACGCGATCTAGAACTGATATGCTGGTCTTATCTGAAGTTCCGTGTCCTGGTGAATATAAGCCAGACACATGCAACTGCATGCATGCTCACTATCATGATTCATGAGGACAGATCAATTCCAGCTTACAGAACCATAGCATTGAAGCAGCCCTATCATTATCGCTGATCTGCTGTAAAAAAAAGGCAACCTGTCATTGACCTGCTCTGCAAATCGGTGGTCAAAGACGCCTGCATTGTTTCACTGCAGATTCGCATTCCTATCCTGCATGCAAGGGCTAATTTAATTTGCTGTTCTTCTGAACACTCAGTCAGAACTGTGCTTGTTACAATGTCTGTCTGTAATACGCATCCGCCGTCCGCGGCTTCCGCTCGATCAGGCCGACCTCCGCGGCTCCGCGCAGGGCACAGCGTCTGTTGCCTCGCTTTGCGCCGCCACCGCTCACTATCCGCTCCTCGATCTGTGCGCCGTGCTGCTGTGCTGTGCCCCGTCTTCTGCTCCTCCTCACCTGCTCCGCGACCCGGTCACCCGCCGTGGCCCGCTCCCCCGGCTCGACGTTCTAGGGATTCAGCCGCTTCTCACCTCATCCCTTTGCAGACTGTATGATCGTTTTATTTATCTTAGAACTATTTACACCATGTTCTGTAACTTATTTTGTTGAATTTAAGATACCAACGGGGCCTTTTAAATGTGTATCGCGCTTTCGACTGTCGCTTATGCCGAATTTCTTACCAGTATTGTATATGTATGTATTACCGAATTGTGAATTTAGATTATACTCAACTGCATACAGTAAATTCTGCTAGGACTACCCTGGGTCATAATCCTGGTTCTGTCTATGGTGTGAGCAGCACCTCCCTTTTTTTGGGCACTTCATCTGCGACGACCATCCTCCTGGTACACCCTTCCCTACCCGCTGTGCAAAGCATCCCCACCCTAATTTCTTTTGCAAAAAAAAAGGTTATTGGTTGCGTGCAATTTTGAAGTAACAAAGATTTGGAACCCAGCCCTCTGTTCTCCACCAGCGCTTCGAAGATGCCGCAGGTAATGCTGGTGGCACGGAACTTCATGGATATGGTGGCTGCTCTTCCTGCGGGCAAGCTTGATATGCTCTATGACTCGGCCTTTATCTGTGAGGCGGTACTCAGGTCCAGAACCCACAATTTTTTGTAGTGCATTATTATTAGTTTTTGCTTTCCTCATCTTGATTCAGTTAAGTTCACAGGTCACTTCCCCCACTGGCAAAGAAGTATGCACTGCAGATGATGTATGTGCTGGCACCAGTGACCGCTGCAGCAATGGAAGAGTGGGTGCTAAATGAATATGCTGGCAAGCACAAGGTTGCCATTGATAAGCTTCTCCAACTCAGGGTCTTTATCGAAGTGCGCGACAGGTCAGAGATCATCCATCTCCATGAAATTCTGGGTATTTATAGCTTGAGGTATCAGCAGGACTTTAACTGACCTGGAGTAGATAAGCTATTAATGAATCAATTTCATCTCAGTAGTGTTTACCTTTTTATGCATTCATGGGAGTTTAGTTTTTAACAGTTACCAATGCTAAAATTTGACCAAAATTGTTTTGCCCTATGTTAATCAGTAATGCATTTGTTGTTCAGAGCAAGCAATAATTTGCATGACTGGCCAGGACTATTAGTTCTGCAGCACAGCAGATTAGGATTAGTTTGTTCAAGTATGTTAGCAGATAGGATTAGTTACTTGCATGGATAAAATTTGTTACTTGTTAGTAGGTTGTTAGCCATGCAAGTAACAAATAGTAACTAATCTTATCTGTTAACTGACTTGAACAAAATAATCTAATCTGCTGTGCTGTGGAACTAATAGCCCTGGCCAGTGCCGGTCCACTAGCCTTAACATCAGCTGTGCATGTTTGACACCATGTGTGGTTGTAGCAAGCTATTAGGTTTTGACACCTCCTTTATTTATTTAGTCAGCCAACCCTGTACATGTTCATGATGAAATAACCAGTAATCACAGGAAATTTGATGCTGTGTTGCTAAATTATCATCATGAGATGGCTATGTCGTTGGAGTTTGGATGCAAAAATTTGGGTGCTGATTAGGGTTGTTGAGTAATCACACTTATAGATTTGCATTTTTCTTTGGCTGAAAGAGATTGTCTTGTATTTCTTGAAAAAAATGTCTTGTGAAATATGTTCTAACATGTGAATGTGAATGGTATGCTTGTTGGCACATGGCTTGGTTTGAATGCTTGTTTTTGAAATATCCATACTATTTTATTGAAGGTGGAGAAGCGAGAATTAGTAATGATTGATTAATCATAGCAATTGACTCTTTATTGTGTACTTCTTTGAGAATCCTGTAATTAACTTATTATTTGCTTTTGCTGCTACAATGACTGACTGTTGTCCTTAGCACTGCAAGCTTGCTGGTGCATGGTAAATTAATCACTTCCTAGCTCTCATATGGTTTCGGTATGCATATGTAGACGTCGGGACGTGAGCTACAAGATGAATCAGAAGTTCCAGGGAAACATGCAGAAGTATTTGGTTGATGGGTATGATTTTCTCAACTACTCTCTTCTTTGTTTCAAAATCACATGGGCCATCCTTTCTCGATTTTGGAGCTGCTATGGCATCTGCAACACAGCATCACTGGTGCGCTCTCCAGTCTCCATGTTATGTATATACCAAGTGCGGAATGATTATTCTGCCTTATAAAACTACCCTATGACCCGCTGGTATCAGTATCAACTGGGAAAAAAAACTCTACCCATATGGTGTTTTTTGAGGAAGAAAATAATTCACTTCTACAGATGATTGTATTGAAGAAGTGTAGAAAGTACCATTTTGTACATGCAATGAAAATTGTTGCATAATGGTGATACTGTTCATACTATTTGTTTATTTAAAGAAACAATCTAACATGACGTAGCTCAAGCTGGTGATGTTCAACCTTCTTATTCTACAAAAATAATGTAGCATGATATATCTCAAGCTGGTGATATTTAATGTTTTTGTTCTGAGTTCTATTTGTGGAGCACATTAATCAGTTGATCATATGACTTTTACATTTCTTTTCTTTTTTACTTTTATTGCAGTGGTAGTTTACCAAGGGAACCTTTACCATTAAGTGTCACTGGTCGATTTCCCACACCAGCAGATCTGGAAGCCTGTGCTCTTGATCAATGGGAGGTTAGGATGCCAAAGCTTAACTTAGAACATGTTTACCATGCCTGCCTGATTTTTACTTTTCTTTATAGTATCTTCACCGTCTTCTTGTTTTCCTCTTTGAATCCTGTGTTGGCTTATATATATAGATATATAACATTTTTCTATTTCGTGTTGGGGTTATAGTGCTTCTTGTTGCAATTGATCAATTCATCTCAAGTCAAAAAAGGGATAAGTTTTAGCTCCTCCATGATGAAGGCATTTCAGCGTGGTCTCCTGAGTTCAAGGTTCCATCTAGTTCCCTTGTCTTGACAGTTAGGTTAGTTTCTTATAAATTAGTGATAGTCAAATGTTGTTTGAAGAATAATGAATTGCCAAGTTGCTGCAACTCTTTATTTCTTGTAGTACAGTTGGATAATATATCCTGTGGCATTCTCTAGAATTGTACATGGTAATACAGACACTAAACAGTAAGCAATAACTACTCCCACCATTCCAAATTATAAGACATTTTGGCTTTTCTAGATACATAGTTTTTGTTATGCACTTAGATATGCACTAATCAAGCTAGCATTGTCTTCGGCCCTGTTCTTTCAAGGGGTGCTGTCTGCTTTTGGCTTCTTTTCTGTCTACTTATCTTCATTGGACTGTTGGGTGCAAGTTCTGGCTAGGAAAGTCTTAGCTCTTCAAGAGAGTCTGCTTTTTATGTGTTTTCTGTTTGCTAAAGTTTATCTTGTGCTGGAGGTCAAGCGCAGTCTGGTATCTGGGTAGATCCCTCTTGCGCTGGAGGTTAAGTGCATGCATGTGCTCTGTCTTGACTCTTATCTTACTTCTTCAAACTCTCAAATGCTTGTTGGAAATGGGAAAATCCTCGAATCTAAAAAAATAGATATACACTATGTCTTGATACTCAGTAAAAGCAATGTATCTAAAAAAGCCAAAACATCTTATAATTTGGAAAGGAGGGAGTAGTAAATTCAAATTGATGGGGGCTGACAACAAATGTTGTTAGTTGATTAACTGATTATCCTAGAAATGATTCAGTTCACCTAATGCTTTTTTTTGTTAAAATAATCAAGATATTTGTAAATCATGTTTGATATCACAAACCATGTACAACATTTAAACTATATTTTGATTTGTTGCTGTATGTTGACCAGCTTCGCTATATATTTTTGATTGATTGATATAAGCGATAATTTTGATGATATGATTTCCTGATTTGGTGTGCTTGCAGGGATGGTGAAGCTTCAAAGTTGACTGAGAATGGCTTCCAATTCTCTATTCTGAGCTAATACGTTAACCGAGATATTTCCGTCTTTGGCTCTTAATATTTTCTATGCTATCAGCTGATGGAAACAAATGCACAACTTTGGTACATAATGAGAGAATACATTTCATCTGCAGAGGTATTGGTGGCATATCCTTGTAATATTTTTGTTGATTCACGTTGGTGACTTTGTGTTAAACTCTTTTGCTGATTATTTGTGTTATCGAATAGGAACGTGGAGTGGACCCTATGGAGCTGATATCATTTCTCTTGGAACTTAGCTTTCATAAATTGGGAGCGGTAAAGTGATACTACTTTCAGAACGTCATGTTAAGCAAGTAGCTTTACACAATTTTCTTGTCAATATGGTGATGTCTGTGAAAACTCCTATGTTCATGGCAACTTGTCCTTTGGCAACACAATACATGAATAGGAAAAATGAAGTTCTCATAAGTGATATCAGATGAGCATCTGGAAGAAGCTGTAACTATTCCATGATATTTTACATGGTAGGAACATCAAGCTTGCATGTCTGATAAAGAATACTTGAAAAAAAATTTGAAGGCACTGCAGTCTGCATCTGATAAATGAAATTAACTTGCATCTTACGTCAAGTTTGTGCCTGGTATGTTGGTTGAGAAATTCATGGCCATGCATTCTTTCTGCTTTGTGCATGTTTCAGGCTTATAGCTTGAATACTCTGACTAATGCCCAAAGGATTGCCATCAGGGATCTTGCAGAATTGGGACTAGTCAAACAGCAGCAGGTAGAAATTTTATCTTTTATTCTTTTGCTCCGACCATCTTTCTGATGATAATAGCAAGTTTTCAATTTCAGGGTCGAACGGATCGCTGGTTCATTCCTACCCAACTGGCTACTAATCTTTCAACAAGATTGTAAGATTCGTCATCTAACAAAGAGGTTGCATACAATTTACATTCCTTGCTTCTGCAATTATTTATGTTTTTCCATATCTTCTCTGTAACCTCAAACAACTTGTCCCATATAAACAAGCAGGGATCATGATTATAAAACATGTAGTGTGTTAAATCTCAGAGTTGATATTGGTATTGTCGTCGCAGGGATTTGTGATTGTGGAGACAAACTTTCGAATGTATGCATACTCTACTTCCAAACTGCACTGTGAAATTCTACGCCTTTTTTCAAGGTATATGAGATATATTATGACTGTTTTTTAATTAATGATATAATATCATAGCAGTTAGCACGTAGCTCACTAGCTCCTGTCAGAGAACTACATTCTTCTGTTTATTAATGTGCTACATGTTATATGTCGCATGCAAAGAGGGCAACTAATGTGTCATAACTTTGTGGGCTCTGTACTAAAGTTCGATTACCTGACTCTTATGTCAGTATATTTTAATTCAGTTAATCTGACATTCCTAGTGACTAGGGCTCATGTTGGGTTTCAACTCGATCTAGCCTACCCCAACTTGCTTGGGACTAAAAGGCTTTGTTGTTGTAATCTGAGATTCCTACTAGATTGCTCAGTGGTCACTTTTGTGGCTTTCATAAATTAGACTGCATAGGATAAGCTTCTAGTGTAATTAGGCAAAACTCTTGAATTACTTAAGTAAGCCATCTTGTTGTTTGAACCACCTGCATCTGAAAGTATTGTTATCAACTGTGCACTGTCGACTGTATTGTATCTAGATGGTGCTTTGCCACTTTGTGCTAGCTTTGCAACGAACATGGCAAGGTGAAATAGACTTTTGTATCCTACTACTGAGGTTGATTAGAGACTCCAAGATTTGAACTGAAACATGGTTTTGAAAATGAGTTTAGTTAACAGCATTTGTTCTTAGGTTTCACTAAATTGGCAATTTGATGTGATTAGTTCTGTGGTATTACTCTGTGTGATGCCAATATATTTATCTTTGTTGATGCACTCATTTATTCTAAAAGGAAAGTATTCAGTGTTCACTTTGTGTTTTCTTTCAAGGGTGGAGTATCAACTTCCAAACCTCATCGTAGGAGCTGTTACAAAAGAAAGTATCTATGGTGCCTTTGAGAATGGAATAACTGCTGAGCAGGTACATCTCTGTAATACAACCTCCTTTTACTTGTAATCTTAAAACGTGCACAGCTGATCTTCTAAAACTGTGGCCACTATATGCATCAAAGTATGGTAGATTGTATTTATGTGAAATGAGGAAAATGTATAGATATATTTGTTATTCTAAATGGTCATTGGCGTTTATTACGGAGACTGTCGACTAAACTGGGAGTCATAGACAGTGTGGGTAGTATGTTAAAATCCGTTATGAACCACTTATCAGAATTTACAGTTTCTTTGTTAGACATAGTGTGAGTTTCAGTAACAGATTTTGTCCGCCAGCTTAGTTTCTATTCTTTTTCTTGTCTTGAAAAAGCAGCTGTAGGGTATCTGCAGAACCAGTCGTACATGAAGATCTAGCTTGCATCTTGTTTTTAACAAGACTTGTTATCTTCTTGTTTTTCAGATAATTTCATTTCTTAGACAAAATGCTCACCTCGTGTTGCTGACAAGATACCTGCTGTCCCGGAGAATGTCACAGATCAGGTAAGAACCGTGGCCAGGCAACACTTATTATGCTTTATTATTACTAGTGGACATGCACGTGCGACACGCACATGTCTATAGCTGTGAAAATAGATATTCTATTAGGACCCGTTTTGAATTCATTCTAATAATAGACACATATTAATTAAGCTAATAGGATTGTACATGGAATATATTTGTCCTATTGTTCGCTATATAAGAAAGGTACTTATACGTTATATTCTACCATAGAGAAGTGAGTTAAATAGTGTACTTTATAAGTTAGAAAGTAGAAATAGACTATGTACGTGAACTTGAAAATATTATGAAATGTTAAATTCCAAGCCAAATAACTTAATCCATTTAGTGGATTCTAATTCTACTAAAACAAAAGGATCCAAACGGCCCTTAATTTTAAAAACTGAAATTATAGGCTGTATAGCAATATTTAGAACTCATGTTTATTTGTCAATTATGATGGCAAATCAAACATGATTACATAGCACAAATACACAAGACTGATATCAAAGTAAGAAAAAACTGAGGTAGGATGTTTAGTAACGATGGGAAATCGACATGATTACATAGCACAAATCCATGAGCTCACCTGTTTAAGCACCATCATCTCAATAGTGATGTAGCTGCCGTTTAGTCTGACATCATGAGCTCCCACTTTTTTTTCTCGAATACGCAAAAGACTTGCGTATCATTGTATATTAAGAAGAAGAGTTTACAAACATACAACGTGCTTCTATTGAGCGCCAAAGGTGGTCCACCTAACATAGTCATGGCTGGACCAACCTAATAAAAGATCTCATGAAACGATATTACATAACAGGACAACTAAGATCGACGCGCCTACGCGGATCAAACGGCCGTGATGAGCGCCTCCAACGCTTCGACGTTGGACGTGGTCAAGTTGCCGTCAAAGAGCTTGTCGAAGGCCTCAATCTCTGACGCGGAAGGCGCTGATGGGCCCTTGATGTAGCCTAAACGCTGCATGAGCACTCCCACTTTTTTTGGTTGCCTTGGTGTTGTAGACGCATGCTGATATGCAACTCCCCCTTATCAAGTCCATCTGTAGACGTGTAGTTACTATATGCAAGGGTTCAGAACAATTTTAGAACTTACTGGATTGTGGGACCAACATCAGTTTTAATTAAGATCATAAAAAAAAATACATGAAGAGGATCATATTTGGGAAAAACAGAGAATTCTCCATATTCTGAACAGTACTGTTGAAGATCACATCAAATAGTAGTTCTTTCTCAAAATCTAACCTCAAAGTGACATTGTTTGAGCATCAAGGGAATGAAACGAACAACTAACCTGCTTTTGTCTGATCGAACCCCAAGATCAGTTGTGCCATAAATATGAAATATCTTCAGGATACCATCTGTGGTTCCTATAGAATTAGGCAGATAAGCAAATTTAAATAACTCTATACCTTGTCTATGGCTGACAGTTCATATATTTGCTAAACCATGCATCACTGGACATGAACATGACTTTATTTATATTGACACGATTCAGAACCATGTTAGCTTACCTTTATCCTGCTCCAGCAGTCTCCAATAAGTTATGCAATTCCACAACCTAAACTGGGTAAAAAAATTAACATTGATCAGAACATTGGTTTACATCTAAAATAATCATGCATATGGCTCCGACTTCATGTCCGGCAGACCTGTGCGTGACCGTGGTGACCTGGCTCTGGTTTGTAGGGGCCGAGGCGTGGGCTGCTGCTGCTCAGACATCTTGCTCGTGACGTCGTTATCCTCCTCAACCTCAGCAAACCGCAACAGGGCAAAGAGTATCTGATTCCGATAGTTTCCTAGTATTGCGCTGCTGTCAACCACAGTGACATGGGAAAAGCATTTTGATCGTTCCGTAGCATAGCTGCTGCTGATGAGCATCTCGGCATGGTGCATCACGACCAGGACATTCCTATATCCTAGTGTCCCCCTCCACCGCCTCAAACACAGTGTCGCTCACCTGGATCATATACCTGCCAGCGCAAACATAAAGAACATGGAATAAGCAAGAGGTTGGGGAGAAAAACAAAGCTGATCTTCTGTTGCTTTTTTTTTTTCAATTCGTGTTTAGTACTAAAGAGAGCAAAGGGATGAAGGATCCAATCATCAATACGACGCGTGCTGCTTATATAATTTGTGTAAACCTTCACTGGGTCACTGTACGTAGTTGGTAGGGATTCAATGTACCTGTGCGTGCAAAGGCCTTTGGTTTTGTCGATGACGCGCAGGCTTGTGCGCTTGAGGCCCCATCTACTAATCCACGGCGCCTGAACCGATCGATTGCAGATTTACAACATAGCTAATCAGATAGATCGGAACTTGGAAGGCCAGCCGCAGCCGGTCCATAGCACACGGGACGTGAGGGAGGGGCTGCGTAGACGCGTACCTAGGCCATGGCCGGCGGCGGAGGGCTTGGCGGTGACGATGACGAGGCTACTACATTGGACGATGGCGTCGGTAAGGCGCTCCTTGAGTCATCGACGTGGGTCAAGGCGCGCAGCGAAAATACCTGGCGTCGCAACCCCCGTCGGCTCCGCACCAAGCTCCGTCGTTGGCGCACGCGGCGAACGCGAGGAGCTGTGGCACGGCGGCCACGGCGAAGACAAGCACGGCGCTCATGGCAGTGGATGAAAGCGAGGAAGAGGCGTAGAGATCGGGGCGGCCGGCGGCCTCTTGCGCTGTGTTGAGGACGAACGGTTATCGAATTGGGAGGGGATCAGGGAGAGCGGTTGTGAGTGGAGGAGCCGCCGGACAGAAGGGAGCGGAGGCAGCGGCACGCGTAGTTTGCACCTCATAGAGAGAGAGGCGGGGCGGGTACGGATGGGTGGGTAAGAAAATCGCCGGTGAAGAAAACAACAAAGCGGAGTTGCCCGCTAAAGACATTGGCTTGTCAATGTAAAAGAGTTTTCGATCGGACCCACTTGTCAGATCAAAGTGAGAGATTTTGATGCGTTGGATTTGAGTTTGAAGCAGATCCGAGAGATTAGAATTGACGTGGGTATGAAATATTTAGGTGAAAGACTATTTTCATTTCTTTCGCTCTTTTATAGTATAGATACAGTACATTAGTAATTCGATGTGCTCATACATTCAGATTAGGCTGTGGGAAACTGACCGCAACAGGGTTGAGATGATTCCATCACATCTGTACGAAGACTTTCCTAGCAAGGTAAACACAGTATTATCTTTACCAATTACCATGCATAGATCTGTCACATATACTGCTGGCTTACTTTTCTGGTACGCTGGCAGTGCATTTAATTCGACTTCCTCATGCAGGAATGGTTTGAACAATGCTGTGATTATGCAAGGGATAATGGGTACTTGCTCTGGGAGGACTCTAAGAGAATGAGGCTGATTGTACGAGGGGAGTTCCACCCTGAAATGAGGGAGTTCCTCCGCAGGCAAAGATGAAAAAGGACCTTGTAATAAATTTTTTGTTTAGCTACCCTTATAAAATGTGTTGACATAGCATTTGACATCTTTACTATAGCTGTTAATGATGCAGAAAATTCACAATTATCTTTCCTTTTATTGTTTTTTATGCCTTCAATTTCTCCTGCCATGCAACCTTTCTTCACTAATTGGTTCCTATAAATTAGATTGACAGTGATATACCCACCTCTTTACTTGTTAAATTGAGACTAGGCCAAAAATCCGTCAAATAACTAGAAATGCTCGCAGCATTACCGCGTATGGGTATGGCTAGTGTGTGGACCATTTGTAGCGCAAGATGGACCCTTTTCCCATATGAGTTGTTTTGTCAAGTGTAATAGGATTAGTATTTATTTTAGTAATACATGTTTGTTCCTAGAGCGCGGAGCCTGTATTCTTGTCGTAGTATTATAGTTGATACAAACTTTATTTTATAACTTGTAGAGTAATAATAATCGTGCGCAGGTAGATGCACATTTTTTAAGCAACAAAGTTTAGACATATCCGTTGCTTCGTTTTTTCATATAGGTGTCATGGTCTATAGCTCGTTGTTGCACTTGGTATATATTTTGGAAATTTGTATTATTTAAGTAATATATTTTCTTTTGTATCGAAATGGAACTATCACATTTTTTTCGCTATATTTATTGAGGAGAAAGATATGTTAAAAGTATTTATTAAGGAGGAAGGAGCATGAATAACCGAAAGCTTAATGTAATTGTGAAATGAGGAGAATTTGATCTCTAATCGTGAAATTTGCAATATATAGACATGTGATGGTATTTTCTTTAAGAAAGTAGGAGTAATATTAAAATATAACACGTTGTTGTAGAGCTAGCACAAAAAGGTGTAGAAGAACAATTGTATGATATTACTTTTTCAGCAAAATACGATCTTAGATTTTTCATGGTACTTTTTTATGAAAGTAAGGTCAATATTAAAAATAACATATTGTTAGGGGAAGTGGTCATTCTAAAACTGCAGCTAATTATCGGTGTGTTTGCTTGGCTTATAAGCCGGCTGAAAAAGTACCGTTGGCTGAGTTTTTGTGAGAGGAAAACACGGTAGCACTGATGAAATAAGCCGGATTATAAGCTATATATTGTGTGTAGCAGTTTGTAGTATTGATCTCTGATTGACCAAATTATTCAAGAATGGAAGCATGTAACAAATATGCAGCAGAGCAAGTATTATTTAAATTATTTAAATTTACAAGCTGAGGTAGCACCTGGTTAGGTTCAATGAACTTATTGGGGGTTCGTTAATTATGCTTTTTTATGCTATATTACTATAATTGATAGAATGTTATTTCATACGTGTGTGTGGGCGAACATATATATATATATATGTGTAAACTTTTCTTTAGGATCGTAAAGCCAGTAAAGTCAGTCAATTGTTTTATTTTATGTGTGGCATGGGTAAGCTACCATAAAAAATTTTATAGCAATTTGAATAAAAAAACTAACTCTACTAATTATTTATAGAAAACTGTAGAGAAATATATATCCACATTGATAGCAAAAAAATACACTAAGTGCAGTGTTAGTTGCGTAGAGTTAAACAGACTTTGGTGTGCCATTTTTTTTGTTTTTATTCGTTTTATTATGTTCTTTACAAAATTTTAGGAAAACAGGTAAATGTCTTCGGTAAGGCCTAGGTCCCCGATATATAGGCCGAGCGGGAGGCAGGCTGGCCCATTAAAAAGGCCCGGATTGCGGGTTGATTTTGGTAAAGTTTGAGGGCCTTTTTTTAAAAAAAAAAACTGAGAGGAGGTCTGTATTTGCGTCCTATTTGATTCCAATGGGTGCGTTTGATGTAGGGCCTTTTGGTGGCCCTAGCACGGCTGTAGTGTTTGATCATTTGGCCTATGGTCCTGTTTAGTTGGCAATATGTGCCACTATTGCTTATCACATCCTCATCACACTAATTATATTTTTCGCCTGCATGGAGTACTAAATAAAGTAGCAGCTATTGCATGTTTGTACTTTTTGCCTGGCTAGATCGAGATGAATCTTTTAAGTCTACTTAGGGCATGATTAGACAAAAATTATCAAATACAAACGAAAGTGTTACAGTCCAATTTTCCTCCCTTTCTCCACCTTTTTCCCCAAACTAAACGGCGCCTGTATATCCCGGCCTGTCTCCCCACGTGTAAATTACCCTCTCTCTTTCTCTCCTGCATTAAAAAAAAAAAAAAAAAAAAAAAAAAAAAAAAAAAAAAACTCTCGAGGAGCCTTATCTCCGCTCGGTCCACAGGCGGGCATTGTGTCACCTCCCGGTCCGAGTTTCACCTTCCGGCGCCCTTCTTCTTCTCTCCGCCGCCTCCTGAACCCCAATGGCGTCTGCCCCACCAACCTTCCTCTCTCTCACGGCCGGCGCGACAACCAGGACAGCCACCGCCGCCGCCGTCGGCCCGCTGGGCAGCGGAGGCCTCGCCACGACGTGCCTCCCTCTCCCTCGCGGCCGGCTCGCGGTCCACGTCGCGTCGTGGTGCCGGCACCGCCGTCCCCGTCCCCATCCCCGTCTCGTGCGCGCCGCTGCAGAGGGCGAACAGCGCTTGCGTTCCCCGACTTCTCCGTGCGCCATGCCGCCACCACCACCGCTGCGGACGACGCGCTTGACGCCGCCGGCACTACCGCCTCCTTTTCTGCGGCACCACCATTGTGCATCGGGGCACCACCGCCTCCTCCTTCGCTGCACCACCGCTGTGCATCGGGGCGTGCTCGCGTCTGGAGCTCGCGGCCGAAGTCGGGCCTTCGCGCCGCCGGGAAGAGGCTGAACTGCCGGAGCTCCGCCGGACTACGGCCCGGGTGTGGCTCGAGCAATGGAACAAGCGCGGCCGCGACGGCTGCGGGTGGGGCTCCGGCCTCCGGCGGGCGCGACGGCCGCGAGCGGGGCTCTGGCAAGCGAGAAGGCGGCCTCGTGTGACGCGGGCGGGTCTCCGGAGGGCTCGACGGCCGCGCGCGGGCATGTGCTCGCGTTCCTGCACCACCAACACGAGGGACAACGACATCTCCGTCTCCGTCTCTGGCGGCCGAGGAGAGGAGGTGGAGGGTGGCGCGGCGAGCAGCAGCGACGTTGCGGTCAGTGCGTCCCCAGTCCGCCGTGCATGTGTTCGACAAAATGACTCAAGAGGAAAAAGGCAGGGGAAGGATGGGGTGGTAAGGCTATCTCTTACTGGATGCAATGTACTCATGTCCCTGGTACAAGCAAAACAAACAAACTCTTTATGAAGCCTGGCTCATTTGGTCATTGAATCAAACAAGAGCGGTTTTTCTCTCGTAACCTGGCCAGAGCCTGGCTGATGGTACGAGCCACCCTTGCGCCCCACATCAAACGCACCCTCAGTTGCCGTGACTAGTGAGTAAATTTTCACAGTTGTGATTACCGAGGAAGGCTTGCAATGGTCAACAGGTTGATCACTTTGACTTGACATGTGAAATGCCGATATAGTTTAGCGTGGTTTAGAAGACATATATTCTTTTTTGATCCTTAGAAGACATATATTCATAGCCGTGGCATTGACAGATCCAGAATAAAAAAATTTTACTATTGATTTGAGTATAAACAGGTCAATCGTATAGAAAAACATTTCTAAAAAAAAGTACAGAAAAACAAGCGCTAATAGTATGGGTAAATAAGGATACATATATTTATAGCCATATAGAAAAGGAAAAAGTCCATGTCTCAAAATCATAAATGATGTTCCAAATTTAGTATCAAAGAGCCGCGGCGCTCAGAAGTCAGCGGCGGTGACCACGTCAATGGAGTCTCTAATGTACGATTTTTGAACAAACTGACACGAGACGGTACCATTTCTATTGATAGTGAAGAAAGGTACCAGCCCTAGGCACAAAGCTCATAAAAATTAAAAGCTAGTTACAACAAAGATGGCCAAAAGAAGACGTGGAGCTGCTGGTTGCTTGCAATCTGTCAATTTTTCTTCGATGATTTGAATCTGTCAAAATTTGCGACGTGCAATAACAATCAAGGATATGAATGTCTTTTTGTCAAAGATTTAACACCATCAACTTGACCATCCAAAGTAGGGGTAAAACGTGGCTACATCCAAGAACGAAATTGCCCCTAACAAATATAGGCCTGGAAAGAAGTTTTATCCCCGTTAGAATGCAATATCTGAGAGAATCCAAGAATCAGTTGTGCTATCGCATCTATTTGCCCACATTGAGCACAATCTAGTCCATCCTACTTTACAGACAAAAAAAAAAGGCAGTATCCCAGGCGCTCTCATCCCTCCACGCCCATCTGCTCAGTTCTGTTTATACCTCTGGCTCTATGGGGGAACCAACCATGTCAGGAGGTGCTGCAGAAGTCGCCACATCTGCAGAATCAAGATTTAATCATCATTTAGCAAATGTTTGACCACAATAAGGTCACCAAACAAAACAAATCAAATCATATTACATTAAATAAATCGACAATTAGCTATTTAAATCAGTAGGCCAAAAAAATCAGAGTGGTATATATAAAACCTAAAATATATGGATAAAGCAGTTACCTGCCGTGTTCACTTCCTGCACCTCCTCATCATAAGTCCTAACACATGAAAGGTAAATTGCACAGGTTAAAAACATCATAGGTCTTGTTCAGGTCAAAGGTAACTAATGATACGTTGATAGCAGCAGCAAGCAAGCATAAATGCATAATAGATGTCATGGAACCGATATAGATAAACTGATCAGTAGAAACACCAGCAGAAGCAGTTGATTAGCAAAGCAAAAACAGATATAGAGAGACATCACACAGCAAAGAGAGTACAGAGTGTAACTCACTCGGAAGCCTCAAAGTGTCGCCAGGCACTCGAAAGCCTACAAAACAAAGTGCAACTTTTGTTAATCGAATGTGCTCTGTTGGTCCCAAAAGGGCTTTAATTGACGGAGATTTCTCCTATAATTGCTAGAAGTAAAGTATTCATGGGAGAGAGGGGGTATCATAAGATACAAGAAGCTGAAGAACTTACAGGGGACCACCAAAATTATTTTTCATCATAATATATCGAATTACTTTGGCCATTTCACCCTGTAGAACATGCCCAAGCATCAAACCAATAATGACTAGATCATGAACTGGTATAATTGTCCCATCATCCTGAAAGAAAAATAGTGAACTTGTGAGTATTCATGAATTGTGGTTGATATCTAGACATGTAAGGTTTTCTTTTATGCCATTATACATTAAACTGACTGTAAAACATTGATTTCTCTTTAAAACATTGATTACCCCTAACACATAACCATTTGTCTTTAAGAAACAAACTGTATAATGCAGTACAAAATAAAATACCTTTGTAGTCTGCAACATGTGCCGTGAGTAGTGCCTGCCAAACATAAGGAGGGACCAATATGACAATTCATCATAACGATTTGGGCTATAATCTCTTGCCCCATGCAGATAAGTATCATTTAATGTCAAGCTACCAGAATTCAGGATAAACGGGACCCAGTTCTTTAGATCACCAGGAATATCCAAAAATGCATCTGTAGGATTAGCAAGAGACTCCTTATTGTAAGCTTCAAATGTTTCGGTAATCAAAGTTGCACAGGCTTGGGGTGCTTTGAAAGCGAAGTGGGATGACATATACTTTTGCCACCTATCATATGCCTCTTTATCTGCAAATTTAGGCAAGTGGATAAAGTAATCAATTTGAAATTGATCAAAATATGCTGGCAACTTGCACAACTCATCACTGATAAAATAGGGGAAAAGGATTACACAGAATGTGTTAAAATCAGCAATCATGTTTTCTTCAGTAAAATCATAAGAATCTTCTGCCTTAATCACAAATTCCAATGAACCATCATTATGAGTCACAACTTCAATATCTTCCTCGCGGAAAGACCCAGCCCAGCAGCGCCCTGCCTTGTGTTCCTTCAATATGCAATTAAGAAGCCCAAGACCAGCCTGCCTCCCAACATAAGTGGTTCCATTCACTTTCTTTCTACCGTAATCAAAGAGCATCCAAACCCTATGCATTTTATTGTTCTTGGCAAATTTTTTGTAAGGAAGCACACTGCAGCAAAGAAAAATGCAATTGACACAAACAAATCAAACATCTTCATTTTAAAATAGAAAATGCACAATGAATTGCAGCAGTCAACATTTGTTTATAAAAAGTAGAAATCAAACCTATTTGGTGCAGGCAGATCACTAATTTCCAATTTTGTCTTCTCAAACACATCTGTTGACTTCGTCTTAAATTCCTTATGGCTCAGCAGAAAATCACGAACACACTGTGTTAACCTTTCAGAAACCCTGACAGAAAAAGGTATAACTTCAGTTCAATCAAGATAGAATGGTGGTAGTTCAACAAAAACATTGAAATATCTAATACCTCGGCATGTTATCGCATATGAATCTTGCATTGTCTTCATTGCAACTCTCGAGGTCATTAAAGCCGACTTTCATCTTAAAAGATCCGCAGTGGTGTAATGCCTTCACCTGACCTTCAAAATAAGGTTTATCTGCACCTTCTTCCGTGAACCTAAAACCCATAGAATAGTGTAAAAACTCTAGTCAAAAGAACACAGAGAATCTAGTGTCAGAACTTTAGTATAAAGAACCTATGAATCTAGTGTCAAAAGTGTAAGAGTGCACAAAAAAATGCTTACTCTGACAAAAAATCCATAAATTTTCCAGACATAGCATCATCTAATTTTTCTTGAGTTATTTCAACTTCCACCTCCTGGATTTCTGCCGGGGGTTGCAATAGCACTTCCAAATCAGATCTGATTTCATCCATTCCCTTCTTTAGCGGTTCCTGTCGTTTACTTCTATCCCTTTTTTTCTTTGACGGCTTGGATTTGCTACAAGTAATCCAACAAGAAATAACTCAAGAAATTGGATATCAAAGTAATCATCAGGAGCACCAAAAAAAAAACATACAGTATGTCACTTGTGTTAACTGTTCCCTTGTCATCAGATCCCATAACTTGCTGCTCGATTGGTGTAAAAGTGCTTGTGAAACAACCTCCTTACACCATTAAGTGCTTCCAGCGAGTTCCACATGGCATCTGGGTATTTTTTTTAGTTGTTCTTCATCTGCTTGTAGAATCAACAAGGTTCCTTTATGCTACAAAATAAAACAAACTTAAAGTCTGTAGAGCCCCCACTCCCCTAATAGTAGAATAAATTGGATGATTGACAATCAAAGTAGATGACAGTTCAAGAAACTAGTCAGTTTAAATACGAGATCAGTGGCTACAAGTTAACAAGACTACAGCATTTCTTAATCCACAAAAAAATGCTAAGGCTTGCATTCCAAAATTCAGAAACTAAGTGCTTTGACTGCTTAGCGCTTGCCTGTTTGTGCATTTCAAAAGAGGCTGCTAAACAAAACCGAGATGCATTGCATGCTTCAGTTGTGGTCATATAATAACATATGCCTTAAAATAGAGTTTTGAAAGATGTGAGAATATGCTCCCAAGAAGAGAAATATTTCATGCCTACATTAATAGTTGTATCCATTCTATTACTAGTGATGTTAATAAATATTTAGAGGGAGGCTCTATGGATACTATAGTTACCACTAACTGTTGCTGGGGACGGCCTATATAACATAAAGAAAAATTGCAGTAGCTTAACCCTCATGTTAAAGAATCTGACATGGCCCTCCCCAATAACCATCATACTGAATCCAATAGGAGAGATGGCACACCTTATATACCACGTGAAAGTAGTTATTTTTGAACAAAACACTCAAAGAGGCATCAGCAATTTCCTTATGGAGGCAAATTAACCTGTAATGTTAAGAAAGTGATATTAATAGTATAGGAACAGATCAAAGACAAAATCAATGGACAATGGACTAATTATGTACCCGTAAGGAGTCAGCTGGTCCTTTGAGTTGTCCAAAAATTTCTTGACTATTAATGCTGTAGGAAAGAAAACAAACTAAGAAGAGCAAATGACATATAATTTGTATTTGGGGCAACAAATTCACACATAAAACTACATGTATCATGTTCAGCTCCTAATGCAACTTCTAATAAAGCTTTAGATGAACCTTCTGAAGCGATTTCCGATGAATCTCCTGATGGATAAGTCTCTGTTGGCTGGTGGAGCTGCAGCACATGGCTTCAGCACATCTGCTTTGCTGCCCTCCAAGGACAGCATGTAGGACTGGTGGTTAGCATCTCTAGGATAGCATATTAGGACAGCATCTTAGACCAGCATCTTAGACTAGGATCTTACCATCTTGGACTAGCATTTAGGACAGCATCAGACTAGCATCTTAGCATCTTGGACTAGCATCTAGGACAGCATGTTAGCATATGCTTGGCTGGCTAGCAGCCTATATATTTGTATCCCCAACCCCTCAGGTATGTATGGCATTGTGTGAGTGTGAGAAATAAAACCAGAAAATTGCCCCAACTCAGAGTATCATCCTCTCCATGAGAGTGAGGATCCTGCTCATACCAAGAGCAAGGATCCAGCGACTGTCAAGTGGTATCGGAGCCGTTCTATCCTACAGCCTGAGCATCTCGTGTTCCATCCCTTCCCTAGCCACACTTCCAGCCTCGCAGCAGCCCCAACCAGCAGCAGCAGCATCGCCGGCTGCTTCTGCCCATCCTTCCCCTCCTGTTCAGACAAGCAGCAGCTCGTCGGAGGCAGACCTTTCTCCACGCTGCAGCCTCCCGGTGGCACACCATGTCCGCAGGTCAGTCTCAGCACTCGGTCGACTCGAGCACGCGGCAGCGGCAGGATGTAGAGCTCGCCGCTGCAGAGGAACGCAAGCGAGCAGCGGCACAGGCCGCTGCGGCGTCGGAAAGAGCGTCAAGGCTGGCAGCAGCAGAGCTGGCTGCAGCCAGAGCAGAGGTGGAGGCAGCGGCGGCAGCTGATGCAGCGCGTGCGGCAGCTGAGGAGGTCAAGGTATTGCGTGGCAGCAACAGCAGCTCCATCGCTGCTGATGACAGCGCCGACGAGGACCTTGAGGTGCTGGAGAGGGAGGCAGCGTGAGGGCGAGCAGCGCAATGGGTAGCCGCGCACGCCCACAAGCGCGGCGGCAGCCAAGACAGGCGTGGACATGCCGGTGGCGCTCCTGGAGGAGGCGCGCACGGCGGCGACGACGGCCACGGCAGACGCGGCGGCGCGGGCGGACGCGGCGGGCGCGGACGCGGTTTCCCTTGCGACGAGGAGCCGTGCGACTTCGACCACGAGCGGGACCGCGCCCCAGACGCACGCGCACGTGGTCGAGACGGGCGCGACCTGCAGCGGGAGGAGGCCTGACGTGACCGCAACGGTCGCGACGACCACGACCGGGACGACTGGTGGGATCCGCGCGTTGTATAGGCGCTGGATGAGCAGCGGCGGCACGAGCAGGCGGACCTGGAGCGGGCGAGGCGTGACTTCGACGCTCGGAACCGCGACGACTGCGGCCGTGACCTCGCGCTGTACGGGCGGGATTTCGACCGGGAGCGGGGAGGACGGGATGCGGGCGCACACAGCCCTCACAGGCGGCGCGCCTCCCCTTCCCCGGATCAGCGCCGCGGCCGCCATGGCCGGCGCGACTCCCCTCCTGCCATGCAGACCGTCGTCCGCGACTCCGGCATCGGCAGCGGGTGGCCCATGCTTACCAAGACCAACTACTCCGAGTGGTCCATGGTGATGAAGGTGAAGATGCAAGCACGGCGCATGTGGGATGCTATCCCGTACGGCGACACCGACTTCACCGAAGATCGGCGGGCGTTGGAGGCCATCATCGCCGCTGTTCCGCCGGAGATGGGGGCCACCCTCACGGACAAGGACACCGCCAAGGACGCCTGGGACTCCATCGCCGCGCCACGCATCGGCAGCGATCGCGCACGCAAGGCCATGCAGCAGAGGCTTCGTTAGGACTGGCACAACCTCGCCTTCAAGCCGGGTGAGGACGTCGATGACTTCGCTCTCCGCCTCACCGGCCTGATGCAGCAGATGGCGTGCTTCGGAGACGTCATCGACGAGCAGGACGCAGTCGAGAAGTACCTCTACATCGTCCCCGACAAGTACACGCAGATCGCCTTGTCGATGGAGACAATGCTGGATCTCGGCGAGCTAACGATCGAGGACGTGACGGGGCGGCTCAAGGCCATCGATCTACGCGACAGGAAGTCCTCGCAGGCGGCCACCGCGGGTGGCAAGCTTCTCCTCACCGAGGAGCAGTGGCGCGCCCGCCAGAAGGAGATAGCTCCGGGGTCATCGAGCGGCCGCAAGTGCCGGCCTCGCGGGGAGCGCAAGGACCGGGCGCGTGGAGACGCCGGTGACGGCGCTGGTGAGAGCGCTGATGGCGAGCGCAAGGCTAACCGCAACGACATCTGCCACAACTGCGGGAAGACTAGCCATTGGGCCAAAGACTGCAGAGGGGCGAGGCCCGGCGGTCAGGCACACGTCGCGGAGGCTGAGGAGGACCAGGCCGAGCAGGACCAGCCCGCTCTCTTCCTGGTACACGGGAGCATCGAGCTACGACCACCGACTTCCACACCGGCCGCGGCTGCCCTCCTCCACCTCGACGAGCCACGTGCGCACGTTTTCCTCGGCGACGGCACGGGCAGTGACAAGATCGACGGGTGGTACCTCGACACCAGCGCGACCCACCACATGACCGGGCGGCGGGAGTTCTTCCCCGACTTGGACTTCGGCGTGCGAGGCTCCGTCAGGTTGAAAGGACCGTATAGGCTAGAGGGGGGGTGAATAGCCTATTAAAAATTCTAACAAAATACTAGACCACAAGTTTGTTGATAAGCAAGCGAGACAAAGCGCTAGCTCTAGACTATTCTATGCAAGCCATCTATCAAGATATGCTACTCACAAATATAAGCACTCAACACGCAAGAAACCAACTCCCCCGAACCTAAGGAGATGGCACCTAAACAAGTATTAAGCGCAAGGAAGAGAGATCGAGAGGATTATACCGATGGGCTTGATTGAAGTGAAGTCCGCACACCGTGAAGACCAATCACCGGGATATATCCAATATAAAAACCAAATGATCAAACCCAATAGAATACAAGAAAGCCAAGAGTCCACTCGATGGTGGAGAAGACAAAGAACACTCGATTTTTTACCGAGGTTCACGTGATCGCCATCACGCTACTCCTTGTTGTGGCACCGGTCTTCCTTGGTGGATTGCGAGCTAGGCTTCACACGCCAATCCCTCACCGGGAGCCGCTCACCAACACAAGAGAAGTGGCTATAAACCACGAGCAATCCACCAGAGTTGGCTTTGGCACTCCGCCGAGGATAACCACAAAACCTCTCACAATCAATCACCTCGGTGTGGGCTTGAACAATCTCCAATCAACCTCACACCGGAATCGCCTCCAAGCCGCTAGGGACACGGCAATGCCCCAAGAGAATAAGAACTCAGCCTTGGCTTGCTCTCAAGTGCTCTAGAATGCAATTCACTAAGCAATGATGCAATTGAGGATCACTCAACTCACAAAGATGATCAAAGATGAACAAGTGAGTGAGTGGGAGGTTTAGGATGCTCACAAAGAGTATGCAAATGATTCAAGTGTGCAAGAGTTGTCACCAAGTGACCAGAGGAGAAGTATAAATACCCCTAAGTGCAATCCTAGCCGCTACCCATTGAAAAACAGCCGTTAACATGCTTTTCGGGGCGTCGGACCGATCGTCGGATCGACAGTGTCGGACCAAGCGTTAGCGTCCGACGCTCTAGATCTTGCCACTGTCAGCTCGATTCAACCACAGCCGCTGGATCGCAACGGCTACTTCTCGCGCTCAACTGCGGACCGTCGGACTAACACTCTCGGTCCGACGCCCTGTTCCCAGTACACTGCGTGCGTACCGTCGAACGTTCGCGGAGGGGACGTCGGACTAACGAACTCGAGAGTCCGACGCTTCTAGAGAGGTTTGAAACCGAGAAAACTGCGTCGGACTCCGGAGTCCGACGCTCTCAGATTGCGCCACGCGTCATACCTCGCTGCTCGGCACCGTCGGACTGGAGTGGGCGATGGTCCGACGCTCGTTTACTGAGCGTCCAACGCTCGCCATTGGCTGGAGCTAGGGTTAGGCGTCGGACTCTACTCAATGGTCCGACGTTGCCCCTGCTAGCAGTCCGACGCTCATTTCTCAGGGTTTTTTAAGTCTATTTCTTACCCCTTGCTTCTATGTGCTAATACTCAAGGTCTTCAACACTTGTGCACAGTGTGTTAGCATTTTGCAAACATTTTTCAAGGGTTTTCTAAGATGTTCTCTAGGTAGGTTAGTTCAATGCAAATGAAATGCAACCTAGAGCACTTGAAAGTAATCCAACACTCGTTCTCCCCTTAATAGTCGGCTATCTATCCTAAATGTGAACATACCCACTAGGTGTCTTGTTCACCAAAAGGAAAACCTATTTGGATTATACCTTTGCCTTCTTACGTGATCACCTTTGCTCCTTCCATGATTAAGCCTTCCTTTAGTCATCACCATTTTCCTTTAGGCTTCACACCATGGATTGACCAACCTAAAACCTTGTCATCACTAGCAATCTAGGTTAGTCCTTAGGATGTAATTAATTATCAAAACCAAACTAGGGCTTTTAATCTCCCCCTTTTTGGTAATTGATGACATCCCTTACAAAGATAAGAGTTAAGTTTGTTTTTGAACTTGTGAGCTTGTCCGAACAAGATTGTCATGTTTTTGGAAAGGACAAACAACACAAATTCGGTTTGGTGGCTATTTAGCTCCCCCTACATATGTGCATGAGTTTGGATTTTAAAGCTTGCACATATGCATATATAGAGAGTAAATTTCCATCAAGATGTGCTAGGATGGTTAGATGATACCGATTGTAAATTTCATATCGAAGTTGCGGAAATCTCCATCCTTAGCACTTTTGATAACTAGATGATCACAAAACTTGAGCAAACCATGAGATCAACATTATATGCAATGCTCAAGAACCACTTGTAAGACAACTTGTAATGTACAAGATCATCTAGCTACCACCTAAGCATGCTAGTTATCAAGTTATCAAACAATTCTATACTAGCATACTCCACTCAAGAACATGGCAATAGAATGTAAAAACATATGCAAGTGCATCAAACATATGTGAGTGCACATTCCAAATGCAACAACCAAGTTCATGAGTTTGCTCCCCCTTAAGGTGAGCTTATCTTAAGTAAAGATTATGATTCAAAAAAAATTTGATCCCTTTACTTTGGCTTATTGCTTTTCCACCATCGGCCTAATGATGGTTCATCGCGAAGTTCAAGTTCTCTCCCCCTTTGTCATTTTATCTTTGTTCTTTCTCCCCCTTGGCATCAAGTACCACAAAAGGGTCAAGTTAATGGAATGAGAGACCTTTGTTAGTCAAATTTTGGTTCAATCTAGCAAATTTGTATAAGTGTCTTAACTCGGTTTGAACCAAAGACAAGCTTCTTCACGCCACTCGGGGTTATCTTGCCTATGTTGAGTTAAGCACTTAGTTACTCATTTAATCTAGATTCAACACTAGGTTTGCATCCCCATGAACAAGTTATATGCCATCACTAGATCAAGCAATCAACCAAGTAATAGTGATGCCATATAGACTTCAAAACCATTTTAGCTTTCAATGAATGATCTAGAGAGAACAAAATCATGTCTATATGATCTAGCAAGTCCTAGCAAAGTATGAATGCACATGTCAAATAATGATACCTTTGCCTTGCTTGGAGGATAGACATGTCATAAGATATTCATGAAGTGCATCAACACATGTTGGAGTAGTCAAGTATGTTCAACTCATTCCTTAGCTTGCAAAATCTAGGTTCATCAAGTGGCTTGGTGAATATGTTGGCTAGTTGATCTTCGGTGCCTACACTTGTGATTACAATATCTCCTTTTGCTTGGTGATCTCTTATGAAATGGTGCCTCACATCTATGTGTTTGGTTCTTGAATGTTGCACAGGATTGGTTGTGATCTTCACCGCACTTTCATTGTCATATAGCAATGGAACCTTGTTGAATTTCAATCCGTAGTCTTTCAAGGTTTGCCTCATCCAAAGCAATTGTGCACAACAACTTTCCGCACTAATGTATTCTGCTTCGGCGGTAGAAAGTGCAACACTATTTTGCTTTTTGGATTACCATGAAACTAGTGACCTTCCCAAGAGTTGACATGTGCCGGAAGTGCTCTTTCTATTAATTTTGTAACCGGCATAGTCCGCATCCGCATAACCTATCAATATGAAGTTGGAGCCCTTGGGATACCACAAACCAATATTTGGTGTGCTCTTTAAGTACCTCACTATTCTTTTAGTTGCCTTCAAATGACTTTCTCTTGGAGAGGCTTGATATCTTGCGCACATGCACACACTAAACATCACATCCGGTCTAGAAGCGGTCACATAGAGTAGACTACCAATCATTGACCGATATTGCTTTTGATCAACCAATTCACCTTCTACATCCGGTTCCAAGCTTCCACTAGTGCCCATTGGTGTTGAGATTGATTTTGCATTTTGCAATCCAAACTTCTTCACCATGTCTTTGATATACTTGCTTTGACTCACAAATGTGCCATTCTTCAATTACTTGATTTGGAGTCCAAGTAAGTAGCTAAGTTCACCTACCATGGACATTTCAAATTCTTTGGCCATCATTTCTCCAAACTCCTCACAAAATGCTTGACTTGTTGATCCAAAGATAATATCATCAACATAGATTTGCATGATGAACAAGTCATTTCCGATCTTCTTAGTGAAGAGAGTGGTGTCAACCTTTCCCATCTTGAACCTTTTAGAGAGTAGAAAGTCCCTCAACCTCTCATACCATGCTCTTGGTGCTTGTTTCAAGCCATAGAGGGCCTTCTTGAGCTTGTATACATGGTCGGGTTTCTTATCATCTTCAAAACCGGGAGGTTGCTCAACATAGACTAACTCATTGATGTAGCCATTCAAGAATGCACTTTTGACATCCATTTGATAGAGCTTGATATCATGAGCACATGCATATGCCAATAAGATCTGGATTGCTTCCAATCTTGCCACCGGTGCATAGGTTTCTCCAAAGTCTAAGCCTTCAATTTGAGTGTAACTTTGTGCAACTAATCTAGCTTTGTTCCTCACAATAATCCCATCTTGATCTTGCTTGTTCCGGAAGACCCACTTGGTGCCAATCACATTGTATTTACTTGGTCTTGAAACTAATTCCCATACTTGATTTCTCTCAAAATTGTTGAGCTCTTCATGCATAACATTGATCCAATTCTCATCTTTGAGTGCCTTCTCAATGTTGGTAGGCTCCTCTTGTGAGACAAATGAATAGTGCTCACAAAATGAAGCCACTCTTGACCTTGTTTGTACACCTCTACTAATATCACCAACAATTTGATCTAGAGGATGATCTCTTACAATGTGAGTTGGTTGGAGAATATGAGATGAACTAGCATCTTGAACTTGGTCTTGATCTTGATCATGAGCTTGAACTTGAGATTCACTTGAGCTTGCTTGATTTGCTTCATCTTCTACTTGTACAATAGGAGGGATGACTTCATCATCATTATTTTCAACTTGTCTTGGTCTAATGTCACTAATGTCCATGTTCTTCATAGCATCAACTAATTGAGGTCCTCTTACATCATCTAGATTATCCTTCTCTTCTTGAGACCCATTGGTTTCATCAAACTCAACATCATGGACTTCTTCAACTATCCCATGTGCCAAGTTCCATACTCTATATGCTTTGCTTGAAGTTGAATATCCAAGAAGAAATCCTTCATCACACTTCTTCTCAAATTTACCCAAACGAGTGCCCTTCTTTAAGATATAGCATTTGCAACCAAACACTCTAAAATATGCAATGTTGGGTTTTCTTCCATTCAAGAGCTCATAGGATGTCTTCTTCAACATTGGATGACAATATAGACGGTTGCTAGTGTAGCAAGCCGTATTGATAGCTTCCGCCCAAAATTCATCACTGACATTGTATTCACTTAGCATGGTTCTTGCCATATCAATGAGAGTTCTATTCTTTCTTTCAACAAGACCATTTGATTGAGGAGTGTACTTTTCCGAGAATTGATGCTTTATTCCTAGATCATCACAAAACTCATCAACTCTTATATTCTTGAATTCACTTCCATTATCACTCCTAACTTGCTTCACCCTTGTATCAAACTCATTTTCACTTCTCTTGATGAAAGACATAAAGATTCCATACACTTCACTTTTGTCAACTAGAAAGACCCAAGTGTATCTTGAGAAGTCATCAACTATCACAAAGCCATATTTTATTCCTCCAATACTTGCATAAGTGGTTGGACCAAACAAATCCATATGCAATAGCTCAAGTGGACTAGATGTACTCATCATACCTTTCTTACGGTGTGTGTTCCCAACTTGGTTTCCAAATTGACAAGAACTACACAACCTATCCTTCTCAAAGTGTACATCCTTCAAGCCTCTAACCATGTCGTGCTTGACCAATCTACCAAGTTGCTTCGTTCCAACATGTCCAAGTCTTCTATGCCACAACCAACCAAGACTTGACTTTGAGATCAAACATGAAGAAAGCTTTGCTTCATTATCATTGAAATCCACCAAGTATAGGTTCCCATATCTAAAGCCCTTGAAGATCAAGTTGGAACCATCCACACTAACAATCTCAACATCATCAATACCAAAGATGCACTTGAAACCAGGATCACATAGTTGTGCAACCGATAATAAGTTGAAATTGAGAGATTCAACTAGCAACACATTTGATATGCTCATATCATTTGAGATAGCAATGTTGCCTAATCCTTTCACCTTGCCTTTTCCATTGTCACCAAATATGATAGAATCAAACTCTTGGCTACCATTTGTGTTGATAGAATTGAACATACTAGACTCTCCGGTCATGTGTTGAGTGCATCCACTATCAAGCACCCAATGTCTTCCTCCGGCTTTATAATTGACCTACAAAGAATAGATCAATTGGTTTTAGGTACCCAAGCGTTCTTGGGTCCTTGGAGGTTAGTGACCAAAGACTTAGGCACCCAAATGGATCTCATCCGTGGGTTGCCTCTTGGTGTACCAATATACTTGGCTTTAACACCCTTTACTCCCTTAGTGACCATGTAACAAGAATCAAGGCGAATTGAAGTCGCACTAGCAAATTTTACTTGCTTGATCTTGTTGGCCATGCAATATTGCTCATTATGCCCTACTTGCTTGCATCTTTGGCAATACCTACCATTGCTCCTCACAAAGCTAGCTTTGGGAGTCACAAAAGCGGCCTTGTCTTTCTTGGGGGTATAGCCTAGTCCCTCCTTAGAGTGACTAAATCTTTGGCTACCCAACCACTTTAGTAAGCGGGCTACCCAAGCACTTTAGCAAGCGGGCATCCCCACCATAGGCATTGCCTAAGGCACGGGTGATCTTGTTGACCTCCTCCTTGAGGTTTTTGTTTTCTACCATAAGTGAGGACTTAGAGTCATCAATTTTAGGTGAAATAGGAGTGGTGGAGCTGCAAGAAGGGTTAGTGACAACAATAGTAGAAGAAGGAATTAACATGTCACTAAGGATATCACATGATGAACCCATGTCACATGTCTTGATGGATGCCCTCTTCTCATTTTCGGCCACTAGAGAGGAATGAGCTTTCTCAAGCTTGGAGTGAGCCACCTTGAGGTTCTCATGGGCTTCCATTAGCCTCTCATGAGACTTCAAGAGCTCATCAAAGGATTGCTCAATGGCTGTCTTGCCTTTGCGCAATTCTTTGCACTCCTTTCTCTTGGCCTCAATGTAAGTATTGGCATCATCAAGCATGGACATAAGCTCATCACATGATAGCTCCTCCTCATCACTCTCATCATCGGATTGTACCTTGGATGGCTTGGCCATCAAGCATGTAGATGGAGTATCAAAGAGAGATAGCTTGTTGTTGAGAGCAATGCTTGACATAGCCTTCTTCTTGATGGTCTTGCTCTCACCATCACTATCATCATCATCGGTAGAGGCATCACTATCATCCTAAGTGACACAATATGATTGCCCCTTCTTCTTCTTCTTCTTCTTGAGAATCACGTTCTTGTTCTTCTTCTCTTTCTTGTCCTTCTTCTTGCTCTTCTTCTTATCATCATCACTCTCATTATCATTGTCACTATTTAGAGGACAATCAACAATAAAGTGATCCAAGCTCTTGTACTTAAAGCATCTCCTTGGCTCTTGCTTGTTTTTGGAGATAAACTTCTTCTTGCCTTGACCATAGCCCTTTCTCTTCATGAAACGACCAAACTTGCGTACTAGAAGAGCCATGGCCTCATCATCTTCATCATCACTAGAGGTAGATTCTTCTTCTAGCTCAACCATCTTGGCCTTGCCTTTGCTCTTGGAGGGTGTAGCTTTGAGAGCCACACTCTTTTTCTTCTTCTCCTCAACCACCTCTTCATTGTTCATATCTTGGGTGATGATCTCACCGAGGATTTGGTTGGGCTTCTTAGTGCTCAAGTCTTCTCTTGCAAGCAAGGTCTTGATGATTGCAAATCTTGCGGGCAAACACGTCAAGAACTTATGAGAGAAGTCCTTGTCCTTGATGTCCTCACTCAAGCTCTTCAAGTCATTCACTATCACTTGTAGCCGGTTGAACATCTCCGGCACACTTTCATCTTCATTCATCTTGAAAGTGCCAAACTTCTCTCTCAACATATATACCTTAGCATTCTTAACCTCTTGTGTGCCCTCATATGTCTCCTCCAACCGCTTCCAAATGTCATGAGCCAAATCAAGATCCTTGATTTGCTCAAACACATGAGACTCAAGAGCGGTGTAGAGTGCATTGATTGCATGGGCATTGCACTCCATCTTTCTTTTGTCAACATCGGTGGGAGCTTGAGCATTCTCATACTCAATTTTTGTCTCCGTCACCTTCCACACATCGATATGCATGGTCATGAAATGCACTATCATCTTCCTCTTCCAATGATCATAGCTTGTGCCATCAAACTTTGGCGGCTTCCCCAACACATTGATTTGAGCCATTTTTCACCACAAGGATGTTAAGCCTCAAACGATGGTGACCTCGGCTCCGATACCACTTGAAAGGACCGTATAGACTAGAGGGGGGTGAATAGCCTATGAAAAATTCTAGCAAAATACTAGACCACAAGTTAGTTGATAAGCAAGCGAGACAAAGCGCTAGCTCTAGACTATTCTATGCAAGCCACCTATCAAGATATGCTACTCACAAATATAAGCACTCAACACGTAAGAAACCAACTCCCCCGAACCTAAGGAGATGGCACCTAAACAAGTATTAAGCGCAAGTAAGAGAGATCGAGAGGATTATACCGATGGGCTTGATTGAAGTGAAGTCCGCACGCCGTGAAGACCAATCACCGGGATATATCCAATATGAAAACCAAATGATCAAACCCAATAGAATACAAGAAAGCCAAAAGTCCACTCGATGGTGGAGAAGACAAAGAACACTCGATTTTTTACCGAGGTTCACGTGATCGCCGTCACGCTACTCCTCGTTGTGGCACCGGTCTTCCTTGGTGGATTGCGAGCTAGGCTTCACACGCCAATCCCTCACCAGGAGCCGCTCACGAACACAAGAGAAGTGGCTATTAACCACGAGCAATCCACTAGAGTTGGTTTTGGCACTCCGCCGAGGATAACCACAAAACCTCTCACAATCAATCACCTCGGTGTGGGTTTGAATAATCTCCAATCAACCTCACACCGGAATCGCTTCCAAGCCGCTAGGGACACGGCAATGCCCCAAGAAAATAAGAACTCAGCCTTAGCTTGCTCTCAAGTGCTCTAGAATGCATTTCACTAAGCAATGATGCACTTGAGGATCACTCAACTCACAAAGATGATCAAAGATGAACAAGTGAGTGAGTGAGAGGCTTAGGATGCTCACAAAGAGTATGCAAATGATTCAAGTGTGCAAGAATTGTCACCAAGTGACCAGAGAAGGAGTATAAATACCCCTAAGTGCAATTCTAGCCGTTATCCACTGAAAAACAGCCGTTAACACGCTTTTCGGGGCATCGGATCGACAGCGTTGGACCAAGCGTTAGCGTCAGACGCTCTAGATCTCGCCACGTGTCAGCTCGATTTAACCACAGCCGCTGGATCGCAACGGCTATTTCTCGCGCTCAACTACGGACCGTCGGACTAGGGGCGTCGGACTAACACTCTCGGTCCGACGCCCTGTTCCCGGTACACTGCGTGCGTACCGTCGGACGTTCGTGGAGGGGACGTCGGACTAACGAGCTCGAGAGTCCGACACTTCCAGAGAGGTTTGAAACCGAGAAAACTACGTCGGACGGAGTCCGACGCTCGGCGTCGGACTAAGCTTCAGCGTCCGACGCTCTCAGATTGCGCCACGCGTCACACCTCGCTGCTCGGCACCATCGGACTGGAGTGGGCAATGGTCCGACGCTCGTTTACTGAGCGTCCGACGCTCGCCATTGGCCGGAGCTAGGGTTAGGCGTCGGACTCTACTCAATGGTCCGACGCTGCCCCTGCTAACAGTCCGACACTCATTTCTCAGGGTTTTTCAAGTCTTTTTCTTATCCCTTGCTTCTATGTGCTAACACTCAAGGTCTTCAACACTTGTGCACAGTGTGTTAGCATTTTGCAAACATTTTTCAAGGGTTTTCAAAGATGTTCTCTAGGTTGGTTAGTTCAATGCAAATGAAATGCAACCTAGAGCACTTGAAAGTAATCCAACATTCGTTCTCCCCTTAATAGTCGTCTATCTATCCTAAATGTGAACACACCCACTAGGTGTCTTGTTCACCAAAAGGAAAACCTATTTGGATTATACCTTTGCCTTCTCACTTGATCACCTTTGCTCCTTCCATGATTAAGCCTTCCTTTAGTCATCACCATTTCCCTTTACGCTTCACACCATGGATTGGCCAACCTAAAACCTTGTCATCACTAGCAATCTAGATTTGTCCTTAGGATGTCATTAATTATCAAAACCAAACTAGGGCTTTCACAGGTTCGGTGACGCCTCTGCGTGGAGATCAAGGGCGTGGGTGTTCTCTTCACGGCCATGACCGGCGAGCACCGGCTGCTCACCGGTGTCTACTACATTCTAGCGTTGAGGAACTCCATCATCAGCTTGGGGCAGCTAGACGAAAATGGCTCGCGCGTGGAGATCGAGCAAGGGGTGCTGCACATCTGGGACCGCCGTCGCTGGCTCCTCGCCAAGGTCAACAGAGGGAGAAACCACCTCTACATCCTTCACGTACAGGTAGTGCAGCACCTCTGTCTTGCAGCCTGCCGCGACGACGACGCTTGGAGGTGGCACGAGCGCTTTGGGCACCTCCACTTTGAGGCCTTGAAGTAGCTCGGCCACAAGGAGATGGTGGAGGGCATGCCGCACATCGACCACGTGGAGCCGCTCTGCGACACCTGCGTCCTCAACAAGCAGCGACGGCTTCCTTTTCCCCGCCTGGCGAGCTACCGTGCCCGGGAGAAGCTGGAGCTCGTACACGGCGACCTCTGCGGCCCCATCACACCAGCTACACCTGGAGGCCGGCGCTACTTCCTCCTCCTCGTCGATGACATGTCCTGGTACATGTGGGCGGTCCTCCTCGACACGAAGGCAGCTGCGGCGGATGCCATCAAGCGGCTTCAGGCTTCTGCGGAGTTGGAGTTCGGCCGCAAGCTTCGGGTGCTGCGGACGGAAAATGGCGGCAAGTTCACGGTGGCCGAGTTTGCGGCGTACTGCGTGGACGAGGGGGTCCAGCGCCACTTCACCACGCCGTACACCCCGCAGCAGAACGGCGTCGTCGAGCGTCACAACCAGACAGTGGTGGCCACTGCTCGCGCCCTCCTCAAGCAGCGAGGGGTGCTGGTGATCTTCTGGGGTGAGGCGGTGATGACGGCCGTCCATTTGCTGAACCGCTCGCCTACCAAGGCCCTTGATGGCAAGACGCCATACGAGGCTTGGCATGGGCGCAAGCCGGCGGCAGCCACTTCCGCATCTTTGGCTGTCTCGCGTTCGTCAAGGAGCTCGACCACATCGGCAAGCTCGACGACCGGAGCACGCCAGGAGACTTCATCGGCTACCCCGATGGCGTCAAGGGCTACCGCATCCTCGACCCTACCACTCAGCGTGTGCGCATAGCCCACGATGTCGTGTTCGACGAAGGGCGAGGCTGGGCGTGGGGCAATATGGTGGATGACGGCTCCACCTGGACGATCAGCGACTTCTCCATCGACTACGTCCACTTCGAGGGGGTGGGGGGAGCTAGCAGCTCTTCTTCCCCGAGCTCTCCTTCCCTGCCACCACGCTCACCACCGGCTCCTGTGAGTTCTCCACCGGCTCCAGTGAGTCCTTCTCCGGCTGTGGTAGCTTCTCCGACACCTACACCACCATCCGCGCTCCGCTCTCCTACACCGGCTGCCTCTACACCACCGGTTTCGACACCAGCAGCCTAGGTCCATGACGAGCAGCGCACAGTGGAGTTTGCCACTCCGCTGTCCGACGATGCGGAGTGCATAGACGCTTGCCACGACGGCGAGCCTCTGCGCTATCGCCGTGTGGACAACATCCTCGGCGAGCAGCCCGTTCCAGGCGAGGCGGAGCACGACCTTGAGGGGGAGCTGCACATGGCACATGAGGACGGCGAGCCTCGCTCCTTTGCTGAGGCAGAGAGAGATACGGCATGGCACGCCGCGATGCAACAGGAGATGGATGCCGTCGAGCGGAACCGCACTTGGGGGCTGGCTGACCTTCCCACCAGTCATCGCCCCATCTCGCTCAAGTGGTTCTTCAAGCTGAAGAAGGATGAGTCCGGGGCGGTGATCAAGCACAAGGCGCGTCTGATGGCGCGTGGCTTCATCCAGCAGGAGGGAGTCAACTTCGACGACGCCTTTGCACCCGTCACACGGATGGAGTCCGTTCGGCTCCTTCTCGCGCTAGCTGCCCAAGAGGGCTGGCGTGTCCACCACATGGACGTCAAGTCTGCCTTCCTCAATGGCGACTTAAAGGAGGAGGTCTACGTCTGCCAGCCGCCGGGTTTCATCATCCCCAGCAAGGAGAACAAGGTTCTCCACCTGCGCAAGGCTCTCTACGGCTTGCGGCAGGCGCCACGAGCGTGGAACGCCAAGCTGGACTCCACCCTCAGGCAGATGGGCTTCCAGCAGAGCGCCCATGAGGCTGCTGTATACCGGCAGGGCAAGGGAGGCAATGCCCTGCTGGTCGGAGTCTACGTCGACGACCTCGTGATCACCGGTACCAAGGAGGAGGAGATTGAGGCGTTCAAGGTGCAGATGAAGGCCATCTTCCAGATGAGCGATCTTGGGCTCCTCTCCTTCTACTTAGGGATCGAGGTGCACCAAGACAGCACCGGCTGCAACTAGCCCACACTCCCATGGAGGAGAGGCTCAAGCTGAGCCGTGAGACTACGGCGGAGGAGGTGGACGCGACGCAGTACCGGCGCATTGTGGGCAGCCTTTGCTACCTTGTCCACACGCGACCGGACTTGGCGTTCGCCGTCGGCTATGTCAGTCAGTTCATGCAGCGACCGACTACGGAGCATCAGCAGACCGTAAAAAGGATTCTCCGCTACGTCGCGGGCACCTCCGACTACGGCTTGCATTACCCAAGGTGCCCCGGCGCGGCGCACTTCATTGGGTACAGCGATAGCGACCACGCCGGCGACATCGACATGAGCAAGAGCACCAGCGGGACACTGTTCTTCTTCGGCAAGTGTCTGATCAGCTGGCAGTCGGTCAAGCAGTAGGTGGTAGCATTGTCTAGCTGCGAGGCTGAGTACATTGCAGCCACTACCGCCTCTACTCAGGCCCTGTGGCTGGCTCGGCTGCTTGGCGATCTCCTCGGCAGAGATGCAGAGGCAGTAGAGCTCAGGATAGACAGCAAGTCCGCTTTGGCCTTGGTGAAGAACCCTGTCTTCCATGAGCGCAGCAAGCACATCCGGGTGAGGTACCACTTCATCAGAAGCTGCCTAGATGAAGGGAGTGTCTGGGCCAACTACATCAACACCCAAGACCAGCTTGCTGACTTCCTAACCAAGTCCCTTGGGCGGATCAAGTTTCAGGAGCTTCGCGCAGGATAGGGATGGCTCAGATTCCTGACAAGGAGCCACACAAGACTTAGGGGGAGAGTGATGGATAAGTCTCTGTTGGCTGGTAGAGCTGCAGCACATGGCTGCAGCACATCTGCTTTGCTGCCCTCCAAGGACAGCATGTAGGACTGGTGGTTAGCATCTCTAGGACAGCATATTAGGACAGCATCTTAGACCAACATCTTAGCATCTTAGACTAGCATCTTAGCATCTTGGACTAGCATCTAGGACAGCATCAAACTAGCATCTTAGCATCTTGGACTAGCATCTAGGACAGCATCTTAGCATATGCTTGGCTGGCTAGCAGCCTATATATTTATATCCCCAACCCCTCAGGTTTGTATGGCATTATGTGAGTGTGAGAAATAAAACCAGAAAATTGCCCCAACTCAGAGTGTCATCCTCTCCATGAGAGTGAGGATCCTGCTCATACCAAGAGCAAGGATCCAGCGACTGTCATCTCCCAATGCAATTTTCATGGAATCTCCCAATGCAACTTCTGACATCGAAAGTATCTCTTCATAAGATCTCGTTCCGATTGCTTTGGCAGTATCAGCATCCGCCTAAAATTGAAATAAATTAGCCAAAACAGAGGGACATCGCATCACAAATGCTTGATTACGCAATACTAATTATTTGCCATCTACATTTTATGCTTAAATGGATCATAGATGGTACCAAAGCAGATGAAAAAGGATCAGTTTACCACATTTTGCATTTACCAACACAAATGGGCAGCAATTTAAGATTTACATGAAACGGTACACAAAAAGGGATAAAACTGACCTTTGGGTCAACTACCCAACCATGGCATAAATGAGCACCTAAAACATCAAATAGATAAGCCTCCTCAGCATGTTCGAACCCAGTGCTGCAATGGATACACCCAAACAACATAAAGTTATATACATATATACACAATGCAGAAGAAACCACCGAACAACCTGATAAAAACAAACCTTGTGATTTGCGGTCTCAAGGTGAGGCCGTTGGGCAGGAGCCTAATAATATGTCTCAACTGGTTCCAGAAGTTTAACATTGAGTATGCATCAAATTTTCCCTCAGCCAACAATTTTTCAAGGTTTCTCATGACCACCATCTCAATCATTTGTGTAAGCACTTCCCGACAGACATATTTTGGGCGACCATTTCCACCCTCAGTTTGGAATTTCGACCACACTGGTTGGCTAAGGAGAATGAAATTAGATAAGGCAACGAGTGCAGATGAACCCGTTGTACCTTGGAGAACAACGGGTCTAGAGTGGGTACGGATGAAAAATTCATGTACCCTAAATTTCATGGGTTGGAAAGACATGCTGGCGACCTACGGACCTGCACCTGCTGCGGACTGCCACCCAGTCGCCGCCACCGAGCTAAACGAGATCCGCACACGGGGAGAGCTTTCCCCCGTCCCCCACGCTGCTTGGAGTCTGCGACGACGGCTTGGTGCACACGTTGCTTGGAGATGGCCAAGGCAGCGTGCTGCGGTCTTCCAACGTTGTCGTGATGCTCTGCGGTCTTCTAGGGTTGATGCGGCGGTTTGATGCGCACCGCGGTGTGGAAGCTTGATGCGGGAGGAAGCGCCGCCGGCGTTTGATGCGCGGCGCGATGTGGCAGCTTGATGTGGGAGGAAGCTTGACGTGGTGCGGTCGTGCAGCCGGCCGGGAGGCGGCGCGGATGCGAGCGGAAGCTCTGGATGGCTAGGATTTTGGTTTAGTGGCGGGCTCCAGTCCTGGATAGGAACGGGAGTTGAACGAACCATTAAAATATTGAGACAGCAGAATAACTTGGCAAAATAATAAATAACTGCAGAAGCAAAATTGCAGCCAATTTTTGTCAGGTTAATCATCATGATTCAAATATTTAGATTCTAGAATCAAGAGAAACCCGTGACTTAGGTTTTTTTGGATACAACTAGCATCGGACGTCCGGACGGACGCGAGCGTCCGGACGCCCGCACACCCGCACTCCACCCAACGCATGACGCGATGCGCCACGCACGACGCGCTGCTGACCGCACCCCAGCCTAACGACTGTGCCCCTGCCTCCGCCCCTACGTAGCGCTCATACCACCCAGCCCCTTCTCTCTCTCTCTCTCTCTCTCTCTCTCCATTCTCCTCTGTCCATGAGCTCAGACGCCCCCCGCCGCCTCCGTTGTGGCGCGCCGCTCCTTCTCCCCTAACCCCCTCCTCTATCTGCGCGTAGAGGACATTGGGGTCGCCATGAGGGCGAGCACCCCCCCCGGCCGTCCGCAGGCCCAGCATGCCCCATCCGTCGGCCATCCGGCTCGTCGCGCATGATCCCGGATGCTCGGGTTGTGCCTGCTTGAATGTATTTGAAACATCGAAAAAACATGTACTGCAACAAAGAAAAATATATGCTGCAACAAATGGAAAATATGTGCTGCAACAACTAAAAATATGTGATGCAACAACTAAAACAGTAGTACTACAATATCACAAAATCAACCATAAAACAAGTAAAATGGAAAACATTCAAAGATCATATGTTGTAACGATCCAAAAATCTCATTGCAATATTCGAAAAACATCTGTTGCAACAATCAAAAAATCCCATTAAAACATTCAGAAAATCATCGTTGCAACATATAAAAACATATGTTGCAACATCCAAAAATCTCCCCTGCAACACGGAGACGACAAAAGGCATGCGAACATAAGGGGGTTCGGGGTGCAGGCTGCTCCAGCCGCCCATCACCTTCGAGCTCACCGGAGGAAGGGGGGAAGGAGGGAATATGAAGATAGAGGTCGCCAGAAACATAACCACCACAGTATCTCTCAGATCTAGAGGACGAGGACGAGGGAGAGGAGGAGGAGGAGGAGGAGGAGGGCTCAGATCCAGAGGAGGAGGAAGGAGCAGGAGGGGGGCCCAGATCCTTGTCGGTGCCGCTGCAGTCGTCCTCATCTCCGGTGGAGGGAACGGCAGCCGGATTATTGGAGAGCGCGGGCCGCAACGGAGGTCGCAGAGGGGAGAGGTAGGGAGGGAGGAAGGAACGCGCGGGGCGGCAGCAAGGTAGGTGCATGCACGGCGTCCGTCCCGGGCAGCAGCGAGCGGCGCGACCCGTCACCAGAGAGAGAGCAAGAGCAGAGCGAAGGGAGGCGGTGTCGGGCGGAGTGAGGCACATGACGACAGTCCCCTTGTTTATTAGCGAGGGAGTGGTGGGTGGGTGCGAACGAATGGCGTGGAGACGGCCACGTGGGGACGGAGCGCGGGCGCGTGGTGTCCGGCCGGGCGAGCGGGCGTTCGGACGCCCGTCCCGTGTCTTTACCGTTTTTTTTTTTTGAACTCGCGACTTAGGGTTTTTGTGGTATTTTATTTTCTTGCGAAAGTTCTGGTGGTATTAGTTTTTTTAAAAAATCTTGTGGTATTACATGGAAACATTTAATTGGGCCTACAACGGCTGGGCCTATACAGGCTGTGTAGGCTAGAGGGATATGTGTACACATGGGCCCGTGGGGATTGGGTGACGGGGCCTGGGGGGTTTGTGCACACAGCACCCCGCGCTTGGCCACGGGTAGGCTATTATGTCGGGAGAAAAGCATTCAAAAAAATATTATGTTAGGAGAAAAAACAATCTGAACTAAGCCGTAGTGTAAACAGAAAATAGTTCTGAATTCACTGTATTCAATATTTTAATATTAACATAACGTTGCATGAAATAAAATGTCATAATATGAACTTAAAAGGCCACTTTAAGCAATTTATTACAACCGGCTGTTGTCTTTCTGATTAGGGACACGAATAGCAAGATACAGGTTGCGAGTGTTTTTTTTTTTTTGACGCCAGGTTGCGAGTGTTGTAGGAAAGACAAGCAACGCAAAATTAAAAAGCTATCTTGGATGTAAATTGTAACAAGTAGTAGGGACCTGCTTCATTTCGAAACACATGTGTCTAGAATAACACTTCAATCAATCCTAACCAAATAGAGTAATGGATAAACCACCGGCCATACAAAAAGCATGATCCATGTATATAAATATAATACTAGGTGAGTGCACGTGCGTTGCAACGGAGAATAAAAATCATGTATGCATGACAAATGGGAAGAATCAGTTTAACCAAACACAATTCATTGCTGCCATAAAATAACACAATTCATTTTCGTTGATGATGCTCCTTTTAAATAAAGCACGTATCTGTGGTTGCGAATTTGAGAGCAAACATAATCATGAAAGTACAAAGATAAAAGATTATAGTCATTCAAGGAGACAATCATAGACAACCGAATGTCATTTTATCAGCACCCCCCCCCCCCTTCTTTTAATCACAAGCCCCATGGGCCAGTTGTCACTGGTAACTCTATACATAGACACAAGTGGACGGTCCGTACCTGATTTGCTCACACATGATGGGAAAAAATTGAATACGGACCATCTGTACGTGGACACTGTGCAGTCTGTGTTACTGTGTTGTGGACTATCATGTCATTTTATTCCTCCCAGTGGTGAATCACGGGCCGCGTGGGCCAGTTGTCAGTGGTAGTCCGTAAACGGACACCGTGTGCACGGTCCGTACCTGATTTGCTCTCACACGAATGGAAAAAAAGTTGAATATTGACCGTCCATACGTGGATACCGTGCGTTCTGTGTTATTGTGTTGTGGACTATCATGTCATTTTATTCCTTCCCGTGGTAAGCCCCGTGGGCCAGTTGTCAGTGGTAAGTCCGCACACGGACATCGTGTAGGCAGTCCGTACCTGATTTGCTCTCAACATGATATGCTCTCAGCACGTTTCATAAGGACCTTCTTTTACAGCAAGGTCAGCCATTCAACATAAATAGTCCAAAAATATCCCTATTTAACCGCCGGACCTAAATAAAATTCCACTAAATTACACATATTAGGCTATCAACAAAGTACAAAATAGCATAACCATATTTTTTGAAGCTTCAACATGCTCCCTGGTGAATCAGATGTCATTGAATAAATGCATACGCCAAACCTTGAATGCAGAGATTTGCAACTTCAACAAAGAAAGCACAAAAATATTTATTACACAGTGCAATAAAAAATTTAAAATCTATATTGCACTGTTATGAATTTATCCAATACGTCTACCATGTTTCCATATGCAATAAAAAAATTACATCTGTAACTGCAAGGTCATAGCTCCAAGCCTCCAACAAGTTAGAAAAAGATCGGAAAATATTCAGAAAACAAACATTATACACAGATGTCTGAACTGCTGGTGCACATGACATTCAGTCAATGAAAGTCAACCTCCCGATTTAACAACATATTTGCATTAAGAGTGGAAACTCAAATTTCTTTGCGCAATAAGAATTCAAGATTATCAATTTGTAAAGACCCAAATAAAGAACATACTTCAGGTGGCTCAGTGCACCTTGATACATGGTTGGAACATGCCATAAACTACATACATACAGTCAACTGCAATTAACTAACCTACATACAGTCATCTTCGGTTAACTCTATCATAATTTGCTTGACACACGTTGAGCACACACAACCATGGATGTCGCCTCATCGCGCGTTGTCAGAATGGTCATCCTCACTAAGGCAGCACTCAAGCTCACAGGAGTCAGCCTCCATGTCCTACCTGCGCGCCTTCTGCAGGCAACAGGCATCACACGACATGCCCCAAGGAACCAAGGCAGAGTGTGTAACAGAACCGCCTAAATCATGTGGCCCACAGGCACCTGTCATTATCACTAATGACCTCTGACAGCTGGGCCCATATTCCAGATGATCTAGAAGGTCCTGCCGGGCTACATCAGTGCCCGTAATCTCCGACAGGATCCCATTACGAAGCCATTACAGAATTACAATATTTTATAATAAAATACATCAGAGTAAAAGTGCGGAAAGATTAAATTGTACTTAGATTACAAACCGGTTGTCCAAATAGAATTCAAGTGCAGTTATTACAAACCATAATTTAAAGACTGTAGCAGTGGAACAACATTACAACACTTAGATAAAGATAACAGGAACCCTGCCCACGGGTCCAACTTCACTCTTCCTCACTTCCTTCCTGAACAACGGTCATACAGCAGGGAGCAAGACAAACCTCCGGCTGCTAACCTCCTGCAACAAGGGTTAACAAACCCTGAGTACGGGGGTACTCCGCAAGACTTACCCGACTAAAGGAAAAGATGAGACTCAGAAATGCAGGCTGAGGGGAGTCAAGATAAGGCTTTAGCAAGAGTCAAAGTATTTTGCGAAAAAATCAATACTAAACCTATTTTCAGTATTTTACTCAATAATATTATTATATTCAATATTAATGGTTCTCAGTTCTTTCACATATATCTTTCAAATCCAATTACTTAATCATTCTCAAAGTCAACCTAGTTCCGAACCACTTTTTGAGGTAAATCAGTGGATCAAGTCTCCATAACTGAGGAGCAATGACGATTTGAATCGATTAGTACCCAACTGGGGATCCCTAACCACACTGCATATGTAGAACCTAAGCTTGCATGTACCAGCCCCATCTACCACGGCTTTTCCAAACCTAAACCGGTCCAGCGCCACCCGAGAGCACAGTACTCCTCTCGTCTCCAAGCACGCCGGCCACGAGGGTACACGCTACTCTCGCCATCTCTCCACTCCCAGTGCGTGGTTGTCGGTTCAAGTACTAGAGCTACCGGAGATAGGGCTTCCCGGAGTATGTGGCTAGTTACAAAGTCTCGATCACTGTTGACACTTCTTAGCGCAACCACCAGAGACAGAGTGTTAGGCTATTTCTGATAATGGCGCCAGAAGTGCTTGGGGTATTTCTTATGTCTATTGGATAATTCCGCAAGCGCATAGATTATACCGTTGTAGCACTTCACCCGGGAGTATTTCAAGGTATCGTTATTTATTTTATCCCAAGGGAAAGCGGTTGATAGGAATAATTAAAAAAAGAGAGAGATCCTTAAGTCTATAGCAACTTAGTATCAACTAGTGACAGGGGGTAAATCGATATATAGAGGAAAGGGTAATGACACCAAGACACGATAAGGTTTTATGATAACTAAAGATAACTAGTAGAGTATAGCTAGGTGGGAGGACAACGAGTGAGTATAAGACTCCTATGACACATACTTTACTCTTGTGAACTATCATATCAAATGGATGAATTATACTAAGACAGCTACCTTACTTTTGGTGTGTAGTGGGTAGTGCGAAACAATAGAGGATATAACCTCTACCCAAAGCGCCTACTCTCTTATGGGAGCCTACCTTTTAAGAACTTGCCTAAAACACGTGGAGGGATACTAAGACTAGACTGGGCTGTCACCACCTGCTAGCACCCACAAATAATCTGTGCGACAAACAGCATTCAAAGGCAAGATCTAGTCTAAGCACCACGCTTACACTAAGCCTTACTACTCTAGTTGCGTACCAACAACTAAAGCACCCTATGAAACGACCTCGATTTCCGCGAAGGGAAATCCACAGGCTCGAATTGTAATTCAACAGATTGCTTGGGACAATCCATGAAATTACCCATATCTCAGTTGACACCAGGATCCATACAACAGTAATTAAGTCTTACATAAACACTTATTACATCGCCACATTGGCGGAATCAACATTCAGAGAAGCTTTAGAAGATGCGGAGGCGATTCATTCTTCACGGCCAACTTGAGTGTAGCACGTGACCCTATTCCTCGTCATCATCTCCCTCGAAGTCGTACTCATTCTCGTCACCTGACAGCAAATTTATCAGTACGATTTGTACTGGCCACGGAGCCCACCTATGCAGCATTTGCTTTGTGGAAAGTGGATACAAGGCTATACAAGCAGACCTATAGGCTGAGGTTTTCCTATGCAGCTGTAATTAATGTTTAATTAGTCAAGTTTTATCACCAGTTAACACCATCATCCCTTTTCCCATCACCACACCTCACATACCCACACCTCACTCTCATTCGACAGGCCCAACTCCCTCTCGGGCCTATCTCAGCGGCACACTACCACAACGGGTACACTGCCGGAAAAATGTCATCCAGGGGGAGAAGAGAACACTCACTACACTAGTAGAAGCTTCATAGGAAAGGTCCATAGCCAACAGGTTGGCATATGTATCGATCGATCAACCGTACACTCTGCAGAGGTTTCACTACCCACAAGATTAGCCATCATAGGTGTTGCGCAAACACCTAGGCAGAATTCCGGGTGCTTGCTTGCCTAGGTCGATGCCACCCTACCACTCAGCCCTACACCGTTATGCTGAGACTGGGAGACACAGTACCGGGCCCATCCAGTGGTACTGTGCATCTAGAACGGAACGGGAACCCATCGACCGTCTCCGCCCACCCTTATCACCTTTCAACCTAGCAGTAGTGGCACCGTCCTACCAAGTAGTCCAGCCGTCTCCCGCCCATCAGAAGCGAGTGAGTAGAAAAGGATTCCCATGAACCTGAAACTAGTCCGTCCTAGGTTTGACCAAGCAGGCATCTTCACTTAGGGGATACTCTCCCCGTGCCATCACGGCACCTCCGTCCACGGGCTTCAAACCACCAAGGCTATCCCACCCGGAACCTCCTCAACAACTTTACCCGCCACAGGTACCTCGCTTGGGGATGCCCAGGTTGCACCCCCGGCACGACTTGCCCCATGGGCTCGTCTCACATCCCACTTGGTCGACATCAACCCTTACCACGCACCCAAGACGCACACAGCACTCTCTCCCAGTGGTTATAATCAGTTATACGCCGTCCCAATTCCACCACATAGCATATAGCAAGTAGAAAGTAGTGGAAGAGTAACAGTAAATTAAGCAGCAGCTAGCCTAGCAGCGGACAGCAGGGTAAAGTCTTATCAAGGCAGGGAATTCAAATATACTACCATGCAACCAATCCATACATAATCATAAAGCAATAGCAACAATGTCATTTGCAATGCGTAATTAGGATCTAAGGATTTGGTGGGATGTGGCACCTTCATAGTCGTCTCCTAGCTCCTGAAAGTACTCGTGGTCGTCTTCCTTAGTCAGATCCTCCTCCGGCTCTGAAATCGAACACGAAATAGTCGCGTCAGCGACTCCTATAGAGTATTTCAGAAAAATCCAATAAAATAAAGAGCCAAATGCACACAAACACAGTCTTAGATTGTAGATCTCATTTTTCTGAGAATTTTGATATATGGTGCGCAATTTTTGGACTTCGTATGAATAAGTTATGAATTTCCGAAGATTATCCTATTTTCTGAAAATGGGAAAACTGGTCGGTTAATCAGGGGCAGCTCGGGATTGGTCCACGTGGCGCGCGGGTCCAGTAGTGCGGCAAGTGGCGCCTCAACAGAACACAGACCCGATGGTCGCCCACCAGGTGTTCGATGCTGGTTCCTAGAGAGTTGCCGGAGTTGGCGTAGCTCGGCGTGGCTCGGCGGTGGTCGGGGGTAGCTCGGCTGTGGTTGGGGGTAGCTCGGCGGAGCTCGGCGGTGCTTGGCTTAGCTCGGCGGAGCTTGGCGTAGCTCGGCGAGGCTTGGCTTAGCTCGGCGGAGCTCGGCGTAGTTCGGTTTATCTCGGCGGGGCTCGGGCGAATCGGAGATTCGGGGCGCCGAGGGTGCCGCTCTCCCGAGCTCTCCCGGGGAGGCTCGGGCGAATCGGAGATTCGGGGCGCTGAGGGTGCCGTTCTCCCGAGGTCTCCCGCGGAGGCTCGGGCGAATCGGACATTTGGGCGCCGAGGGGGCTGCTCTCCCGAGCTCTCCCGGTGAGGCTCGGGCGAATCGGAAATTTGGGCGCCCGAGGGTGCTGTTCTCCCGAGGTTTCCCGCGGAGGCTCGGGCGAATCGGACATTTGGGCGCCGAGGGGGCTGCTGTCCCGAGCTCTCCCGGTGAGGCTCGGGCGAATCGGAAATTTGGGCGCCCGAGGGGGCCGCTCTCCCGAGGTCTACCGGGGAGGCTCGGGCGAATCGGAGATTCGGTGCTAGCAGGGTTCCAGGGCGTCTGTTCAAGGCGGCGGTGTCTCTCCGGTGCGGCGGACGATGACAGGGCGGCGATGACCATATTTCGGCAAGACAGGGCTCGGCTTTCCCCAATTGGCGTGCTCAGGCAGTCGTCCGACCAGATGGTGGCGGGTTAGAGTCGTGGTATGGCCTCCTTCTCTCCCTCGGCATACGGCGGTTCTCCGACGAGGTGGAGGCGCACGTAGCCAAGGCGACAGTCGTGATTCGGGGCTTGGCTATCTAGCGGCGGTGCCGAGGCAGACTTGGCGAACCTCGGCGGCCTTTCTCCGCAGCGCGAGGCGACCGGGGGTACTCGGAACGGATTTAGGCGAGGCGGAACGTGTCGGCGGCGATGTCGCCGTGACTGTGAGGTTCCGGCGGGGCTAAGGGGGTCTTCTAGGAGATGTATACGCGTCCAGGGTCTATGGCGGTGGTATACCAACTACCAATTTTGGCTACCGAGATTCCTAAAGTGCTCGGTCGTGGCGGCGGCGTGTCGCCGACGACGGCGGAAGGCGGCAACGCGGCTACGACCAAGTATTGGTTCAATCGAATGCGGTCTTGTCAAATTGGTGAGGCCAGAGAAGCATACAACACTCTAGTGGCGAACTTTAGCCATGGCATGACCTTCTTTTGGCGACGGCTCGCGGCGGCGCTCCGGTAAGGTCGCGGCGCACGCGGCCAAGGCGATTCAGGCTTCCTCTAGCGCTTAGATCCGCGTAGCTATCTCGAGGGGGTCGTGGCGGTGCTCCACGACGTTCTAACCTATACGGGTGCTAGTCGGATTGCTTGGAACGGGTGATTCGGCGTCGGAACGCGTCGGTGGTGAGCGCGCTCCGCCGAGAACGCGTCGTGCTGCGTTCTCGGTCTAGCAAGCTTGTAGTCCGGGGGTTTCGGCCGGTCGAGTGAGTGCATGGTGCAGGTGATCTTCCCGAGCCGGTAAGGGCTCGTGCCTGCGCGTCCCGAGGGTGGAACGCCATGGCAAAAGCAGGGCAAGGTTCGGACATGGCGTGCGATGGCTCACCGTGGTGTCGGTGAAGCTAGGATGGCGGTGCAGTGGCGAGTCGGAGCCGTGCAGAGCGATCGCAGTGCCGTGCCGCTCCTCGTCCGCAGCTCGGGCTTCTCCTCCGTGTCCGGCTCTGACGTGCTCCGCGGCGGCGGCGCTCCGGCAGCTTCTCCTCCTCTGCTCCGCCCTTCTCCTACGCTCTCTCTCTCGGTTTGGTGCAGTGTGCCGGTCTGTGCTGCGGTGGCGGCGAGGGGAAATGAGGGTAGGGCTTCGGGGTGCTCCAATTTATAGGCGAGCTTGGCAGGTTCCCATGGCGGACGGCCGCGATTGATCTCGGTAGATCAGAGGGCTTCGGCCGCTCGACGCTAGGGCTTCAGGGTGCACGCGGGCTCGCTTGGCGGCCAAGAAAGGAGGGGACAGGAGGGGGACAGCGGGGTCAGGGCTCTGCCATGTGTCGGCTGTGGGACCGGGGTCACGCCATTCGCGTGACACCCCCGGCAGGCGCGTCGCCTTCGTGAGGAAGAAGAACAGTGGGGGGGCGAGAGCGGCTGACAGGCGGGGCCGGGTTGGCAGCGAGCGCGAGTGTGTGTGTGCCGGTCGCGCGTGCGCTGCCGAGCCGCAACGTGGGCCGCGCGCGGGTGAGATGAGGAGAGGAAGGTCGGGCTGGCTTGGGCTGGCTTAGCGACCCGGCTGGCCGAATGGCTGGCCTAACTCTCTTTCTCCTTTTCTATTTTCAATTTTGTGTATATATACATATATTGCCCATTTTAAATATTGAGTAAATACAAACATAAATTGCAATAAATCCCAAATGTGATGCATAAGTTATTATTCTATGTGAATGGAATTAAAATGCAAACTACAAACCTATATGCTTGCACAAGAAAAATGGGTTTTCACAATAAATAAATGAAAAAGTTTAATTGGTTGGGATTTTTAGATTGTGTGGATTTTTAGGGTTGTTACAGTCCTCCCCCCTCATTAGGATCTCGACCTCGAGATTCAGGGATAACGTACCCATCGAAGAGGTAAGGAAATATAATCCGCAAGTCCGATTCTTTCTCCCACGTAGCTTCCCTTTCAGTGTGATTGCTCCACTGTACCTTGCACATCGGAATGGTTTTGTTTCGCGTCTCTTTGGTATCTCGTGCCAAGATCTTGATCGGATGTTCCTTGTATTCAAGTGTGTCTTGCAGGTCTAATGCATCCGTAGGAACTTGCTCCTCGGGAAGCTTCAAACACTTCCTTAATTGCGAGACATGGAACACGGGGTGTACTCCAGATAATTCCTCCGGTAGTTCCAGCTTGTAAGCAAGCTTTCCAACCCTTTTACAGATCTTGTATGGCCCAACATATCTTGGTGCCAATTTCCCCTTCACGTGGAATCTGACAGTGCCACGAAGTGGAGATACCTTGAGGTAGACGTAATCCCCAACCTTGAACTCAAGCTCTCTACGTCTTCTATCTGCATAGCTCTTTTGCCTACTCTGTGCAATTCTCAAATTTTCTCTGACCTGTGCTACGCCTTCCTCAGCTTCTACAATCTTAGCAGGGCCAAAGAAGGCTCTCTCTCCGGGTTCTGACCACATTAGCGGGGTCCTGCAGGGTCTCCCATACAATGCCTCAAACGGTGACATCTTGAGGCTTGTTTGATAGCTGTTGTTGTACGAGAATTCAGCGTGGGGTAAGCAGCTTTCCCAACTGGTCTTGTATTTTATCACACAAGCTCGGAGCATATCTTCGAGAATTTGGTTCACTCTTTCTGTTTGACCGTCAGTTTGTGGGTGATAAGCCGTACTATAGTCCAGCTTGGTTCCGATGGATTTGTGCAAGGCTTGCCAGAATCGAGACGTGAATTGTGAGCCTCGATCAGATATTATGCTTGTGGGTGCCCCGTGTAGTCTCAGAATGTGGGTTATGTATAAATCCGCCAGCCGTTCGGCATCGTAGCCAATGCTGATGAGAATGAAGTGAGCGACTTTGGTCAAACGGTCGACTATCACCCAAATCGAATCGTGTTTCTTCTCGGTGCGGGGTAACCCAACGATAAAATCCATCGAAATGCATTCCCATTTCCATTCTGGAATTGCGAGGGGTTGTAGTAGGCCGGCTGGTCGTTGATGTTCGGCCTTGATTCTGCTGCAAGTGTCACATCGGGCTACATGCCCTGCAATGTCTGTCTTCATATTCTCCCACCAGAAGTGTTTCCTTAGATCATGGTACATCTTGGCTGACCCTGGGTGAATGCAATATTTGGAGTCATGCCCTTCTGACAGAATCTCTTCTCGTACCGCTGAATCTGTCGGTACGCAGATTCTATCTTTGTACCATACAGTTCCCTGCTCATCTTCTCGGTATTCGGGGCCTCTTCCCAGCTTCATCAAACCACGGATATAGTCTATCTCAGGACAGTTCTTTTGCGCTTCACGGATTCGTGAGGTGAGATTGTACTCAACGCGAAGCTCATTTAGCATGCCATAGGAGATTACCTCGAGCTGGAACGCGTCAAACTCTCTCCTGAGCTCAGGTGGCATAGAGTTGGTGATGAGGGTATGGCAGTAGCTTTTGCAGCTAAGTGCATCAGCGACAACATTGGCCTTTCCTGGGTGATAATGGATCTCAGGATCATAGTCCTTGATGAGTTCTAGCCATCTGCGTTGCCTCATATTCAGATCTTCCTGTGTGAAGAAGTACTTCAGGCTCTTGTGGTCAGTGTAGATGTCACACTTGTTGCTTATCAGATAGTGTCTCCAAATCTTGAGTGCATGTACCACGGCTGCAAGTTCTAGGTCATGAGTCGGGTATCGCTGCTCATGTTCCTTCAACTGTCTTGAGGCATAAGCTATCACTCTTCCTTCTTGCATTAGTACACAGCCCAAACCTTGCCGAGAGGCATCACAATATACAACAAAATCCTTGTGAATATCGGGCAGGGCTAGTACAGGTGTAGTAGTGAGCTTCTCCTTCAAGGTCTGAAAACTCTTCTCACATTCAGGAGTCCATATAAACTTGTTCTCTTTCTTCAGCAAGTTGGTCATGGGTCTTGCAATCTTGGAGAAATTCTCAATAAATCTGCGATAGTATCCTGCAAGTCCCAAAAAGCTTCTGATTTCTGACACATTACAGGGTTGTTCCCACTCTTTCACAGCTTCAATTTTGGCTGGGTCTACTGCGACTCCTTCTCCTGACAGTACGTGTCCAAGGAAAGCAACTTCCTCAAGCCAGAATTCGCACTTGGAGAATTTGCCGTATAGCTGGTTGCGAGACAACCTCTCCAATACGGTCCTCAGATGATGTTCATGTTCCTCTTTTGTGGCTGAATAAACCAATATATCATCAATGAATACCACCACAAACTTGTCTAGCTCATTCATGAAGATCTTGTTCATCATGTTCATGAAGTATGCTGGAGCATTAGTGAGTCCAAATGAGACTACTGTGCACTCATACTGTCCATATCTAGTGACAAATGCAGTCTTCGGGATATCTTCTTCCCTGATCTTCATCTGATGATACCCTGATCGGAGATCGATCTTCGAGAAGTACTTGGCCTTGCTCAGTTGATCTAACAGATCATCGATGCGGGGCAATGGGTACTTATTCTTGACCGTAACCGCATTCAGATTCCGGTAGTCAATGCACATCCTCATCGTGCCATCCTTCTTCTTGACAAACAAAACGGGAGATCCCCAGGGCGAAGCACTAGGCCTAATGAAGCCCTTCTCCAGTAATTCTCCCAGCTGCTTCTTGAGTTCCCTCAACTCATCAGCCGACATTCTGTAGGGTCTTTTGGCAATCGGTGCAGTCCCTGGCACCAGCTCTATAACAAACTCCACATCTCTATCTGGTGGCATTCCTGGCAACTCCTCTGGAAATACGTCATTGAATTCACAGACTACTGGCACATCTCTGAATGTCAGCTCTGTCTTATCTGCTTTAGTCTCCAGGGCACATAGGAGGGCTTGGACTCTCTCGGTTTGGGGTACACATCGGACAGCTATTCCCCAAGGGTGGGTTACCTGAACATATCAAGGTGAACAAGATATCACTCCCCGGTGTTTGGTTAGCCAGTCCATGCCTAAGATGACATCTAAGCTATTGGAGGGTAGTAGGGTTAGGTCAGCTCGAAAGTCAAGTCCCTCGATAGTGATTATCACTCCTCTACATATGTGAACGCTTCTGAAGGTTCCTAAGGGCGAGCTAGTTAGGATGGGGTTTGCTCTCGGGGTTACAGGTATGTTATGCTTACGTGCATATGCAGATGAAATGTATGAACATGTAGCTCCCGAATCAAACAGAACTGTAGCCATGTTACCCTGAACTAGGAACGTACCGTACACAGCATCAGGTGCAGCTTCAGCTTCCTCAGCGGTCATGTGGTTCAGTCTTCCTCGGGTAGCAGATCCCCGGTTTGGTGTGCCCTGTGCAGCTGCTGGTGCACGGTTGAGGTCGGGGCACACAGCCACACGGTGTCCAGGCTTTCCGCATCCAAAGCAAGTGAAGGGCGCACTGCCTGCCGTAGCTGTCGCAAGAGCCTTCCAATTGCTTGTACTTGGCGTGTTGGTAGCGGGGGCGGGTGTGTTCTGCACAGCTCGAGTCGGCGCAGGGTAGGTCTGAGCGGGGCGGTGATAGTTGCTGCTGTTGGTACCACCACGGCTCGTTCCCGAAGAGGGTCCCTGGCGAGTCCGGAAAGGCGGAGGTGCACCCGTTCGCTGTCTCTGGGGTGGAGCAGCGCGAGCGGGTCCCTCAGAGCGGCGCTTCTTTCCCTTGTTGTGGGCCTCGAATTACAGTCGTGCTTCCATGCGATCCTTCTCGATCTCAATACAGCGGTCAATCAGCTCACGCAGAGTGTAGCTCTTGTTCCCTGACAGAGCCAACCTGATCTTGGTCTGAAGTCCCTTCCTGTAGTAGTACATCTTTTCCTTCTCGGAACTCACGCAAGACGCAGGTGCGTAGCGGAGCAAGCAGTTGAAGCGGGTGGTGTACTCGTGGATCCGATCAGCTCCCTGGGAGATGTTACGAAACTCGTTCTCCTTGGCCTCCATGACTCCCTCAGGAATGTGGTGGTCACGGAAAGCCTCGGTGAACTCATCCCAGTCAATGCGGGCTGGGTCCTCGTGAGCGCTGGTGTAGTTGTCCCATCATGCTCGTGCAGCACCGGTCAGCTGGTGGCTAGCAATCCCAACACACTCCTTGTCGGAGCAAGTGGTCAGGTCCAGCTTCTTCTCCATCTCCTTAAGCCAATCGTCGGCAGCGAGAGGATCGCTGTCGGTCCCGTCGAAGGTAGGTGGCCTCAGCTTCAGGAAACCCTCCAGTTTCCTTTGGAAGTCATTCTGGGGTGGCCCGTGGTGCCTGTTCATCCCAGTAGCTATGGCATTCAGCAGCTGGGTCTGCTGAGCCATCACTTCCGCCAACGTCGGTGGCGGCGGCGGTGGCGGTGGCGGAGGCACGTTCTCGCCTTGTGGTGGCGGATCGTTCACCGGCGGTGCATTCTCTGCCCGGCGCAGCTCTTCTTCCAGGTTAACTCCAACACGTCTGCCAGCTGGGCGTCCACGGTTGCGACCACGCCCACGCCCTGGCGCAGGCGCAGGGGAGGGCTGGCGGTTCTCCAAACGCGCAGAACGTCTCATCGACATCTGAAATTATTAGGTACGTGCTCAGTGCAGTAATAATCTTGTAGTGGTTTAAGTAGGAGTTAGATGTTTTTTAACGATTTAAATGAATTAAAAACATTTTTCATGCTATCCTACACTCAACCAAAGAAGCATAAGATCCAAATGTCACTCATCACATGGTTATTATTATATAAAGGATATTCCTAGCTGCTAAGAAGATCGTGCTATGCGCAGATAGCCAATGACAGGACAACTCATGGTATCACTAGTCTAAGGGCCACGCAGGGTCCCATAAGCTACTGGTGCATAAGGTCGAGTACGGCGTCGGGTATGCGGCTGTCCTCTGCCTCGACAAGCTTCCCTCGGCTGAAGTACTGGATCTGGTCAGACGGTGCTCCCAGCTCCTCCAGCACCTGGCGTAGTACCATGGCAAATCCGCCGTGGTTTCTCCCATTGATCGGGATCTCAATAGTGCCATCGTGCAGTGGACGAAGTGGTGGTCCAAGGCTGGTCATCTGCAAATTTTTCAAGAAACGGATTAGCAGGTCCTTGTATTAGATAAGCCATTGCATAAAAAGTGAATGCAAGGTCGGTAATATAACCGAAAGAGAGTCTGGCTTCTTATTCTAACGTCCATTTTCTATGGGTCTCGTCCTACAGTCAAGTATGGCTCTGATACCAACTGAAACGACCTCGATTTCCGCGAAGGGAAATCCACAGGCTCGAATTGTAATTCAACAGATTGCTTGGGACAATCCATGAAATTACCCATATCTCAGTTGACACCAGGATCCATACAACAGTAATTAAGTCTTACATAAACACTTATTACATCGCCACATTGGCGGAATCAACATTCAGAGAAGCTTTAGAAGATGCGGAGGCGATTCATTCTTCACGGCCAACTTGAGTGTAGCACATGACCCTATTCCTCGTCATCATCTCCCTCGAAGTCGTACTCATTCTCGTCACCTGACAGCAAATTTATCAGTATGATTTGTACTGGCCACGGAGCCCACCTATGCAGCATTTGCTTTGTGGAAAGTGGATGCAAGGCTATACAAGCAGACCTATAGGCTGAGGTTTTCCTATGCAGCTGTAATTAATGTTTAATTAGTCAAGTTTTATCACCAGTTAACACCATCATCCCTTTTCCCATCACCACGCCTCACATACCCACACCTCACTCTCATTCGACAGGCCCAACTCCCTCTCGGGCCTATCTCAGCGGCACACTACCACAACGGGTACACTGCCGGAAAAATGTCATCCAGGGGGAGAAGAGAACACTCACTACACTAGTAGAAGCTTCATAGGAAAGGTCCATAGCCAACAGGTTGGCATATGTATCGATCGATCAACCGTACACTCTGCAGAGGTTTCACTACCCACAAGATTAGCCATCATAGGTGTTGCGCAAACACCTAGGCAGAATTCCGGGTGCTTGCTTGCCTAGGTCGATGCCACCCTACCACTCAGCCCTACACCGTTATGCTAAGACTGGGAGACACAGTACCGGGCCCATCCAGTGGTACTGTGCATCTAGAACGGAACGGGAACCCATCGACCGTCTCCGCCCACCCTTATCACCTTTCAACCTAGCAGTAGTGGCACCGTCCTACCAAGTAGTCCAGCCGTCTCCCGCCCATCAGAAGCGAGTGAGTAGAAAAGGATTCCCATGAACCTGAAACTAGTCCGTCCTAGGTTTGACCAAGCAGGCATCTTCACTTAGGGGATACTCTCCCCGTGCCATCACGGCACCTCCGTCCACGGGCTTCAAACCACCAAGGCTATCCCACCCGGAACCTCCTCAACAACTTTACCCGCCACAGGTACCTCGCTTGGGGATGCCCAGGTTGCACCCCCGGCACGACTTGCCCCATGGGCTCGTCTCACATCCCACTTGGTCGACATCAACCCTTACCACGCACCCAAGACGCACATAGCACTCTCTCCCAGTGGTTATAATCAGTTATACGCCGTCCCAATTCCACCACATAGCATATAGCGAGTAGAAAGTAGTGGAAGAGTAACAGTAAATTAAGCAGCAGCTAGCCTAGCAGCGGACAGCAGGGTAAAGTCTTATCAAGGCAGGAAATTAAAATATACTACCATGCAACCAATCCATACATAATCATAAAGCAATAGCAACAATGTCATTTGCAATGCGTAATTAGGATCTAAGGATTTGGTGGGACGTGGCACCTTCGTAGTCGTCTCCTAGCTCCTGAAAGTACTCGTGGTCGTGTTCCTTAGTCAGATCCTCCTCCGGCTCTGAAATCGAACACGAAATAGTCGCGTCAGCGACTCCTATAGAGTATTTCAGAAAAATCCAATAAAATAAAGAGCCAAATGCACACAAACACAGTCTTAGATTGTAGATCTCATTTTTCTGAGAATTTTGATATATGGTGCGCAATTTTTGGACTTCGTATGAATAAGTTATGAATTTCCGAAGATTATCCTATTTTCTGAAAATGGGAAAACTGGTCGGTTAATCAGGGGCAGCTCGGGATTGGTCCACGTGGCGCGCGGGTCCAGTAGTGCGGCAAGTGGCGCCTCAACAGAACACAGACCCGATGGTCGCCCACCAGGTGTTCGATGCTGGTTCCCAGAGAGTTGCCGGAGTTGGCGTAGCTCGGCGTGGCTCGGCGGTGGTCGGGGGTAGCTCGGCTGTGGTTGGGGGTAGCTCGGCGGAGCTCGGCGGTGCTTGGCTTAGCTCAGCGGAGCTTGGCGTAGCTCGGCGAGGCTTGGCTTAGCTCGGCGGAGCTCGGCGTAGTTCGGTTTAGCTCGGCGGGGCTCGGGCGAATCGGAGATTCGGGGCGCCGAGGGTGCCGCTCTCCCGAGCTCTCCCGGGGAGGCTCGGGCGAATCGGAGATTCGGGGCGCCGAGGGTGCCGTTCTCCCGAGGTCTCCCGCGGAGGCTCGGGCGAATCGGACATTTGGGCGCCGAGGGGGCTGCTCTCCCGAGCTCTCCCGGTGAGGCTCGGGCGAATCGAAAATTTGGGCGCCCGAGGGTGCTGTTCTCCCGACGTTTCCCGCGGAGGCTCGGGCGAATCGGACATTTGGGCGCCGAGGGGGCTGCTCTCCCGAGCTCTCCCGGTGAGGCTCGGGCGAATCGGAAATTTGGGCGCCCGAGGGGGCCGCTCTCCCGAGGTCTACCGGGGAGGCTCGGGCGAATCGGAGATTCGGTGCTAGCAGGGTTCCAGGGCGTCTGTTCAAGGCGGCGGTGTCTCTCCGCTGCGGCGGACGATGACAGGGCGGCGATGACCATATTTCGGCAAGACAGGGCTCGGCTTTCCCCAATTGGCGTGCTCAGGCAGTCGTCCGACCAGATGGTGGCGGGTTAGAGTCGTGGTATGGCCTCCTTCTCTCCCTCGGCATACGGCGGTTCTCCGACGAGGTGGAGGCGCACGTAGCCAAGGCGACAGTCGTGATTCGGGGCTCGGCTATCTAGCGGCGGTGCCGAGGCAGACTTGGCGAACCTCGGCGGCCTTTCTCCGCAGCGCGAGGCGACCGGGGGTACTCGGAACGGATTTAGGCGAGGCGGAACGTGTCGGCGGCGATGTCGCCGCGACTGTGAGGTTCCGGCGGGGCTAAGGGGGTCTTCTAGGAGATGTATACGCGTCCAGGGTCTATGGCGGTGGTATACCAACTACCAATTTTGGCTACCGAGATTCCTAAAGTGCTCGGTCGTGGCGGCGGCGTGTCGCCGACGACGGCGGAAGGCGGCAACGCGGCTACGACCAAGTATTGGTTCAATCGAATGCGGTCTTGTCAAATTGGTGAGGCCAGAGAAGCATACAACACTCTAGTGGCGAACTTTAGCCATGGCATGACCTTCTTTTGGCGACGGCCCGTGGCGGCGCTCCGGTAAGGTCGCGGCGCACGCGGCCAAGGCGATTCAGGCTTCCTCTAGCGCTTAGATCCGCGTAGCTATCTCGAGGGGGTCGTGGCGGTGCTCCACGACGTTCTAACCTATACGGGTGCTAGTCGGATTGCTTGGAACGGGTGATTCGGCGTCAGAACGCGTCGGTGGTGAGCGCGCTCCGCCGAGAACGCGTCGTGCTGCGTTCTCGGTCTAGCAAGCTTGTAGTCCGGGGGTTTCGGCCGGTCGAGTGAGTGCATGGTGCAGGTGATCTTCCCGAGCCGGTAAGGGCTCGTGCCTGCGCGTCCCGAGGGTGGAACGCCATGGCAAAAGCAGGGCAAGGTTCGGACATGGCGTGCGATGGCTCACCGTGGTGTCGGTGAAGCTAGGATGGCGGTGCAGTGGCGAGTCGGAGCCGTGCAGAGCGATCGCAGTGCCGTGCCGCTCCTCGTCCGCAGCTCGGGCTTCTCCTCCGTGTCCGGCTCTGACGTGCTCCGCGGCGGCGGCGCTCCGGCAGCTTCTCCTCCTCTGCTCCGCCCTTCTCCTACGCTCTCTCTCTCGGTTTGGTGCAGTGTGCCGGTCTGTGCTGCGGTGGCGGCGAGGGGAAATGAGGGTAGGGCTTCGGGGTGCTCCAATTTATAGGCGAGCTTGGCAGGTTCCCATGGCGGACGGCCGCGATTGATCTCGGTAGATCAGAGGGCTTCGGCCGCTCGACGCTAGGGCTTCAGGGTGCACGCGGGCTCGCTTGGCGGCCAAGAAAGGAGGGGACAGGAGGGGGACAGCGGGGTCAGGGCTCTGCCATGCTGTCGGCTGTGGGACCGGGGTCACGCCATTCGCGTGACACCCCCGGCAGGCGCGTCGCCTTCGTGAGGAAGAAGAACAGTGGGGGGGCGAGAGCGGCTGACAGGCGGGGCCGGGTTGGCAGCGAGCGCGAGTGTGTGTGTGTGCCGGTCGCGCGTGCGCTGCCGAGCCGCAACGTGGGCCGCGCGCGGGTGAGATGAGGAGAGGAAGGTCGGGCTGGCTTGGGCTGGCTTAGCGACCCGGCTGGCCGAATGGCTGGCCTAACTCTCTTTCTCCTTTTCTATTTTCAATTTTGTGTATATATACATATATTGCCCATTTTAAATATTGAGTAAATACAAACATAAATTGCAATAAATCCCAAATGTGATGCATAAGTTATATTCTATGTGAATGGAATTAAAATGCAAACTACAAACCTATATGCTTGCACAAGAAAAATGGGTTTTCACAATAAATAAATGAAAAAGTTTAATTGGTTGGGATTTTTAGATTGTGTGGATTTTTAGGGTTGTTACAGTCCTCCCCCCTCATTAGGATCTCGACCTCGAGATTCAGGGATAACGTACCCATCGAAGAGGTAAGGAAATATAATCCGCAAGTCCGATTCTTTCTCCCACGTAGCTTCCCTTTCAGTGTGATTGCTCCACTGTACCTTGCACATCGGAATGGTTTTGTTTCGCGTCTCTTTGGTATCTCGTGCCAAGATCTTGATCGGATGTTCCTTGTATTCAAGTGTGTCTTGCAGGTCTAATGCATCCGTAGGAACTTGCTCCTCGGGAAGCTTCAAACACTTCCTTAATTGCGAGACATGGAACACGGGGTGTACTCCAGATAATTCCTCCGGTAGTTCCAGCTTGTAAGTAAGCTTTCCAACCCTTTTACAGATCTTGTATGGCCCAACATATCTTGGTGCCAATTTCCCCTTCACGTGGAATCTGACAGTGCCACGAAGTGGAGATACCTTGAGGTAGACGTAATCCCCAACCTTGAACTCAAGCTCTCTACGTCTTCTATCTGCATAGCTCTTTTGCCTACTCTGTGCAATTCTCAAATTTTCTCTGACCTGTGCTACGCCTTCCTCTACTTCTACAATCTTAGCAGGGCCAAAGAAGGCTCTCTCTCCGGGTTCTGACCACATTAGCGGGGTCCTGCAGGGTCTCCCATACAATGCCTCAAACGGTGACATCTTGAGGCTTGTTTGATAGCTGTTGTTGTACGAGAATTCAGCGTGGGGTAAGCAGCTTTCCCAACTGGTCTTGTATTTTATCACACAAGCTCGGAGCATATCTTCGAGAATTTGGTTCACTCTTTCTGTTTGACCGTCAGTTTGTGGGTGATAAGCCGTGCTATAGTCCAGCTTGGTTCCGATGGATTTGTGCAAGGCTTGCCAGAATCGAGACGTGAATTGTGAGCCTCGATCAGATATTATGCTTGTGGGTGCCCCGTGTAGTCTCAGAATGTGGGTTATGTATAAATCCGCCAGCCGTTCGGCATCGTAGCCAATGCTGATGAGAATGAAGTGAGCGACTTTGGTCAAACGGTCGACTATCACCCAAATCGAATCGTGTTTCTTCTCGGTGCGGGGTAACCCAACGATAAAATCCATCGAAATGCATTCCCATTTCCATTCTGGAATTGCGAGGGGTTGTAGTAGGCCGGCTGGTCGTTGATGTTCGGCCTTGATTCTGCTGCAAGTGTCACATCGGGCTACATGCCCTGCAATGTCTGTCTTCATATTCTCCCACCAGAAGTGTTTCCTTAGATCATGGTACATCTTGGCTGACCCTGGGTGAATGCAATATTTGGAGTCATGCCCTTCTGACAGAATCTCTTCTCGTACCGCTGAATCCATCGGTACGCAGATTCTATCTTTGTACCATACAGTTCCCTGCTCATCTTCTCGGTATTCGGGGCCTCTTCCCAGCTTCATCAAACCACGGATATAGTCTATCTCAGGACAGTTCTTTTGCGCTTCACGGATTCGTGAGGTGAGATTGTACTCAACGCGAAGCTCATTTAGCATGCCATAGGAGATTACCTCGAGCTGGAACGCGTCAAACTCTCTCCTGAGCTCAGGTGGCATAGAGTTGGTGATGAGGGTATGGCAGTAGCTTTTGCAGCTAAGTGCATCAGCGACAACATTGGCCTTTCCTGGGTGATAATGGATCTCAGGATCATAGTCCTTGATGAGTTCTAGCCATCTGCGTTGCCTCATATTCAGATCTTCCTGTGTGAAGAAGTACTTCAGGCTCTTGTGGTCAGTGTAGATGTCACACTTGTTGCTTATCAGATAGTGTCTCCAAATCTTGAGTGCATGTACCACGGCTGCAAGTTCTAGGTCATGAGTCGGGTATCGCTGCTCATGTTCCTTCAACTGTCTTGAGGCATAAGCTATCACTCTTCCTTCTTGCATTAGTACACAGCCCAAACCTTGCCGAGAGGCATCACAATATACAACAAAATCCTTGTGAATATCGGGCAGGGCTAGTACAGGTGTAGTAGTGAGCTTCTCCTTCAAGGTCTGAAAACTCTTCTCACATTCAGGAGTCCATATAAACTTGTTCTCTTTCTTCAGCAAGTTGGTCATGGGTCTTGCAATCTTGGAGAAATTCTCAATAAATCTGCGATAGTATCCTGCAAGTCCCAAAAAGCTTCTGATTTCTGACACATTACAGGGTTGTTCCCACTCTTTCACAGCTTCAATTTTGGCTGGGTCTACTGCGACTCCTTCTCCTGACAGTACGTGTCCAAGGAAAGCAACTTCCTCAAGCCAGAATTCGCACTTGGAGAATTTGCCGTATAGCTGGTTGTGAGACAACCTCTCCAATACGGTCCTCAGATGATGTTCATGTTCCTCTTTTGTGGCTGAATAAACCAATATATCATCAATGAATACCACCACAAACTTGTCTAGCTCATTCATGAAGATCTTGTTCATCATGTTCATGAAGTATGCTGGAGCATTAGTGAGTCCAAATGAGACTACTGTGCACTCATACTGTCCATATCTAGTGACAAATGCAGTCTTCGGGATATCTTCTTCCCTGATCTTCATCTGATGATACCCTGATCGGAGATCGATCTTCGAGAAGTACTTGGCCTTGCTCAGTTGATCTAACAGATCATCGATGCGGGGCAATGGATACTTATTCTTGACCGTAACCGCATTCAGATTCCGGTAGTCAATGCACATCCTCATCGTGCCATCCTTCTTCTTGACAAACAAAACGGGAGATCCCCAGGGCGAAGCACTAGGCCTAATGAAGCCCTTCTCCAGTAATTCTCCCAGCTGTTTCTTGAGTTCCCTCAACTCATCAGCCGACATTCTGTAGGGTCTTTTGGCAATCGGTGCAGTCCCTGGCACCAGCTCTATAACAAACTCCACATCTCTATCTGGTGGCATTCCTGGCAACTCCTCTGGAAATACGTCATTGAATTCACAGACTACTGGCACATCTCTGAATGTCAGCTCTGTCTTATCTGCTTTAGTCTCTAGGGCACATAGGAGGGCTTGGACTCTCTCAGTTTGGGGTACACATCGGACAGCTGTTCCCCAAGGGTGGGTTACCTGAACATATCAAGGTGAACAAGATATCACTCCCCGGTGTTTGGTTAGCCAGTCCATGCCTAAGATGACATCTAAGCTATTGGAGGGTAGTAGGGTTAGGTCAGCTCGAAAGTCAAGTCCCTCGATAGTGATTATCACTCCTCTACATATGTGAACGCTTCTGAAGGTTCCTAAGGGCGAGCTAGTTAGGATGGGGTTTGCTCTCGGGGTTACAGGTATGTTATGCTTACGTGCATATGCAGATGAAATGTATGAACATGTAGCTCCCGAATCAAACAGAACTGTAGCCATGTTACCCTGAACTAGGAACGTACCGTACACAGCATCAGGTGCAGCTTCAGCTTCCTCAGCGGTCATGTGGTTCAGTCTTCCTCGGGTAGCAGATCCCCGGTTTGGTGTGCCCTGTGCAGCTGCTGGTGCACGGTTGAGGTCGGGGCACACAGCCACACGGTGTCCAGGCTTTCCGCATCCAAAGCAAGTGAAGGGCGCACTGCCTGCCGTAGCTGTCGCAAGAGCCTTCCAATTGCTTGTACTTGGCGTGTTGGTAGCGGGGGCGGGTGTGTTCTGCACAGCTCGAGTCGGCGCAGGGTAGGTCTGAGCGGGGCGGTGATAGTTGCTGCTGTTGGTACCACCACGGCTCGTTCCCGAAGAGGGTCCCTGGCGAGTCCGGAAAGGCGGAGGTGCACCCGTTCGCTGTCTCTGGGGTGGAGCAGCGCGAGCGGGTCCCTCAGAGCGGCGCTTCTTTCCCTTGTTGTGGGCCTCGAATTACAGTCGTGCTTCCATGCGATCCTTCTCGATCTCAATACAGCGGTCAATCAGCTCACGCAGAGTGTAGCTCTTGTTCCCTGACAGAGCCAACCTGATCTTGGTCTGAAGTCCCTTCCTGTAGTAGTACATCTTTTCCTTCTCGGAACTCACGCAAGACGCAGGTGCGTAGCGGAGCAAGCAGTTGAAGCGGGTGGTGTACTCGTGGATCCGATCAGCTCCCTGGGAGATGTTACGAAACTCGTTCTCCTTGGCCTCCATGACTCCCTCAGGAATGTGGTGGTCACGGAAAGCCTCGGTGAACTCATCCCAGTCAATGCGGGCTGGGTCCTCGTGAGCGCTGGTGTAGTTGTCCCATCATGCTCGTGCAGCACCGGTCAGCTGGTGGCTAGCAATCCCAACACACTCCTTGTCGGAGCAAGTGGTCAGGTCCAGCTTCTTCTCCATCTCCTTAAGCCAATCGTCGGCAGCGAGAGGATCGCTGTCGGTCCCGTCGAAGGTAGGTGGCCTCAGCTTCAGGAAACCCTCCAGTTTCCTTTGGAAGTCATTCTGGGGTGGCCCGTGGTGCCTGTTCATCCCAGTAGCTATGGCATTCAGCAGCTGGGTCTGCTGAGCCATCACTTCCGCCAACGTCGGTGGCGGCGGCGGTGGCGGTGGCGGAGGCACGTTCTCGCCTTGTGGTGGCGGATCGTTCACCGGCGGTGCATTCTCTGCCCGGCGCAGCTCTTCTTCCAGGTTAACTCCAACACGTCTGCCAGCTGGGCGTCCACGGTTGCGACCACGCCCACGCCCTGGCGCAGGCGCAGGGGAGGGCTGGCGGTTCTCCAAACGCGCAGAACGTCTCATCGACATCTGAAATTATTAGGTACGTGCTCAGTGCAGTAATAATCTTGTAGTGGTTTAAGTAGGAGTTAGATGTTTTTTAACGATTTAAATGAATTAAAAACATTTTTCATGCTATCCTACACTCAACCAAAGAAGCATAGAGATCCATAAGAAGCATAAGATCCAAATGTCACTCATCACATGGTTATTACTATATAAAGGATATTCCTAGCTGCTAAGAAGATCGTGCTATGCGCAGATAGCCAATGACAGGACAACTCATGGTATCACTAGTCTAAGGGCCACGCAGGGTCCCATAAGCTACTGGTGCATAAGGTCGAGTACGGCGTCGGGTATGCGGCTGTCCTCTGCCTCGACAAGCTTCCCTCGGCTGAAGTACTGGATCTGGTCAGACGGTGCTCCCAGCTCCTCCAGCACCTGGCGTAGTACCATGGCAAATCCGCCGTGGTTCCTCCCATTGATCGGGATCTCAATAGTGCCATCGTGCAGTGGACGAAGTGGTGGTCCAAGGCTGGTCATCTGCAAATTTTTCAAGAAACGGATTAGCAGGTCCTTGTATTAGATAAGCCATTGCATAAAAAGTGAATGCAAGGTCGGTAATATAACCGAAAGAGAGTCTGGCTTCTTATTCTAACGTCCATTTTCTATGGGTCTCGTCCTACAGTCAAGTATGGCTCTGATACCAACTGAAACGACCTCGATTTCCGCGAAGGGAAATCCACAGGCTCGAATTGTAATTCAACAGATTGCTTGGGACAATCCATGAAATTACCCATATCTCAGTTGACACCAGGATCCATACAACAGTAATTAAGTCTTACATAAACACTTATTACATCGCCACATTGGCGGAATCAACATTCAGAGAAGCTTTAGAAGATGCGGAGGCGATTCATTCTTCACGGCCAACTTGAGTGTAGCACATGACCCTATTCCTCGTCATCATCTCCCTCGAAGTCGTACTCATTCTCGTCACCTGACAGCAAATTTATCAGTATGATTTGTACTGGCCACGGAGCCCACCTATGCAGCATTTGCTTTGTGGAAAGTGGATGCAAGGCTATACAAGCAGACCTATAGGCTGAGGTTTTCCTATGCAGCTGTAATTAATGTTTAATTAGTCAAGTTTTATCACCAGTTAACACCATCATCCCTTTTCCCATCACCACGCCTCACATACCCACACCTCACTCTCATTCGACAGGCCCAACTCCCTCTCGGGCCTATCTCAGCGGCACACTACCACAACGGGTACACTGCCGGAAAAATGTCATCCAGGGGGAGAAGAGAACACTCACTACACTAGTAGAAGCTTCATAGGAAAGGTCCATAGCCAACAGGTTGGCATATGTATCGATCGATCAACCGTACACTCTGCAGAGGTTTCACTACCCACAAGATTAGCCATCATAGGTGTTGCGCAAACACCTAGGCAGAATTCCGGGTGCTTGCTTGCCAAGGTCGATGCCACCCTACCACTCAGCCCTACACCGTTATGCTAAGACTGGGAGACACAGTACCGGGCCCATCCAGTGGTACTGTGCATCTAGAACGGAACGGGAACCCATCGACCGTCTTCGCCCACCCTTATCACCTTTCAACCTAGCAGTAGTGGCACCGTCCTACCAAGTAGTCCAGCCGTCTCCCGCCCATCAGAAGCGAGTGAGTAGAAAAGGATTCCCATGAACCTGAAACTAGTCCGTCCTAGGTTTGACCAAGCAGGCATCTTCACTTAGGGGATACTCTCCCCGTGCCATCACGGCACCTCCGTCCACGGGCTTCAAACCACCAAGGCTATCCCACCCGAAACCTCCTCAACAACTTTACCCGCCACAGGTACCTCGCTTGGGGATGCCCAGGTTGCACCCCCGGCACGACTTGCCCCATGGGCTCGTCTCACATCCCACTTGGTCGACATCAACCCTTACCACGCACCCAAGACGCACATAGCACTCTCTCCCAGTGGTTATAATCAGTTATACGCCGTCCCAATTCCACCACATAGCATATAGCGAGTAGAAAGTAGTGGAAGAGTAACAGTAAATTAAGCAGCTAGCCTAGCAGCGGACAGCAGGGTAAAGTCTTATCAAGGCAGGAAATTAAAATATACTACCATGCAACCAATCCATACATAATCATAAAGCAATAGCAACAATGTCATTGCAATGCGTAATTAGGATCTAAGGATTTGGTGGGACGTGGCACCTTCGTAGTCGTCTCCTAGCTCCTGAAAGTACTCGTGGTCGTGTTCCTTAGTCAGATCCTCCTCCGGCTCTGAAATCGAACACGAAATAGTCGCGTCAGCGACTCCTATAGAATATTTCAGAAAAATCCAATAAAATAAAGAGCCAAATGCACACAAACACAGTCTTAGATTGTAGATCTCATTTTTCTGAGAATTTTGATATATGGTGCGCAATTTTTGGACTTCGTATGAATAAGTTATGAATTTCCGAAGATTATCCTATTTTCTGAAAATAGGAAAACTGGTCGGTTAATCAGGGGCAGCTCGGGATTGGTCCACGTGGCGCGCGGGTCCATTAGTGCGGCAAGTGGCGCCTCAATAGAACACAGACCCGATGGTCGCCCACCAGGTGTTCGATGCTGGTTCCCAGAGAGTTGCCGGAGTTGGCGTAGCTCGGCGTGGCTCGGCGGTGGTCGGGGGTAGATCGGCTGTGGTTGGGGGTAGCTTGGTGGAGCTCGGCGGTGCTTGGCTTAGCTCGGCGGAGCTTGGCGTAGCTCGGCGAGGCTTGGCTTAGCTCGGCGGAGCTCGGCGTAGTTCGGTTTAGCTCGGCGGGGCTCGGGCGAATCGGAGATTCGGGGCGCCGAGGGTGCCGCTCTCCCGAGCTCTCCCGGGGAGGCTCGGGCGAATCGGAGATTCGGGGCGCCGAGGGTGCCGTTCTCCCGAGGTCTCCCGCGGAGGCTCGGGCGAATCGGACATTTGGGCGCCGAGGGGGCTGCTCTCCCGAGCTCTCCCGGTGAGGCTCGGGCGAATCGGAAATTTGGGCGCCCGAGGGTGCTGTTCTCCCGACGTTTCCCGCGGAGGCTCGGGCGAATCGGACATTTGGGCGCCGAGGGGGCTGCTCTCCCGAGCTCTCCCGGTGAGGCTCGGGCGAATCGGAAATTTGGGCGCCCGAGGGGGCCGCTCTCCCGAGGTCTACCGGGGAGGCTCGGGCGAATCGGAGATTCGGTGCTAGCAGGGTTCCAGGGCGTCTGTTCAAGGCGGCGGTGTCTCTCCGGTGCGGCGGACGATGACAGGGCGGCGATGACCATATTTCGGCAAGACAGGGCTCGGCTTTCCCCAAATGGCGTGCTCAGGCAGTCGTCCGACCAGATGGTGGCGGGTTAGAGTCGTGGTATGGCCTCCTTCTCTCCCTCGGCATACGGCGGTTCTCCGACGAGGTGGAGGCGCACGTAGCCAAGGCGACAGTCGTGATTCGGGGCTCGGCTATCTAGCGGCGGTGCCGAGGCAGACTTGGCGAACCTCGGCGGCCTTTCTCCGCAGCGCGAGGCGACCGGGGGTACTCGGAACGGATTTAGGCGAGGCGGAACGTGTCGGCGGCGATGTCGCCGCGACTGTGAGGTTCCGGCGGGGCTAAGGGGGTTTTCTAGGAGATGTATACGCGTCCAGGGTCTATGGCGGTGGTATACCAACTACCAATTTTGGCTACCGAGATTCCTAAAGTGCTCGGTCGTGGCGGCGGCGTGTCGCCGACGACGGCGGAAGGCGGCAACGCGGCTACGACCAAGTATTGGTTCAATCGAATGCGGTCTTGTCAAATTGGTGAGGCCAGAGAAGCATACAACACTCTAGTGGCGAACTTTAGCCATGGCATGACCTTCTTTTGGTGACGGCTCGCGGCGGCGCTTCGGTAAGGTCGCGGCGCACGCGGCCAAGGCGATTCAGGCTTCCTCTAGCGCTTAGATCCGCGTAGCTAGCTCGAGGGGGTCGTGGCGGTGCTCCACGACGTTCTAACCTATACGGGTGCTAGTCGGATTGCTTGGAACGGGTGATTCGGCGTCGGAATGCGTCGGTGGTGAGCGCGCTCCGCCGAGAACGTGTCGTGCTGCGTTCTCGGTCTAGCAAGCTTGTAGTCCGGGGGTTTCGGCCGGTCGAGTGAGTGCATGGTGCAGGTGATCTTCCCGAGCCGGTAAGGGCTCGTGCCTGCGCGTCCCGAGGGTGGAACGCCATGGCAAAAGCAGGGCAAGGTTCGGACATGGCGTGCGATGGCTCACCGTGGTGTCGGTGAAGCTAGGATGGCGGTGCAGTGGCGAGTCGGAGCCGTGCAGAGCGATCGCAGTGCCGTGCCGCTCCTCGTCCGCAGCTCGGGCTTCTCCTCCGTGTCCGGCTCCGGGGTGCTCCGCGGCGGCGGCGCTCCGGCAGCTTCTCCTCCTCTGCTCCGCCCTTCTCCTACGCTCTCTCTCTCGGTTTGGTGCAGTGTGCCGGTCTGTGCTGCGGTGGCGGCGAGGGGAAATGAGGGTAGGGCTTCGGGGTGCTCCAATTTATAGGCGAGCTTGGCAGGTTCCCATGGCGGACGGCCGCGATTGATCTCGGTAGATCAGAGGGCTTCGGCCGCTCGACGCTAGGGCTTCAGGGTGCACGCGGGCTCGCTTGGCGGCCAAGAAAGGAGGGGACAGGAGGGGGACAGCGGGGTCAGGGCTCTGCCATGCTGTCGGCTGTGGGACCGGGGTCACGCCATTCGCGTGACACCCCCGGCAGGCGCGTCGCCTTCGTGAGGAAGAAGAACAGTGGGGGGGCGAGAGCGGCTGACAGGCGGGGCCGGGTTGGCAGCGAGCGCGAGTGTGTGTGTGCCGGTCGCGCGCGCGCTGCCGAGCCGCAACGTGGGCCGCGCGCGGGTGAGATGAGGAGAGGAAGGTCGGGCTGGCTTGGGCTGGCTTAGCGACCCGGCTGGCCGAATGGCTGGCCTAACTCTCTTTCTCCTTTTCTATTTTCAATTTTGTGTATATATACATATATTGCCCATTTTAAATATTGAGTAAATACAAACATAAATTGCAATAAATCCCAAATGTGATGCATAAGTTATTATTCTATGTGAATGGAATTAAAATGCAAACTACAAACCTATATGCTTGCATAATAAAAATGAGTTTTCACAATAAATAAATGAAAAATTTTAATTGGTTGGGATTTTTAGATTGTGTGGATTTTTAGGGTTGTTACACCATATGACAGGCGATGAACTACACACGTGAAATGGTTACAGGATCACTATCTAATATATCTCAACTATAAGGTAAGACAAGACACAACTATACTATAATTAATAGTAAAGCACTTAGTAAAGTAAAGTAAAGATAATATATTGATAAAGGTAAAGTCTTACAGAAGAAAAGGTACAAGAGCTATACTAGACTCTCCAGCAGACGACTCCGGAGACTCCGAGCGTAGCTCGACTCGACTCTAACTCCCACACTAGACTAATACTACTACTACTACTAAAGAGTGGAGCTTCTCTTGTCTCTTGTGGCTCTTATGTATCTTGGGTGTGTTGAAGAGGGTGATGGCTGCCTCTATTTATAGGGGAGAGTTGAGGGTGCCACGTCAGCGATCCGCGTGCTCCTTGCCTCTCCACCCTTGGATGAACCACCTCAATACCGCCTTAGGATGGACGGCAGATGTAATACCTCTGGTATATTGCTTAATTAATTTGCCATGTCATCATGTTTATTATTAATCATCTGCATATGATTGTGCTTAGGGCCCCTAGAGTGATTTGATTTCATTTAGTATTGATTGTGTAATTAAGCATTTGATTAAAAGGCAAAAAGTAAAAATAAAATAAGAAATCCAATTTAAGCTCTAGAATTGACCTCAGACCCTAATTCAAAATCTGTAATGAATCTGATAAAAGTGTCTTAATGAAAGTTGTAGAGATTTTAAAATGGAACAACTTTTATTTTTGTGGATTTTGAAGTTATACTATAGAAATTCAAATTAAACTCAAATTAGTATGTTGAAATTTAAATTTAAAACTTCAATTTCAAAAATATGTTGAATCTCCCAAAACTCCCTTAATAGAAGTTGTCAAGCTCAGTAAGTACAACAACTTTCATGTTTACCAATTTTTAAGTTGTTGAGAAAATTTAAAGGTAATTTCAAAAATACAGTTTGAAATTCAAAACCACTTTTACCCCCTTTTTGATATTTTTCAAATTGAGCCAAATTTGAACATGGTCTCAAAAGAAAAAGTGTTCTAAATAAAATTTGGCACAACTTTTGTTTTTGGAGCCCCAACTGTAGCTGCACGGTTTAGGAGTAATTTTGAAATCCATAGGATTTGACCTGGCTGAGCAACAGTACCGGGCCCCCTCTGTTCTTGGCCGCGTGGGCAGCGCGGGTACACGCGCGTGCCGTGCCGCACGCCGGCGACGTCCGGCCGGGGGATGGCCCTGTCACCGTCGAGCTGCGACCGCATAGGGGCCCCGGACCAAGCCCGATCCTATTCGCTCGCGTACTGGCCTTTAAAGGCGATGAGCACAGCTCCCTTCCTCATCTTCCCCGTTCGGCCGCCGACGAGACCACTCCGGCCTCCGGGCAAATACAGCGAGTCTCGTCCGCTTTCCAAACCCTCCACATCATAGCCAACTAACCTGCTTCCTTGCGCATCGTTTGGTGCCCTTGGTGTCAGCCATAATCCCCTGAGTGAGCCAGAACGGGTTTCGTCGTCTTTGTGGGTGGCCGGAGCGTCGCCGCGAGGATCATCGTCGTTGCCATATTGCTCGGGTGAGCTCTGGACCCTTGTGCCTTGTGTTCCAGTGTCCTTATGACCTATAGTTTCTCACGCGCAAGTCGGTTTCTCCTTTGGTTCCTCGGGATCGCCGGAACAGGGAGAGTGTCATCGGGGAAGCACCGCCGCAGGACCGCTCGGCATCGAACTCACCTCACCGAACCGTCTTTACGTCGACCAGTGGGTGCTTTAGAGTCTCGGTGAGCTCCTGCGACATTTGCGCCCCAAACTTTAAACCCTACTGTCCTATTCTTGCCGGTGTACGGTGCGCCATCGCCGCCGAGCCGCCATGGGTGGCGTTGAACTCGTCTCCGACCTATGCTGCCCCGTTTAGGTCCCTCGGATAGTGCGCTAGGGTTTGGGCCGACCGTCGAAGGTCTCTCCCTCACCGGAGAAGCCGCCGGTGGCGAGCCACCGCGATGCGGGTGCGCGCGCGTCGCGTCGGGTGTAGACGCGGGAGGTAGGAGAAAGGACTGACGAGTGGGGTCCATCCGTCAGTGGCGTTGAGAGGGAGAGGCACGGGGTGAGCGTGTGGGCCGCGTTGGGCCAGTCTGACTTACTGGGCCGGCTCGGGTTAGGATTGGTTTTTAATTTTCCAGGGATTTTTGAATGGCATTTTCCATTTCTATTTTAGTGAATAGTGTTGTTGTTTGTTATTTTTGTTAGATTAAATGTATAGCTCTAAAAATTGTGAAACTATTTGGGAAGACTCTCTGAGGTGTTTACTATTTAATAAAAATATTAAATATGTATGTTGAACACTTTCTACAGAGACTAAAAATCACTATATTAATGGAAAAGTGCAACTTTGAGCAATTTTAGTTAATTCTCTGTAATTCTAAAAATCATGAAATTTGGTTTAACACTGTTTGGGACTGAAATCTAACTGTTGGTAAATTTTGGGCATAGTTGGAAATAATCTAGTTTGAAGCATCTAGGCCCTAATGGTTTCGGTGATTAATGACAATAAGACGGTTATTATGACTAACGTATGTTTTGTAGGATAATCTAGAGGTTAGGTCATAATAACATGTAGGTTCAAGCCCCTAACGATGGAATTCGATTCGGTTTTCAAAGGATGGAAGTCAAGACGGTGATAGGCTAGTACCAAGTGTCGTTTGGAGTTGAGAGACACTTGGCGTAGTCTTAGGTTTTGTTTTTCTCTTTGACCGTACTATTAAGAGGGGTTTGGATGGGTAGCTTGACTTAGAGCAAGATTAAAGAGTGTAGATGTGATGCACACTTGTCCAACATAGCTCTAGACAGCTCAGGGAGACTCTTGAGAGAGAGAGGATCAAACTTCGTTTTGAAAAGTTTTTAATTCGGCGAAGTTTTGATCAAGTTAGAGGCGTCGGACTCTACCTAGTATGGGCGTCGGACCAATAGCTAGAGTCCGACGACACGTAGCAGCCCCTGGACGTTTCTCAGCGTGCCAGGGAACGTCGGACCCTGGCTGGATGGTCGTCGGACCATTGGCCAGAGTCCGACGGTGCCTCTGGTTGTTCAGCGAGCGTCGGACCGTCGAGAGAGTGAGCGTCGGACTAATGTTTCTCAGCGTCCGACGCTTCCAGAGAGGTTCCCGCAGCGTAAAAGAGCGTCGGACTTGGTCCGACGGTGTGCGTCGGACCATTGATCCGCGTTATAGCCGTTGAGAGGCACTGTGCCAGCTGTTCTCAAGCGTCAGACTGAGGAGCGTCGGACCATCAAGTTCGGTCCGACGCCCCTCTGGCACAGGTCTGAGAACAGTGCAACTGTGAGAGTCGGACCGTGGTGAATGGTCCGACGGTCGAGCCTCGGCAGCGTCTGACGGTTCGCAAGAAAGTGAGAAACAGCTAGTTTTGGAGAGGGTGAGTATTTATACTCCACCAAAACCTCCATTCTATCTCTCTTGCCACTTCTAACAGCTGAAGGAACCCTTGTTGATCTTGTGAGAGAGCAAGAGCCCTAGGGAGCATTGAGTGAACTCCATTGCTTGTGAGCTTCTTCCCTAGAGAGATCAAGAGTGACTTGTGTGCATCCATCACCCTCTTTGGCCTTGTTCTTGGTCAAGTGAGAGTCTAGGCTTGTTACTCTTGGTGATCGGCATCAGCTAGACGGTTTGGTGATGATCAGGAGCTTGGTGACCGTTTAGAGAGCTTGGTGACCCTAGTTTTGTTCGCTTGGCTGATAAGCATGGCTGAAAGAGAAAAACACTGTTTGTTCGCTGAAAAAGTACGGATTATAAGACAAACGAATAGGACTGACTCGAGAACTAGCTAAACTTTATTATACTATAAAATCCAAATAGAGTCTACTAACAACCTGATAATAAGTTGGAACTTCTGCCAGAACACATGCATGATGCATCCATCTCTTGTGTTTACGTGTGTGCCTCCTTAATTAATTTGCAAAGATGCCAAGCAAATGAGAAATAAGTACTGACCGCGTAGCGTGTCATGTGTATTTGATTTCGAGGCTACTTTTCAGTGAGCAACATGTTTAATGTTTCGCGGTATACTTCCATCGACATAACACTAGGTTCGTTGATTGCCTTTCGTTTGAATTTATATAAAGTAGACCCCTACAAGTTTTTTGAGCGAACACGAGCCGCATGCACGCTCAAACTACAAAAGTAAAATAAATTCGGACTGCATGTTCTAGCAGACACCGAGGCGGCGTGGCATATGCTTCCTCCGTCTCTGAAAGAATCATCGCCATGGCTTACACCCCTGGCGTTGCCCATCAGCGTCCGCTCCGTGGCCGCGTGAATCTGGTGGCCACAGATGCGATGCGCCGGGAGGCTTCCAGGCTGCGTGCTCATGCTGCTTTCATCTCGTCGCCGGCCGAGGGCCTAACACTAATGCAGCGGAGCTCACCCAGGCACTGGCCGTGCAGCTGCACCTGGAGGCGCACTCCATTCGCGTCACCAAGTACACTGCAAGGTTCAGTACGCCGCTGGACCAGGAAAGAGCTCTCTGCAAGAGCTTTGTCGAAGTGGGAGGCGCCGCCTTCCCCATTCGGCCGTGGGTCTCGGCTAGAGGAGGCGCTGAGCACACTTGGTGGTTACACGTCAAGATCACTATGGAGCACGTCCCGCTGGAGGCTTGGAACGAGGACGGGGTAAGGCTCATCCTTGGTGACGCTTGTATTTTTGACAGGCTTGATCATCGCACGGTGGCCAGAGAGACATCCCAGTTCCTCTCGTGCTGGGTCTGGATGTACGACCCTGATCTCCTGCCAAGGTCGGTGGAATACTCCATCTTCGCGATGCGGGCTGGCCAGGCCATGGTCATCAACGGCCTCCCAAGGCCGACCCGCATCCCGGCCTCACCGCCAACGGGCATGGGAGGAGAGAAGGCGATCCTTGTCCACCTCTCCGGCTATGAGGATTGGAGCCCAACATCGCCTGACGGCTCGTCGTCGCGGGCTTCATCGGAGCACGGGAGCTCCGCTCCGGTGATCCTCCGATTCGACTGGGTGCCCGGGGTGATCGACGGACGGCCGGGCCCGGTGTGGCAAGCCCGGCGCGGCCCATGCCGCGCGCCGCCCGCGCAGCGACCGCAGCGGGAGGACGACAACGACCGCCTAGGCGCGGGAATGTGGCCAGGAGCGTTCGGGTACGCTAACTGTTCCCGGACTGTTCCTCGGGGCGTGCTGTCCGTGTACGCACACGGTCGCCACCCGCCTACCGCCGATCGGGAGGAGCTGGCCACGACGAGCTGCACTACGATGCGGCGGGCCGTGGGCGACACGCCTACCGCTCGCCTAGGATGGACGCACGCGGCTGAGGATTGGGAAAGGCGTCGCTCTCGCTCGCCTGCCCCTCGGCCGCAAAGGAGGACACTTCAACACCTCCAGCGACATGCTACCTGCGACCCGCTGCTTGATTTCTGCAGGGAAGCTGACAGGGGCGAGACGTCGCTCTCCCCGGAGGAGGACCCGATGACCCACGAGTACGGCTGCTTCGACACGCGACCACAAGCTCCTCTATGCTACTTGCCGGAGTACAGGCCTACATTTGGCCCCTGGCTGGATGTGCACTGCCCGGCTATGACAGAACACCATGAGGCTGAAATTGTCTTTGGTCCTGGAGCCCAGCTAGATGAACAGGAGAACATGAACACAAGCCTGGAAGATATCTCCAACCTGGTTACCAAGATGGATATTGATGAGACAGGCCAGACAGCTGCTCAGACTCATGATCTTGCTGCCCCGGAGAGGGATGAGCCAACTGCTGCTGATGCCGACTACACGTCCTTCTGCGCTGGTATGTTCAAGGCCATTCCTAATGCCATCTTGCAGATGCCCGAGCCAGCGCAGAGCTCCAGTCGTGGCAGGCGGAGGAACGTGGCCCCCAGCCGTGCAAGCTCGCGTCTGGCAGCCCGTCCGTCGCCGGTTCCGGTGGCCGAGCGAGCGCAGCGCAAGCTCATGCGCGAGCTCGACTTCGTCAACAGCAAGGCTGGACCACCGGATGCAGTGTTCACAGCCTTCATCGACCTCTTTGGGGAGAGCATCCCCGACAAGGTGGTGACGGCCCTGCGGGCGGCAACCAGGCTGGGGAACAAGGAGCTCACGAACGCGCTGGCGGCGATCGTAGCAGAAGCTGAAGCCGCGGAGACGGAGCTGGCCTGAGAAGCTGTTGCATGATGCTGGGACCTGTTGTGTCTGTTGTCTCAATGGAAGCTGCTAATGCTTTGTCAATGCTGTGGGTGTTTGTGGTAGATTATCAGTTTCTGTTTCCCGTCTCTGTGATAGAGGTTTCTGCCAAGACTGTTAGTTGTTGTTTGCTGTTGCGTTTTCGTTTGCAGTGGGGGGCAGTGGAGAGCTCTCAGTTCAGCACCTTGTCACTGCTCGATCAGGGAAGCATGGTCTGTCATTGGCCTGCTTGTTATGTCTGTGGAGGATCCTTGTTTGTCTGGGACTGCAGACTGCACTCCTTCAATTAGCATTGTTGCCTGTGTTTGCTGTTATGTTCCCTTGCTGAATGCTGAAGCACATCTCTGGAGTCCTTCTGTGTTTGCCAATGAATGAAATCAAGCTGCTAGACTGGAATGTACGTAGACTAAATTGCGCTGCGCGCCGCGAGACAGTACGCATTCTGCTGTCAAACACCAGGCCAACCATTGTTTGCTTTCAAGAAACCAAGCTTGACAGCATCAACAGACTGCTTGCCTTGGAGTTCCTGGGTACTGATAGCCTGTCTTGGGAGGCCCTGGCTGCAAGTGGTACCAGGGGAGGGATTTTGATAGCTTGGGACCGGGACCTGCTCCAAGCTGGGACAGTCCACCGCCGCCAGTTCTCACTATCTGTTCACCTCACAATGAAGCTCACTAATAGCTCCTTCCTTCTCACCAATGTCTACGGCCCAACTGAGGATGCTTTGAAGCCGATCTTCCTGAGAGAGTTGGCTTGCTGTCAACCGAACACAGGAACTCCTTGGCTATGCTTAGGAGACTTTAACTTGATCTATAAGGCCGGTGATAAAAATAACGACAACCTAAACCGCCGGATGATGCAGCTATTTCGGCAGGCGCTCGACGACAGTGAGCTGCTGGAACTCAGACTCCAGAACAGAAGATACACGTGGAGTAATGGAAGGGCAATACCAACCTTAGTCCATCTAGACAGAGTTTTCTACAATGAAGATTGGGACAATATTTTCCCGGAGGCAACCCTCCATGCTCTCTCCAGCAGCCTCTCCGATCACTCCCCTCTGTTCATTGGACAAGTGAGAAGAATGCCCAGAACAGCCTTCTTCTGCTTTGAGCATTTCTGGACCCGGATACCAGGATACCTTGAGAGGGTTGAAGCGGCATGGAATGACCCTGTACGAGGCACTTCGCCGTTAATGGTGTTCAACAATCGGCTTGAGAACACTGCAAGGAAATTGCGGGCATGGAGTCGCGAACTTTTTAGCGAAGCAAAAGGGCAGCTAATGATGGCCAACGAGATTATTCTGAGGTTTGACATTGCCCAGGAGTCACGGCTGCTGAGCCCAAATGAACTGCTGTTATATAAGGAGCTCAAGGCATGAGTTGCAGGCTGGGCTGCTGTTGAAAGATCCAGGAGGAGACAGAGTTCACGGCTAGTTTTTTTGAAGGAAGGCGATGCATGCACCAAGTTCTTCCACCGAAAGGCCTGTGGACGGAGAAAAAGAAATCTGATTTCTTACTTGAGGGACACCTCTGGCTCAGTCATTTGGGACCATCAGGGCAAGGAGGAATTGCTGGAGGCTCACTTCACTGAAACCATTGGCTGCTCCTTACCTCGAACGGCCTCCTTCGACTGGGACAGGCTGCAATTAGAACGCCTAGATGACCCATCTATTGACCTGTGAGATGCCGGCACAAAAGGCACCTGGCCGGGATGGATTCACTGGAGCATTCTACAGGACATGCTGGAGTATTATCCGAGCTGACCTGATGAAAGCCATCCAATGCTTTGAGCAACTTCGTGTGGGGCCCCTGGAACACCTGAATGGAGCACATATTGTGCTTGCGCCGAAAAGTGACGTGGCTGAACACGCCAAGGATTTCAGACCAATTAGCCTGATACACTCTTTTGCTAAGCTGATCACCAAGATCCTCTCCATGAGACTTTCAAAGCACATCGGCAGGCTGGTTTCCAATTCGCAAACAGCATTCATTAAAGGGCGATGCATCCAAGACAACTTTATGTATGTACGCAACTTAGCAAGGGCATACAACAGGACCAAAACGCCGGCACTCCTTTTCAAACTGGACATCTCCAAAGCCTTCGACACTGTATCCTGGCAGTATGTTTTGGAACTCCTAGAACGGCGGGGTTTTGGACAGAGATGGAGAAATTGGCTGAGTGTGCTCTTTCGGACCTCACACTCCTCGGTGCTGCTAAATGGCTGCCCCGGAAAAAAGATCAACCATGTGAGAGGTCTATGCCAAGGAGACCCCCTATCACCATATCTCTTTATCGTCGCCATTGATGTGCTGCAAAAGGTGCTGGACATTGCATCGGAGGATGGTATCTTGTCTCCACTACGGGGAAGGCATGCAAAGCTTCGTATCTCCCTGTACGCAGATGATGCGGTGATTTTCCTAAACCCCGTGCAACATGAAGTAGCGGCGCTCTTCAGCATCCTAGAACATTTTGGAGGTGCTACCGGCCTGCAGCTGTCAGGTTGCTCCAATCCGGTGTTCAGAGATCGACTTGGACCAAGTGCTTGCTCCCTTCGGTGGACAGAAAGTAGCTTATCCAATCAAATATTTAGGCCTGCCGCTTACCTTGGGGAGGCTGAAACTTGTGCACGTCCAGAGCATCATGGACAAAGAACGTTCGAAGCTTGCGGGATGGCAAGGAAAGCTCCTAAACGCTGCTGGCCGGAGAGAGCTAGTGCGATCGGTTCTTAGCGCACTTCCAATCTACCTCCTGACGGCCCTGCGTGCGCCAAAGCAGTTCTTGGATGATCTTGACAGAACGAGGCGTCGCTTCCTCTGGGCCGGTGATGCTGAACTCTCGGGCGGTAAATGTAAGGTGGCTTGGAGCTCGGTAGCAAGGCCGACTGAGTATGGTGGCTTGGGGCTGGTTGACCTGGAAAAATTCAGTCGGGCTCTGCGACTAATATGGCTGTGGTTTGCTTGGAAGGACCCGACGAGGCCTTGGATCGGCACACAGCTCGCTGTTGACGCCGTGGATTTAGCGCTCTTTGCAATGGCTACATCAGTCACAGTGAGGAATGGGCGCACGGCCCTCTTCTGGTCTTCAAGCTGGGTACATGGACAGCCACTATCAGCATCCTTCCCTGGGTTGTTTCAGCATAGCAGAAGAAAGAACCGAACAGTCCGTGAAGCAATTGAGCAGGGGACATGGGTTACAGACGTTGCCCACAATCTAAATAGCGAACTTCTGATTGAGATCTTCAAGCTGTGGGATTTGCTCCGAAGCATGAGCCTAGTCCTTGACGATGACGAGGATGATCAGATCTCTTGGCGCTTTGAGAGCTCGGGAGAATACAGTGCAAAGTCAGCTTACTTATTGCAATTCAGTGGTCAAGTCCCCTCAAATTTCCCCAGGCTTATTTGGAATGTTTGGGCGCCGCCTAAGTGCAAATTTTTCCTATGGTTGATGCTGCAAAACCGTCTATGGACAGCGGCGAGGCTTCAACGCCGTGGCTGGGACAACTATTTTTGTGAGCTGTGCACCAGGAATTTGGAAACTACCTTGCACCTATTCATTGAGTGCCCTTTCTCTGAAGAAGTTTGGCAGGCTGTAGCCGACTGGAGTGGCAGCCAGCGCTTATCGCCGGCCAACTGGATCATCAAGCATTGTGTGGAAGATTGGCTCGGATCAATGGTGCGGGCAGGGGACAGTAAGGCCCATGTTCTAGCGATAGTGACTCTCTGGCAACTCTGGAGACAGCGGAACGATGCAGTCTTCAACGGTTCGTGGAAGACAGCACCACAGGTGTTTACGCTGATCAAGGACGAGGCTTCAAACTGGGCGTCTGCGGGAGCTAAGGCTCTCAAGCCTTTGTTCGGTGTCCTGAATTCTAGTGAGTAATTAGCTAAGACATCTGTATCCCACAGCAGCGGTCTGCTGCCTGTGGTCGCGCTTCTCGCGCACGCTGTAACTCTAAACCTCTACTTATTAATACAATGCCGGAATATTCCGGATTTTAAAAAAAAAATTCTGGAGTTGTCGTAAGTCAAACTTTTCAAACTTTAACTGAATTTATAGGAAAAATCATCAAGAAACTTTGACTGAATTTATAGGAAAAATCATCAAGATTTATGATATCAAACTAGTATCATTAGATGTATCTTAGAATATATTTTTATAATATGCTCATTTCATGTTATAGATGTTGCTATTCTTTTCTATAAAGTTGATCAAACTTCAAAAACTTTGACTGACACAGATTCTATGAATTGATTCTTTCAGAGAGACGGAGGGAGTATAATACAGTAGTCTTCTGTGTCACACGAATCTCTGTATATTTTATATCGTGACGTGTGTAGTGCGAAACGTGTACTATATATATGGTACACTTAACAAGTCGTATAAGCTGACAGTGCTCACTGTGATCTAGTACTGATATCTTAATCATCATCATGTGCTTCTATGTACCATGAGTATTTATTTGGCTTTTAGAGAGCTAAAAAACTAGATTTAAATTTTATATACCAAATAGGAGGGCTAATCACAAAATAAGAGTTACTATTATACTATATACAAAAAACTTATTATTGTAGGGTGGGCTAATTTTTTTAGCCCTACCGTCAAAGCACCTCTGCATTGACATACACTAGGCAGTCCGCTGGATGTTTTTATTATTAGGCCTACATAATCACAGCTTTGCGGTGTGTTGCGTGAGACGTAAAAGTGCACGTGGAAAGTCATGCCCCGAGGATTAGACACATCGCCGAATCTTGTTAAAAAACATCGTGCCTCGGTATTGTTCTCGTTCATGTATTTTCTTCTATGGCGATTATGCTTTTACTTTCGTCGGTTAATAGATCTATTCAGATCTGAAAATTAACCGTGCACTCTAACAAGAATGCACACAGGATGAGAGACAACTCAAAGTAGCTAGGTTACACCGCAGAAAGGCATGCCTTGTTTACTCGGTGTCTAAACTGTACAATCCTCTGTGACTGCCATAATGTTTTCATTGAACTGAAACAATACTGCGAAGTAGTATGTTTTGAAAAAGTCTACTTAACCCCCTCAACTATTAGTGGTTGTCTACTTCACCCCCTCAACTATAAAACTAGGTATTCTACCCCTCAAACTATTGAAAACCGTCTAAACAACCCCCTAAGGCGGTTTTGAAGGTGGCTTTGCTGACCTGGTGTTGACATCTACTAACGTCGCCAAATATAACTATATAACTTTTAATGCGAGAGGCGAGATTAGAAGATGAATGGTAATTAATTAACTTGTCATTAGCAACTAGCCACTTTTCTATTACCAACATTCTTATGCAAGAACTAGGTTGTCATCCCTAATTAATAATGCTAAAAATAAATAAAGGTTTCATATATTAATCTATGTGACTAGGCAGAAATAAATATAAATAATATAAACTAAGATCAGTTCTGCAAGCGGACAGATAATTATACCATTGTAGCATTTTACCTAGAGAGTTCTATCAGATTGTCGATTTATATTTATACCACTGGGAAGGACTAGGATAAACTTTAATCTATTATATTGATAGTGATGGTATACAATGGATAAGTGACATTACCGATGTCATTTACTCTACTCAAAACAGGTAGAGGTCATAAGATAAATAAAGATAAAGGTGATAAGTATGATCAAATATCATAAATAAAAGATAATTATCAGAACACTTCTCTAGTCATAGTAATACCTAGCCAATGGATAAACTAAGGAATTAATATCAAACGTAATTCTATAACTACATCAATGAATAACTCTAATTAGTGCAATTACATCTAGCAATCATTGTTAGACTAATCCTATATCATGATCACATGCAAAGGGCATCATCTAGGAAGGATGTGAAACAGAGTCATCATCCAACTTCGCGACCGTACCTGCTGGCCTACGTACGGGGGGTGGACTACAGAGGACTCAACGCAGCTGTCACCTACGCGATCTACCACACGACCCGGCATATCAGGGTGCACTCGCAGATAAACAAAATACCTAGACACCACGTCTACATACTGTTCATCATCTATCCATCGTCCGCATGAATAAACGCTATACGAGCAATTACATGAATTCAATAAGATCAAACCAACTATACTAGACATATAATCAAAGTAGACAAAGACTATTGTAATCAAGAACATATGAACTATTAAGAACAATGTTTCCCTAATCATAATGAAGAATACAATAATAGAGAAAGAACTAGAATTATACTGAACTCCATGCTCCAGACAGACGCCGGGGCTCCAGATTCGCCGAAGAACTAGAACTCCTCTACTCTCTAATCTAACTAGGCTATAACTATGAACTAGAAAGCTCTTGATGAACTAGGAGGCTCTTGATGGCTTAAGGACTTGATGCCTTGAATGAATGATGAGTTGATGCCTCCAGGGGGGTTTACCCCTTTATTTATAACCCGGTGGGATGCATGTGCGCCGTAGGATCAAACCGACTTGAAACAAGGGCCGAAATGACTCCATAGAGGCAGCAGAAGAAGACTCCAGAAGATGGGCCGAAACCCTAGCAGGGGGGCGCCGGCCGGCCCCACCCTGGTGGGTCTTGGGCCCCGGTGCTTCGGGTGTTCCAGATGCTTCTAGTGTTCTCGTGATGATGTTTCCTTGGTGGTTAAGTTACGTGGTAATCATGCTCTTTAACCCTTCTTTTATGCTTTTCTGGAATAGCCCCTAAAAAATACAGAACATGCAAAACTCGTGGAAATTGTCAGTTAAAACCATACACTAGTGTATATTCATGTATCCTTTGGTGTGTAAAGTTCTAATAAAAGTTAACGTTATCCACCGTCAACACCTAGCATATTGAAAGTCTATATAATCCCTAACGTATAAAAAATCGTCTGCATGATCCCCTCAACTATAAAACGTGATATTATAACCCGTAAAACTTCTAATAATGATCAAATGACTCATCGGATGGTCTCTTTAGGGTCATTTTAGACACTGTATCCCACCACACTGGCCTAAACACACATGCTTGCACTCAGGACACTTTGTTGCCTCCATTTCCTTACTCTTTCTAGATTGAGCCACCGCCCAACGAGCAGCGTATGAAATCTTGTCTTCTACTTCATCTCCCATCACTTGTTGATGGCATTGAACTCAAGCATGCCATGCCTGCATCGTAATCTTTCAACTCTTTCCACATCCTCCATCATGTTGCCCTTAAATGTTTTAGGTATAGCCATTGGAGGAGAAAGCCAGAGAGGGTGAGAATGTAGGAGGAGCCGGATGACAATGCTAATTCATAGTGTATGTGCTCATTTCTTTTTTTAAAAAAAAATTGTGCACCTTCAAAACCGTCTCAGAGGGTTATATAGACCTCAGGGGGTTATATAGACAATTGTTCATACGTTAGGGGGTTATATAGACTCTTAATATGCCACATCAGCAAAAACCACCTTTAAAACCGCCTCAGGGGGTTATTTAAACGGTTTTCAATAGTTTGAGGGGTAGAATACCTGGTTTTATAGGTGAAAGGGTGAAGTAGACAACCACCAATACTTGAGGGGGTTAAGTAGACTTATTCCTAGTATGTTTGAACTTCAGAGCTTAAGCAATGAGTCTTGCTCCATTGAGTAGATTGCTGGAACTTTCCTCAAAGCTCCCCAGTTCAACCAATATCGAAACAGGACATATTTAAAACAATGACATCTGGGCTAGTGAAGCTGTTTGTGAAGAAACCATTTGAACTGGACATGATTATGTGGGTAAGCTTAAGAAAACTCCAGGTGGATGCTCATATCCTGTCCCTAACTGAGCATGGTAAGCTTAAAACAATGATTATGTGGGTAAACTTAAGAAAACTTTTGGATCACAATCTCAGATGAAACTGTAAACACGTTTATCCTTTTAAACACAATCACCACTTCAATACCACAACCAAAATACAGTCTTTTTTTTTTTGGGGGGGGGGGGGGGGGGGGTTCAGTCTTAATTAGGGCATTCTAAAACAGGTTGTTACTACGCAATAAGCCAAACAAGATAATAGTATTCACAAGGACCTGGTCATCCCAAACAACACAGCTGAAAGTCTGAAACAAAGCGATTAAAAAAGAATAGAGAAGAATGATCCGCAGCATTGAAACAGGATATGCTTCTACGGTTACTATTTGCTTAGTAGACTTAACAGTTCTCCTGTCACTACTGCAGATGACCGAAGATTAAAATGTTGTCAGAATCAACAGAGGAGGCCATGTCTGGTTTAAAACACTACAGTTAACAAATGTGAAATTTCCCAAAACTTAGGCAGTAAGGCTAAGTTACAGCCACAGCCTTTTGTACCGCCAGACCAAAACGCTAGTAGTTTAAAACACTACAGTTAACAAATGTGAAATTTCCCAAAACTTAGGCAGTAAGGCTAAGTTACAGCCACAGCCTTTTGTACCACCAGACCAAAACGCTAGTCGAGCTCTACGTCTACCATCCGTAAAAGTAAAACAGTAACGTACGTTTTTTTTTTTTTTACAACAGCAGTGACGTACGTTGATAGATGCTGTTGCTTGCCCGAGAGGGAGGAAAACGGGGTGCACCGTACGTGGAGCTTGGATTACGTGCTGCGCTGCGCCACTTGCTTTCTTTTTCCCGCGGACGGGATACAGATTCACGTCGCGCCAGATTAGGGGCGCTCCTCCCCCGTAAACAGTAGATACACCGGTATCCGAACCATCTTGCCGTCTCGTCGCTATCAAATCAGCCACCTAATCATCTCACTTTTACAACAGAGATTGCCTCATATTTATGACCCTCTAAGATATAGAGTTCAAGTCTAACTCTATCATAGCCCCTAATACAGTCCTAACGTAACCAACTTGTACATATATTCGACACATATCTAACAAAATTTATCTTGGCGAATATGCACATTATCTTGAAGCCGTCCATGTGCGAACATCCATGTACCCGGACTTAAGCCGTCTCCTCCGCCACTCACTTCGAATAGCCCCATGAGGCTGATTCCACAACCGCATCGCTACCAGGATAGAACACCACCATACTTGCATTGCCATCCATGACTCCACCTTCAACAAGGCTCCCTTTCAGCTTATATTGGTGTGCGCCTGACTTCTCACCAATCATGACCGTCTTGCCTTCATGCGTGGCTCTCAAGGTCTTCTTATCAAGAACCGCCTGATACAACTAGCCTTCTTCATGCAGTAGATCAAACGAAATAAGATTCCTTGTTAGCCCTGGCACGTGCTTCACACTCTTAAATAGCATCTCTTCACCATTACACAACTTCAACTTGATGTCGCCTACTCCTACAGCAAGATAGCCTGAGCCATCTCCCAAGGCAAAACCATTGTCCTTCTCAGTGTATAACGAGAACAACTACTTCTTTGATGTTGCATGAAACGAGCTAGCTGAATCCAACAACCATGCTTCACAAGAATTTTCACTTGACACTGTGAGAAGATCAACATCGCTATCCGAGTCATCTTTATTTTTGGCAATCACAACACTTATGGATCCTCCATCCTTCTTCAGTTATGGACAGTCTCTCTTTACATGTCCCCAACCCTTGCACTTAAAGCACTGCGGCCCTTTCTTCTTGTTGCCCCTTTTATCTTCCACACTGCGATCACCTTTGACTACAAGAGCATCACCAGAAGACTTCTCTGTTGCATTATTCTTCCTCCTTTGATCATGAGCAAGCAACGCAACAACAATGTCCTCCACCTTGATGTCCTCCTTTCTGTATGTCAATGTAGTAACCAAGTGCTCATAAGACCTCGACAACGAACACAGAAGAATAATAGCCTTGTCTTCATCATCAATCTTCACCTTGACCTTCACAAGATCAGTAACTAATTGATTTAAGACATTGATGTGCTCTGCAAGATCTGACCCCTCCTGCATCTTCAAGCCAAACAATTTCTGCTTCAGATACAGCTTCTAAGTCACCGTCTTGGATATAAACTGACTGACCAACTTGCCCCAAATTTTCTTTGATGAATTTTCCTCTATGACAAGGTACATGATTCGATCTGAGAGACACAGCCTGATAGTCGCACACGCCTACGACTGCATCTCCTCCCACTTGTCATCATCTACCTTCTCCGGCTTAATCCCGCTGAGCACCTTCGAGATATTTTGTTGAGCCAACAAATCCTTCACTCGCGTCTGTCACAGCCCGAAGTTTCCAGTGCCATCAAACCTTGTCACCTCAAATTTGCATGCCATCGATGCCATCTGCCTGTCGCCACAGATCACTGAAAAACACGTACCTTATGTACGCCCGCGTGCGTGCTCCACGCGCACCAAACACGTCGTCCACGTACTTGTCCCTCGCCACAGTACACACGTCTCCCGCACATGTTGTAACAGATCCGCAGTGTGTCGCCGGCGCCGTACACCGCCTGTGCACAGCCACGTCGCTCGCAAGCCCCGTCGACTGTCCCGCCACTCGCATACGATGAAGTCAACCCGCTTGAGCGCTGCCCGCCATTCGCCTTCAACCGTCGAAAGCACCGGTCACGAACAGCTCCAATAAGCCTGGGCATTCGGGTTACCCGATTTTTTCGGGTCGGGTAATTCGGGTAATTTAAAATTCGGGTAATGAAAATCACTACCAATATTTGTCCCGAAAAAACACTACCCCAAATTCGGATACCCGATAATTCGGGTTCGGGTTCGGGTATTACCCGATATACCCAAATTTACATAAAAAAATACATAAAATTTTAGTAGCGATTTATATATAATTTCAACAAGAATATGTATAGAATTTCAATTGAAATTTGCTGAGAATAATATATTATAGTCACATAGAGAATTATATATTAATAAAATAATAAGTTCAAGTGTAAAACCGACAACGCATCACAAACACAAAGACAAAAATATATATTCGGATAGTTTGGATAGTTTGGGTACCGGGAGATATTACCCGAATTATCCAAATTAATTTCGGGTAATCAAAATCGCTATCCGAATTTAGGATCGGGTACCTCGGGTTCGGGTAATTCGGGTCTAGGTTCGGGTAATTCGGGTACGAGTAATGGGTCTCGGGTATTTTGCTCAGGCTTAGCTCCAATTGCTTTGATGTGCAATCTCCCGTGGACTTCTACCTGCTATTTATGGAGACTAGAAAACTCGGCAACAAGTCCTAACCGGACTATTCCTGCCGTCCGTTTCCTTCTCATTGTAGAGACCCTTTTCTTTCACGTGCATGTACCGGCTCAAGAGTCATACTCGGACTCCACCGTATTCCTCCTCTTTTTTTTAATCGAACCAATATGCAACTCCATCGCGGGACTCTTGGACAGCTAGCAAAACCATGTCCGATATGCATACTAGTCGAATCATGCAACTCCATCGGGACTTTTGGACAGCTAGCCAAAACAAGTCCGATATGCATACTAGTCGATCGTATAATGAAAACAGTTTCCCATCCGACTCTTGCTAACATGCACAGATCAAAAATCCTCCGGCCAACATCATATTTTCCCCTTTTTTTCTTGGCAAGGAACGCACCTTGACTCTGACTCGATTTCAATAAGAGTCCCTGACTTCACCATGCAAACATCCTGAGACATGATCTATCCAAGATATCCAATGCACGTATAGCCTATGCTCCTTAATCACCGAGAAAACCTCAAGATGCCACATGTCACCACCGGTCGTCATCTCTTATTCTCTAAACAGTCATCTCCATTAACATGTCGAATCCACCATGGCTTTCGCCACCATCGTTGCTGCTGAACCTGAGCCCTGCAACGATCACTCTGATCACGATCAAACTTCCATTGCTCTGATCCCGAGTCGAAGTCACTGTCTTCATTCACGATGCCTACCAGCCGCACCGTCGAACCTGGCCGTCACGTCTGACCGACCCCTATCGAATAGCAGCCACTAGCCGTCATCAACCCGATCTCCACGTCTGGACCGATCCCTGTTGATTGCAGCCCATTGGACGGTTCGAGTCACCCACTCGAAGTTTCCAACTCCACCGATCGAGTCGTCGATCGCCGCCATGCTCCACCTTGCGCCATGTCCCTCTCCGGACACTCCCGTGCGAGCCTTGCGCTGTGTGAAACATATCCGTCGAACCTCCCATGATCTTCTTCTATTAACCATAGCTCTGGTACCACTTGTTAGAGTGCACAGTTAATTCCCAGATCTGAATAGATCTATTAACCGATGAACGCGGAAGCATAATCGCCATAGAAGAAAATACGTGAACGAGAACAACACCGAGGCACAATGTTTTTTAATGAGGTTCAGCGATGTGCCTAATCCTCGGGGCATGACTACGGGCGCTCCTCCCCATAAACAGTAGCTACACCGGCATCCGGACGATCCCGCTGCCTCGCCGCCGCCCAAACCAGCCACCTAGTCGTCTCGCGGTTACAACAGGGGTTGCCTCATATTTATGGCCCCCTAAGATACAGAGTTCGAGTCCAACTCTATCCTAGCCCCTAATACAACTCGAGGCCTAACTGTTGGTATAAATTAACTGTACTCTATTAAAGATTAGCAATATCAAAGTATCCGCAAGCGCACAGATAAAACAACCCGATGTAGCACTTCACCAGACAATCCCGGTTTTAATATCGAACCCAAAGGAACAGTAGGTGATACTGACTAAGTCTATTGGCTCTTAACCCGATAATACAATCAATCTAGAGAATATCAAGAATAAGAAAATAACAAATAATTATCTAGATCCAACAACCAGTAAACTTTGAATAATATCGTTCTAATCGGGCAGTGACATGAATAAAAAGCGAAATCAGAGTTCCCTCCTACCAAACACTTATACACCTATCGATCCTATCAACGGGAAGTGGACTACAGAGGACTCAATGCAGCTGTCACCTACGCGATCTACCACTATCTGGCCAATCAGGGGACATTCACAAGTAATTATAGCCCAGACACCACGTCTACACTACAAACTACTACTTCAACCTAGGAGCTACCAAGATCAAAGCACTCAAATAGAGTTGTAAACTTAAGAACGAATAAGAACAAATGCTTACTTGAATCAGGATGTTGAATACAAAAGTACCTCAGAATGCAACTCCAGGTGAGGGAGCTGAATCCAGACGAATACAGCTACGAAGAAGCTCCGACAGGCCGGGACTCCTCCGAATCTCTACTCATCTACTCTATCTCTCTAATCTCTCTCTTGATTACTAGCCTAGATCTAGTGGATATCTATCTAATGCTTCAGGGTCATCATCTCTTAATCTGGCTCTCCTCCAGGGGGGTATGCCTCTCTATTTATAGGCCGGTGGGATGCACGTATGCCGTAGGATCAAACCGACTTGAAACAAGGGCCCAGATGATTTCTAATAGGCGGTGGTAGAAGACTCCAGAAGGTGGCGCGGGGGAAACCCTAGGGGGCGCCGGCTGGCCCCACCCTGTGGGATCTCGGGCCCCGGTGCTTCGGATGTGTTCTGAATCCTTCTAACTTGCTAACGAAGTATGTTTCCGTCGCAATCAAGTTTCGTGGTAATTATGCTCTTTAATCCTTCTTTTAAGCTTTTCTGGAAAATCCCCTGGGAAATAGACATTTCACCAAAACTCGTGGAATCTGTCAGTGTTGGCGGTCCTTAAAGCCTATTTCTTACCGCCAATATGTTACTAAAATAAATAGTAGGTAGGGCTTTAAACTAACATTTCCACAAGTTTTGGTGTGTACTTGACTTGCAGGTGTGACATGTGGAAATGCACAAAAACCATAAAGAAAGCGCACATCCAGGAAATGTATTCAGAAAAGGCGCAATCCAAGAAAATAAGAAAGCCCACCTCAAACACTAAACTGGATCCATCCGTAACCGCGGGGAGGCCCAGGCCCAGAGAGCAACCGACCACCCGAAGGCGGTGGCCAGATGGCGCTCCTCAGGGACCGACCGCCCCCGGGGGCGGCCGCCCCCCTAGTGGGGCCTCCTGGGCCCATCCTTCTCAGGCGGTGCTCATGGCAGTTTGGCAAAGGCGGTTTCACCTCCTTCCATACTTAGAACGTCCAAACCGCCCTAGTTGGACTATAAAAGAGAGGGAGAGCTCCCCTCCAACACACACCATCATTTGGAGCCATTTACCTCACCTCTCACTTATATTCTTTAGATTAGTTTTAGTATTAGAGCAAGGCAAGAGCTAGAAAGAAGAGTTTGTATCCTTGATAGAAGAAGGAACACCTCGGTATGAATACAATGCAGTTCTCTTCCAAGTTCAAGTTCTTATCTTATTTATATAGTAATGCATATGAACTAAAGTATAGTCTTGGACATGTTATGATCATGATATATGAACTAGCTATAGTTTATGTGTTATGTTCTCGATATGTTCATCGTTGTTCTTCATCGTTCATCGACTTAGTATGAATAGAGGAAGAACTAGGGATGAGGTGACGGTTCGTCGTGCCTTCTCGGTTGCTCTTAGCCTAGCCTGTCACTCCGAAGGGGTGGGGTCCTAGGGGGCTAGGAGTTGTTTCTAAGTACGCGAGCATGGTGCTCGGGTGCGGAGATTGGTGAATATGCCGGTATCCCACGGGCAGAGGGGTAGGTGGGCAGGTGGTGACAGCCCTGTCCATCCCTAGCACTCCCCCACGTTCGGATATTGGGTAGGAGTTCGTAAAGCCTCTATCGGCTGGCAGACCAGCTGCGGGGATCTCCCTGTCATCTCAGACCTAGTCCTGATACTAGACATGCTAGTTAGATGTTTACTAACAGTTCTTTTGCAAAGTTATATATGACCAATGCCTACTCAATTAGATATATTCTTTTATTCTTTATTTCTCTTTTATCCTTGAGGTCGGCTCAGATGTGTGTCCACTATCTTTGAACTATGATTTACCCCTGCCTATGCTATGTCTACCTATGCATTCAATAAGTGATCATGTTTATGCCAAAACTAGATGCATTCGTCCTGCCCTCCTACGGGAAATTATAAATACGACACCCCTGAATACTCACGGGTTGAAATGCTACAATGATAGTTCTGTGCGCTTGCGGATTTATCTATACTGAGCTATCATGATTGGCATACCTAAGTACCATTACTTAAGGATTGTAATTCTTGTGCACCCCACGGCACCGTGTCACAGTTCTGCATATCGTAAGTAATGACGGTTAGGAAGGCCAATTCGGCACTTCTAACTGCTATTAGCAGACTGTATTACCTAGGCCGATGCCATTAAGGGCCAAGGGTTACCTTTCTGAAGTAATGGTGGTTGGGAATGTCAACTTACGTTTCTAGTATTATTATTAAGGACGGACTTATAGTCTATCTTTAGTAGTGATGCTAAGAAACGCCAACAATCAGTAATAATTCTATTCTACTGGATATTCATGCTTTATGCAGGGATAATTGATAATAAATTTTGAATGATAACAGGTGTCAACAATTACCCCCACACTTAAGCTTTTGCTTGTCCCGAGAAAAATATTGGTTTTAAGATATAAAATTCTTAGCAAGAATAGAGCATTTAAAACATAACTTGAGAGTACATTATATAAAACTAGTCTAGTCATGCATGTACTATGGAATTCAAAGTGTCTACCATGAATCTTTGAGTAGTTGAAGAACAGAATAGCTTGAAAACAGATCACTCTCTTCCTGTAGTTAAGTCAATTGGAGGGTATATATAATTTTGCAAATAAATTTAGCTTTACCTTCTCCTTTTATAGTACTCTCGAATAACTGATATATCTGGTATTTTTGTATCCTTACCAAGGCATTAATGAAATTGCCTTTTTTATCCTACTTCTAAAAAGTTTATGTGAATCTCAAGTAGGTAAAATGTGAAAACATACTTGCATTGTATTTGTTGTAAAGCCAAACAATGAATCCACAGATAAATGAGGCGTATAATCGAATCAAGCTTTATTTGGTGGAACCTAATTCTACCTTGCTCCTTTAGAAAATAAATCTCTCTTTTATACAATTAACTTTATCCAGAGGGTATGAGCTAACTCTTTCTCTTCTTTTTTTTTCAAGGGAGGCAAGCATCTAAGTACTCATTGTTTTAATTTCTTCGAACACTTGTCCATTTTTTTTATACTCCCTTATTCTTTTGCATAGCTCATACCTCTTTTGAATTTAGTAGTTGAGAGACTTGAACAAAACATGGATCAATTATTTGGTAACTATGCTATATAATTATTTTTGGTGTTTTCTCCCAGTGTAGGAGAGAAACATTTTCAATAGAATAACTCGTTATTACTCCGGATTAGAGTAATGCTTATGTGGAATTGGCACTTGATTCAAAAATATGACAAATTTCTTCAAAGGGTTACAAAGGTTGACCAAACTCAATACAAAGACAAGTATTATATGTAGCAGGCTTCTATCCTATATATGGCTCTGGTAGGACGATATTTTTACCACAAAGGAGAGGTATAACTAATCATTTAAATTTTTGAAATAAAATCTCCAAAGACAAACATCAGGGGTTGAGTTCTCATTATTCAACTATATCATGTTTCACAACGACTTAAACAATTATGTGGTCCCTATAAATAGTTTCCAATAGTAATATGATTTCTAGAAAAGTGTTATATAATTTATTCTTAAGCTATGAATTAAACAATCTTCTTCTTCTCTTTTAAAAGTAATTTTAACATGTGAACTTTAATTCGGATTGAAACGGAAATCGAAACATATGCAATTAAATTGTATGAAGATCAAACCTGACCATGACCGAGAAGGGGATACGGAGGATGCAGAGGGGGGCCGGCCGGCCCATGTAGGGCGCCGGGCGGCGCGCCTCTATGGCCCCACAAGGTCCACTTCGGTGTGCGAGATCCTGATTTGATTATCTTCCAAATTACGTGATTTTCCCGAGCGAATTGATTTCCATAGTCGCGATGTGCCTCCCCCATACCTATTTTCCTGCATACTTTTCTGCGCAACATGTGGAAACAACATGCGTACCAAAAATATAGAGAGTCGAGTAAACTAAAACATTAATATTGATAAAAAAGAATAAGGCACTTTATTCATTAATAATACTAGATAACTCTGATAGCTAATTGAGCTAACGACTGCCCTAGCTCCATGGCTTACCAAACACACTTAACATTATACATCAAACCTAGCACACTTGATAATATAACTAAACCTAACACACTTGTGCCTTATTACATAGATAACTAGGGCAACTTAAGGCAGCCCTTTCTTCGCGAGCTTCCTAATTTCTTCCTTAAGATCACTAATCTCTTCTTTCAGTTGATCCTTTTCACCCTTGAGACTGCGAATTAACTTGACATTGACTTCTATCTGCTTAGTCATGTCACTCATAATCTTGCTCCTTAAGTCTTCATTCCTTTCTATACCCCTAACGATGTTAGAGAGAGCTTCCATCTTCTCATTAAGGATGCGTAGAGAGAGCTGGGGCTGTCTAGAGACTCTCTAGTGCTGATGTAGATGTTGCCCGCTGTCTCTTGGGTGGCGGTGGTATGAACTCGGTGTAGCGGACTTGGCCTGGACGTGCACGAACTCCTTGGATGGCAGGGCGAGCAGTGGTGTACTTCGCACATACCAGCGTTCCGTTCTTGTCGGTCTTGACCGACAGGAGTCGCTCATTATCTCTAGGTGGAAGAAGTAGGGTGCCTTGGGGAATAGCGATCTGCTTCCCCCTGGTACCATCTTCTAGCAGTAGTCTCTCAGGTGGCGATGGCAGAGCAGGCTAAGCATTCGTGTGGTAGACTTGCTCGAACTGCTGGGGCACTGTAGCAAGATGCTTCAATGGCATGACGGCGAGGTGCTTTGGCGGCACGATGGCAAGGGGCTTCAGCTGCGCGAGGACGATGGCCTTCGAGTTGTCACCTTGGAGCTTGCCGGAGTCAGCGCCGATGACCGCTTTGCTTGCCATAGCTACTAGATCTAAACTAGAGAGTTTCTTTGAAGGAGAAGAAGGCAATGATGATGGGATGGCATTCAAGGATGGTATAGGTGCATATTTATATGGGTTTTCAGGAGACAGGATAAGATCAAATCTAGGTTCTACAAGATTCGTACGAAAGATTTTCCGTACGCATCGGGAATCTATGGGATTGTATTTAGGAAAGATAGAGAAAGAAAAGGGAACTTGAGTCGGGACGAGAGGGGACAGGGGGGCGCCGCCCGGCCCCACTAGGGCGCTGGCCGGTCCCACTAGGTGACTTCCCTGGTTGGCCGAGCTCGTGAAGCCTCTAGACTCTTCCTACTTCCTGTTAGTTGCGATGCGCGATAATTTTTCTTAACGGATAATGACGGGACTAAAAAGTGGGTAATTGGACAAAGTCCAGCCCATCAACAACTTCTAAATTAAATGGTTCAAAAAAGAATTCAAGTCGGTGACCATTTACCTTGAATAACATACCTTCGTGTGATTGTAGAGTTACCGCTCCATGTGGTGATGCATTCACAACCGTAAATGGTCCTTTCCATTTGCTTTGTAGTTTTCTAAGCCCGAATAATTTAAACCTGGAAATAAAAAGTAGTACCTTATCTCCTGGTGCAAACTCCTTCTTCTTGATCCTCTTGTCATGCCATCTTTTTGTTTTTTCTTTATAGATCTTTGAATTGTGATAAGTCTTTTCTCTCCATTCTTCTAATTCTGATAATTGCATTTTTCTTTTTTCTCAAGCGGCTTCAAAGTTCATGTTCCATCTCTTAATAGCCCAGTGAGCTTTATGCTCTAATTCCACTGGTAAATGACAGGCCTTACCATATACTAGCAGGTAAGGTGACATGCCCAAAGGTGTCTTGTATGCGGTCCGATATGCCCAAAGTGTTTCTTCGGGTAATCGGTCCTTCCATGCAGTACCCATCTCATTTACTGTTTTCTGTAGAATATTCTTGATTTATTTGTTTGATGTTTCTGCCTGGCCACTTGTCTGAGGATGGTATGGAGTAGCTACATTGTGACGGATGCCATGAGCTTGCAAGTATCGGTGAAACTTCTTATCAGTGAAGTGTGTTCCTCCGTCACTAATGACCATCCTTGGTGTTCCAAACCTTGAAAATATAATCTCTTCGAACATCTTCTTTGAATGTTTGGAATCAGCATTCATGCATGGCATAGCTTCTACCCACTTGGATACATAGTCAACTGCCACCAGAATGTATTCATAATTTCTTGATTTCACAAATGGTCCTATGTAATCAATTCCCCAGACATCAAAGAGCTCAATCTGGAGATTGTTGGTGAGTGCCATAGCATCTCTTGCATTGATATTTCTGTGCCTCTGACATGATCCACATCTCCGGACAAAATCTTTGGTGTCTTTATACATAGTTGGCCAAAAGAACCCACTCTGCCAGATTTTAGTATGAGTGCGGAATACTCCATAATGACCTCCATATGGTGATGCATGGCATTTCTGAACGATATGCATGCCCTCTTCTACTGGTATACATCTTCTAAGTAATCCATCTGAACAAATTCTGAAGATGTATGGCGGATCCCATATGTGGAGACGACTTTCATAAATAAGCTTCTTTTTATTTTCCCCTGGTGGTCCATAACCTGCAACCATAAAGTTGACAATATTCGCGTACCAAGGGTCGTCACTTTAAACAACATGTCATCTCTTAATGAGTCATTAATAGGCAATTCTTGAGGTTTCTCAAAGTGTATTCTAGATAAGTGATCAGCAACTGGATTTTCTATTCCTCTTCTATCTTTAATTTCTAACTCAAATTCTTGGAGTAACAAAATCCATCTTATCAAACGAGGTTTAGCATCTTTCTTAGTGAGCAAATATTTTAAAGCAGCATGATCAGAATAAACAATTACTTTTACTCCTACTAAGTAAGATCTAGATTTATCAATAGCAAAAACAACAGTTAGGAGTTCTTTTTCAGTTGTTGCATAATTTAATTGTGGTTCTGTCATAGTTTTACTAGCATAAGCAATTGCATGATGCTTCTTATCTTTTGTTTGTCCTAATACTGCCCCTACAGCATAATCACTAGCATCACACATAATTTTCAAAAGGTAAAGACCAATCAGGGGTTGAATGATTGGTGCTATTGTAAGTGCTTCTTTAAGAATATTAAAAGATTTTAAACATGCATCATCAAATTCAAAAGAAACATCCTTACCTAGCAAGTTAGTCAGTGGTCTACCAATATGTGAGAAATCTTCTATAAATCTGCGATAAAAACCACAATGACCAAGAAAACTTCGGATTTCTTTTATATTAACAGGTGGAGGTAATTGTTCAGTTACTTCAATTTTTACCTTATCTACCTCTATACCTCTTTCAGACACTAAATGCCCTAGCACTATTCCTTCTCTAACCATAAAATGACATTTTTCCAAATTAAGGACTAAGTGTTTTTCTTCACATCTCTGCAAAACCTTATCTAGATTTCTAGACAATCATCAAAAAAAATTTCATAAACTAAAAAATCATCCATAAAAACTACCATGATTTCTTCTCTCATTTCAGAAAATATAGACATCATACATCTTTGAAAAGAAGCAGGTGCATTACATAATCCAAAAGACATTCTACAATAAGCATAAGTTCCATAAGGACATGTAAAAGTGGTTTTGTTTTGATTATCAGGGTGGATAGGAATTTGGTGATATCCAGAATAACCATCAAGGAAATAAAAGAAAGCATTATTTGCCAAACGCTCTAACACCTCATCAATGAAGGGCAGCGGAAAATGATCTTTCTTGGTTGCTTTATTAAGTTTTCTATAATCTATACACACTCGCCATCCTGTAACAGTTCTCTGGGGTATCAATTCATTTTTATTATTTTTAACTATGGTCATACCACCCTTTTTAGGTACAACTTGAACAGGGCTTACCCACTCAATATGCAGAACAGGATAAATAATCCCAACATGCAAAAGTTTCAAGAGCTCTTTCTTAACAACCTCCCTCATCGTATTTTGAAGCCTACGTTAGGGCTCTCTAGAAGGTGTAATCTCAGGATTGGTTGGAATACGATGGGTGCATAAAACAGGACTAATCCCCTTTAGATCTTGGAGAGAATAACCAAAAGCAGCACGATGTTTTTCTAAAACAGTTATTAATCTAAAAGACTCTTCATCAGAAAGTTTATCACTAATAATCACGGGAGAATTTTGATCATCATTCAGAAAAACATACTTAAGATCAGAAGGTAGTTGCTTTAACTCAATAGAAGGCTTAGGTGGCTCTAGTAATTCATCCAGAGGTTCAGGATCAATCGGATCCTCTTCCTCTTCATTAATGAAGAACTGAGTATCATCCTCTAATTTAGGTTCAATAAATTCCTCGAATGACACAGCCTTAATTTCTTCTATCGGATCTAACTCAGGAGGTGGCTCTACCTTAGCTTTTAATGCATGAGTTATAGGCACTGAGAAATTAAATCACTTCCCAAGTTTAATATATAAATTGCCCACACAACCTTCTCGCAAAAGTTTTCCTATTGGTAACCCAATCATTACATCAAAATTCCAAACATCAGAGATATAGAAATTTACTAAAATTCGGAATTCGTTAATCACAATAGGAAGAGAACATAAAACACCTAAACTAGGAATAATATGTCCTGAATAATTTTTTAATAATTTATTTGTAGGAATTAATGGTGTATCTTTTAAGAATTTTTCAGCAAATGTAAGAGATATAATATTGATACCTACTATTGGATTGCAAAAGGCATCAAAAGGATATGCATTAATTTGACATTTAATAGTAATGGCAGGAGAATTTAAACAAATTATATCATTTGAAAGCTCAGATTCTATTAACCACTCATTACTCATAACAAAAATTAATTCTCTAGTTATCTCACTAAGGAATTTTAAATCAGCAGGATATGAAATATTAAAACTTTTAAAATTCATAGACTCTTGTAGTTTTATAATTTTATGATAGCGTGAGGTATTTCCATAATCATCAAAAAGTTCATCCTCAAATTTAAGCATAAAATCAGAAATAAGAGTTATCGCCTTCGCATTAGATAGTTCAGGTAAACGTTGAGATGAATCAGACAAAAGTTTAGAGTCAAACGACAACAATTCATCTTCTAACAACTTTTCTTTTTCTTCAGGAAGATCAATTAAGATATAAGTAATAACAGTTTTAGCATGTGAAGCAGTAATATGCACAAATGCTCCTCCTGCGACCAAATTAAGATATTCTTTATTTTTATCATCAAGGCCTTAAAAGAAATATTGCAAAAGCATAGGTTCTGTCAAAGCAAGATTAGATCCAGAATTTATAAATCTATCAAAGCGTTCCCAAGCCTTGCCTAATGATTCGTTATCTAATTGTTTAAATCCAATAATTTCAAAACGAAGTTTAGCGACCTTTTCGACAGGAAAAAATTTAAGACAAAAATTAACACGCAATACTTCCCAATCTCCTTGACTACTCCCAACATGGCGATTATACCATTTCTTTGCTTTTCCTGTTAATGAAAACGAAAAGAGTTTCCATCTTAAAGTTTCATCTGCCATGCCCTTAATGTGCAAATATGAACAAGTCTGCTCAAAATCGGCTAAATGGGAATAGGGGTTTTCGTTAGAACTATCAGAAAAAATATGATCCTGAACTAACTTAATTAATCCCGGGCGTAACTCATAGCCAGATGATGTGATAGGTAAAGATGATTCTTTTGGCTGGACATACGATCCCGATGATACTCCATATTGATATAAAAGTTGGAACGTGGGTTCCATACTTTAAAAGGTAAAAGATGAAAGATAAAAGTATAATACAAGATTAAGATAGACTAAGCCAAAATCAACAAACCGTTTGTAATACCCCGGGTATTACGGCTAATTAAATATGACATGTCATCATATTTATTTTAAGTACCTGCATATGATTGTGCTTAGGGACTTTAGAGTGACTTATTTATGAATGAGGTTGATGTTGCAATTGAATCCCAACTTGGTGATTAAAAATAAAAAAAAAAAGAAAAATCCAAATCAAGCCCTAATCGAACCCTAAAACCCTAAATCAAAAACTACTTAGAATCTGGTGATAGTGTCTTAATAAAAGTTGTAGATCTTTTAAAATGGAACAACTTTTATTTTGGGTGTTTTTGAAGTTTATAAACAGAAATTTAAATTAAACCCTAATTACTACCTTGAAATTCAATTTTGAAATACTAATTTAAAAAATATTTAGAATCTGACTAAACTTCCTTAATGAAGGTTGTCAAGATCAACTAATAGAACAACTTTTATTTTGGAATATTTTTACATTGTTGAGAAAAATTTGGAGAATTTAATTGGATTAGAAATAGAATTCAAATAGTAGTTTTACCCCCTTTCAAATATCCTCAAAATTATTCAAAATTTGGATTGGGTCCCAAAACTAATGTAGTTCAGAATTTAGAATCCTACAACTTTGGTATCTACATTTTTTCGAGTTTGTGCACAGAAAATGGGAAATTTGATCAAAAACCGAATTGTAGAGGCATTTAGCGGCTACAGTACTCTGCCTCCCCTCCCTGTTCGTGCACAGGCATGGCAGCCCGACCGCGCCGCCCGCGCGCGTCGCCGCCCATGCCGGCCGGGATCTTGCTCCCCAGCATAACCGCGCGTGTGGGGGACCTCGCGCCACCTTGGTCCGCTCCTTCCTCCCCTCTGTCCGGCATATAATGGCACCAGGCCGTTCCTCTGCTCCCTCCCCACTCCGGTCACCGCCGCGTCCGCCTCGGTCCCGTGCCGAAATTGGCCGCCCCCAATCCACCTTCTCCAAATTCCTCGTGTCGCTGGCCTCCCCACTTCCCCGAGCATCGCTTGACTCACCTTGCGCCAACTCTCATGCTCTGAGGGTCTGGGAACGCGCGTCGTCGTCCTCAGGTCCGGCGGAAGCACCGCCGCGGGCACCTCCCTTGGGACTAGTCTACTGCGGTGAGCTTTTCCCCTCGCGGTCACGTTTCACGCTCTATAGCTCTCACTAATGACCATGCGCGTGACGGCTTGTCGTTTTATGTCCTAAGCTCGTCGGAACGTGAAGCTCATCGTCGGAGACCGCCGTCGCAGCCGATGGCATCGTCGCGCCCGCTCATCTGCACTGCTTCGGGTCAAGCCGCCTCGTCCATCCTAGACGTTGTGAGTCCCTGGATCCATTACACCCCTAATCCCTAACTCTACCAGTCTATGCTCGCCGGAGCGCGGCGCGCCGTTGCAGCCAAGCCGCCGCGGTCGCGGCTGGGCACGCTCCAAGCCCTAACCCGCCCCATTAAGTAGCTTGTTAGGTTCGCCTTGGTCCCGGGAACTCGTAGGTAGCCTTGCCGTCGCCAGAGGAGCCGCGGCGCGGTGGGCAGCCGCCGGTTAAGCTGCGCCAGCGATCGGTCTACTGTGGCGAGAGAGAGGGGGGCCTCGGGTGGAAAGAAATAGAAGTGCAGGGGGTTATCTGTAAAATAGGTGACTCATGTAAATAGTGGACTTTCGACTGCGGGTTAAAATCCATTTACCTCGGGGGGTTTTCGGCAAAACTGTCAGGGCACAGCGCGGGCAGGCCGAGTTGGGCCGGCCTGTTCACTCGTGGGCCGACTCGGGCCGAATAGATTTTTCTATTTTCGCCGGATTTAAGGTGTTTTCTATTTCTGATGAAAAGAATAGTACTGCTATTTGTTATTTTTATAGGAATATTTCTGCTAAACTAAAAATCATGAAAATAATTGTGTATGCTCTCTGAAGTATGTAGTATTTAATAAAAATATTAAATATAAGTTTTGGACACCTTCTGCAGGAACTAAAAATCAGCACAATAATGGTTAAGTGCAACTTTGAGCAATTTTAATAAATTCTAGGGTAATCCAAAAATCATAAAAATTTATGTGATACTGTTTCAGGGTAAAATCTATCTGTTGGTTAAGTTTGGGGTCAAATAAAAACTGTTAGATCATCCATTAATTAAGTGCTAGGTTTACCGGATAATAAAATGAATATAAGCAATTAATCCCTGTAGATTTGTGTGATTTTTGGATTGACTGGGTTCATGGATCTTTCACCATAGTGATCCTTGACAAAAGTAATGATGTCACTTGATAGTTGTAGTAAAGCTGTGCAGCGGCTTTCTATGACTGTTAAAATGGTCAATAAAAATAAAGTATGAAAACACCATTTTACTTTCTATAAAATGTTTACAACTTTACCGTGAAGGAAAGTTGTACTCAAGGACTAAAATTATTTACTTTTGAGTATTGCATTCCTACACTTCATACCATGCTAAGCATGCATCATTGCATACGTGTAGTGCCCGTCACAGAGGAAGGCAAAGTTGAGGCCACTGCGGAGGAGGTGACTCCCGAGGTCGTCCAGGGATTCGACATGTGCGGAACCGAACCCGACCCGACACTTTTCGCAATCCAAGGCAAGCCCCGGTGCATTAGCCCTTCCTTGTGTTTTATAAAATTTATCACTTGAATTAAATTATTACATTAGGTTGATAAGTGTTGATTGTCACCTACTTGCTGCATTGCCTACCTTGATATATCACCCTTGAACCCGATTTAAAATAAAATGTTTGGAAAACGTTTAGCCCTGCTTAATTAATTTAGTTTTTGCTCAAAATGCTATTTTCTAAGCTATGGTGATATATTATTGATTAATTCATGAAAAGGGAATTGAAAATGTTCCCGTTTGGTGGCTGTGTACCTGATCAGTACATCGTCACCGACGGGGGGATGTTTCTGTTGGGTGGTTGTATCTCTTGGGTTAGAGTCCCAAGGTTTGAATATCGATAGAAAAGGGAAATGTTTCGCTCGGTTGATGTGCACATGGGGCGGCGTTCCCCATGTCTTATCATCCGGCAGGCATGGGTTTGGAAACTGTTGGGTAACTGTGTACTTGGGTTAGAGTCCCAATGCATGGATACCGACGGAAAAAGTTTAGGGACCGTTCGTTGTAGGCTTGCTGGATCTAGACTTTGTAACTAGCCACATACTCCGGGAAGCTCTATCTCCGGTGGCTCTATTGCTTGAACCGACAACCACGCACTGGGAGTGGAGAGATGGCGAGAGTAGCGTGTACCCTCGTGGCCGGCGTGCCTGAAGACGAGAGGAGTACTGTGCTCTCGGGTGGCGCAGGACCGATTCAGGGATAGAAAAGCCGTGGTAGACGGGGTTGGCGTATGCAAGGTTAAGTGCTATATACGCGGTGTGGATAGGGATCCCCAGCTGGTAATCGATTCGAATCGTCGTTGCTCTCGATAATGGAGACTTGATCCACTGCCCTACCCCGAAAAGTGGTTCGGAACTAGGATGTTTTTGAGAAAGGTTAAGAATCTGAAAGCATGTTGATATGATACATACCCAGTAATCAGGGTCTGTTAACCCCATGTTGCAGGGATACAGCAGTCGGAGGTCTGTCTCGCCCCCTGCTGTGTGACAGTTGTCCAGGAGGGAAGTGAGGAGGAGTAAGGTTGGACCCATGGGCAGGGTTCTTATTATTAAGTATTTAAATAAGTTGTATCGTCATTCCACTGCTACCTACTTTTATTTGTGGTCTGTAATAACTGCACCTTAATTTTATTTGGACGAATGGTTTGTAATCTAAGTACTTCATAAATCTTTTCGCGCTTTTACTCTGATGTAATTTGTTATGAAATGTTGTAATTATGTAATGGCTTCGCAATGGGATCCTGTCGGAGGAAAACGGGTGCTAATGTAGCCCGGCAGGACCTTCTAGATCATTTGTGATACGGGCCCGGCTGTCAGAGGTCATTAGTGGCAATGACAGGTGCCTGTGGGCCATGTGATTTAGGCGGTTCTGTTACACCGTTCTCCGGCAACGGCGCCAGAAATGCTTGTTGGTATAAATTAACTGCACTCTATTAAAGATTAACAATATCAAAGTATCCGCAAGCGCACAGATAAAACAACCCGATGTAGCACTTCACCAGACAATCCCAGTTTTAATATCGAACCCAAAGGAACAGTAGGTGATACTGACTAAGTCTATTGGCTCTTAACCCGATAATACAATCAATCCAGAGAATATCAAGAATGAGGAGATAATAAATAATTATCTAGATCCGACAACCGGTAAACTTTGAATAATATCGTTCTAATTGGGCAGTGATATGAATAAGAGGAGAAATCAGAGTTCCCTCCTACCAGACACTTATACACCTATCGATCCTATCAATGGGAAGTGGACTACAGAGGACTCAACGCAGCTACCAATCAGGGAACATTCACAAGTAATTATAGCCCAGACACCACGTCTACACTACAAACTACTACTTTAACCAAGGAGCTACCAAGATCAAAGCACTCAAATAGAGTTGTAAACTTAAGAACGAATAAGAACAAATGCTTACTTGAATCAGGATGTTGAATACAAAAGTACCTCAGAACGCAACTCTGGGCGAGGGAGCTGAATCCAAACGAACACAGCTACGAAGAAGCTCCGACAGGCCTGGACTCCTCCGAATCTCTACTCATCTACTCTATCTCTCTAATCTCTCTCTTGATTGCTAGCCTAGATCTAGTGGATATCTATCTAATGCTTCAGGGTCTTTATCTCTTGATCTGGCTCTCCTCCAGAGGGGTATGCCTCTCTATTTATAGGCCGGTGGGATGCACGTATGCCGTAGGATCAAACCGACTTGAAACAAGGGCCCAGATGATTTCTAATAGGCGGTGGTAGAAGACTCCAGAAGGCTGCGCGGGGGAAACCCTAGGGGGCGCCGGCAGGCCCCACCCTGGCGCCGGCCGGCCCTACCCTATGGGACCTCGGGCCCCGTTGCTTCGGGTGTGTTCTGGATCCTTCTAACTTGCTGATGAAGTATGTTTTCGTCGCGATCAAGTTTCGTGGTAATTGTGCTCTTTAATCTTTCTTTTAAGCTTTTCTGAAAAATCACCTGGGAAATAGACAATTCACCAAAACTCGTGGAATCTGTCAGTAATAACCCTATTCTACTGGATATTCATGTTTTATGCAGGGATAATTGATAATAAATTTTGGATGATAACAGGTGTCAACACTAACGTAACCAACTTGTACACATATTCGACACATATCTAACAATTCTGATTGCTGCATCTAGTATGTGTGACTTGGCTCCCTTCGGACTCCATCAAGTGATCAAACAACAGGATTTTCTTGATTTGTGAATTGTAGTCTTTCATGTTATCATGTATTCCTTCTTTAGTGAAGATTCATTTCACAATTTCAGGGGCGTTGCATTGTTTTTTTGTGTGTCAGCAACAGGTGGCCTGACTGTTATGTTATCTAGTAGGGAAGTATGCCCTGTTTCAGGAAGTTCATTTGATGCACCTTCAATATAAGTAGGCTCTTAGCAGATTTCATTCAATCAGTACTATGCAGTGACAGGACTGTCAAGTCTATTAAGCTGTGTGTGGCTTGAGATGGCCTGCAGGCCTGGTACTTCTCAGTACCGTACTCCTGAGAATATGGCCGTTTAGTCGTCACTCATCAGTGCACGCACGCAAATGTCCATCTCATGAAACAGGACGGGAGATCTTTGAAATTTTTAAATAAGTTTGTCTGAAAATCTGCATCAAATGAACTTGCAGTTTTTACCTGCACAATGATATACCAATATTAACAAGGCGGCGATCTCTCCTCTACACTGTGCACCAGACGCACACCCCGGAGCCAAGAATGAGTTGCCTGTTGCCATCCTAGAGCTAGTAGCTACCGTCACGCCTTGAGCAGGTCGCAGCAGCCCCGCGACGGCGCACCGCCGCCCGCCATGTTCGCCAGCGACGAGAGGAACAAGGCGTCCAGCGCCGCCTGCCGGCGGTCCTGCTGATGCAGCTTCCCCGCCGCCGCCGCCTTCTTCACCGTGCTAGCAGCGTTGCTGCCCTCATGCGGCGGCGGCTCGTCTGGTAAGCCTCCCTGGGACGGCGGCGGCGGCGGGTCACGGCTCCGGGTCTTGAGGAAGCGGCCGCCGGTGCCCCGTGCCCGGCGCAGCGCGTGCAGGTGCCGCGACTCGTGGAGGTACGGCTTGCGGTTCCCGGCGGCGGACCCGAAGACACGGCGGTCTCTGCTGCTGGCCGCCGCCTTGGCGCGCGCCAGGCGCCGCCGCAGGATGCCGTTGAACTGCTTGGCGTTCACGTACACCGGCTCGTCGGCCGCCATCGCCGGCAGCAGGAGCACCCTCCCGTGCTTCATCATTTACATATATTTAATTTGCAGATACAAAAAGTCTTGATGGAGAAGGGAAAAACAAGAAGGATCATTTGTGTGCAAGTGAATGGAGATGAGACGACGACGATCGACGTTGACATGCACGTACCAGATGAGCTCGGGTTCCGTACAAGGGATGATAGTACGACGCAGCGCCGCCATAGCTGTGACTGTGATGGTCAGGAAGAATGGCTGCGTTGTTGCTGAACATCTTCATACAGCCGACGTACGACAGGGAGCAGCACAGCACAGCACAGCACGTATAAGATTAATTAGGATATATAAGATTAATTACAGCACGTGGAAAACTTACTAATGCTAACAGCTTGTAATTACAGCTAGATAATACGAACTGGCACGTGCTGTGCTGTACTGTAGCGCCATGGGTACAGATAGCAACTCTCACTCACCATGGATTGCCCAATGCCGAGCTCGAAATAACGGCCATGGTGGTACTTGTGCAGCATCAGCTCCGGGTGCGCCGCGGCGGCGGCGGCGGCTGCCCCGGGAGGCTCGTGGAATTTCAGCTCGTGCCGCCGAGGGTCTGGATCCCCTGAAAGTAATTTTAAACCACAAATTATCCGTACGTCAGCTGCTTATACACTTCACAAATTAGAGCGGTGCCTGATGCGGTAAACGTAATTATACTCTTAAAAACATGTGCTCCCACACACATGATCCTTAGAGCTAGGGCCTGGCCTCATGAGCTAGGGCTTCGTCACCGGAGCTCCGGCGAGACCCTACCGCTGGGAAAAAAATTGGGTGAGGCCCGGGCCTCACCGTGCACGGTGAGGATTGTACAGCTGACATGTGGGTCATAATCACCATGCAGTATCATCCTAACTGTCTGCATGGTGGTCATAGCCCACGCGTCAGCTGCACAGTCCTCACAGTCCTCACCGTGCATGGTAGGGATGGGCCTCACCCAATTTATTTCTACCGCTGGGGCGACCTCCTGCTTCCCCTTCCCCGTCCCCTCGCCCCCTCCCGCGTGCCGTCATGACGAACTCCGGCGAGCTCCGTCAAAGTCTGGCCATGGCGCCCCCGTCCCGACCTTCCCGGTCGCCTCCACCACCGTCAGGACCTGAAGCCGCCCGCCTCCATCCCCAACGCGCCCGGCCAGCCTTCCTCTCCCCGGTCAGCCCCTTCTAAGGCTGCCGGAGTTAGGGAAGAAGGGGTGGGGGCTCGCTGGAGTGGCGCTAGTAGGGATTAAAACGATTGAACTCGGTCGAAAAACTCCTCAGTTGTTTTCTACTTTTACATTTCAAATGTGAAAACGAAGCGAAAACGAACAAGTAGGACATAAAAATGAACACGAACTTACGAAAATATCAACAATTTCGAAAAGGAACCAATTCGAGCGGAATTATATCGAACACGGTCGGTATACGAAAATTCAATATGGAATACCGATCCACAATGTATAGCAATTAACAAGTGTCATCATGACAAATTTCGAGTACAAGAGAGCGCAGTTCTCAATTTGGTTTCTTTGATAAGAGGAAAAAAAGAATGAAGAGAATAATTTGAGATACATCAATAATAGACTAGATAGCAGTAACGCTTGGTCCTTCTAACTCTCTCTTATGGTCGATCCAATCACATGCAACGGAACAACAGCACCTCGTGAAGCTAGATGCAGCCATGCAGGCATACAGTACCGTGTGAGAAGATTAATTCCACCGCAGTGACTTAGGGAGGTGCGACAATGTGAGATGCCTATGTAACGAGGCCAAAGAGTAATAGTGTTGTACACTTGTCTTTGACTAATTGCTTGGACAATAATGCTTGGCAACCAAATTTGGCTTAAACCATATTTTGAATTCGAAATTTTTCATATTTAAAGTAGAAAAGTAGAAAACAGTCGAAAATGGTTGGAAAATGTCAAAATCGGTTTTATTTTTACGTTTAAAATACGAAAACGGAAACGGAAACAATAAACTCAAACACAAAAAATACGAATGCGATCGAATAAAATATAGAAAATGATACGGTTCGGTTCAGGATATTTCCATTCTGTTTTTATCCTTAGATGCTAGTGCGTGGTAGGTGCGGGCAGTCGCCTTCTCAGGCGGCAGTGGCGAGCACGACCGAGCGTGTAGTGGCACGCGGAGGCGGGTACAACCGAGAATCCGACGGCCTCGACGAGTGGGAGCATGATCAGACGGTGTGAGCGAGTGTGCGCGCCGAGACTGCATATCCTGAGCGCTCGTGCTTAAGCATTTACATTTTTTGTTAATGTACTACAGGCCATTTTTGATAATGCACGGGACCATTTCTCCTTCTTCTAAAGCCATCGGGATTTGATTTGAACCCTGGTGATGGTGGTGCCTAATAAACATTTTGTATCTCTATATACCTTGAGTCCTTGACCATATGGTTTTTTTTCTCCTCTTGTCTTTTTTCTTAACAAATAAAAAAGGAATTACATGTGCAGTGCGAGGGCTTATTTGACAGATCTCTAAGGATTCCTTAGATGAATATTACTACATAATATATGTTGTTGTTAGACTAAAAGCAGTGGTTTTACTACATTTGTTTCCAGAAAAAAAAAAGAAAATAATCATTACTCCAAACCTAGGATGTACGACGGTGGACAATCAATGCGAAGTTAGTAGGTGGAGCCTGCTTGCCTGCCCTGTGAAACCGGGCATGCATGCATATGGGAGGCCCAACCAGCCACCAGGCAGCGGCACCAACCTCACCAGTCACCACATCCCTGACATCAGTTTACGAACAGGACCACAATGGCATATGGGAGATACATATATACTGATATACGCATATAGTGGCACATAGATACTAGTGTAGATTCAAGTTTCATACGAACAGGACCACACTGGCCAGTATATAGATTTAAGTTTCATACGAACAGGACCACACGGCAAACAAATACTCCCTATTCCCTCTCTATTAGGAAAAAGATGACGTTTTAGAAAAAAAATTTAGTTAAACATTGGAAATACAAATCATGAATAACTTTTAAATTGTTGAGTTTGAAAATATAAAAACTATATAAATGGATTTGTCTTCAAATAGATTTTCATAAAAGTATACACTTTTCAATAAATATTTTTATACAAATATGAAGTTAAAGTCATGCATTGAAGACCGTGTCGCTGTCATAAACGTCATCTTTTATCAATACGGAGAGAATATGTCAAAAAGAAAATGCAATTCTAGTATTGTATCATATTTTAATACTTAAATTTTATCAAATATAGATAAAACATATTAATATTTAACTATTTAAGATAACAAATAAATACCATTAGATTCATTATAATATATTTTTTTATATAAAGTTAGTTTAAACTAATAAATAATGTGAATAATATTCACTAGAAATTTGATTGAATTTGGATTATTTTTGCAAACACGTAAGCTATGTTTTTTAGACGAAGGGAGTAGCACTCTACAATAATGGTGCAGGTGCAGCCATTAACCCGGATCGTACGGCCGGCGGCCGGCATTCAGAGCGGTCGCACGCCAGGTACATGATGCATCACCGGCACCCACCGGCACCGGCAGGCATCAAGGACGGTCGTCGGCAGCGTCCGTCGTCCGTACTGGACCGACTGCATGGTAGTGGCTCATCGACCACCGGCCGACTGCGCCCGTGGATGGATCTGTCCGTCGTAGACGACGACGGCAGCAGTCGCGTCGCGCGACATGAATGATTAAAGACGAGAGAGCTTTTTCACTCTACTTACCTGCTGATGAAGAGCTGATCGGAAACTTATTGGCGGCAGCCCACCACGGGGCTGTGGTCGTGGCCGGCGGGCCGGCGCCGCCGCCGCAGACGTCGTCGGTGATCACCGGGAAACCGAGCCCGTGGTCCTGGTGGAAGCTCATACTAGCTGCCTGCAAGGCATGCAACCAATGCAAATAACAGGTTGTGTTGGAAGTAGCTAGTAGATAGGTAATCATCATTCATCAGTCATGGAGTATCTTTGAAGCAAAGAAGGGAGCTGAGACTGGAAAAAAAAAACAGAAGGGGACAGAAAAGAAGTGCTCGTGGAAGCTCATTGCGCTGCCTGCAGCACTGCAAATCCATATAGTCAGTAAAACCTTGCGCCGCCATGGCCTAACAACTAATACTACTCTTTCTTCTCTGTTGCTTCCGTCAGGAACAGCTCGTGAAACCCAGACGGTCCTTCATCAGTGGAGTAAGTAGGTGACCACTAGGGTCGAAGAGCGTCGGAAAGGGGAAAGGATCGGACAGCGTTCAGCACTTATTTCAGGCACGGAACAATACTTTTAATTTCTCTTATAACAAATCAGCGTTTATTTTTAGGTCAAACGAACAAGCGGTAATGTAATCTACGAATGAATAAGCATGAACACTTACCATCCTCATGACGTCTTGATGATAGATTCTGCTGCTGCGATAGATGCCAAGACAACAACGGTCGTCTCCTCAAGTAGAGTGCGTGTGCAGTGTGTGTCTCTATCTGCGACTGCGACTGCGAGCGAACTGATCGAGAGAGGCTAGCTGGCAGAGGGAGATCGATATGGGCGGGTTAGCGTGGCGCCATTGAATTGAATCGCCGACCCTCCTCCTTGTTGTTCAGAGAGAGATTTGAGCTAGCAGTGACACATCAATTAGTGACATAGAAACAAAACGCGTCACAAATAGGCTATTTGTGACGCGGGTTAACGAGACGCGTCACAGATAAGTTGTCACCCATGCTTCAGTAAGAAAACGCGTCACAAATAACACTATATTTGTGACACTTCTTCTTTAGACGCGTCACCAATAAGTGAAGCTGCTATAAGTGATGCGTTGGGACGAAACGCGTCACTTAGAACTCCGACCCGAAAAATTAACTTCGCGTCCGCCTCGTCCCCAACCCACTCATTCCCGTCCCCGCTCTCTCTCCCTCTCTCTCTCTCTCTCGTCTCCTTTCCCCACTCGTTCCCGCACCCCGTTCCACCGGCCACCGGCCGTCGGCCGCCGCGACGAGCATCGCCAACTCCTCACCGAGGCCAGAGCGTCGGCGCCCTCCGCGGATTCCGCCGCAGCCGCCACCGGTTCCGACCTCCTCAGCGGATTCAGCCAAGGCGGCGGCGAATCCTAACCCTATCTCCTCCTCCTCTGCCGTCGCCTCGTCGGCGCCCTCCGTCCCGCCCGCCCTCGTGCCAAAGAAGACAGCAGGAGGAGGCCCGCCCTCACCCTCTCCCTCACAGATCGATCCCGTCACCTCTCTCTATCTCTCTCACATCTCCTTTCCCCACGGCCAGATCCGCGGCGGCCAGCTCCGGGACCAGCACCTGCTACTCTAGCGGCAGCGTCCCAATGGCGGCCTGCGGCGGTCAGCGGCGGCGGTGGCGCACCAGCGTCATCAGGAGCTCCTTTTCGCCGTGCTCACCGGCGTCGATGTCCTCGACGCAGCGGATCGGCAGCAAGTGGGTGGAGCTGCAGGGGCTGCAGGGCGCGCGCGACTGGGATGGCCTGCTTCGCCCGCTGGACGGCGCGCTCCGGGGCCAGCTGGTCCGGTACGGGGAGTTCGTGCGTGCGTTGTACGGCTCCTGCCGGTTCCCGAGCCGCTCCCTACTGCGCCGCACCGGGATGCCAGCCACGGGGTACCCTACCACCACCACGATGGCAGTGAAGGCGACCGTTTCTCCCGTGTCGTCAGTCAGACAAAGGTACTTCTGCAGGTGCGTCTTTCCTCCTCCCGCTGCCCTTCCTCCCCTTCTAGCTTGGGTAAATTCCTTTTTTTTTCCTATGCTAGATCTGCACCATCCACAGGTGCCGGCTTCAGTCAGACGAAATGCTTCTGCAGGTGCGTCGTTCTTCCTCCTACCGTTCCTCCCCTTCTAGCTTGGGTGAATTCCCTGTTCCTATGCTAGATCTGCACCATCCACAAGTGCATAACGAAATACCTGGTTTGGTTGTGCTTTTAGAGCTTACCAAATTAACTGTTCTACGTTGTGGCTAGCTCTATATTATTTAATTAGGATTAAATAAGTGTGATGTTCTGGAAACTAAACTTGGAATGCTACTAGTAGATGAACTTCAAGGAATATGCAAAAGTAGTGAACTAGAACATGCAATTAAGTCCATTTACCTTTCCCTCGGGCTAATCAATTTTGTAACCAAGAAAATAAGCAACAAACTGGCAGCTGATAGCTTGATTCTTTCTTGCTGTAGTCAGTAGATGTGATGATGTAGTCTGAGGTGCTCTGGGATAACTAGTTTATGTGATTGTATTGCAATATGTCAAATTGCTTTATTTGCACTCTGAGTTAGAGCACAACTTGTGATTTGACTGTGGTGATGCTTCTGAATAATCTTTTATGTTATTTGGTAACACTATAACAATTTGGTAATTGCATTATGTATTTACTTTCAAATGGGTGACTATATCATGGCGTTCTGCTACTATCAAGTTGCTTATGGTGTCTAGGAGGCTGTCAATTCAGTTATTTGTAGGAAATGTACCCCCAAGTAGACGATGTTGTCTGCTTGCAATGGCAAAAGGCCTACTGCAATTTATGAACAAAGCACGACTACCTTTCTGATTTTGCTACACATGATATTCTGGTTTTTTATAGCTGTTATCTTGTATTTGAAAATAACAGGGAGTTTGATCTTGAATTGTACTGATTTCTATTTCTTTTCTTCCAGTTTCACATGAAGAAATTCATAAGTATGTGCCAAAGTGCAGATTTCTAGAGGATCTGTCCTGCTTCTTACTCCCGCAGTGGTAGATGGGTGCTTACTGTTTTTTTACTCAAGGAGTGAAAGATGAATGCTTCATGCTTCTTTTGACTTCTGTAATGGTGTTGTTACTGATTTACCTGTCAGACATTATAGTATAGGTGACATTATTTGATTCCTTAGCATTTACTGCTTTTGAAAAATGAATGGAATTCTTCCTCGATCCTTTTATTCCTTAGCTGTTTTTCATACTATGATCTGAGTTTTCCTTTTCTTTTGTTCAGCTGTTGCCTGATATTCTTTCCTGCTGTTTTGCAGAGTTGTTTTCAACTGGGATACCAAAGTATGAATCTAATTAAACATCATCCTTCTTCTAGGTCACCTACGAAACAAAGAAGTCCAGTGGCATACTTGATTTGTTCTGCATCATTAGAATTAACAGTCATGATTACTTGATATGACATAATTATATATGCTAGTTGTCTATCCGGCCCCGAGGATGCAGCCCTACCGGTAGGTTCCCTTCCCTCTTGATTTGGCTTTGATTTCGATCTCCATGCTGTAGATCCGGTGGAGATGAGCAGGAGCATATCATGGGGTGATGCGGTGCCAGGTTCTTGCTGGCAGATCCATTTGCTGGCAGGTTCTTGCTTTTGGAAAAGGGTGAGGACAAGCGGATCTTGTGATTCAGCTTTGATTAATTAATTAATGATGGTTCTTTTATTTGGCCGATATCTGATTGAGTAATTGCAGAGAGGAAAGAAGTGCAAGTTCATCCTTTCTTTACCTAACCATCGAACCAAGGTTTGTGCTGAAGTATTTTTCTTTTCAATGCCTTAGTGACAAGTTAAGCTCAGTAACCTATCAGGTTTGAAAACATTCTATAGGCCTCATTTTCAAGTGTTTTACTATTCTATTTGTTCTGCCTGTATATAGGACCCTAAAACCAGTTCTTGCTTATCACTTAATAAACAGCATTGTTTCACTCGCCTTAATAAACCAGTTAGGATAAGCCAGTTCTTGCTTATCACTTAACAAACAGCTTTGTTTAATAAACCAGTTAGGATAAACAGCTCTGTTTATGATATTCTATTCTCTTATTTCTTAGATGGATTCTATTAGCAAGGTTCAGGTAGGTTACCAAATAATTATTTCTTAGATGGATTCTATTAGCTTTATGAGATAGATATAGAGGCTTCCTGTATTTCAGTATATCTGTATATACGTGGTGTTTCAGTAGCATTGTATGTTTGGTGCTTCTAGAAACCCCTGAAGACTGTCCTTTTTCTTTCTTTCTTAATTAAAGCTATGAATTTTGGTCAGCCTTGTTTTGATAAAATGGGATACTTCATAGCCCAATAGGCATTTTACCTTTTAGAATGGATACATTTTTTTTAACTTGGATATGATCCAGGTATCAAATCTTGAAAATATCAGATTTGGAAGCTTGAAAGCAAGAAAAGGGATAAATTAGCTTGTTGTTGGTTACCACCACAGTTCTTGATCTCTGAGTAACTATTCTGACCTCTGATGTAATTGAGCAATGCTGTCCTATTAAGCGATATACTTAACTGAGACACATAATGATTTATTTTTGTATCAGTCTATTAAGCAATATACTTAACTGCATGTGTTTCGCTTTGATGTGGTAAAACTGTTACATAAGAATCGCCTTTCTCAAAAGGGTGAATGACTGAGACTCTTGCAAAGTTTGATTGTTCAGCTAAAAACTTATTATTTTTTTTACACCTTAGTACTCATGGTATAAAGTAGCATTTGGCGACACCTTACTACTGCTTACTAACATGGTTTAGAGTTTAGACTTTAGAGCCTAGAGGAGCATCCAGACGGTTCCGGCCTCGATGGCCATGGATCCAGTCTCGCCTGCTATCCAACTTGCTTCTACTGTCTACGCTCTGACGCGAGGCCTCCCATAGATAAACTGTTTCTATGGGTCTTTTGTTTCATCTTAAATCTTTCTTGTGCAGCAACTTTAGTGTAATCTCATCTCTTATTTCCTATGTGAATGCAGGCAGTGGGTTTCGCATAGTGGTGGATCTTGGAATCTTGCATGTTCTACTGCTGGTTTTGTATTCAGTAGTGGTTCTGAGTTCTGACTACAAGTTGCTGGTATGCAATTTTAGTAATACTTCTTTGATAAATGAGCACCCTGGAACTGTCTCAGTTATGACTCGTGTGGTCTTTTGCTCTGCCAAAATTGCTACGGTGATTATATATAACTGCAAATGAAAGTACAAACCAATACCATACTGAATTGTTAGTTTTTAGTCAGGTTTGTGGTACTGATCAGTTGTGGTCAAGTAATCATTGTTGGCTCTGCTGAACTAAAATGAAAACGATAGAGAAACCATAGTTCACTTCTTGGTTATTCAATATGGTTAGAATTCAAATTTGGGTCATGCAACAGAGGCCAAATAAGACTGCAGACTCTTAAAATTATTGCCGTGCTTTTCCTTGTATGATCTCAGAGGTCAGCTGTTTTATGTTAGTTACAGGTACATGATATAAATTTGTCTTTGTTGAATGAAATTAGTAATTTGTAGTAGCCTGAAAATCGATGGTGACTCCTGATTACTCTACCTTTTCTCTGTTTTAGAAGTCAGATCTACTGCCTTTTCTTGATTGATAGTGTCCAGCATGTTTCCAAATTTGTGAGGTGCTGATCATGATGTTCTTATAATGGATGTTTTTATATTCTTTCAGGCAAGTGAGAGCTGCAGACACTGGTGCTAACAAGTGAGCTGCAGAAAACAGCAGGACGCGAGCATGACAGGCAAGTGCAAAGACTGGTGCTAACCGATGATCAGATCAGCTGCTATAGATGGAGCCCTGCTTAATTAAGTTTTTCTTTGTCTTTGAGCTCATTAAGGACATCGCTTGTACCTTGTAAACAATGGCCCACGGTTGATAACACATTGTGTAGTATAACATGTATCTAAAAAGTTTGTAAAGAATTGATTGTTGAAATGGTAGTACATGTCTGATGTGTGTGTATATATAGGACCATCATATTTTTTTTGTTTTTTAAAATAGTTATCAGTGACGCGTATTGGCTGGACGCGTCACTGATAAAGTTGTTATCAGTGACGCGTATTGGGTACACGCGTCACCGATAAGATTTATCAGTGACGCGTATTGGTTACTCGCGTCACTGATAAGCGTTATCAGTGACGCGTATTAGGTACACGCGTCACCGATAAGCGTTATCAGTGACGCATTTTTACGCGTCACTAATGTCTCCTTATCACAGACGCAAAAAAGGTGACGCGTTTTTTACGCGTCACGGATGACCGTTAAGATGCGTCACAAATAGCCTTTTGTGGCATAGTGACGAGAGAGCTTTTTCACTCTACTTACCTGCTGATGAAGAGCTGATCGGAAACTTATTGGCGGCAGCCCACCACGGGGCTGTGGTCGTGGCCGGCGGGCCGGCGCCGCCGCCGCAGACGTCGTCGGTGATCACCGGGAAACCGAGCCCGTGGTCCTGGTGGAAGCTCATACTAGCTGCCTGCAAGGCATGCAACCAATGCAAATAACAGGTTGTGTTGGAAGTAGCTAGTAGATAGGTAATCATCATTCATCAGTCATGGAGTATCTTTGAAGCAAAGAAGGGAGCTGAGACTGGAAAAAAAAAACAGAAGGGGACAGAAAAGAAGTGCTCGTGGAAGCTCATTGCGCTGCCTGCAGCACTGCAAATCCATATAGTCAGTAAAACCTTGCGCCGCCATGGCCTAACAACTAATACTACTCTTTCTTCTCTGTTGCTTCCGTCAGGAACAGCTCGTGAAACCCAGACGGTCCTTCATCAGTGGAGTAAGTAGGTGACCACTAGGGTCGAAGAGCGTCGGAAAGGGGAAAGGATCGGACAGCGTTCAGCACTTATTTCAGGCACGGAACAATACTTTTAATTTCTCTTATAACAAATCAGCGTTTATTTTTAGGTCAAACGAACAAGCGGTAATGTAATCTACGAATGAATAAGCATGAACACTTACCATCCTCATGACGTCTTGATGATAGATTCTGCTGCTGCGATAGATGCCAAGACAACAACGGTCGTCTCCTCAAGTAGAGTGCGTGTGCAGTGTGTGTCTCTATCTGCGACTGCGACTGCGAGCGAACTGATCGAGAGAGGCTAGCTGGCAGAGGGAGATCGATATGGGCGGGTTAGCGTGGCGCCATTGAATTGAATCGCCGACCCTCCTCCTTGTTGTTCAGAGAGAGATTTGAGCTAGCTACACAACGGGACGGGACACAAGGGGGGCCATTAAAACTGAGACGAAGACGACGACGGCAGCGGCAGGCATATAAATTTGGGCGCCAGGGAATTGTAAATGCCGGCCGTTTTAGCAGAGGGGGCCGGGCCGCCGGCGCTCTCCGGCCGTGTCCGTGCATTCATCCGTCATAATAATCGCGAGCCAGCAGCCCCAGCCTATGATCGGTGAGCATGTTTAGCCTACACATAGTAACAGTACGAATAATAACCTGCGTGGTCGGATCGGAATGTGAAATTGTGAATGGCTTGTTACCGCACGCATGCATAGCTACGACTGCGAGTGGCGACTTTTCATTCATTCATTCATCGGCAAAGTGGTCAGGGACTGAAATCGGCTAGTACTAGGTACTGCTGCTGATCATTTGGAAGGAGGAGAGATGGGCAAATCGCCGCGAAGGCGTCACTTCCCAAGCCCAACCAGAGCACTAGGGAGACAGAATACTCCACAACTGTAGGATGTGTAGTGTGATTGCTCTGCCTCTCTCTCTCTCTCTCTCTCTCTCTCTCTCTCCATGCTTTATGTTACAGCCCGGAGTACATGAGCAGCAGACAGTGCTGCCTCTCTCTGTCAGCGTTGCATTGCATCCGTGCAAGGCAACTACTTTGCATTTCTGGTTCAGTAAAACTCCATCCTACAGATAATTTAATCTATTCTCGTGGCTTGTGCGCTCTCAAGATGTATATACATGCTTAACTGTTTCAGAAATCGTTTGTAGACAGTACCGACATTTCGGAGGAAAATGTTATTCAGGCGCCGAACACTACACCAAAAGCTTCATCTTCATCGGCTTCATTTCTTCATATGTATATCTCTCCGTCCACAAATCAACGTAATTCTTTGACTTCTAGTATTTTTCTTTGACCATTCGTCGTATTTAAATGTTTATACAAATAATAAATTAAATAAATCATTATAAAAATATCTCTATCAATAAAGTATGTCATAACAAAATAAATAATATTTATTATTTTTTTAATAAGACAGACGGTCAAACAGATATTATAGAAGTCAAAGAATTGTGTTTGTCTGTGAACGGAGAGAGACGAGTTTTTCATCTGTTCACGATATCTTCTGAGGCTCCCAAACTCTCGAGCATGGTAGGCCACTGGCTGTGTGACTCCTTTTTGTGCGTGCCACCAGCTCACTTTCAGTGCAACTGTGCAAGGCAAGAGATGGATGTGACGACAACTTGCCAGATTGGTTGGCTCGTCGACATGTTTGGATCTGTAAGGAATTTTAGAGAAATAAATACCGAAGGAAAAAAATCTATTCCCAACAAAAGGCTTGCTATGCTTGCTCATATTCATTTATTGTTTTCTTACCGATTTCATTAATAAGGGAGTTCAGCAATAATTTACAAGTTATGGCGCAAGGCGCCGAGATCTCATGGCTTCCACCTTATGGTGGCCTTGTTGGCGATAAGCATTCACTCGTGGATGTGAAGGCTGGAATATTTATTCCGTAATTAAAAAAGAAGGGAGACCTATAATGTATTACATGAATGTATTGATCGGCAGCAGTGGCAATACTTCCTCAAGTCCTTTACTCCCGGCCCGTATCCAAGTCTTTGCTTCATCCTGTATTCGGCTGAAAACTTGCTCAGGGGAGCTAGAGAATCTGCTGAAAATCTGGTTGTTTCTCTCTTTCCATAGCTCCCAAACCGTCAGCGTGATCAGTGACCAGATCTCTGCTCTCTTGCCTCTACTTGTGGATCCTCCCAAGTCCAGGAACCATTGAGCTACATCATCATCCTGCGTCCGGTTTGCCGACTTCAGGGATGTCATCTAGGTCCAGGAACCTACCAATTCCCAAACCAACCTAGAGAACTGATAGTCCCTGAAAAGATGTGTGGTTGTCTCTATGTTTTGTATGCAAAGCTGGCAGAAATAATCATTTGGCCACTCCCTCAGCATAAGGCATGCGTTTAGGTGGCGCCTTTGTTTTCCAAACCACAGTAGCCATCCGAGACATTGTCAGTCCTAGGAACTAAATTCTGTACGCTGAGCTTGCTGTGTATTGCCCATCCGAAGTGAATATCCAAGTGATCTTGTTTTGCTGTGTTGGCTGCAGGAGAACTCCTTGCAATCTCGTCACTAGGTCAATGAATTCCTCGATTACCAATTCAGACATATTGTGGTCGACATCTCTAATCCATCTATCGCCAGATAGCTCCTCCCTGATTGATATGTTCTTTCATGGGCTGTGGCCAAACAATGCTGGGAATAGGTCTGCCGGAGCCTCACCCTGTAGCCATCTTGATGTCCAAAAGATGGCCAATATGCTGAGAATTCTATAGTTTTCACTATTATCTTTTTTGGTGTGTTTCTTTTATTCCTCTGTTTTATATTCTTTTGATCCAAATAGGCTCACGAAAGGCAACCGAAGTTACCCAGCGCATGCATTTCTACTTCAACAACATGCACAGATAACCCCAGCCCTATGAAGATACGCGCTCCCCTCGGTCGCAAAATACTGAACTGTAAGAGCAACTCCAGCAATAGCCCCTAAAACAGAGCCCCTATATTTTATTTGGGTGCCCACCCCTATTTTTATTGGCCCAATATTTTGCTTCAACTCTAACAGCACCACCCAAATCAAGGCCCCCAAATTCATATGAGCAGACTATGACATAAGGGACCCACTCATCATTGGATATACCCTTCTTCTCCCCTCCATCCTCACACAAAGGGCAAGACGCAAGGCGGCGCCTCTACCTCCTCCGCATCCTCCGGCGGCGCCCCTCACCGCGGCGCGCGCGGCGTTCCCGGACCCGCCTGTTCTCCACCCATTCCAGGAGCTCGCCGCCGCTACCGCTGCCCGCTGGCGCTGCTCCTCACCAAGCGCGCAGGCGGGGCCGCCTCCACCGCCTACTGGCGTTGCTCCTTCCGCGGCCACGACGCGACCCTTTTCCAGCTCCAGCGCCGCCCCATGCTCGCGCGAAGGAAGGGGACAAGATGGCGCACGCTCGCCGGAGGGGAGGGGGATGGTCGTGCTCACGCAAGGCCGAGGGGGGGGGGTCGTGCTCGCCGGAGGCCCGCGCGGCTTGGCATATCCGCCCGGCGGCGGTCAAGTCGGGGCGCTCACCGGAGGTGAGGATTGTGGGAGGGCTGCGCTCGCCGGAGTGGAGGATTGCGTGGGGGATGCGCTCGCCGAAGAGGAGGATTGCGGGGGTCTGTGCTCCTCGAAGCCGCGGTGTAGGGCTGCCTCCGTGAATCCGTGAGGCCGCATCACTCCTTGCCGTTGTGGGGCTGCTCGAGGAAGGAGAAGAAGGGAGGAAGACGGTGGTGGAGCGTCGAGGGAGAGGAAGTCGAGCAGTGTTTTGTGCCGGCGTGGGGAAGACAACGGCCGCAACAGAAGGATGGGGGCTCGGGGGTGACCCAACAGGAATTGGGGGTGAGGGGAGGATTTGGGGGGCTAGCCAAAATTCGGGGCTCTAGTAGGGGGCCCTGCTGGTGCACGATTTTTGGCCTTGAAGTAGGGGCCCTGCTGGAGTTGCTCTAATTGATCAAGTATTTCTTTTAATGAAAATAATTTTAAGGGAAAAAAATGGCGCATGTGTCCTTAGATGATCTCTAACGACCTAGCTTAGAGTTAGTTGAATCAATTTCTTAATGGTTAAATAGTGTAAAGAACCATAAACAAGCATGGAGACAAGAGAATGTTTTACGATGATACCCCTCTCACAATTACAATATAAATGTCATGACTCTCATCTCCACCGTTTGCTAGCTTTAGAGCTAGTGCCAACTTATACTATTGTTGTGGTGACGTCTTTACAAAAAGGCGTCATAACATGTAACGATTGCACTTTGAAAACTGAAGTAGCAAACCTACTAGGTATGGTATCTGTGTGCGTGCGTGTGTGTATAGACACACGTCACACACATACACTGATACACTACCCAAAACTCTCTCTGGCCTCATCCATGCATACATGGCACAAGTTTTCTACATGCCCTGCTAAATTAACCTAGGTAGTAGCTACGGAGTACTCTGCTCTAGCATCTAGTGAAGCCTGAACTTTCTTTTCTCTTCCAACAACGTTCTAAGTTTACGGCCGGCGCCATATTCATGGCCCGCCCGGCCGGCTGTCATATCTAAGTAGTTAGCTATGGCGACATGACGACGCTCAACGAACGACGTTGGAGAGAGCTAGCCGAGAGTACTTTTGGTACCATGCATGATGGTGTGCGTGGGGGCGAAAGCTCTCCTGTCCTAGGTACGTACAGCACGTACTATGCAGGCTCGGGGGCTCGCAGTCACAACTACGTACTACCTTTGGCTCGATCTCAGCAATTGGTAGCAGCAGCTCCATCGCGCTGGATTATTGGAGCCCATGCATCCAGAGATCCAGCTTCGCCTTCTCGCTCCTTTAATTTTATTTCAGCCAACCAACGACGCCATCCATCCACCATATCCATCCTTTCTGCACTTGTGCATATTGCATTCAGGGCACCAAAACTTGAACTGGAACAACAACTGAATTAAGCACGTCATGACGATGACGCCAGCGTATAATTGCTACAGCATAGTGCTGGTAACTCCGTTTATATACGATTTCCCAAATATAAACGCGTATACGTGCTCCCATACATGGCCATGGTTTGGAGGCTGCTGTACTGTGCAGTACAGGAAGGCCGTTTCGTATTCTCCATGGACCAGGACCGGAGGCACAAGCTGGGTTTCTATTCTTCTCCTTGGGCCTGGCCCGTTTCGTATCTCGTTGCCGATCAGACAAGAACTAAGGCCCGGCTTGAGGCCTGGGCCTAGGCCGATCCTGCTGAGGCCTGCCCGCATCGGCGATGATCAGACGTGCTATGCCTCGATCGTCTTGCTCCCCTTCTTTGTGAGTCGGGGAAGAGTTGTCATATACCTTAATATGTAAAGGATCGAGATGGTCGACGAAGATACTGTCGTGAGTGTTTGTGACCGTCGTAGCTCGTTTTCCATGGAGCATCCCCGTTTGCTGCATTAACAGAACCTCCCTCTCCGTTTGGACGTCTCAACGTGTGAAAGCGGCTGGGCATTGGCTATGTCCCCCCCAATAGCGGCTAAAGCGGCGAAGGGAACATGTGCTGTGATAGGACGATGTGGAAGTGTTTTTTTCTTTACAACATGCAAAACAGAACATATAGTATTCTTTTCATTCTAATTTAGAAGTCATTTGACATTTTTGAAACTCAAAGTTTAATCACTTATCTTATTAAAAAATTTATGTAAAATATGACTTCTTTTATTATGACTTGTTTTATTGACAGAAGTTTTTCAAGAATGATTTAAATTTAACCTTTTTTGTGTAAATTTTTGAATAAGACTAATGAAAACTTAGAGTTAAAAAAGTTAAATGACTTATAAATTAGGATGGAGATAATAATAACTATGCATTTATTTTCTCATCAATCGAAGATAGTACTACTACTACTGCTCTCTATCATTCCCAATATCCAATTCGATTCGATTCCAGCACCACTACCGCTAAAAAAAAGAGGTGGGCGGGCTCGGCGAATCCACTAATCCAGCGTACGCGGCTGCCTGGTGCATCGGAATTTTGCTCGAATTCTGCAGGAACGTGCACACTTTTGACACTGTTTGTTTATATACCCCTACTAAAAGACTACCAAAAACTCTAGAAGAAAGCACGGCGCCCTAATCTGGAGAGAGACGCCAGCCAGACGGTTTGCCATCTTTCCATTTGAACCTGGTAGGTGGTGCTTCCGAAGAGGAAAGCTTTTTCCTACAGAAATGGCCAAAAGTCCCGGGAGACTCTGATAGTCGGGCCCACCTCCCACTCGCCCACAACTGCCCTGCCGCTCGAGTGCACTGACTGACAGGCGTATCCCACGTGTCCGCGCGCGTCCCCATCCGTCGCCACGTGCCCAGCCCATCCGACGGCTCTCAGCCACAACGATCCACCCTCAGCCGTCGAAACCCCGCCTGGCCTCGTGAGTTGACCCACCCGCGAACCCCCACTGCGAGCCCGACCCCACAGCGCCCCTGTCCCCACATGTCATCTCGTCGAGATTCCCACCCGCGCGTTGCTCCGTCTCCCCGAGCCGCCAGCGGCAGCGGTGACGACACAAGAGAAAGCGAGGGGAGGAGAGGCCCGGCGCGACCGTCAGCCTGCCCGGGCCACTGCCTCCCCCTCTCGTCCTCTCCCCGCGCACCTCATCGCCTTCCTGGCCGTCGTGTGCGCCTCTGCGCCTCTCCCTCGCTCCCTCCCCCGATCGTGACCGCGCGCCGCCTCCGATCGCCAGCCGCGCGATGCGGCTCTTCTGACGGACGCCGGCGCGCCAGCTACCGGTCCCGACCGAGACCCGTGCTGACAGTGACACTGAACTGATACCGCCGCGCGCATGGCCGGCGCCATGGCAGCGTCCTCGCCGATGGTGCTGTCGCTGCTCCTCTTCGCGTCGCTCACGGCGCTGCTGGTCCTCGCCCCACGCCTGTCCCCGCCGCCGCAGGCAACCGTGGGCGAGCAGGCGCCGCCGGCCGCAGGGAACGGCGAAGGAGGAGACGTCTGGGGCGTCGGCGTCGGCGCCGGGGGCGAGGAGGCCGACGACCTCCGCCTGTTCCGCCGCGCGGCGCTGGAGTCTTCGTCGGCGGCGGCGGCGGCGGCGAGCCCGCCCAAGGTGGCGTTCCTGTTCCTCACCAACTCCGACCTCACCTTCGCGCCGCTCTGGGAGCGCTTCTTCGCGGGGCACGAGTCCCGCCTCAGCGTGTACGTCCACGCCGACCCGGCCGCGCGCCTGCGCCTGCCGCCCACGCCCTCGTTCCGGGGCCGCTTCGTGGCCGCCAAGCCCACGCGCCGCGCCGACGCCAGCCTCATCGCCGCCGCGCGCCGCCTCCTGGCCGCCGCGCTGCTCGACGACCCAGCCAACGCCTACTTCGCCCTGCTCTCGCAGCACTGCGTGCCGCTCCACTCCTTCCCGCGCCTCTACGCCGCGCTCTTCCCCCCTTCTTCCCCCTCCTCCGCCGCTTCCACCCGGCCCCGCAGCTACATCGAGGTGCTGACGGGGGAGCCGCAGATGGCGTCGCGGTACGAGGCCCGGGGCGGGGAGGCCGCGATGCTTCCGGAGGTCCCCTACGAGCGGTTCCGGATCGGGTCGCAGTTCTTCACGCTGGCGCGGCGCCACGCCGTGCTGGTGGTCCGGGAGCGCCGGCTGTGGCGCAAGTTCCGGGCGCCGTGCGTGCCCGAGATGGCGCAGGACCAGTGCTACCCGGAGGAGCACTACTTCCCGACGCTGCTGGACATGGCGGACCCCGCCGGCGTGGCCCGGTACACGCTCACCCGCGTCAACTGGACGGGCAGCGTCGCGGGCCACCCGCACACCTACGCCGCCGCCGAGGTCACGCCGCGCCTCATCGCCGACCTCCGCGCCTCCAACCACACCCACCCCCACATGTTCGCCCGCAAGTTCGCGCCCGACTGCCTCGCCCCGCTCCTCGCCATCGCCGACACCGTCATCTTCAGGGACTGACTGACGGCTGCTCTGTACGGCTCCATCGATCGAGGTATGATTGTATACTGAGTACCTGACATAGCTAGCTACCATGTCTGAACTGAACCCTGAAGTGCAAGCTTCAGAGCTTCCTCAAAATCTAGCACTGACTGCTAGTTGCCGATCACGCCTATGAAACCCAAACCTTATTGTTTTGCGATCCTGCAAGTATGCAACGCCGATTTTGCAGTCATCGAAGCCGGCAGTGAATTAAGGTGAAGCTGTAGCAGTTTTCACTGCCCAAATTAGAGTGAAAAATTTCAGTTCTTTTCATCTCTATTTGACCCAACAGTCTTATACTTTTCTTGTTCCTGAAAAGGAATCCACCCAACAAAAGTATGGCCCCCAGCCTATATAGTAGCCTATTCTTTATTTAGGGATATATTCTTCCTATCCTACACTCATGTCGCTTTGCCCTCCATCCCTGCTCAGCTGCTCTTATCCAACAACAGAACAGAGTCTGCTTAATTTTTTTTATGAACGTACCGTTGGTGCAAGTATTTCATTAAGAGAAAGTAGACAACACCAAAAGCAACAGAGTCTGCTTAACGAGATCATGCAGAGACGAGTCGTAGTCGTAGATTTGAGTCGACAACGATATCCCAATCCCCCAACTAATGCGAGATCTCAACAACTAATAAAAGCCGCCTAATAACCGGCACTGACCACTGCCACACACATGGTCTTCTCCTCTGACCCTGATGAGTACTCCTACCTGACGGACTCGCCACAACCACCTCGCTTGATCTTTCCGAGTTCCCGTGCGGATTAGGTTTCGTCTCGACTCGAGTGGTTGGGTTGGCTCCTTGCCTCCTTTAGTCCTTTCCGTCCAGTCCCGTGCTTTGGATTTGCTCGAATCAATCAAGGCGCTCGCAAGTCGCAAGTTCTGCTGAATCTAACAACCCCGTTTGGTTCATTATCCTTGCAGGTACTCGGCTGGGCGGCTAGTGAGTGAGTCAGGGCCAACGACGGCGACAGCGAAAAGCAGTGGCCTCTTCTTCCTCCTCCCGTTTCAACCCCTGCTTCTTCATGTTCAGAGTTTCCTTCCCTCCGTTGCTTCGGTCCGTGACTCCGTGTACTTTGTGTAGTAGTACAGTAGATTAGGAGTGTAGAGAAGAAGAGGACGAAAGCAAAGCAAAGCGACGACCTAATGCGAAGCGGCAGGTTGTGATTGCGATTGCGGTTGCGTTGATGATGCGTCCTCGATCGTACGTAGTACGTCCATCCGTGGAAAGAAAAATCGCGTGCGTGTGGTGTGTGTGTTTGCCTAGAGTAGCCAAAGAAGCCCTGCTCTGGATGCATGTGATAGTGATGGATGGATTTGCCTGAATACATGTGTCACTACCACTCCTAGTATGCAATAATAAAAACTCTTGTAAAGCTACTACTGCTTTGTGGATTTTTGTGGCCTGAATGTTTGCAGTGTGTACATAAAAGCAATGTGCTTCCGGTGAATTTAAGCACTTCTGCAAGAAGCATGGACTTCGTCGGCGATGGTTTTGGTTGTTGTATCATGTAGTACAGTGTCAGTAATCTCCTGGGTTAGAAGATGAGATTGGCACAGGACATCGATCTGCTGAAAATAAGTATTTCGTAACTGAATAAGCGTTGATTTTAGATCTGCTGAAAATAAGTATTTCGTAACTGAAAATAAGCGTTGATTTTAGTAGGCTGATTTGTTCTATGAAGAAAAATAAGTATTTCGTAACTGAAAATAAGCGTTGATTTGAGCAGGTTGATTTGTTCTGTGAAAAAAAATATGATTCCATGCTTAAAAATAAGCTATGATTAATGAACAGGCGGAAGTGGGCAGCAGCATCACCGACTGATTTGTAAAAGTCATCGTGGCTGATTTATTATGAGGTAAAGGTACTGTTATATGATGATGGGTGCACACAAAGAGAGCACGCACACTTTCTCTAATATGTACTTTTTACTTTTAGACTTTCTATTTGCGTCTTATTAAATTTGTCTAAATATTATTAATTTTGTAAAGATTTTTTTATCATAGATATATTTTTAATAATACTTTACTCCCTTATCTTCTTATTTGAATAAAACTAATAAAACAAATGGTCAAATAAAAGTCGAACTACGGAGGGAGTAGTACATTTTTCTGCAGGTCGCAGGTGCGACGACGAACGAAGAGTTCCGAGTTGGAGTTTGACCCGTCACTTCCGGATCGAACGAAGAGATGGGAGGGGGGAGCTCCACCACGCCCCAAGAAACCATGGAGAGCCATGCATGTGCAGCAAGTCATGCAAGCAGGCGAGGCACATGGTGCACGCTGCACATGAGCACATCAGGTGGTGGTACTCCACGTGTGTGTGCTGCCGCCCGGGGGGACGACGGACCGACGGTCTGCCAGTCGCTGGGTGCCGAGCGAGCGAGCGGATCACATCACGGTCCCGTGGCATACGTGCAGCAATAGCCCACAAGTGTGCGGGCGGCATGCACGCCACGCCACTTGTGCCCGCCGAGCGGCGAGCGCGCCAGCGCGTGGCTAGAACTAGAAGGTCGCCGCCGCCGGTCCTGGTGCACTGGCACAGGCACTGCAGGGGCTGCGGATCCGATCCGCACAGGATCATGAAACTAGGGCCCTGTTTAGCTGGTAAAAAATAGGGTGAAAAGTCTTTTCTAATGAATATCTAATTATGGTCTAAGTAGACTCAAAAGGTTCATCTCGAGACGGTCAGGCTAAAAGTACAAACATGCAACAGCTGCTACTTCATTTAATACTCGATGTATGCGTAAAAGACAATCGATGTGATGGGGAAAGAGAAAAGTTCTGTAAACTAAACAGGGCCTAGGACAGGAGGTTTTTTATTCGCAAAAAATAATAATAATAATAGAGGACAGAAGGGTTTTTTTTGTATAATCGTAACTTGACGACACTTATTGGTCCCCTCTCTCTCTCTCTATAGATCTCTCTCGCGCGCGCGCGCGCATGTTTGAAGCACGCTGTTTCGCTGTGGCCTCAAGCCTGAAGATGAGGTTTGATGCACATGGTTACATCGTCCGTTCCATCACATTCACATGCACGGCACAAGAACCACGCGCACGCATGTGGCGTGTAATTAAGCCGGCATGGTCAACGTACGGGCTTCAAGATCAACTTAGAAACTCGGCACATGAAAAATACGCATATATACTCTGTTTGATGATAGACAGCCTTTGTACGTGGCCAAGGCCTCCTTGTCTGTTATATGAACTCTCTCGGTTAAGAACTGGATTAATGGAGGAAGATGACGGACGGAACCTGAGGACGAAGATAGGCAGATTCAGAGTTCGGTTTCTGGATTCAGTTATCACAAAGCTGCCTCGGTTCCTTACGGAGCTCAGCTGACCATCCTTTTGGCAGGTCCAAAGCCAGAAAACTACATTTCAGACTCGCCCAAAACCAAAAGCCATTGGCCCATTGCTACATACGCGGAGACGCTGGGCCGCTCGGTGCACTACCCGACTGATTTCCCGAGCTCGAAAACTCAGCTCATATGTATCCGGCCCAGCCGTCTCCGTCCAGTTTGGCCCGAGTGA